>VDFB02271358.1:259921334-260276432 GCA_007258455.2 Sequoia sempervirens | reverse complement strand
CTACCTAACAAAATTTGGTCAAAATTGGCTAAAACGGGCTGAAAAAGGGTTGAATCAGAGGTCAAGTTTTCCCTTGGATGGGTTAGGTTTGCCCCTAAAGGACAGGTCTAGCCCTAGACAGGTCTAAACTTGAGTTTTGAAAATAATACTAAGGCAAAGGACCCAAAAAATAGCAGGCATCAATCAAAAGGATACAGCTGAGTCAACTAAACAAAAAATTATTGGTTTCACACAAAGAAGATAGTTCGGATAGCACAATCCTAAGTATAGTAGAATGGGGTATGGCCAAAAAATTCTTCTATTCTAGGATGAACATGGTTGCTAAGGAGTCCTTGATATAAACCCGGTACGTGAGGCCCAAACCGTAAACACCAACCCATTACAAGCATGAGTCAGGAACCTTAGCGAGATACTAGAGGCTCGAACCAACTCTTCACATCATCTCAACACTTTGCCAATTACAACATGGTTGGATTGAGGTACAAATTTTTCTCTCCCTCCTTTATATACCCCGCTGATACATGTGGTTGGAATTGTCCCTTAGGGTGATAAAATCCCCAAGTAGGTCCCGCTAAGAAAAAAAAAGAGGGGGACTCAAACAACTTGGTAAGCTATGATTTCTTGTCACCCAAGATCACCAAATGGCACAAGGGGATTGGATATGTCAATTAGCTACCAAAAAAAATGACACGCAAGATTAATTGACACCCCTAGTTAAACAATTTGTCTAAGTTATGCAAAACAACAAGTAGCAATTGATAAATAACTAACCCTACAAGGAAACTTGTTAGTGATTCTTGTCCTTGTTTCTTGCCAAATGTTGACTAGATGCTTGCACAGACCCAAACAAGACACGTTAGGAGGTCAGAAACACTTAAAACAACCAAAAAAAGTGTTGAAAACTAAAATTTCACCTTCTAAAAAAAGTTGTCCAGGTCAAGTATGCCTATCTGAAGGTCAGGTTCACCTGTCTGAAGGTTAGGTCCACTTATCTGAAGGTCAAGTCCACCTGTCTAAAGGCCAGGTCTGCCTGTTTGAAGGTTAGGTTTGCCCCTCTGTGAAAAATCTACAAAAAAATAGTTTCTAGAGTCTGTGGAGGGTAGGTCTGCCCCTAGAGGGCAGGTCTGCCCTTGGATGGTCGAGTCCGCCCCTTTGCTAGGTCAGGTCTACCCCTCTACAACTTGCACCTGCAAAAAGTGAAAAAAATAAAGAATGTGAAAGATATAAACCCATCTATGGGTCCCACCGAGCGTGCCAGAAATGTGATCAGGAGAAAATGTGGTCCCATAAATGAGTAGCAACACAAAATATGCAAGAAACCACCTAAATACCTAACACCTTAAGATTGGGTTGCAAATGATTAGCTTAACAAAATAAAATGGAACATTTTACCTCATTGAGTTGTCCTTTTGGTTGGCCCTTCGATTGTTGACACGATATATGCTCTTCTTGATGGAAAAAATGTATGATTGAGATGCAATATAGATGGAAAAAAGGTGAAAATGGATGCAAGTGCAAGTATTTGGCTAAGTATGGCTCAAGTGAAAATTTTGCAAGAGTTTGGTTAGAAAAATGATCTCCCCCCTAAATGAGAGAAAAGAGGGGGTATTTATAGAGAATTTTGAATTCTCTAGAGAAATAGATGGTTGAGATTAAACCAACAAGGCCAAGATGTAGGGCTATGTTGAGTTGAGAACTCACAAGCCCTCACATCTTGACATGTGGCATGTGAAGTGGCTTGAAAAAGATGATGTGGACATGACATGGAGGTACTACATAGTACCTTGGTATTTTGACAAGATCTCCTCATAAAGGAGGTCCTTGTCCACATGTGGGTGAGAGGACATGTGAGGAATTAAAAATTCCTCAAATATCCACATGGGAATGAGAGACAGAATTTAAAAATCTTTGAAATGCATTGGGGGATTAAATGTGAATTAAAAATTCACATG
This sequence comes from Sequoia sempervirens, assembly GCA_007258455.2. Taxonomy (NCBI): domain Eukaryota; kingdom Viridiplantae; phylum Streptophyta; class Pinopsida; order Cupressales; family Cupressaceae; genus Sequoia; species Sequoia sempervirens. The sequence continues at coordinate 260,274,480 of VDFB02271358.1, read as the reverse complement.
GGGAAAGGGGTGCCTTCTCCAAAAGGAGAAAGCATTTAATAGGGTTGACTTAGGACACATTCTATAAATGACATGGAGATTAGGTTGACCTAATTAAGTGATTAAGGTTGTGCAAATACCTGATTAGAAAAATTAATGACATATTAGAGGCAAGTGGGAGATTATGGAGGATGTGACCCTAATGATGATTAGGGGTGTGCACATCCTAACCATAAATTAATTATGATTAGAAGAGGGTTAGATAGTTAAGGGGAATTAGAGGCCAACTTGCAAAAGTCAGAGGATGTGACACATCCTAATCACGGATTAGGTATGCACATGCACATCTCTAATGATGAGATTAGGAGAATAATTAGGATTAAGAAAGGGATGTGACATGTGAGGAATTAAATAAATGTCATATTTATTTAATTCATTTCATGAAAAGGATGATTAAAGAGATAAGGTATTTATTTATTAATTAAATACCTTAGGGATTTGGAAGAATTAAGGATATTAATTAAATAATAGCGATATTACTTAATTCATGCAAATAAGGGGATGCTTAGACAACAGGGGATAAATTTGGATAAATTAAGTGTCCAAATTTAGGTGTCTACAATAATATTTTTATTGGTCATCAAAATATTGTGATAATTTGACTAAGGATTGGATGTCATCAATATTTCTTGTTAAAAAATTCAAGGTCCCCTGAAATCCATAAAAAATAGCAACCTAGAGATGGTGTGAAGATTATTAACAATAAAAAATCCAACCATTACATTCATGGCAACATGGTATTCTTCATCATCTATCATTGAATTTGGAAAATATTTTGTGCCCTTGGGATAAGAAACATTTTATGAGTGAGAAATTTCAGCCTAGTAGTCAAGTAGGGTCAAAGCATACCATTAATGGCATCCTAGGAGGTTTAGAAGAGTAGTTGGGGTGAATAGAGGAGATTGCAAAAATTTAATATGGGTTGAGAGCTCTAAAATGAGATGTGATTTTTAATATAGTGCTAGACATAGGAACTAGAAATTTGGAATAATTCTAATTGCACAAGAAAAATAAGTAAAATGGGTGAAAGGAAGGGATGAGATGCATGCAAGAAATTTAGGGAAAATTGTGTAGGAATGGGCATTAGGATAGGATTTCCAATTAGAAGGATGAATATTTAATATTAGACTATAGTCTACATAAGATAAAAGTAACCTCAAAGAAGGCTATTACATCATTTGTAGAAGTTAGGTGTGATATTGGATCTTAGATATCTTAATTCCAAAGAAAATTATACAAAAGGGAACAAGAGGGAATGCGGAAAAAAATTGTAGAATACAACTAGAGAAGTGGATGAACTGAAGAGGAAAAAATTTCATATTCACCTTAGAAATTCACAAGGGTAATGAAAAGGAAGGGAACAAAGATTTTGGGGATTGGGAGTAGAAGTAGAAAAGAGGATGGGGTGATAGAAAAAATATAAATCTCAATTAAGCTCTCACAAACCATAGAAAAGAGAGACACTGGAAAAAAGGAAGGATCTAAAGAACTTCACAGGAAAGGAGAGGACCGAAGATGGAAGAAATTTCTAAACATCATTATGATCTTAAAAATGAGGTGGAACAAAGGGAGGAAAATGGAATGAAAGGGGAAACAAAAATGTTGTCCTTTCATGTAGAATAGTACTCAAGATCAAGATACTAATCAAATTAGAAATATTGAATTCCACACCAAAAATTTATAAAATTGAATGGAAATGACTAAAAAACACCTAGACACACCTGAAAGAAATATTCAATGATTGCTACCTTTCTATGGTAAAGTGGTTTCGGAACCACATAGATGCACTTACAAACCTTTTTGTTTGTCAAATATGCAGAGAATGCTAAATATGGATGCACACTCGTATGTCAGGGTTAGCAATGACATGTGTAAGATGATATTCTAAAAAAGGCACCCACTACTTCAGCTTTGCAATTAGCATGGACCCAGGCCCACAACCATTGTTGCCAAAAAAGATAACACGGGTTGAAGAAATGCTAATTGCTAGGGTGGCTCTAGTTTTACAAGTGTCCCACGCTAGAGGAGGTCAATCTAAATATAGTGGTCACACGATAAGCTTTCCTCATGATATCTCAAGCATAGCAAAACTGTTTCCATGTCAATTGCAAGACCTTGAGGTTGTGATTGTATGACAAGCCACCATTGAAGGTGGTAATTACAACTGCTATGTTAATACACATCATGTCATGGATGCATTGAAAGACAAAATTCAATATGACAAATACTATAATGATGTTGAGATTGGTGTTGAGGCTCTTAATATGTTACCTGATGTTGTTGTTGATGTCTCCAATTTCTTGCATACAATAGAGCAAGTTTTTGATGAAGAGATAATGCCATCAACCAGCTCAAAAAATATTTCTCAAGATGAAAATGGCTCTTCAAACTTTTCAACATTTATCCCTTCCTTGCCAAATGCAAGACGAGAGCTCCAAGCAATCAAACAGGTATTACAAATTGAAAGAAAAAGAGAAAAATATCTTGTGTTGGCTTGAAATTATCTCTTCTCCTATTAATGAATACAACACTAAAGGTTTATTTACAATGGCCTTTCCAACATTGTTCCCCACTGGAGCAGCACTTCCCCTTCAACCGAGGAATGTTCAAATTCACTTGCATGAATATGCCCTCCACTTAATGAGATATTTAGACCACAGATTTGGAAAACATGTTAGGTTTAGGTATTTCCTCTATAACTTGATAATGAGACATCACAACCAACAAACTATTTTTGTCTTTCTTAGAGCGGATTTGGAAGACAAAATCCCCAATTCATTGTTTGCATTGTGTGAACGTCTTCAAGTTGCTCCTAATGGCCAGATAACTAGCCAATTGATGTGTTTTGGTGCATCCTTATGTAGGACCTGTTCTTTCTGGAACTCTTGTCAGGCCCAACTATTTGTAATAATTGAACTTGGCATACCTACCCTTTTTTTCACTTTGAGCTATGCAGACACAAAATGGGCTAATCTACAAAAAAAATTCTCTTTTTGGCTTATTTGGTAATGGATCCTTCAAAAAAGAAACTAAAAGATAGTGTTGTTCAGAATCCACATATAACATCTTTATATCTGCATCATAGATTCTCAAATTTCCATGAAGAGGTGATTGAAAAGCTTTTGCATGCAAACTATTATTGGTATAGATATGAATGGCATCATCGCTCTTCACATGTGCATGGTTTTTTATGGGTTCTAGAAGCCCCCAACATGGACACTATTGATTGGTCCAATCACCATAATGTTACCATGGCAAGGAACTTTTTTGATAGATATGTTTCAGCATGGAATTCACGTTTCCCTGCATAGAGATTGCTCAAAATGTATCATTTTTGTAAAGAAAATTTGTGCTTTCTTTCCACGAGCCAGATTATTTCTAGTGATCCGATCATAGATTATGAAGAGTTGCTAAATACAGTTCATATCCATACAAAATGCTCTAAATATACTTGTTTAAGGAAAATAGGAGAGCAATTACAATGTCGATATAAAGCACCTTGGCAACAACAACTTACCTCTATATTGACATCTGATGCTGAGTCTAATGAATCCTACAAGCCAACAAGAAATGATGATTGCCTAAATATTCATAGACCACCCATGCTTACAATCTAGTGTGTCAATGTTGACTACCAGCCAATTGTTTCTAGGCAATTTTTAAAAAATTATATTTCTAAATATGCAACTAAATCTGAGAAGAAATCATAAAATTATCTTGATATGTTGAAAAGACTTGCAAATACAAACATAGTTGAGGATAGAGCACTGCTTGCATATCAAAAATTCATGATTAATATTCTTGTGGAGCATGACATCTATGCACAAGAGACGTGCCATATGCTACATAAATTGCCTCTTCTCACTTCAAGCTAACAATATGTTCGTTTGAATGTTGGAAAAAAAGCATGGTTTTGTATAAATAAAGATGATGTTGATGAAGACCTACCAACAAATTATATTAACTTCTATATGCAAAGGCCTCTAGAGCTAGATGGTGTATCCCTAATTGACTCGGTCCACTTATATACACATTTAGAGCAATGCAAAAAGGCCAAATGGAAACTAAGACACCAACCTGCAATTTTCCTTGTGTACCCGTTGTTCAAGACTATTCATGTTCAAGATACATAAATATTTTAGACATTTTTTTGGACTAAACTTATGTTATACAAACCTTTCTGAAACATACAAATAGATATAGGTCTTTCCAAAAAAGAGATCATACAAAATTGGAAAGTTTTAAAAATAGATGGTTATCATCCTTGGCATGTTATTAGACTTCGACTTGCATCCATGATTGAAGAAGAACATGGCAGTGATATTGATGATTTGAACCATCGACCTTTTATGGATGAATATGAATGGGAAGTTTTCTCTTGACTTGGTTCTACTACTAACTTCAGTATAAATCAGCTCCAGTTGTTGGGTAGGAAGGAATTTAATATGAACCATTCATGGAATACAAACCATGTTCCTAAACAACTTCATAATATTTCTTTGTAGTTCATCCAATCAGCCAGGGCATAGCATGAGCAAGCTATGATACAATTTTTCCTGTAAATACATCATCCCATCAACTTTCACCAAAACATCAATTAGCTCTTCAAATCATCCAGTCCCGTTGCATGCATCCTTCCCCCAAAGGCCCTCTCTACATGATCATTCAAGGGATAGTGGGCACTGGAAAATCATTTTTGAAAAATTGTATTAGACAAAAAACAAACACCTCTACTACTAGATCCAATAGCTCGTTACTCACATTGGCTCCCACAGGTGTTGCTGTGTACAACATATGCACCTCCACAATCCATAAAGCCCTCCAAATTCCCATAAAGGATATGAATCCTTTGCAAGGTCAGCCATTGTCAATATTCCAAGAATAATTTAAATATATTCAATACATTTTGATAGATGAAATGAGCTTTCTAGGCCCGAAGTTGCTACTAAAAATATATAGCCAATTGCACCAAGGGATAAGTGCAAGAAGTTGGGTCCACGAAGAGGGGAAGTTTCAGCCAAAAAAAAAAAATGCATGAAATGCATACATGTTACGGATTGGGTACCCAAGCCTAAATCTGAAAGCGTATGCGTTCAGATTTAGGTACACAAACCTAAAATGTATATGCGTTACAAAACACATACACATTTCTTAAAGCTATTTATTTTTTTAAATAAACAACTGTGTTTTATTTTTACCTGTCAGTTTAAGCCACACCAAAGAAGGAGAAGCAAGATCACGTACACGTTTCGAAGGGCCTGATTAAAGCAAATTTTCACTACCACCTCCTCCTATCGACACAACCAACCTCAGCGACCTCTAGGTTGGTTGAATTCTATCATTTTTTTCCTTTTTATCTTGCATTTTTGTTTTGTAATTGTTATTTAGTTTTTTTTTGTTTTTTTGTGTTAGTTTGATATTTTATAGTTTTTAAATTGCATTTAGAAAACCATAATTATCAACGAAACAAAAAAAGTTAAGTTTTAAATTGAAAACCATAAAAACTAAACCTAAATTGGAAACATTTAACTTAGAAATCAAAACCCTAAACCCTAGGTTCCAAAAATCATAGATCCTTAAAAAACTAATTTACCCAGGTTAATCCTTAGACCTAAACCCTAAAACATAAACCTAAAACCCTAATATTTTCACCTTTTAGATAGTGCAACTTGAACTTGTATAGTCAATACTTTCAATGTAACAATTTTTGTTGACAAATTAGGAGATGTTTCTTAACTAGTTCAACAAATCATAGCATAAATTTATGAGGTTTATCTAATTAGGATTGATCATGTTGCTATGTTACACCATTGCCATAATCAATTGTAGTTTAAACATTCTCATTTTTTAGTATGGTTATAAGTTTCAATCTCATTAGGATTGACCATGTTGCTCTTGCTCATTGAGTAATTTCAATTTGGAAATTGCCCTCCTTCCTTGCTTTATTTTGTGTCCTCCTTGTCATTGGTTCTTAACTTTCACTTCATATAATTTTAGAAGTATCCCTCCTTGGAGGTTTCTTACATTTTTTATTTGACATAGATATGTTTTCATGTCATCAAATCTCTAAAGAATTATATAGTAAAGATCTAAAATTTCTTCCATTTTTGCATGATAAATTATGGGTGCACCAATTCACATGTATAAATATGATTTCATTATACAACTAAAAAATTTAGTGAAGTCTTTGTACTTAAAGAATCCATTTTCAATATGTGAATAGAGCTCAAGCTCATCTTTGTTTATTTTGTACATTGCAATTGACTTTACCACTAGCATATATCTATGTGTCCCTTTGAATGTCTTCTATTAATTTTTTATTCTTATCTTTAGTATGCTTTGAAAACAATGAATGAGATTATAAATTAATGTTAGTGTTAAACTTAAAATTTATTCATAACTACTTTGTCCCACTATAGAGAATATACATGTCTCTTATCATGAAATTTGAAAATTTACATAAATCAATTTATGTCCTTGTATTTAATTAAATTATATGCCATACTTGATAAATACATGTATTCACAATCAATATGCCTTAGCTCTATAGATATAATATTTTTGGGAAACAACCACACCTGTGAGTATAAGTGCTTCTACATAAAAAATTTGTAGAAGCACTTATACTTGACTCAACATATGAGTTCCCTTTCCATGTACACAAAAATTAATTTAGTGCATCCTTAGATATTTTAGGTATCTTAATTACAGTATACATATTGATCTAAATTATATAGTGGATTTATATTTTAGATATATACTTGATGATTCTTCTTGGAAGGGTTACTAAAAGGTGTTCAATAATTAGTCTTAAGTACCATGTAGGTAGGATTAAATATTAAAATTTTATGACCTTGGTGTGACAATTATCTCCATTATTAGTTACATTCTAAGAGTTGGTAGTAACAACAAACTCTTCTTATTAGCAACAACACACTATACTCAATTTAATGTGTACATGCTATGGATTTAAATAATGTTATGGATTTTTTAATATTATAAATAGAATGGTCTTCAAATGAAATGTATTTTGAATTTGTGCACATTCAATGTGATTTTTAAATAACTTTCAAATTGTGTGCATTATTTAATTAGTTTGTTGATATATAGCTTTTAATCGTTTAACATGCAGTTTCCATTTCATTACATTCACATGGATACATAATTTAACATAGAAGATTTTATTCATGATGCAAAAATTCCTACTGATCCCATACATCCAGATCTGCCACCACAACAAAAACCCACACCTCCACACTCTCCACCTCCTAGCCCCCACCCCTTGTAATAGATCAGGCTCAATTGAGAGAGAGAATTAGACAAAACCTTATTGTGATTCAGGGAAATATAGATCTGATAAAAAATGAGCCTAGAATCTCCCCCCATCTTGCACGGTTTTCATCTATGATGCAAACTATTATTGATTTTGTTTGATCTATTGATGCGGACCTAGATAGGTTCCATCAACGGAGAAAATACAGGAGACAATTCTATGCAGATGGATTTTCCTATAAAGAAATTAATGACCTTAAAATTACAAAACAAGCCATGTGCCAACATTTTTTTAACCCCAAAACAAACCAACCAATTTCACCCACCAAAAAATGAATTTCAATTTTATGGTGTAGGCACCCGCAAATAGCTACACATTTTTGGGATAGATGGTGGATGGTGTTTGATAATCCTCCACGTGGAAATTCTGAGGTTCCCTTATACTTTTTGAGAAATTTTATGGGCTGATTTTTAGTTGGGTTTAAAACCCAACTACTTTGATATGAGTTCATTTCAAGGAGTTGGGCATAGCATGCCCCAACATAGACTAGGAGCATGTGTCAATCCTCAGCGACGTGCTCAGATTGATCCTATTGTTCCTCCTCCTTCTCTTGGTATTCTCGTTGCATTTCAGCAGCAGGCCATGTTATCAACATTGGGAGCATTGAGTTCACTTTTAGGACATCTCACTCATCATACTACACATGTGGCAGTTGAAGTGGCCAATAGAGAGCATCAAGGCTCGGGCTATGGGAATACGCAGGCATCCACTTCAGGTGACCCACATGCATCTAGGATGGAGTCATATATGAATTTACTATATTCTGAGGATCATCCTACATAGGTATGTTCATCTTTTGAACTTAAATTTAATATTTTTCAAATGTGAAAAATTCATGTAAATAAATTAACATCAAATTATATATATAATATAATATTAATTCAATAAGTGTTTGGTGTAGATGCATGATCAGACGATGCCTAGAACTCAATATATTGATTGTGTCCATATGTCGAGTGTTGTAGATATGGGCTTACCTTTTGGTTAGGTACTTGAACCAATATATATTAAATAATTTGTGTGGATATATCTAATTTAATTTGAATTTGTATACATGTGTGAAATGATATATTATATCTAGATGCAGGGAGGTCATACGATACCTAGTATTAACCAACCACAAGTTGTGGTGAGCACTCCTAAGACATCATCAGCTCAAGTGTGTGCTTTCAAAAAAAAAATTAAGTTTAAATTAAATACACATCATAGATCTAATTTAATTTTTTCATTTACATACACATGTGTGAATTTGATCTATACAAATTGTTGTACATCTATATGTAGGGATTTCATGAGATACCCATGGCGGGCACACCTCAGACATCATCAACATTTATGCATGGGAAATATCAAGTACGTGATCATGAGGTCATATCATTCGAGGTTGTAAGCTTTACTAAATCTCCTATCCAATTTTTATGAACCTTTTAAATATATATGCATTTGAGGTTTTAACATATTGTTTGCTTTATATGAATATGTAGGATATAGTAGATCAAGCATTTGGATTTTCTCAACTGACGATTATGCTACCCATTGAACAAAATGTGCCAATAGATTCACATGATCATACGGTAATTTATTGAAACATAGATTTTCGGTTCCTAAGACTACTCTTGCTCTCTTAGGTTTTTTCACCTAACAGGAGAGAGATAGGAACCAAAAATGCTAATGGTTCACTCAAATTAGGATGTATGAAATTTTTTTTAGACTAAATGAAGTTTAATAAATGCAATTTAATTATCTAAATGAATGAAAATGAATGCGAAAGTGAAATTTATGCCTTGTTTGAAAACACAGTGTTGTATGCAAACAATGAAGAAAATGAAGAAAATATGCAAGATAAAAAGAGATGAGTCAAATCAGAGTACACTTGGACAAAATATGATGAATCTAGAATGTTGTGGATATTGGTTGCAATCACTTATTTTTCACAATGGTACTCATTCGCCCAGGGTGGCGAATTAGTCCACCTACTGGTGAAAATGTGTCGGAAGCTAGTTTCTAATAGTCAGGATTCAGAATCCAACAAAATTTAGAATTTTAGTCCTAAGCTGGGACTCATTTTCCGCTAGTGATGAAACAGTCCTCTCCCAAATTTCTAAAAAATCAAGAGACAACTCTGCAACACCAGATCTAGGAATCACTGATTGTCGGGTTGCCAAAGTCAATTCTGCAAGAAACAGATAGAAAACCTTCTCCAAGTTTGAAATACTCTTGAGTTTACTTGAAGCACCTAGTTGACTTGAAAACCAATCTTCAACACCTAAGAGCTTGTCAAATTTGCACACAAAATGTTGCAAACAAACATGCAATAGGGGGAAAATGGTTGAGGGTTAGTGAATAGGGGTTTGCCTTGGTTAAACCATGCTTGTGGTAATCAAACCCTTAATGAAATAAATTAATGCAAGAGAAAGATAAACTAATAACATGCAAATTACATCAACTTACCAAACCCTTGAAGTTGCAAATTTGAAGTAATGTCAATGGATGCTTCAAAATGCTTGAATAGTGCTTGAAAAGATGTTGTAGTATGCTTGAATGCTTGACTAGATGAAAAGATTGATCAAATGACTTAGAAGATTGTAGGAGATATAAAATGAGGTGAAAATCACATATTTATATAATTCTTGTGCCTTAGTATCCGTTCATACCTCATCACAGGCTGACATCAAGTGATTTTGAATAAAACCCTGAAAGGAAATTTAAAATATTTTGAATTTGGGGCCAAGGGGGACTCATTCGCCACCCATGGTGAATGGGTCCCACCTAGGACCTAAAATTTGTGTCAAGAAAAATATTGTATTTAATGTTGTTTGTCAAGATAACATCCAAAAATACACTTAATTAAAGCATATGAGTGAATAAAAGGGAAAACAAAGCATGAGAAAGGGATAAATAGTGAAGGTGTTCCTAGGAAAGCATGAAATCTTGTTACAAGACTTTACAACACTTCAAAATAGGACTTGATGATGAGTAAAAAGGTGATTTTTAGGTAAAATGTAATGAATAGAGTGTAGAAGAATGTAGAAGAATGTAGAAATGTTTTACAACACCTTCACAAGACGTTCTTTGATTTTAGCACCTAAATAAGCATTTTCAAGCCATGTTACAACATAAAATCAGAGCAACACAGTTCCAACACCATGAAACAAGACCTAAAAGGCCATGAAAATTACAAGGGGCCATTTTTCTACAACACATTTAGCCCCCACTTTAGTGAGAGGATGAACTTGCTTCAAACTTGAACACTAAAGTAGCCATGAACATCAAGATGAGGGTTTGAATGTACTTACATTAGCAAGATGGAATGCAATGATCAAGAGGGATGATCAATCCCCCAGGATGAAGATCCCATGGAAAATGAAATATAAGAACAAAGGAACACAAAAGTGTTGAGAGGAATTGGATGAATCTTGGATCGTCAATCCAACTAGTGTACTCACTTTGGGGCCACAGAACAAGTTGTCCACAGGGTGAGAAAGCCCAAATGCACTCACTCTGTGTCCACGGAACTAGTTGTCCATGGGGTGAGAAAGCCCAACAACTAAGATACATATGCTAGTTGGTATGCACTCACAAACACAAAGGTGGGCTTCCCACTCAACCATGTCAAAGTTATACCTACTGATAACTTTAACAAGGCACCACAAGGAAAAATTCCATGAACAAAAAGACAAAGGTACCACAGTCATGCAAGTTGCATTATGCAAGGTGGCAAAAAGATGTAAAAAATGAAAAATTTAAAAGTGTAAAATGTAAAATATGTTCAAAGGAGTCTTGTTTGGTTTATGAAAGGTCAATCACTTAGGGAACATTTTTTCCAATGTCTCCAAGAGAGGACCAATCAAATAATAGTATATTTGCAACTTAGGGGATGCAGTGCATTGCATCAAGCCACCAAGAGGAATGTAATATGCTGAGTTAGATCACACTTATGAAGGAAATCACACCCAATGTCATCTAGAAAGTGAAAAACACATCATAAATGACAAAGCTACACTAGGAACCAGGAATGCACATGAATTATGGTAATGTATGCCCCTCACTTTAAAAGAATTGCTACACATCAATCTGTGAGCAATTACTTTAAAGTGGAGAAGAAAAGGAAATGTAAAAAAGAAACCAAGACATGAGTACCAACTTGGAAAGCCCTATGCCAAGTCATATGCTTCGAAGTTAGGCTGCATCATGTCAAAGAAAATGAAAAACAAAGAAAGGGAGTTTCCCCCTAGAAAAGAGCACACCAAACACATAAGGGATCTATAGATTTGGGTTTAGTATATTCGTTGCTGCAATGTTTTTATTAAGGAGCTCGAAACTTTCATCATTCCCCAAATACATAGAACAAGAAGAATGACACAAAGAGAGCAAAACAAAATGAAAGGAAAGTCCATTTTTGAGTCAACATGGAAGAGAGATTGCAATCTCGATGCCTTGCATCATCCCCAAAAGGAAAACACAAGTGAAAAGAAAATGAAAAGGTGAAAGAAAAGTGAAAAGCTTTTGGGTCAACATGAAGGAGACATTTTGGTCTCGATGTCATGCATCATCCCCAAAAGGAAAACAAAAAACAAAAAGAGAAAAATACAAGGACCATTTGGGTCAACATGGAAGAGACATAGGGCATCTCAACGCTTTGCATCATCCCCAAAAGGAAAACACAAAACAAAAGCAAAAAACACAAGGACCATTTGGGTCAACATGGAAGAGACATAGATCATCTCAATGCTTTGTGTCATCTTCAAAACAAAGACACACAAAAAAAAAAAGACAAGGACCTTTTGGGTCAACATGGAAGAGACATAGGTCATCTTAATGCTTTGTATCATCCCCTAAAGGAAAACACAAAACAAAAGTGAAAAAGACAAGGACCTTTGTGGTTCAACATAGAAGAGACATAGAAGAAGTGTACAAATAGAGAGAACATCAAGTGCACGGTACGAGGGAACATGATACACACATGAAAAGGAAAAAAAAAGGACCAAAGTAAAAAGAGATAAATAAAAAGGCTAGCTAGGTGAATGCAAGTCAACCATCTAACAGGTCATCTGCCTCCCAATCATGTTCAGTGTAATGTGAGGGTGGTTGACTATCCAAAGGAAGAATTACAAGCATCAAATGAGGAGTCATACCAGGTTCTTAACTTGGTTGAGATGATTTATCATTTAGGCTCATTGTGGATGAAAATAGAGAATTTAGGTCATTATGCACTTCTTCATCTATTTTTGTAATCATCGCATCCTCATCATCATCATCAAGATTAATGACGATGAGAGGACAAAGGGTGATTTCTAAGGAAGGAGAAATCAAAAACTATGGTGGTTGGATTGGTTTGATTTGTTGTGATGGTTGCACAGGACTATCTTGTGGTGGGTTAGGAGAAGGAGGGTGGTCATCTATTACTTCAGTCAATTGTGGAGGCTGATTTTCTTTTTTGTGGTCTATGAAAGATTGAAGAGCAAGGAGAAGAAGATGGTGTCGATGTTCTCTAGCACCGTGCGATTTCATTTGATTCAATTTTTGTGTTGTTGAGATGAAAGAGTAGATTGAGTCACCATAGGTTCATGTTCTTCTAAAGGAGGAAGAACATAAGAAACTGAGGAGGATGGATCAACCACTTTCTCTTTTGCTGTATACACTTGTTTAATTTGAGGAAGAAAAATGAGATTAGTTTCTTTCTCTCGAGGTCGCTTGGATGATGAAGGGGAAGTGTTTGTATTTGATTGTTGAAGGGGTTGGATAGGTTTTTCATGTTCATCCTTAGGTTGAAGCATGGTTTCATTGATGATAGGAGGTGTGGAAGTGGATGGAGATGCATTAAGAATAGATAATTCGACTATCTTTTTTGCTTTAAACTTTTGATAGGAAATGAAAAAGAAATCATGTCGAGGAATGATGGGTTCCATGGGTGTCTAGGCTAAAAGGCTTCTAATGAAAAAATACCTTTGGAAGATAAGGGATTAAAGCCACTATGGTGTATAGTGAATATCTCATTGTCATGTGGAAAATTCAAACACTTGTGAACAACTAATGGGACCACTTTCATTGAGTGAACCTAGAGGTGGCCTAGCCACAAATGAAATTGGTCAGATTGTGGAATAATTGAAAATTTTGCATCTGAAGTTCTAGGTCCTATCTGTAGGGGTAGCACGATCGATCTAATCATAGGGCATGAAAAACCAGTACGTGTCTTAATCCATGTAGTTGGTTTATTATAATCATCTTGATAGAGCTCATGTAATACTAGAAACTCTTTTGTGATCACATTCTCACCACAAGCGGGATCTATTAATATCCCATTAGTGGGCTTATCATAGATTATGCCAGCTCTATAGAGAGGACCATCAGGAAGCTTTTGTATTATGTCTTTATTAGAAAAAGTGATATCAAGAGATTTAGTGTTTTGGCCCTTACGAGGGATAACGTCTATCATAGCCACAAGTTCATCCATACGATTAACTTGGGTAACAATAAGAGGCATATCATGTTGTTTGTTATTTGTATCAATAGTCATTACATCAGTGTGTGAAGATTCACTAGCCTTGACAAATGAAGTTGTGTGTTTAGGCATAGGATTGGTGAAAATTTGCAAGTTCTGGTTAGGGGGTGCAACAGACTTATTGCCTCGATCATTAACACCGAAATGGTCAAATGTCCTAAATCAATGAGGTCTTGAACTAGGTATTTCAGATGCTTGCAATGTTCAGTGTCATGTCCATTTTGTTGATGAAAATGACAATAAGCGTTAGGTTTGAAGGTAGGTGGTAAGGGATAATTTGGATCAAGGGGTCAAATGGGTGGAAAATTGAGCATGCATTGTTGAATTAATTGGTTCATTGTGTTATGGAGGGTATTGTGTAGGGGTGTAAATTGTCTCTTTGGATCCCCATAGGTATAAGGCACAGACGCTTTAACAATTTCCACTTGGTTTGGAACAAGTGGGGTGGGTGGTTGTGGTTGTGGTTGAGGAGGTGGATTAAACTGTAAAAATCCTCTTGTAGGTTTGTGAAAGTTTTATGTGTTATTTTGGTTTTGATTGTTGTTTTTAGGTTTCTCAGCTCGGCTAGAAATGGATTTGGAATCATGACTTGAAACAAAATTTTGGTAATCACACAAGGTTGTGCATAAATGCATGAATGAAAGGAATTTCATCATAGTTAGTTAATCTTGAAGATTTGAGTGAAAGTTTTCGATAAACATCTTTTGCAGATGTGCATCAGAAATATTGACATCAATTTGAGCATACAAGGATTGGTATCATGAGATAAAATCCATTACTTTTTCATCTGTGTTTTTTTGACATCTCATGAGGTCATCCATTATCTTTTTAGGTGTCATGTGAACTTGAAAGTGACTTATGAAAGCATCCACCAAGTCATTGAATGAATAGATGGGATGATTAGGCAAGTTGGAAAACCACTCTAAGGGAGTATCTTTCAAGGTCCTGGGGAAAATTTTAGCTAAAATTTTATCGTCAAGGACAAAGTCACTACACAAGGCTATATAAGCATTAACATGGTTGATATGGTATCCTTTACCTCTGTATTTCTCAAACCGAGGCATTTATATCCCTTGTGCATCGGGGTACATAATATTTCTAAGGATAAGGGGTTGCTACGAACATGATATGTGGGTGGATCAGTTTGACCTTGACAAATGATGGTAATTTTTTGTTGCATGGATGAAATGGTGTTAAGGAGTTGTGTAAGAATAGTATCCGGATAAGTGGTTTGAGGTGGAAGAGAAAATGGTGATGGATTGTAAGTGATGTTAGAGGAAGTAAAAGGAATACTCAGGTGTGAAGGTTGTGGAGGGGACTTGCGATGCCACAAGAGAACTAGGAATGCTAGGTGGAATCGGGAGAGAAATGGCCACATAATTAACTTGATGCATATAGTTGTGTGGACTTGTGGATTGGTGTAAGTTGGTATGGATGTTATGGTTGAAGGGGGGGGAACTTGAGGTCCTCTTAGGCTTACAGGAATGTTTGCGGATTAGGTATTAGAAGAAGCATGTTTATTGTAAATCTCAAAAATTCACTTCATCACATGTAAGCCATCATCACTTTCAATCAAACGATGAAGATTGTCAATGGTGGATATGGCAGTGGCAGAAATTTTTTGAAGTGACAAGTCTTGTTGTAAATGTGAAAAATCCTCATGAATATTAATTACTTTTTCTTGCGTGAGGGAAATTTTTTTGAGTGTCAACATTCATTGGATGGAAAGGAGAAGGAATGGAAGTGGTATTGTTAGTTTCTAATGCACCATTTTCCATACCAGGAGTAGGAGCTCATGAGATCCCAAGGTCCACAACGAAAGTGCTATCACGGGATGCCATGAGTCTAGAACTTCTTCTCACTAAAGTATTATCAACGGGGCACCAAAAACTCATACAAGTTCCGAAAAAGGATGGGCGAATGAAAATGCAAGATAATTTAGGAGTATGAAATGCCAACAACAAAAATTTTGCTAACTGTAATAGAGATCTAACTGCAAAAAACAGAAATGTAGACTAGTGCAACATGAAAAGTCCTTAGAATGCAAAAGCAAAACAATGTCCTAATTGAATTTTAATACAAATTTAAACTAAGATTCAATATGTAACTAAAATCAGAAATGCAAGCTTGTTCAAAAGTCAGGTTCACCAAAATGAAACATAGATTTTTGGGCTCCTAAGACTACTCTTGCTCTCTTAAGATTTTTCACCTAAAAGGAGAGAGATAGGAACTAAAAATGCTAATGGTTCACTCAAATTAGGATGTATGCAATGTTTTTTAGACTAAATGAAGCTAGCTAAATGCAATTGACTAATCTAAATGAATGAAAATAAAAGCAAAAGTGAAATTTATGCCTTGTTTAAAAACACAGTGTTGTATGCAAACAATGAAGAAAATATGTAGCACAGAAAGAGATGAATCAAATCAAAATGCACATGGAAAAAATATGGTGAATCTGGAATGTTGTGGATACTTGTTGAAATCACTAATTTTTCACAGTGGGACTCATTCACCCAGGGTGGTGAATCAGTCCACCTACTGGTGAAAAATGTCAAAAGTTGGTTTCTAACAGTTCAGATCTGAAATTTGAAAAAATTCAAATTTTTATTCCTAAGGTGGGACTCATTCGCCACTAGTGGTGAATTAGTCCTCTCCCAAATTTTTGAAAATCAAGAGACAACTCTACAACAGCAAATCTAGGAATCACTCATTATCAGGTTGTTGAAGTCAATTATGAAGGAAACGGACATAAAACCTTCTCCAAGTTTGAAATACTCTTGATTTGACTTGAAGCACCTATTTGACTTGAAAACCAATCTTCATGTTCACCTAAAAGCTTTTCAAATCTGCACACAAAAGGTTGCAAACAAACATGCAATAGGGGAAAAATGGTTGAGGGTTAGTGAATAGGGGTTTTCCTTGGTCAAACCTTGCTTGTGGTAATCAAACCCTTAATGAAATAAAGTACTGCAAGAGAAAGATAAACTAATAACATGCAAATTCCATCAACTTACCAAACCCTTGAAGTTGCAAATCTGAAGTAATGTCAATGGATGCTTCAAAGTGCTTGAATAATGCTTGAAAAGATGTTGTAGTATGCTTGAATGCTTGATTAGATAAAAATATTGCTTGAATGACTTAGAAGATTGTAGGAGGTATGAAATGAGGTGAAAATCACATATTTATACAATTCTTGTGCCTTAGTATCTGTTCATACCTCATCATAGGTCGACATCAAGTGATTTTGAATAAAATCTCAAAAGGAAATTTAAAATATTTTTAATTTGGGGCCAAGGGGGACTCATTCGCCACCCATGGTGAATGGGTCCCACCTAGGACCTAAAAATTTGTGTCAGGAAAAATGTTGTATTTAATGTTGTTTGTCAAGATAACATCCAAAAATACACTTAATTAAAGCATATGAGGGCATAAACGGACCAAATAAAGCATGAGAAAGGGATAAATAGTGAAGGTGTGCCTAGGAAAGTGTGAAATCTTGTTACAAGACTTTACAACACTTCAAAATAGGACTTGATGATGAGTAAAAGGGTGATTTTTAGGTAAAATGTAATGAATAGAGTCTAGAAGAATGTAGAAATGTTTTACAACACTTCACAACACCTTCACAAGATGTCGTTCTTTGATTTTAGCATCTAAAAAATCATGTTCAAGCCATGTTACAACATAAAATCAGAGCAACATAGTTCCAACATCATGAAACAAGACCTAAAAGGCCATGAAAATGAGAAGGCACCATTTTTCTACGACACATTTATGCATACTAAAAATCATTTTTATTGTATTTACTAGATATTTAATTAAATTTATTTTTATCTAAAAGTTTATATTTTCAAGTTTAAATAGGTTTTAATTATATCAAAATAATTTCTAAATAACTTTAAATCTAATTTCAAGTTTCTTACATACTCTTTTACAGCATGATGTAGGTGCATCTAGTTGACATGGAACAAAGAGGAGACTTGATATGATCGATCAGCTTGATAGTTAGATGGGTTTAAATTTTATGGACTACAGATCTCTAGGGTTTTATTTAAATATATGTGTTGGACTTGACATATACATTTTGAACATGTTATTTCATGGGCCATTTCACATACATTATATTGATTAAAATTATCATGTTTTTATTTATTTATATCAGTTGATTTTAATATGATGATTATATATGCAGTCAATTATGATCATGTCATGTTCATTTTTATGATTATATTCACTCATGTATATAGATATTTTATCTAATTTTCACGTAATACATGCACTGTATAAATTCTTATCTAGAATAAAATTCCATATATATAATTTATCAAATGGTTAGGTGACAAATTAAAACATTCCTTAAATAGTTTAGATCATATTCATAATAAACTAAGGGTAGGTAATTTTAACTATTTTCCAATTCTAGCAAATATTTGAATCAATAAACAAAAATCTCTCTTTGTATGCACAAAATGTATAATCTATACAATTGAACAATTATATAAAATCTGGTAAATACAAGACATGAAATGTATAATCTATAAAATTGGAACAAGATATTTAAAAAGTGACTAAAAATTTCATTGAAGTTCATACATCGAAGAAACATATATAATGTATATTGATGTTTAATACAACTATATAACATGATGAAAAATATATGTGCATGTAGATACAATTAAAGCTTATCAACTTTTAGGTCAAGACCACAAATTGATATTTACAGTCTCTTCATAAAATAATTTTATAGTGACAATCACATGGTAGACCGACTTTTTGAGAACCTGCAAAAATAATTAATGTAAGTAAAGTAACTATAGTTTTTATGAGTCATTTAAGTAAATAATTCATGCGAGAAAAGAACAATATATAGTAAAAGTTAGAAACTTGGATCTTATAAATTCCATACAAATTCAAATGATGTTTTCCATAGGATGGATTAAGGGGACCTAAGAGGATATAGCTTAAGAGGGGTCCTAAGAGAATTCCTTAAGGGGAGTTAAGAGGATGGCTTAAGGGGATGCAAGAGGGTGGATTAAGGGGAGTTGATGGAATGACTTAAAGGGATGTAAGTGGGTGGATTAAGGGGAGTTGGTAGAATGACTTAAAGGGATGTAAGAGGGTGGATTAAGAGGATGCATGGCATGAACCCTATGATATGGCCTAATGGGTCCTAAGAGGATGGATTAAGGGGAATTATGAGAGCGACTTAAGGGATGCGAGATTTTGGATTAAGGGTATGTAAGAGGATATGACTTAAGGGTCCTTTAAGAGGATGGCTTAAGGGGATGCAAAAGGGTGGATTAAGGTGAGTTGATTGAATGACTTGAAGGGATGTAAGAGGGTGGATTAAGGGGAGTTGATATAATGACTTAAATGGATGTAAGAGGGTGTATTAAGAGGATGCATGTCATGAACCCTATGATATGGCTTAACGGGTCCTAAGAGGATGGATTAAGGGGAATTGTGAGAGTGACTTAAGGGATGCAAGATTGTGGATTAAGGGGAGTTGACAGAATGACTTGAAGGGATGTAAGAGGGTGGATTAAGGGGAGTTGATAGAGTTACTTGAAGGGATGTAAGAGGGTGGATTAAGGGGAGTTGATGGAATGACTTGAAGGGATGTAAGAGGGTGGATTCAGGGGAATTGATAGAATGGCTTAAGTGGATGTAAGAGGGTGGATTAAGGTGATGCATGTCATGAACCCTACTATATGGCTTAACGGGTCCTAAGGGGATGGCTTAAGGGGAATTATGAAAGTGACTTAAGGGACGCAAGATTTTGGATTAAGGGTATGTAAGAGGATATGACTTAAGGGTGATTTAAGAGGATGGATTAAGGGGATGCAAGAGGGTAGATTAAGGGGATTTGATATAATGACTTGAAGGGATGTAAGGGGGTGGATTAAGGGGAGTTGGTAGAATGAATTAAAGGGATTTAGGAGGGTGGATTAAGCGGATGCATTTCATGAACCCTAGGATATGGCTTAACGGGTCCTGAGAGGATGGCTTAAGGGGAATTATGAGAGTTACTTAAGGGATGCAAGATTGTGGATTAAGGGGATGTAAGAGGATATGAGTTAAGGGTCCTTTAACAAGATGGCTTAAGGAAATGCAAGAGGTTGGATTAAGGGGAGTTGATAGAATGACTTGAAGGGATGTAAGAGGATGGATTAAGGGGAGTTGATATAATGAATTAAAGGGATGTAAGAGGGTGGATTAAGGGGACCCTAGAAACCCTAAACCCTAAACCATATGACCTAAAGACTAGGAGATGAACCATAAACCACTAACCCATATAGATTTTTTATTCTAACCATCTCATGAACTCTAAACCCTTAAAACCAATGGGTATGTGTAGGATCATCATGGAAAAAATAGGCCCTTAAGTGTCAAAAAATTTAGAAAAATCTTAGTTAGGAAACTTGACTTAAAATTTTGAATAAGTTATCTATATTATTTCAAAAATATGTAAGAATAGAACTTGTAGCAAGTTTAATGTAGTTTCTAAACTACTAGGTTTATTTTTAAAAATATATATATATTTGGTGAAAATTTGAAATTTCAATGCAATAGTACTTAAATTTTAGGGAAA
Organism: Sequoia sempervirens; assembly: GCA_007258455.2. NCBI lineage: Eukaryota > Viridiplantae > Streptophyta > Pinopsida > Cupressales > Cupressaceae > Sequoia > Sequoia sempervirens. Next base: position 260,254,014 of record VDFB02271358.1, on the reverse strand, counting down.
AATAAGAAGTAGGTGTTTGTCTGACTAACCTAACCACAATAAAAAGATAATATTTTTTTATAATATTGTATATATATGTAGAGGACTCATGTCCCGATGTGATGCATACTTTTTTGTAATTATTTTCCAAGTAAATAATTAATTATGATTTTTTTATAACAACTTTTAAAAAATATAAAAACTCGTATGTCTGACCACCTTAACTTGGTCAAAACTTCATGAAATTCATTTTTTTTAATCCTATAGTGTGCGAAGCATAGAATGTGATGCATATCTTGGATTCAAAAAATGTGATACCGTTTGAAAGCTATAGATGTTTTCAATCATCCTATCAATCAGGACTTTAGTCGTAATTCAAATAGAAAATGAATAATAATTATTTATTAAATTCAAAGTAAAGCATAATTTATATTGGTGGAAATATGAGAATCTTCTTTAAAAAGCCTTTTTGTTTCATCAATTTTGGGTTAAAAAAAAGTTGTTGGCCACGTACCCATCATATTGCCACTTTTTGGCCCATCATGACCCTCCACATACCCCCATATAGATTTGTTATTCTAAGCATCTCATGAACCCTAGAAACCTTAAACCCTAAACCATATGACCTAAAGACTAGGAGATGAACCCAAAACCATTAACCCATATAGATTTGTTATTCTAAGCATCTCATGAACCCTAAACCCTTAAAACACATATAGATTTGTTATTCTAAGCATCTCATGAACCCTAGAAACCCTAAACCCTAAACCATATGACCTAAAGACTAGGAGATGAACCCTAAACCATTAACCCATATAGATTTTTTATTCTAAGCATCTCATGAACCCTAAACCCTTAAAACCCATATAGATTTGTTATTCTAAGCATCTCATGAACCCTAGAAACCCTAAACCCTAAACCATATGATCTAAAGACTACAAGATGAACCCTAAACCATTAACCCATATAGATTTATTATTCTAAGCATATCATGAACCCTAAACCCTTAAAAACCATATATATTTGTTATTCTAAGCATCTCATGAACCCTAAAAGTCCTAAACCCTAAATCATATGACCTAAAGACTAGGAGATGAACCCTAAACTATTAACCCATATATATTTGTTATTCTAAGCATCTCATGAACCCTAAAGAGACTTAAAGGGATGCAAGTGGATGGATTAAGGGTGGATATATGAGGATATGGATTAAGGGGTCCTAAGAGCATGGCTTAAGGGGTGTTCAACGAGTGACTTAAGGGGATGCAAGTGAATGGATTAAGGGTAGATATATGAGGATATGGATTAAGGGGTCCTAAGAGGATGGGTTAAGGGGTGTTGAGAGAGAGACTTAAGGGGATGTAAGTGGATGGATTAAGGGTAGATATATGAGGATATGGATTAAGGGGTCCTAAGAGGATGGTTTAAGGGGTGTTGAGAGAGTGACTTAAGGGGATGCAAGTGGATGGATTAAGGGGTCCTAATAGAATGGCTTAACGGGAATTAATAGAGAGACTTAAGGGGATGAAAGAGGATGGATTAATCATACATAAGAGGATGGCTTAAGGGGTTTTAAGAGAATGACTTTAGGGGATATGAAATCAATTATAATTTTTTTATAAAATGACAATGAATTAAATTTATTTCTATATTTATACTATCAATTAAATGTATCTAGAACTATATATAGTTACACGTCTCTAGATTTGAATTCCATTAAAATATATGTGCATCTCCTCTCTTTTTTGTAAAGCATCTAGTTTTGGGAGACCTAAAACAAAATATGATATAAAAATTTAATTAGGAAATGACTATTAGACAAATATATATATCAATTAAATATATATACAACTATATACTTACCAATATTTATTTACTCGGTTGTACCATCTACATCCTCTCTTTTTTGTAATGCATCTATGATTGTCTCATGGTCGTCCATTGAAAGTGTCCATAAAACTTTATTAGTAGGCCTCCCTTGATATCTAACTAGTTTTATATTAGTTGCCAAAATCAAATGTGAATAATGTATAATCTTCTTGTGTCTTTCATAATCTTCAAATGCAAGCAAGCCATTCTTTCTTATCAAATATTTTCGAATACAAGTGCCAACAACAACCACTAAGCCAGTTAGATACTCAAAGTTTTCATCATCTGCTCTAGGATGTACCAACTTATGTTTTCTCTCAACACATCTAGTGAGCCAATACTTTGTCTCCTCTTCATTCCCCTCAGGTGAAACAACAACATACACGTCCTGCAAAAATAAATAAAAAATTCAATAAAGAGTGACTTATATTTAATTCACATATATAAACATGCATACATATAAAATTCAACTCAATAAATAATGTACCTGCTTGTACAAGATCCGAAACATGATCATAATCATCTGATGCGAACACTTGATTTTCTTCAATTTTTGTTCCATGTTGAAGATGTGTCAATGTAGGTTTTAAATCTCTTTGTTGCCATTTTTTGACCCATTTCATATTTTCACATGCCTCCCAATCACCTGCAATACAAAATTGACAAAAGAATGCCAACTCCCTTGTCCATATTGTCCATGTGTTTGCATTCGAACTCTTAAACAAATGCCATTTTGCAGATCCATTAATTGTTTCACAATCTTGTCAAGAAAAAATATAATTTTCTTCAACTAACCAAAAGAAGCATCGAATTTTTGAGCTCTCACTTCTTCTTGTAGATAATTTGGTATTACACCAATCTACAATTGCATGTGCATCTCTAAATTTTGCAACATTCTCAAATTTTAGATGCTCTCTAGCAAGAGCTCTTTCCACACATGCACCTACTCCATCATGTTCTCCCTTACCATGACCAGCTAAACAAAAAACTCCATATACATGTTGGATATTATTTTCCTTATGAACTCTACATAACCAATAAAACATTCTAGCATTTTTAAAGTGACTCGTGCAATTATCCGACCATATGAGATGTTCTAGCATTTGAATTTCTCTCTTTTAAATTTTTATAAAATATATCAAAACAATATTGAACAAACTCAGATGAATGTAATTTATTATCACTTACATAAAAATGGTACTCTCTCAAAAAAAATCTATTATATTCTCTATTATCATCTGCATGTCTATAAAAAATATGAACAAATATAGCTACTTGCAATGAATTATAATACTGTGATTGAATTTCTTCGTGTGGAGCAAGAGTATAATTTTTAGCAAAATCAACAACTGGAAATATAGTTCTAATTGGGAATGTGTTTTTACATAAACGAAATGGATTATCAAGCCAATGAGCATACTTAGAGTGTTGAACATATTTAGGTACAATCTTATCTTTAAATTCTTTAATAAATGCATGCACACTAAATTTTTCCACAATTAACTCACAATGTTTTCCAGTTTTTCCATATTTTAAAGAATACTCAACATTTTTAAATTTTTTTACATCCACTAATTCTTGTCCAAATCCATCTAAACTACTTCCATGCACACATTCTCCTAATGATGAAAAGTTACCAAATCTATCACATTCTCTAGAAATACATGCTTTTAAATAAAATAAGTTTCCATTAGAGGGTTCACAAAACAAACCTGCAATAAAATATTTGATTATTTCAGGTGGCATATTAATACCACAAATGTCCTACATAATTTGGTTAGCATGCAAAGTTCATCGTATATATCAAAAAAATCATAATAATAACAAAATTGTACATGAGTCTTACAACAACAAGATATTTCTAACTTATTAATTCTAACATACCAAGGTTTACACTTTTCGAATGATCTTTGACTTATGTTAATATCCAATGGTAAGATTGAAGCATCTAAATTTTTTTTATATAATTCAGTTTGAGTCATATCTAAGAGATGTTTTGGATGAGGTTCACAAATTTTGAAACCCACCCTTAATTTTAAGACATCTCTAATGTTAGGTGATACTCTTGTATTATCATGCCAAAATTTATCGATTAAAGATTTAATTTCATAATTTCATGTCTAATCTTGGGAGTCTACTAAAACTTCAACATTGATTAATTGGATCCTTTTCAATACTTTCTCTTCTTTTAGTAGCTCTTATCAACGTTTTAGGATTTACTTTTATACATTTACTAATCTTAACATTCTTTTATTTGAATTTGATTTATCAACTAAAGCAGTTGTTATTGCATGACGAGTCGCATTCTTATCTTTAGATCAACTTTTTTTGCATATAAAATCAATAGCATTAGCAACACTAGATATGAATTTTTCTACTAAATCATCTTTCTTTTTTGGTTTTACAAAAATACCTAATTTTTTTTATCAATTTTCTCATTTTCGACATTCTCATTAATTGCATGAGTTGACATCGGAATCCTAATTTCTTTCTATAAAAGAACATTTGATATATTCTATTTCCATAAGTTCTAATTTGTCTCCAAGAAACTTTACCACAAAGGTTATCTAGCACATCTTTTTCAATTGTAAAAAAAAACAATTTCACCTTTATCCATACAAGGGATTCCATTTTCATTCCCACAAGGGGTTTCATTTTCATTTTCAAATGTAAAAGGGATTTCATTCTCATTTGCATTCTCATAAGATATAATTTCATGATTTTTTTGTTTTTGCATTGTTTCAACCCTAGAATTATTGATATCATCAATGGTGTATCTAGCTTCATCTAAACAAGCAAGATCAATATTATCAAGACTTGGGTTTGAAAAAATACCTGGATAGATTGTTTGAATAGGTGCATTTTCTATATCATTGGGAGGTGGATTTGAAAACATACCTGAAGTTGTTTGCATAGGTACTATTTCCATATCATTCAAAGTTGAAGTTGAAGTCATAGTTGAGTTTGTCTCCATAATTGCATTTTATTCCATATTCACCATCTCCACATTTTCATCATCTACATTCATTTCATCATTCATGGATTCCTCTTCAACATTCATGGAACTATATGCTTCCAAATTTTTCATTTGACAAATCCTTTCTCTTCTATCCCTTTGTCTTTTTGCCTTCATTTCTTTATTTGCTTGAATTTCTTCAGGTGTCATTAACTTTCTACATTTTATTCTTTTTCTTGGCTTTGATCCCATGTTACCAAACCCTTTTTGATGACAAAACAAATGATTCAAGTAACCTATTTTCAAATTTCCTTCTCCTTCAAATATTCAAACAAAACTATGTAGTATGAAGATCCTTTCTTCTATAAAATTTAAAGTACAAAAACACCATGAATACATCCAAAAGTTCTCTTTTTCCAAATCTTCTTGTAAAATATTCTTGTACTTGATTCCACTTCAGAAAATTCAACCTGCACTTGTCTCTTCCAACAAATTGAATAGAATATGCCTTGCACAAGACAAATTTGCAATAAAAAATGCAGAAAATGGCGCTTTCAGATCATACTGCAGAGAAGGAATTTTGCAAGAAAAACATGTTTTATTGATCAGTATTTTCCAAATTGGGAAACAGTGGCTATTTAAGAAACACGTACGCATTATGAAACACATACGCTTTCTATTATAGGAATGCGTACGCATTACATAATGCATACACGTTACCTTTATCCAATGGGTAATAAGATAACATGTACGCGTTATGAAACACGTACACGTTTCATTTAAATAGCGCGTATGTGTTTTAATAACATATACACATTATTTAAAATTTGAATTCCCAACCCACATGTAGCCTTGGTTTTAGGCTAGGGAAAGGCTTGGCAATCCGAGCCTTAGCCTTTGACTTGCAACTAAAAAACTAAGGTAGATTTTAGAAGAATGTCCAACTTTGGCAATATGGTTGATGGACTTTTTTTTGAACCAATCTATAAAATAAAAATCTGGATTAGAGAACATGATTTCTAGTTTCTGAATATATAATTTTTATTAATATTGGATTATGTTTGTTATTTTTTAATTAATTTCTAAGCAAACTAGGCCTTAAACTTGAAATATCAATTTTTTTTGTTTTTTAATAACTCTTCTTTGGTTAAGTTTCTTGTAAAATAAATTATATTGCATCAATCTTCAGACAATTCTCTACACAATGAAAAAAAATATATTCAAAAAATGTTTAGTTTAGGTCCAATTATGTTGTCCATACACGTTGATTTTTTAAAAAAACAATTAAGGCCAATAAAAATTCAATAAAAAAATATTTCAACAAAAAATCACAAAAAAAAAATTCATCAATCTTCATGTTGTTAGCTCTATTTCCCCAAAAGGAATTATAAAAATACTTTTATTTGGGTCAAAAATTGGTGTCCGTACATGTGCATGGTATGGTAAAAAAAGGGACTTTTAAAAGTTGGTTTTTATAGATCCCTATCAAAATTTAATTTCTATAATCTGGGTATTTGAATAATTTACATATTTGGAAACTAGATTTAAAATGCTAAATTTTATTTTACTGGCTTTTTTTAAGATTCATTGTGTAAGTGCCTCAAATTTTCATTCCAAGTGTGACAAATTTTGAAAAACAGCAAAAACACTTCCACTTTTTGAGTTTTTTGTGGATCCAACTTCTTGCATCAGCCCCAAGCATTCCCCGATAACCAAAGGGAGCCATTTGGAGGTGTGCCTATCATCCTTGTTGGTGATCTTTCGCAGTTGCCACCTATCATGGATACCCCTATTTATGATTCACGTTCATTGGTTGTATTCTTATGGCATACTTTCATAGTCTCAATGACATTGGACACTATTTTCTGCCAAAAAGGAGATATCCCTTCCCAACAAAAGTTCCAGGAAATCCTTCTCCATATAATAAATGGTGAGGCTCCCCAGGATGACTAGGAAGAGATTATGAAACAAACAAATAAAATTCTCTCAGCCATAGAAAGAGAACAATTTTATGTTGCTACACATTTGTTTGCCACAAATGACTTAGTCCTATTCCACAACAACAAAAATGATCAAATAGTTAAACCTTCCCATAGCCATTAGCATTGCTCAAGTATCACAACAACAGACATCTAATCATGGAGATGATGACCGACTTCTACTAGAACTACTACTTTGTGTTGGTGAACAGGTGATGCTAATAACAAATTTTTTGATTCAAGCTGGCCTAGTCAATGGATCACTTGGTCTTGTTATAGCTATTGTGTACAATGCACATTGTAAACCGCCAGATCCACCTGATTATGTTGTTCACTTCCAAAATTACATTTGTCCACCATGGGACCCAGAAAACCTAAGGGGCATCCTCATCCCAGTTATAACTTACGGTAGTCGAACAAAAATTCCACTCACCATGGCATGGGGAATCACAATACATAAAGCACAAGGCTTAACATTAGATAGAGCAATGATAAACATAGGCAGCAAAGAGAGGCAAGGGTTGACTTTTACAGCTCTCTCATTTTTAATCAATTGAAAGACTCTACATTGATCCAGCATTCTCATTTGAGAGATACTCCAAACTTAGCAACAACAAATACACTATTCGACGTCATAGCGAAGAGATGTGTTTGGAACAACTCCAACCCCTGCCAAATGCTTCCGCTCTCAACTCATGCTTCAGCTTATAAAAAAGGCTCCGGAACAATTATTCTTGCATTTTCTCTAGACTGTATACCATCCTCTTTTCAAGGATTTCTAAGGTAAATTTTACAGAAGCATACCATGTAATAATCTATGCAAAATGGGTATAATGCCAAAGATGCAAAGAGATACTAGGAAACAATAAGCAGAGGACAAAACTTGTACAACCTAGTGGCATGTTTCGATCATTCTATTCTATTAAAGTATATATTCAACTATTCCACAAACTTTTTCAACAATATTTTGTTGTATTTCATTGATTGGTTTTAAATTATGCACCTATGCTTTGTTTCCCATTTTGTGTGCCTATATACTCAGTGTTTGACTGCCACATTAAATTTCCCCCATTTATTCAATGCTTTGCATCCTCTTTATCTTTACACATTAAAGATAATTTTTTTCTTGTTTACTATCTTTTGTACCTTCAATAATACAGTTTTTGTTAAATTTAGTATGAAAATATGCACCCATAAATATTAATCTATTGACTTCTTGTTTCAACATTTTGTTATGTCATACTTTTTGTATATGGAATTCAGAAGAATAATCTCTTCTATATATTCCACCTATCCATGTTTGTCCAAGTTTTTTTAAATTCCATGATGTCAACTCTTTATCAGCATTCCTACAATTCTCTTTCAACCGATTTTAACATGCAATACTCTAAACATACAGTTACAACTGTTACAAATTGATACATATGCAGACACAAACAACTTCAAGTGTCAAAGATGCATAGAGATTGCAACCAACAATAAGTAGAGCCTAAAAGTTCTATAAGTCAATAACATGTTTTGAACATTCTAGTAGATTAAACTATATATGCACATACTATAGAAACATTCTCAAAAAAAATTATGTTCTATTTGACTAATAAGTTTAAAATTATGCAACCATGTTGTGTTTTCTATTTTCTCTGCCTATATACCCTGAGTTTTGACATTTTTCTTTCATGCTTTGCTTCCACATATTCTTATGTCTTCTTGCTAGCTTTTCTATTAGGTTTATTTGATTCAAATAGCTACAAATGTTGATCTACAAAATTCTCTTTTTCATCATTCCACTATTTCACTCTTCTTGTATATTGCATTCAGAAACATATAGTCTTTCTACATTGTTTTTTTTCTCTGAGATATGATAAAACTCCATGCTATTTGCAACGGGTTGCTCAGGCTTGTTTACAACGATGATGGAGTTTGTTGACTGCATCATTTGGTGTTCATAGAACTAGTTGCCTTGTTCAATGGAAACATAATGGTAGGTTTTTGCTCCCGTGAGGGTTGATACATCCTGTAATTGTTGCGTGATTCCACGAAAGGGAGTACATGTAATATTTGAATTGTTCTAATATGAGGATGTCTATTGTTTTGCTTCCATTGTGAAATGACGCATCATGGTATTGGTTTCATAGCACGCTACTGAACAAAGCTGGCATCCGCCTCTATTAGATACCAGATTAGAGAGCTTCCCAACTGTTTTGCTCTGTAACCTATAGTGTTTCAACTTCTATTGTTGCTATAAGTCATTTTTCAATTCCTTTTTTCCATTCCATATGCACCTAACCAAAGACATATTTTAATATATTCAAATAAAATGTTCCTTTGCAGTAATATCATGTTGGGATCAATGCAAACTTAGATGAAGAAGGAGATATGAAGCCCATGTGTTAGACAATTGGTACCTGAAAGATGACCATAGTTGTAAGTGTAAACAAGGTTTGTTTTATAGATTTATATTTTCCTGAGTTATACATTCAACCCTTTTCTTCCTCAATAGCTAGATAGCCTCCATATATTTGTTGCTATATATATACATTCATGCACAGATTCTTACATGCACTTGACTAAAATAAATATAGTCTATTGTACAGATTACATTTGTCCATGTTCATATAGTTTCCTTTTCAGCTAATCAAAAAAATTATCTAGATGCGCTGAGAAATTCTAACCACGATTGTTCTAATGGAAACCCTAGTGGAAATTTCAAACAAATAGTCAATAGGTAAATGCCAACCGTTACATAAATTGCTTGTTTTGTATTAATATGTTTCATGATATTCTTGAGCTTTCTATCATCTCTTTGAAGTTGCCTATAACAATGTCTTTATTGTTGTAGTTTACTTATTGTATTCTTCATCAAACATAAGATTGACCCGTACATTTTTACTGGTTTCTATTTTTTTTGGCCTGTGTATGCTCCCTGGCCTTTGGCTATTGTTCATTGTTATCTTTGTTCATCCTTAGTGCTATATGCATTTTGTACAGCAGAAGCTTTGTATAAGAAAATCTTCATATCTATGGTTTACATCTTCTACTCTCCATATGTTAAACTTTCATTTAAAATTTGTTTTAGATGATCTTCCATTTGAGAGATTCTTAAACAACTATTACAAAAACACTTGAGAATCATAGGTAAATGATAGATGGTCAAAAAAATCCCATCAAATACAAGTTTAAGAGAGGTAGAAAAACATACACAGGACAAAAAGAATTGAAAAAAGGCAAATGGTTCCTATTGATATCCCATTTACATGTGATTCTAAAGTGTTATTCTAATGAGTGCTAACAAGAAGTTGAGTCCACTTTTTAGCCAAAAAGTGGAAGTGTTTTCCCTAATTTTCAAAATTTGTCACATTTGACCTTAAAATTTGAAGCACATAAAGATGGAATCTTTAAAAAAGTCACTAATCATAAAATGTAGTACTCAAAGTCTAGTTTCTAAATATGTAATTTATTTTAATACCCAAATGACAAAATTTGTTTTTCAATAGGCATTTCTAAAAAACCTTGTTTAAAAGTAACTTTTGTTTTAAACTATACCACGCATGTGTACGTCATCCATATTTTGAACTAAATAGTCATTTTTTTTAAACCTTTTGGGAAAATATTTGCAACTCACTTAAGCACGCTTTCCATAATTTTTTGTTATTTTTTATTGAATACATTCTTTTTAGTTAATTTTTTATCAGCCATATTTGGTGTTTTGAAACTCATCTTGTACGTCACGCATAAGATGAGGGTATGTGCAGGACATGATGGGCCAAAAAGTGGCGATATGATGGACATGTGTAGGGTATGTGGTGACGACTTTTTTTTACCCAAATTTGATGAAACAAAAAGAATTTTTAAAGGAGATTCTCAGCTTTCCACCAATATAAATTATTTTTTACTTTGAATTTAATACATAATTATTATTCATTTTCTATTTGAATTACGACTAAAGTCCTGATTGATAGGATGATTGAAAACATCTATAGCTTTCAAACAGTATCACATTTTTTGAATCTGAAACATATGTCACATTATGTGTTTTGCATACTATAGGATTTTAAAAAAATTGAATTTCATGAAGTTTTGACCAAGTTAAGGTGGTCAAACATACGATTTTTTTATATTTTTTAAAAGTTGTAATAAAAAATTCATAATTAATTATTTACTTGGAAAAAATTACAAAAAAATATGCATCACATCGGGACATGAGTCCTCTACTTATATCTAAAATATTATAAAAAAAATATTATCATTTTATTGTGGTTAAGGTGGTCAAACAAACACCTATTTCTTATTTTTTCCCTGAAATTTAAGTACTACTGCATTGAAATTTCAAATTTTCACCAAATAGATTTTTTTTTAAATAAACCTAGTATTTTAGAAGCTACATTCAATTTGCTACAGATTCTATTCTTACATATTTTTGAAATAATATAGATAACTTATTCAAATTTTTACATCAAGTTGCCTAACTCTAATTTTTCTAAATTTTTCGCCACTTAAGGGCCTGTTTTTTCCATGATGATCCTACACATACCCATGACCTAAACTTATCATTTTTTTATTCCTTTTTTTTCAAATTAAAAATAATTTTTTTAAGTACAATTTCGTAAAATTTGTTTTTCAAAAAAATATTTTAATGAAAAGTTATTATAATACTAAATTTTCCTAATAATTCAAGTTTATGGACCTATTTCATCATAAATTAATTGAAAAATAGAAAAAACTAATACAATTGGGAAAAAATTACATATTTAGAATCTACACAATCTCATCTAAAATGAGTTTTAATTTCATAAAATAATTATAAAATAAAACCCATCAACCGTATTGACAAAGTTAGATTTTTCTATCGATATTGTCATGACCTTGTACTTGTAGGTCTAAGGCTAAGGTTTGGGTTACCATGCATTTTCTAAGCCTAAATCCAAATGAGAAACATGGATTGTGATTTTCAAACCTTTTGGAATGAGTACCTACTTTAAAATGGGTACCTATTCTAAAAAATGAATGACTAGCTATTTTAAAGCTGAAAAATGACACTTCCACTAGGAGTGGACTCAACTTCTTTTACTTTCCCTAATACATCTTGCAACTATTACATAGATTGCTCGTCTTGTACCAATATGTTTTATGATACTCTTTTTTGCTCATCTGTTTCAAGCTCCTTATAACAAATTGTTAATTATCGTGGTTATTTTGTTTGGATGGAACATGTTACATGTGTTCTATCAATATGTTCCATGATATTTATTTCCCCTCATCTATTTGAAGTTCCCCATGAAAAACTATTCTTCATGGTACTCTTTTTTCTAGATCCCCATAACAAACTGTTCATTCTCGTAGTTTGCCTCTTCTATGCTGCATATTTTAAAATTCTATTTAATGTGGCTTTTCACTATAATATTTAGCACTAGATAAGTGTCATTCTAATACTTGTTATATAAGTGGAAAGACACTTAATAATCAACCAAAAATCACAGCTGGTCAAAAACCCACATTAAATAGACCTTAAGACCATGGAGAATAGAACAGGTGACCTACAATAATGAACAGTTTGTTATGGGCAAGTGGATATTGATACAACACAAGCAATCTATGTAACAGTCAGCTTCTCAATTCAAAATTCAAGTTACATTATTTGGGACTGAATATTATAGACAAAATAGAGGAATTGTAAAATAACTATTAGAAAAACACTTAAGAATCATAGGTAAATGACACATGATTGAAAACCCACATTAAACATATTAATACAAGATAAGAACTCTATGTAAGAGTTGAGATGTCAATTGAAAATTTGAGCTATGTTCTTTGGCAGTCAACCCACATTAAATAGAAGTGGTAAAGCCAATGGGCTTCAATACCCTGTAAAAAATGGGTATAACTCCACAGACTTAATTGAATATTCAAGGTACATTACTTGCAACTAAATATTATAGGTGAATAGAGAAATTGTAAAAGAACTATTAGAATAACACTTAACAACCACTAAACTATTTTTATCTCCAAAATGCTTATGCTTTCATACTAACCCTCTACATGTATATATATATTATATTAATCTGCAATTGCTCCTATGTTAATGGGTATAACACCAAAGGTGCATAGAGATAACTACAAACAATAAACGAAGGGTGAAAAAATAACTAACCCTGGCCATATTTTTTGACGAAAGAAAGAAGATTTAACTGTAATTTCTCCATCCATACAAAGGCATAATCTCTTTGAAGTCTCCAAAATGGGTATAATGTTAAAGATAAAAACATATAACAAGGAATAATAAGCAAAGAGTGAAATACATGAATAATAAATTAGTCACTCTAACACCTCTTATACAACTTCTCTACTTGTCTTCAATATTTATTACCAAAGAACGTAGCTCAAATCTTGTATCAATATGTTTCATGATATTTTTTTTTCTCATCTATTTGATCTAGGGAGCCATCCACAAAGCTTCATTCTGCACACTATAAAGACTATATAATGACTAAAAAGGTGCATAAAGATGCACAGAGATAACTAAAACAATAAACCAAGGGAGAAAAAATTATAACAATCTCTCGTTTTAACTGCAATTTCTCCATTCAAAACAGAGTGATAATCTCTTTAAAGTCTACAAAATGGTTGTAATGCCAAAGATAGAAACATATAACAAGAAGACATGAACAATAAACTAATCATCTATGCAAAATACCCATGCAAAATGACTTTATTTGCATTCCATGGCTAAGATGTGTATACAAAAATATGTTTGTGAAACATGGGCACATATAACAACCAATAGCCAAAAAGACAAAAAATGTAGTCATGTATGAAAAAAGAACCAAGCCAAAGGTGACTTTTTTACTATAGTCTTCTTTGGAACCAAGACCACAATGGCTCTTTAAACAATGCAACTTAATCAATATATTTTCTTGCACATTTCAGAGCACATCTATGTTAAAACCCTCCAATGAGAATTCAACCAAAAACAATATACTTTCCCACACTACAACATCGAACATTGCATTTACTTCCTCCTACGCCATAGTACAACAATGCTAGGATGCTTTAACCCTCACGCGAGAAATCACTTGCCATTTTGCTTCCATGTCTAGTGCATCCAACTTCACTAGTTTCAGCCCATGCAATGACCAAAGTCCACGTCGTCATAGATAGCCTCGAGAAACTCACTAACGACCATCAACGATTGTTGTATCCCGACGTCGGAAAATCCTACTCATGGCTGGGTTGGCAAAAAAAAGAAGGGTGGGAATTTCATGTGTAAACTTAAGAAGAATAGAAGGCGTAGACTACGAGAATGAACAACCTATTACACACACCATTAAACAGAAGATAAAAGGAGAATACCATGAAACATATTCATAAAAGACAAACAATCTATGTAAGAGTTGGAATTTACTTGTGATCCTTAAGTGTTTTTCTAATAGTTCTATCACAATTTGTCTATTTTTCCTATAATATTTATTGCCAAATAATATATGTATGTGTATATCTGTATATGTATATGTATATATATGTGTATGTATGTATATGTGTATATATGTATATGTATATGTATGTGTATATGTATGTATATGTATGCATATATATATGTATATGTATATGTATATGTATATGTATATGTCTAACCTCATTTATTGTAGATCTATATGATTTCCTTTATAATGTTGCATAGATACAATAGGCATCCAAAAAAAATAGTGTACTCTAAATTGTCTATTTCAAATTGTTTAATGCTCCAACAACTCAATCCAATGCTGCTCGTGCTTGTTAAACACTATCAACAATACATGTAAGTACATAATTTTTCCATTATCAATAAATAGATTTGGTGAACCAATTGTAAATATTATTGATTGTTTCTAGTTTCAAATTGTTTATATTGGTTTTACCCATATGCTTACTAATTTTTTATGGTTCCTTCCTAATCTCTCTTGTCCGTCCACTGAGATACCCCTCTCTTCTATTTGCAGGTACTAGGCTAAAGCATGCAAAAGCATCCCAAAATCATGATGCTTGTTTTTTGCAAAGTTACTGCAACTAAAAAAACACTACAATATGACAGATCATATAAGAAAACACTATATTTTGCCCAACTTTTATATTGTGTGATGTATAATGGAAATCCACAAAATTTCCTATGGACGTTTCATACTTTAAAGATATCAATTTTCCACAATCCATATTGTATTTGTTTTTTATTGCTTCTGCTTTTGATTGTGTCAATTTTTTAGCAAATTTCATACTTTTCTTGCTCATGGGTTTGTCTAGAGTCCCCAAGGCTCCATGATGCCAATATGGTAGGGTAGATAATGAATGTGGCTTTTTTGTTTTTCCTTTTAACGCCATATATTTCTTCTTACATAGATACATGTGTACACAAATTCTTACATACACTTGGCTTCAAAAAACATAGTTTATAACATGTTTCTTATGTCATAGCAAGTGGTAGGGAAGCACTTGAGACTTTCGTCATGTCACCTCAAAGCAAGGCATATTTTTTATCCATTTATTCTAACAATCCAAAAAAATGTGTATTGTGTCATCACACTCTTCTTTTCGTGAGGTTTGTTTATTTGTTTCTAATCAAAGATGGTGTCACTGAGTCTTCAATTGCACTATGAAGTAATTCATTAAAAATTGATATTTTTATTCCCAATTTCCTTGTAATTGACTACTTTTGAATCTATTATACTTGTCTCCATTTTATTTTACTACTACTAACCCAAAAAAAGCATGCATACTAAAACTTTAATTTACAAAATTATGAACTAAATAGTAATTATAAAAAGTATTCAATATTAAACATCTTTCTTTCTTCAAAACTATGTGATACCCAAAGTTATTGAATACCTTTGTTAAACAATACTTTTTAATGCAATATTAGTAATTAAAGGAATGGGTAATAACTCTTTAAAAAATATGCCTTGTATTTATATGCATATGTATCTTAACATAATTAAATAAGAATGAATTAATTGATTGAATAACCTAGACAAAAAGCTAAAATATACATGTACATCTAGGGCTAATAAATATAAAACCAAAATAGAGATAAAATTATCTCATACATTAAATTTTGGCCCGAAATTATTGTTAGAAAAAATAATTATTTAAAAATTTAAATTTAATTTATATTTTTCAGTTATCATTTTTAAAGAATAAATTTATTAAAAAATTGTATTTGTTGAGAATTAATTTACTATATTCCTAACATTATTAAGTAAAATCAATTTTTAATAACTATTGTAACTAAAATTATTAAATCCAAGAGATACAAATATCGATCTTGTATGCTTTTAACTAAAAAAATAAATAACACCAAGAATATGAGAAAGAGAGAAGCACTCTCCATAAGGGAAAAACCTAATTTCCATAAGAAAGGTGTACACCATTTTTTGAAGTATTTGTATACAATTTCTATGTTTTGAGTTTCCTATGTGCTACATGTTTTCTTTAATCCTTGTAACATTATAAACTCACCATGTAAGGTAAATTACTCTATTTCATTGTCACACATAATGATAGTGGCTCTTGAACTTGTGTACCTAAAAATAAAATATATTGATGATGGCAAGAGAATTAAAAGGTGTTGAAAACAAAGTGAAACTAAGCTGAAATATTGATTTATGTGAATTAAAATATGAAAATAAGATTATGTGTATGTGATTGTGCATTCATCACAATAGAAAGATCAACAAACAAATTATGACACCAAATTTACTTGGAGAAACCATTTCAAAAGAAAAAGAAAAAGAAAAAAACTCCACATGAAAAAATAGGCAAGTATATATATTATTAATATTTACAAAAGAAATACACCATAATAAACTTCACTGCTAGTCTTTAATCAACCTGGATGCTTCCATACACCTACAAATAACTCGATCTCAAACTATAATCCAATGGCCCCAATATATAGAACTTGCCGGAGGTAAAACCACAATGGAAAACCAAAACAAGAGGTGCAAAAGCCACTTGCAAAAACCCACGCCCCTTCCTTGGAAGACCAAGATTCGTGATAAAATATTAAATAAAATCACCCACAAAGCTCTAACATGGGCACCTAGCCCATATCCTTTTCAACTTCATCCTTTCAGGATGCTTTGATGACTTTTCGACTTCCACGTGGAACACCAATGGACACCTCTTTCCCTCCAAACTTGGGTGCCCCACTCAAGACCTTTCAAATTCCCAATGTGGATTCCTAGGAGGGAGACTTTGTTCATAATGATTTGTAACCTCCACCAACATTAAATTCCCTCTTAAAAAATATAATTAAAATATGTCAATATTAAATGAATCTCTCATGTCCACTAGGACACATTCCAAGAAACATGGAAACATATGAATTGCATAGGTTTACAAGTTTAATGTCACATAACATAAAATTATCCCACTTGATATTATACATTGCAATTTCATCCAAGAGATACAAATAATAAATCAAATACAATGATCAAGACCCATGGCCTTCCTACACCAAAAAGAAATTAGTTGTGGTCACTAGCTTCCTAAAACAATCTACAACATTATCCAAAGTGTCAACCTTATCAATCAAAACCTTATCATTCTCAACCATTTCTCGTATAAAGTGATATTGAACATCAACATGCTTACTACAAGCATGATAGGATTTTTGGCCAAAAAAATATCACTCTAACTATCACATCCAATCCTCTTTGTCTTGTAATCAAAACTAGTGATATTACTAATTCTTAGTAACCATACCACATCCTTAGAGGCATGTGTAGCACCCATATACTCTACTTTAGTGGTGGAAAAATAAACTGTAGGATTCATCTTACTCATCCAACTCATAACACCTCCAAACAAAGTGAATACATAGCCACTAATGGACCTTTAACTATCCAAGCACTTGCCCTATTTACATCAACAAAGCCCTATATGTCCAATGACTTGACCACATTATCAGTACCATGATAAACCAAATAGTAATCAAAATTACCTCACAAACATCTAAACACCCTCTTAATAAGAATCCAATGCTCTCTACCAAAGTTGGACATAAAATTTCTTAGAACTCCCAATGCTTGGGCGATATATGGTCTAGTGCAAACCATTGCATACATCAAACTACCATCAACACTGTACCATAAGGAACCTTAGACATATCCTCAAAATTACCATCAAAATTAGGACACGACACATATCTAAGCTCTGTTAGTGTATATATTTAATACACTTAGGCTTTAAGCCTACTTAAGTGTCCATCTACTTAGGCACCCATCTACTTGGCATCCTTGACACTTGTTCATACAAGGTGTCAAGTTAGTTAGGAGTTTCATAGAGGTGTCGACTTACTTTCAACACCTCATGCTATTTTAGTGGTAGGCAAAATGCCACGATTCCATGTACATGAGGAGTCTTATCCTCGTTTCATGGAGGTCGTGTGCCTTTTTCCTCCTTTATATATGTTACCTGATTTTCGCTTCTAGCTAAATCAAGTAACTTATTGTTTCTTTTGTGTTTACATTTAAACATTAAAAGATACATCATTTTCTGCTAAATTTCATTTATGTTCATAAAGGGGATTGTCAAAACAGATTGCATTATTCCAGTTTTGCAATTGCATAAAATAAGAAAGAGAACCAACATGTATTGCAAATGTAATATTTATTGATGATCATAGGTGTATAATGTCCCTTACAAGCCAAGGGACTAGCTATTCTAATGCTTATAAAGAAAAGACTATATGCCTATAGATAAACTGAAAGGAAATTGCACATAAAATGAAAAGGGACTCGTCATTGCCTAGTGGAATGACGAATCTTGTTGGCTTGGTCCCGCATCATCTCAATCTTTCTCACTACCCTACTTTTGTTTGATGCTCTCCTCATTGCTCCTAGGTTTCCTACATCTGGCAAAAATTGTGTTGTTAGAGCAATGAAAGGTCACTAATCAAAATATGTGCAAAACATCCATAAATGTGTAATTTGATGTCCATAAGCATTAAAATAGACATCATACCATAAGTGTCCAAGAAAATAAGAAAGAAGTAATCAAACACACCTATGATATGCTTTTTTTATCTATTGGATTGTTCCTTGTGCAGATTTAGGACAAGTCTTTGTTACTGTTCTAATTCAGCTGATTATAGCATGTGGGGTAAAATGTGGCTCCCACGAGGGTTGAGCCCAGCATGCTGCCCTCTTCTGTTTTAGGAGGGATATGAAATTGAGCAACTTGATCAAATCAATGATAAACATATTCTTGATGCATTAAATCAATATGGAATCACACAAGTTAATCAACTTTCATTATCAAGTTCAAAAGATGCAACAAACAATGTGAACTATCAAGAAGTTACTCTTTATATTTTCACAATGAATTAATCAATAGGCTGCCATCATGCCCAAAAAGGGCAGTACTTTGCTGATATGTCTTTCAATCTTCTTAAGTGGATCCAAGATCCATTTTATTAAAGAAGCAAATGATTTTTGTGAGCATTGAAGCATAGATGCATCAAGTTCAATGCATCCATCAATAAATAATGGGGGAGCTATCAAGCCTGTCTGAAACTATCATGAGTCATATGGAGCAGCAAATAAGAACAAGGATAGTCATACATTGTTGCATTAAAAGACATAGTCCAATGATCATCCAAAAAGAGGGATACAAAGGGATGAGCATGATAAATCATGTCATGGGCCATCGTAGATAGACCATAGAAACAACAAAACAACAATGTATGAGAAAAATTTTGAGCCACAAAATATTGTCATACTGGGGGGACACTATGAAGGATGCAGAGCTTCATGCCAAGTAACCAAGAGAGGGTAGTATTGATAGCCTTGATTATAGTGCAAGATTGTCCAGTCATGAAGATAGTATAGAAAGTAATTTCTGTGAGCAGAATATAGTGAATACTTAAGGGTTTTGGTCAATACTCAAGTTGGAGAAGGAAGACAAGATAATTTTTTCAAGCTAGGGAGATAATGTAATATGTGAAGAAAATGATCTTACATGACAGGGAGCATATGGAAGTTGCAGGTTTGTGCAAGGATGGTTTGTGACAAAGTATGAAAGGACAATATATTCAAAGGAAAGATGGCCATATAGGTTGTCATATGCATGAAATTTTTGGTTACATGATGCTAAGAAGACATCACAGTCATGGGACTTTCATAACCATGTAAGAGGGTAGAACAAAATAACATTTCTATACCTATTTGAAATGAAAAATAGCAAGCACATCTTCACTCATATGAGGCAACCATCATTCACCAAAAAGGGGAAATCACTCCATTAAAGAGGACACTGCAGTTCCACTTAGGTAGTCAAATGGATACTAAAATGCAAAATGACAACCACGTTATCAAGTCGAGGACAGTCATCATTGAACCACGAAAGAGGATTAAGGATGATTTTTTAACCTTAAAGAGTAAATAACAGTCTGGGAGAATTTGAGAATATTTGTGCATATCTTGCAAGGTGGTTCAAAACAAGAACTTAAAGTGGATTGGTTAAGTTTTGATGGTGTGTTTGTGAACAGTCTTGAATCAAAAATATTTCTTTGTAGTCTTATGCTGGAACCTTTTAGTGTAGTGCCTCTGATATGGGCCATTCATGAGAACAAACTGGGTATACGCCTTAAGGAGTATGCATCTAGTCAATAGATGGAAATACTGAATGATTGGAAGGAAACCTTTCATCTTGCTGATGTGGTTGTATTTGATGATTATACCAAGCTGATGATTTATTCTGCTCTTGACTTTGGAAACTTTGTTGTTATTCCTAGCTCTCCCAATGAAATATGGGAGGTGGAACATTCCATAGCTATGCATAAGAGAGGATTTTCATAAACAACTTGGTTCTAATTAGACAGATTTTGTCATTGTGGTTGTGGGAAGTTCATTCATTTATAAAGTGATTTGGTTGGAGCATGTACACTAATAATGCAGAAAATGTTTCCTCTATTGTCAGAGTTTAATGTGGATAATGATAAAGATATGGCATTAAAACTTGTAATAGTGGTGGCAACTCAAGTAGCTATGGCATGGCTTTACAGGTTTCAAGGAGTAGTAGTGGCTAGAGCCTAGCTCACAGAGCACCCTTACCTCTTATGCCCAAACTCAACAGTTGTAATGCTAGAGCATGTTATCAAACATGCAATTGAATGGACTAAACAAACTGATGGTAGTTGCTCATCAATTAGGATTTCCAATTAGAAATATCCAACATGTTGAGGTCTATAGACATGAGAATATCATATTGAGAATTGTTGACTAGTAACATACAACTCATTGCATGAAGAACAAACATTTCCAGCTATCTTGCTACGAGCCATGTCTTTTGAAAAAAAAATTATTGCTCCCAACCTGACCTTGATTCAAAAATATATTAAAGATGGAATACATGGGCTTCTTTTCCATACTAGTAATGTTAATATGATAACAAAGGCAATGTCACTAGTAAAATGGAATGGCAGATTATCATTTTTGGCTTGTCGAATTGCTTGAGTTGGCATATTACATGCGAGAGATGTAATGGCATCAGAACTTATTGTTGGATATGCCAACCTAGCTGAGAATGTTTTGCAATTTCCCTCTGAAGCTTTTCTTCCCCTACATGCTTCACAGCTTGCAAAGAAAGTTAAAAAGTAATGGCAATGGGAGTTATTTGCAGACCCCTTCAAATCAAGGGTAGCATTGTCTTGTGGAACAATTGACAGAGGTAGATTTTGTTTCAAATGATGACTCTCTCATGAAATCTCATTCATATTATAATCTTGCATGATCATATCAAGGTAAAGGGGAAGTCTTTCAAGGGAAACTATTGTCATATAATTTAGCCATGGATGGGAATAGTGACAATAAAAGAATATGCAAGTGGTGAGCACATGACAACCCATGAGGGAAATAGAACTGTGATCATGAAGGACCTTTCTCCAAACTCAGTGGTGTCTTGCAATGTGAATCAAAACATAATATCATTTCATAGTGCCATGATAGAGGAGAACTTTTCAAAGAACCCATCTGGGGTTTGTTTGTAAATCACAAATAGAGAATGGCATATGAGGTTTTGAGCTCGAGTCAAACTTACACCATACAAAAAATGCATTAAAAACCCCAAATTATTTCTTCATGGCCATGGCCTAAAGAAATAATTTTCTTCATAAAATGCAAGCATGGTATTAAGGGAGGCCACAACCTATAATATAAAGAATATTTTTCTTTATTCTTGAAAATGAAACACACAACTAGAGAATCCACATTTGTTTACAAGGAGCTTGATTTTTGCACAAAAAATGCCAAATTTCTAAAAGCAAATGTTGGAAACAATAGGAAGAGTGTCGAATATGAAGATATATTCATCATGGAGCTCACTTTTGAGAATGTTCTCTACAAAAAATGAAATGGAAAGAAGAAACCATCAAAATCTTTTTGAGAGGGAAACCATATAAAGGGCGAGCCATGGAAAATGTTCAAAGAAGAGCAATGAACGCTCAGATTTTGATAACCTAGGACAAACATTCTTTCATTTTTCTTGCAAGAAAGTCAAAATGCCCACATTTTTGAAATCTACACAAAAGAATGGAAAGGAGCCCTCGAGTTTTACAGGCATAGGTAAAACTCCTAGTAGAGAATTCTAACCACTCTTATTTTAAAAAAGTGTAAAGAGTTTGCTATAGTAAGTCGTGATCATAAGCTACATAGAGGCTTTAACATTTTCAAGAAAAATGAAATATTTTCACCATTGCATGTACAATGAGCTCGAAACAATATTTTCTTTTACAATAGAAGAAAATGGTGCAATTTATGCAAATAAAGAATTACTTAGTTCGGCCTCATGTTTTCTTCAAAGTTTTCTTCAAAGGAAAACTCTAGTAGAATCTCAATGAAAATGCAGTAAAAGCTCTAGTAAAGCCTCTGTGGAGGCTCGAGTCAAAACCCCATGGTGGCTGGGAAAACCTTCCAAAAAATTTCAAAGCAAAAACAAATGCTTTTTCTTTCATTTTTTGCATTCTTTTGTTTTAGGGTTTCTGCCCTAAAAATATGCTAACCAACTCAGGATTTTTTTTCCTTTTATTTAAACTTTTCAACTTGACTTAATACCTCGGCCAGGACTTAGGCATATTTTTCCTATGATTTATAACTTTTCATTTAAAAACTTGATTCCCTTGTGTATATAAATATGATATACTATCACTTGATTGGCATTGAATTATAAATGTAAATGTTGATAAAGTGATATCTTATAAATCACTTTCAATATGTGTATTTATGTAAAACAAGAATTTTCTTGCTTTGGGAATGAGTCAAAGGGGGTATTGTTGGGTGTAAGCCAAATTCCTTTATGTTTGCATTAGTTTTAAATGTGAAACATTTTAATTAAGTGATAATTTATGGATCACTTAATTACAAATGTTATTTTAAATGCAAATTAATGGTGTTTTGTTTTCAAATTTAGTCAAAGCAGTTGGAGACAGGCTTGGAGACATAATGATGATTGACCAACATGGGGAAGGTGTGTAGGTGGTCTTTGACTTTTTTGGAGGAAATGGGACCATTTTGGAGGCATTTTTGTCATGCTTTTGGTATGGTTGGGTCAGAGCTTGACTTTTCTACATTTTGGAGGGCTTTTGGAGGAGTTTTGGAAGGTTCTTTTTTGGCCTTTATGTGGCATCCAACTAGGGTTTCTAGAAGGACTTGTGTGGGAAATTGTTTCAAAATTTCTTAAGTATATTCAAGCTTAAGTTTTTGGGGAGTTCTTTTCTTTCTTTCTGTAGGCATTGTAGCTTACTTTGGAGCTTTTTTCAGGCAGAGGACAACATTGTAACTTAGATTTGTAGACTTATGCAGTTGTGTAACACCTTTTGATTAATAAGTTAATCTGTTTTACCTTCTCAATATGACAATTTATTGTGAAAGCTTTAGAAATGGTTGATGAAATCTTATGATAGAATTATTTTTCCCTTTGATTTTGTCCTATTTTTATTTTCCTTTATGCAGTTAATATGAACTTGCCAGTCATAACATGTGTTGAGTTAGTTCAAGAAAGAGTCTAAGTTGTGCAGATATATTTTACCTCCTTCTAGATGTTTTCCTTGACATTTTTAGCCTAGTTATGAAGCACTGATGCAAGTACATATGAAGTTTTGAATTGTGTAAGTCACTGTTAAGTTGTTGATCATTCTTGTGTGTAAAAGAAGCTATGTAAGTTTGAGGAAAACACATTAGGTGCATCACCATAGGGGTTTAGTTTTCTTTCATGTTTCTTTCTCCCCTTTTCCCAGTAAGGAATAGTTTAGGTGACACCAAAAGGGGAGCTAGCCCATAATCTGGAGGTCTACTTTCACAATAGGATACCCATAGCCTAAAATTAGTCCCATGTTACATCCAAATTTGTTGAGTTCTTTCATAACTTGGTAGAGAGGTGCAAATTTGGATCTCTAATAGTTTTGGCACGCCCAGTGGGACTGTTTGAACTATTTTAGTTCAAAAAATTTCCTCACAATGTTGTTGATTGATGTGTACAATGATTGTTTCTGCCTTTGGAGGCAAGTTCTTTACACATCTGGTCACTCTGAGTGTAAATTTTTTGGTTTCAGCAATTCAAGTGTTGATATGTTTTAGGTTTTTTTTAAAGAAATTTGATTTGAATGAAAATAAATGTCAAGTTTTCATGGAAAACATGAGTATTCACCCCCATATCATGAAGATATTGTCCCAGTATTCACATTCCCAATCTCAGAGGGTTAACAACATGAGTATCAAAGATATAATTTCTGATTTTCAAATACAAATGTTAGAAATTGAAAGACAGCAAGAGGTTGACATGCATCATGAGTTGGTTTACCAAGCATACATTCAAGAGTAGGAGATGGAGGTTCAAAGAAGATTCCATGAAGAACACCTTGAAAGAAAGATAGCTAATAAAGAGGAGAAAATGAATTTTTTGTTTGCTCAGGTGCAAAGTAATCAAGCTTACTCAGATTATCAATGCCAACTAAGGTATGAAACCTACTCAGCCCCTTGCATTCCTAGTTTCAGTCCAACATCTCTTGAATCATTGAATCATCCTGTGAATGAAGAATTTCCCAAGTACAATTTTGCAAGCTTTAGGCAAAGTAAGCCTCTAGAATCCCCTAGTAAGTCTTCTCATTTTGAAATTTCAATTTTCAGAAGATTCAATTCAATGCAAGAGAATGTAGTACCTATAGACAATTAGTCCATCATCCCTCAAGAGCAGCCCATTGATCTGGATGACTTACTCCTCGTGGAGAGGACCAACAAGGTAAACCCATTGCATTTAGTCATAGCATGTTACTGACTACAATAGAAAAAGCTCAAACAGGAGGAGGTTGAGCTAATGGTAAAACATATTGAATATCTTCCTCAAGTGAAAGGCTCTTATGAGGTCAAACTTGATAAACTAGACCTTCAAATTGAAAAGAAAGAATCAATAAACGATGTTGAGGAGCCCAGTCATTTAGGACAGAAATTTTCAAAACCAGAGAAAGATGAGGATCCCCAAGTCATTGCTTATACAACTGATGATTTTTCATGTACAAAGGTGGATAGTCAGGAAGATCGATTTCTGATCACAAAACTTGTAAGTGCAAAATAACATATAGATGCAAAGGAATATGGTCTTTTCTTCCCTCAAGAGTGTTGTCCTGAGGAAAATGATAATCCTCTTATCATTAAAGATACTGAACAAGATGATGAGGATTTATTTTGGTATGACTTGGAGGTTTTCATTTCAAGCTTGGATAGTAAATAGTCTTCTAGTGAAGAGCATCAGGTAAATATCAGTATGTCAAGTGAGATAGAACCTGAACCTCACACCCTTACTGATTTACTTAATGAGCTTCTTGGATTTGTGGAAGAAAATGAAGGAAAAGTTATGATACAATCCCCAATGCTAAGTGTTGACCAGGACATTGGGGAATATGGTGAAGATGTGTTGATCAATATGCAAATAATCCAAGGTAGCCAAGACTTGACAAATGGCTCAGAAATGGTTTCACATGCTTATATTGGTCAAATCGACCAAGTTATAAGCCAATTTGTCATATGGATAATTTGTGTTCCAATATTAATGATGATATAGTACCTTTGATTGGAGTAGCAACATTTGACCATCTTGATAGGGTGGATGAAATAGACATTTCATACTTGACATCTGATCCAACTCATGCAAATGAGGTTGAAATTATGTAGGATAAAGAAACAACATATTTCTAGAAAGAAATCAACATTAAGAGTAAAGGGTTTACCCTTTCCATAGGATTCCCAATTAATGATCTGATCAACAAAATGCCAATGAGAGTAGACTATGCCATTGTTCCAAAAAAGGATGATGTGGTTACTACTTTGGAACAGTAGGATCAATTCACTTATTCAATTGCTAACACCAGTATTTGTGATCAATTTGAAATGGTAAGTGAGTTTGTCCTTTTATTTCTAAGTGTTTTGCAACAAGTGGGCATATTCTTTTATTTGTCATGTTTTATCTGCAATTCATCAACTTGCAATTCATCCTTTCTTGGTTAGGAGGAGCAGCTATTTCAATGTTCAACCTATTAATGGGTTTTTTTGACCAGCTTCTTTGTTGGTTAGAGTTAGTGTAGGGTAGTTTTTAGTTGAATTGTAGTTTTCATTTACCTAAGTATGGTTCAGAATAGTTAGTTAGGTGGTCTACTTTGGTGTTCTGGGGTGTTTTGAATAAGTTTCAAGGTGCCTCATGTTGGTCTAGTGAGTTACAACAACATACAATGTTTTTTTTTAAGTTGTATTATCTTTTAGATGACTCAATACCCAATGGATAAGCTTCAAGCAACTGGTCAAAAATTTTAGCAAGAAAACATGCAGCAAATGTCACCAAAAATGTTACCTGATTTTTGCTTCCAGCTAAATCAGGTGACTTATTGTTTCTTTTGTGTTTACATTTAAACATTAAAAGATACATCATTTTCTGCTAAATTTCATTTATGTACATAAGGGGGATTGTCAAAACAAATTACATTATTCTAGTTTTACAATTGCATAAAATAAAAAAGAGAACCAACATGTATTGCAAATATAATCTTTATTGATGATCATAAGCGTATAATGTCCCTCACAAGCCAAGGGACTAGATATTATAATGCTTATAAAGAAAAGACTATTCGCCTATAGATAAACAAAAAGGAAATTGCACATAAAATGAAAAGGGACTCGTCATTGCCTGGTGGAATGATGAATCCCATTGTCTTGGTCATGCATCATCTTGGTCTTTCCCTTTACCCTGCTTCTTTTTGACGCTCTCCTCACTACTCCTAGGTTTCCTACATCTGAAAAAAATAGTGTTGTTATAGCAATGAAAGGCCATTGATCAAAATATGTGCAAAACATCTACAAACATGTAATCTAATGTCCATAAGCATTAAAATAGACAGCATACCACAAGTGTCTAGGAAAACAAGAAAGGAGTAGTCAAACACACCTATGATATGCTTTGTTTATCTAACTAGTTTGTTCATTGTGAAAATTTAGGACAAGTCTTTGTTACTATTCTAATTCAGCTGATTATAGCATGTGGGGTAAAATGTGGCTCCCACGAGGGTTGAGTCCAGCACGCTGCCCACTTATGTTTTAGGAGGGATAGGAAATTGAGCAACTTGATCAAATCAATGATAAACATATTTTTGATGCGTTAATTCAATATGGAATCACACCAGTTGATCAACTTTCATTATCAGATTCAAAAGATGCAACAAACAATGTGAACTATCAAGACTTGTTACTCTTCATCTTTTGACAATGAATCAATCAATAGGTTGCCATCATGCCAAAAAGGGCAGTACTTTATTGATATTTCTTTCAATCTTCTTAAGTGGATCCAAGATCCATTTTATTAAAGAAGCAAATGGTTTTTGTGAGCAATGAAGCATAGATGCATCAAGTTTAATTATAGATGCATCAAGTTCAATTACGCATCCATCAATAAATAATGGTGGAGCTACCAAGTTTGTCTGGAACCATCATGAGTCATATGGAGCAGCAAATAAGAACAAGGATAGTCATGTTGCATTAAAAGACACGGTCCAATGATCATCCAAAAAAGAGGGATACAAAGGGATGATCATGATAAATCATGTCATGGGCCATCATAGATAGACCATAGAAACAACAAAACAACAATATATGAGAATACTTTTGAGCCACAAAATATTGTCATATTGGGGGACAATATGAAGGATGCAGTGCTTCATGCCAAGTAACCAAGAGAGCTTAGTATTGATAGCCTTGATTATAGTGCACGATTGTCCAGCCATGAAGAAAGTTTAGAAAGTAATTTATGTGAGAAGAATACAGTGAATACTTAAGGGTTTTGGTCAATACTCAAGTTGGAAAATGCAAATGGGAAAAAAAATTCAAGCTAGGGAGACAATGTAACATGTGAAGACAATTATCTTACATGACAAGGAGCAGATGGAAGTTGTAGGTTTGTGCAAGGATGGTTTGTGACAAAGTATGAAAGGACAGTATCTTCAAAGGAAAGATGGCCACATAGGTTGTCATATGCATGAAAGTTTTGGTTACAAAATGCTAAGAAGACATCACAGTGATGGGACTATCATAACCATGCAAGAGGATAGAAGAAAATAAAATTTCTATACCTATTTGAAATGAAAAACAACAAGCACATCTTCACTCATATTAGGCAACCATTATTCACCAAAAGGGGCAATCACTCCATTAAAGAGGACATTGCAATTCCATGTAGACAGTCAAATGGATACTAGAATGCAATTTAATGACAGCCACCTTATCAAGTTGAGGACAGTCATCATTGAATCACCAAAGAGGATTAAGGATGCTTTTTTAACCTTAAAGAGTAAATAACAGTCTAGGAGAATTTGAGAATATTTGTTCATATCCTGCAAGGTGGTTCAAAACAAGAACTCAAAGTGGATTTGTTAAGTTTTGATGGTGTGTTTGTGAATAGTCTTGAAGAAAAAATATTTGTTTGTAGTCTTAGGCTAGAACCATTTAATGCATTTCCTCTGATATGGGCCATTCATGAGAACGAGTTGGGTATAAGCCTTAAGGAGTATGCATCTAGTCGACAAATAGAAATACTAAATGATTGGAAGGAAACCTTTCATCATTCTAATGTGGTTGTATTTGATGATTATACCAAGTCGATGATTTATTCTGGTCTTGATTCTGGAAACTTTGTTGTTATTTTTGGCTCTCCTAGTGAAATATGGGAGGTGGAACATTTCATGGCTATGCATAAGAGAGAGGATTTGCATAAACAACTTGGTTCTAATTGGATAGATTTTTTCATTGTGGTTGTGGGAAGTCCATTCATTTATAAAGGGATTTGGTTGGAGCATACACTAATAATGCAGGCAATGTTGCCTCTATTGTCAGAGTTTGATGTGGATAATGATAAATATATGGCATTAAAACTTGTAATAATGGTGGAAACTCAAGTACCTATGGAATGGATTTATAGGTTTTAGGGAGTAGTAGCGGGGTAAGTGCACCGAAATGGTCACACTTTTGTGGCCAAACTAACAAATAACGCGTTCGCGTTATTTTTATTTTTTTCTTTGTAAATTTGCTTTGGTTTTGCCTTGGAATACCATCCCAAAGGCTTGGAGGGCATTCCCAAAGACCAGAGACGTGTTTTTTCCAAATTCAACAAATTTTCACATAATCGGGTCTGTGCTCACCATCAAGATTGCATCTAGTTCAATATCAAGAAAATCGAACACATGGGTAATGTTAGGTTCTTTATTAGCTTTCCAACGATGTAATTTTTTTCACTTTCTAACAATGTTAAGCCTTTCATCCATAATTTCTTTTGTTTGTATGTCCGTTTTTCTTTAAAAAGTAGTGTTTGGTATTTTTTTGCTATAAATTAACTTCATCAAAATTTGAAATAAATTACATTTTTAGAAACTAGACTCCATTCTACAATTTAAAAAAAATAAATTTAAAAAAATATATATTAGTTTCAAAAAAATTTAGGGGGAGCATGGCCAAAATTATGCTTTTTAGGAAGTGCCCACTTAGAAAATTAATAAAAAATCAAATATTCATTAAAAAATTATCAGAAAATATCCAGTCCTTACTACATACTGTTATCTAACTTCTAACTGGAGCGATTTTAAAAATACTACAAAAAATTCCACCGTGCTCGAGTCACACAAGAGTTGCTATGTTATGTTTTTCTAACAGAAACAACAGCAATTTGTGTGTGTCCCTCTTTTCAACCCCTTAATCTCAACCATTTTCAAAATAAATTAGTAGTTTAGAAAGTAGACTCGGAGCACTACGGTCCTTGTTTTTGTTCCATCTAAAAATTTTGAGTGTAGCTATCCTCAATTTCATGTCCAAGGTCAGTATTTCCTAATTTTAGAAAAAAAGTGGCCACTTAAGCCCCTTTTTTGGGAACCATCTTGGTGCACTTACCCAGTGGCTAGATCCTAGCTCAAAGAGCACCCTTACGTCCTATGCCCAAACTCAGCAATTGTAATGCTAGAGCACACTATCAAACATGCAATTGAATGGACCAAATAAACTGATGAAAATTTCTCATCAATTGGGATTTCCAATTGGAAGTATCCAACCTGTTGGGGTCTATAGACATGTGAATATCATATTGAGAATTTTTGACTTAGTAATATACTACTCTTTGCATGAAGAATAGGCATTTCCAGCTATCTTGCTACAAGGCATGTCTTTTGAAAAACTAATTATTGCTCCCAACCTGACCTTGATTCAAAAATATATTAAAGATGGAATACATGGGCTTCTTTTCCCTGCTGGTGATGTTAATATGATAACAAAGGCAATGTCACTACAAAAATGGAATGGTAGATTATCATTTCTGGCTCGTCAAATTACTTCAGCTGGCAGATTACATGCGAGAGATGTAATGGCATTAGAACTTATTTTTGGTTATGCCACCCTAGCTAAGAATGTTTTGCAATTTCCCTTTGAAGCTTTGCTTCCCCTACATGCTTCACATCTCCCAAAGAAAGTTAAAAAGGAATGGCAATGGGAGTTATTTGCAGACCCCTTCAAATCAAGTGTAGCATTGTCTTGTGGAACAATTGATAGAGGTATCTTTTGTTTCAATTGATGACTCTCTCATGAAATCTTATTCATATTATAATCTTGCATGATCATTTCATGGTAAAGGGGAAGTCTTTCAAGGGCGAATATTGTCATATAACAAGTGGTGAGCATATGACAACCCAAGAGGGAAATAGCACTATGATCATGAAGGACCTTTCTCTAGACTTAGTGGTGTCTTGCAATGTGAATGGCAACATAATATTAGTTCATAGTGCCATGGTAGAGGAGAACTTTTCAAAGAACCCATTAGGGATTTGTTTGTAAATCACAAATAGAGAACGGCATATGAGGTTTCAAACTTGACTCAAACTTACACCATACAAAAAATGCATTAAAAACCCCAAATTATTTCTTCATGGTCACAGCCTAAAGAAATAATTTGTCTTCATAAAATGCAAAGATGGTATTAAGGGAGGCTGCAGCCTGCCATGCAAAGAAGGTTTTTCTTTATTTCTGAAAATGAAACACACAACCAAAGAATCCATATTTTTTTACAAGGAGCTTGATATTTACACGAAAAATGCCAAATTTCTACAAGAAAATGTTGGAAACAACAAGAAGAGTACCGAATATGAAGATATATTCATCATAGAGCTCAATTTCGAGCATGTTCTCTACAAAAAATGAAATGGAAAGAAGAAACCCTCAAAAAAAATTTGAGAGGGAAACCATATAAAGGGCAAGCGATGGAAAATGTGCAGAGAAGAGCAATGAAGGCTTCGATTTTGATAACCTAGGACAAAAATTCTTTCATTTTTCTTGCAAGAAAGTTAAAATTCCCACGTTTTTGAAATCTATGCAAAATAATGGAAAGGAGCCCTCGATGTTTACAGGCATAGGTAAAACTCAGAGTAGAGAATTCTAACCACTCTTATTTTTAAAAATTGTAAAGAGTTTGCTATAGTAAGTCATGATCATAAGCTACAGAGAGGCTTTAACATTTTCAAAAAAAATGAAATATTTTCACCATTGCATGTACAATGAGCTCGAAACAATATTTTATTTTACAATGGAAGAAAATGGTGCAATTTATGCAGATAAAGGCTTGCTCAATTCAGCCCCATGTTTTCTTCAAAGTTTTCTTCAAAGGAAAACTCCAGCAGAATCTCCATGAAAATGTAGTAAAAGCTCCAAGTAAAGCCTTTGTGGAGGCTCGAGTCAAAACCCCATGGCAGCAAGGAAAACCTTCAAAAAAATTGTAAAGCGAAAATGAATGTGTTTTCTTTCATTTTTTGCATTTTTTTGTTTTAGGGTTTCTACCCTAAAAATATGTTGACCAACTTAGGCATTTTTTTCCTTCTATTTAAACTTCTCAACTTGACTTAATACCTTAACCAGGATTTAGGCATATTTTTCCTATGATTTATAACTTTTCATTTAAAAACTTAATTCCCTTGTGTATATCAATATGATATACTATCACTTGCTTGGCATTGAATTATAAATGAAAATATTGATAAGGTGATCTCTTATAAATCGCTTTCAATATGTGTATTTATGTAAAGCAAGAGTGTTATTGCTTTGAGAATGAATCAAAGGGGGTATTGTTGGGTGTAAGCCAAATTCCTTTATGTTTGCATTAGTTTTAAATGTGAAACATTTTAATTAAGTGATAATTTATGGATCACTTAATTACAAATTTTATTTTAAATGCAAAGTAAAGGTGTTTTGTTTTCAAATTTAGTCAAAGCAGTTAGAGACAGACTTGGAGACATAATGATTATTGACCAACATGGGGAAGGTGTGTAGGTGGTATTTGATTGTTTTGGAGGAAATGGGACCATTTTGGAGGCATTTTTGTCATGCTTTTGGTCATATGGTTGGGTCAGAGCTTGACTTTTTTGCATTTTGGAGGCATTTTGGAGGCATTTTGGAGGCTTTTTGGAGGAGTTTTGGAAGGTTCTTTTTTTGGCCTTTATGCTGCATCCGACTAGGGTTTCTAGAAGCACTTGTGTGGGAATTTTTTTCAAAATTGCTTAAGTATCTTCAAGCTTATGTTTTTGGGGAGTTCTTTTCTTTCTTTTTGCAGGCATTGTAGCTTACTTTAGAGCTTTTTTCAGGCAGAGGACAACATTATAACTCAAATTTGCAAACTTATGCAATAGTGTAACACCATTTGATTAATAAGTTAATCTATTTTACCTTCTCATTATGTTGTTTTATTGTGAAAGCTTTAGAAATGGTTGATGAAATATTATGGTAGAATTGTTTTCCTCTTTGATTTTGTCATGTTTTTATTTTCCTTTATGCAGCTAATATGAACTTGTAGGTCATAACATGTGTTGAGTTAGTTCAAGAAAGAGTCTAAGTTGTGAAGATATATTTCACTTCCTTCTAGATGTTGTCCCTGATAATTTTAGCTTAGTTATGAAGCAATGATGCAAGGACATATGAAGTTTTGAGTTGTGTAAGCCACTGTTAAGTTGTTGATCATTCCTATGTGTAAAAGCAACTATGTAAGTTTGAGGAAAACACATTAGGTGCATCACCATAAGGGTTTAGTTTTCTTTCATTTTCCTTTCTCCCCTTTTCTTAGCAAGGAATAGTTTAGGTGACACCAAAAGGAGAGCCAACCCATAATTTGGAGGTCTACTTTCACAATAGGATACCCACAGCCTGAAAGTAGTCCCATGTTACATCCAAATTTTTTGAGTTATTTCACAACTTGGCAGAGGTGTGCAAATTTGTATCTCTAACAATATGTATGCTTGGTTTTCCTAATACAATGGTTGACTTCATGCAGTTTGTGTTCATTGTGCTTGTTATTGATCTTATTTCCAAGTTTTTTCATGGTATCAGAGATGGATGTGGATTTTCTCAGGTCTAAAGGTGAACTTGATTAATAGCATCATATTTGTTTAATTTTGTTGTGTTTGTTAACAATTTGCAAGCAATTTTCTATATCAACCTGTCTAGTGTGTGGCATAAGATGTGGTCTGAGAGATTGTTGGGATTGCAACCTCATTTTTCTTCTAAGGTGTTACATTGCTACCCCTACATATTATCTACAGTTTCAAACGTCACCTATGAGGTGTGACTAAGGGGTAGTCTCAAATTTTGAAGAGGCACTATTTGGATTTTAGAGGTCATGATCTTGAAGTGATTTTTTGAGGCCCATGATTGTTGTGGAATTTGTGCTATTTTCAGAGCCTTGGCGCAATCACATCTCCCCTAGCTTGAGCAAATTGAGGCAAGATTTTGAGGTATATTGAGGTGTGTTTTATCTTTGTGTAGGTCACAATCTTTCCTAGGGGAGGAATGCTCTATCTCTTCTCTTCGCAAGACATGGATTGCCCGTTTCTATTTAAGAACACATACATGCTTTATAATGGGTATGCATTTTTTAATATTTGAATTGCCAAACCACTTTTTTCTTCATTTTTAGGCTCAGAAAAGGTTTGGCAACCCGACCCTTAGCCTTTGACCTACAACCAAAAATTTAAGGAAAATTCAAGAGATATTTTTAACTTTGGCAAATAGTTGATGAACCTTTTTCCTGAATTAATCTATTAAATTAAAACCCATTATAGATCACAAAGTCTAGTTTCCAAATATATAATATTTGTTAAGATTGGATTATGAACTTCCTATTTTTTAGTTAATTTCTATGAAAACTAGTCTATAAACTTGAAATATTAGGCTTTTTTAATAACTTTTTTTGGTTAATTATTTTGCAAAAAAAATTGTATGAAATCAATCTTCAAACAATTCTCTACACAATGAAAAAATAAAAAAATGTTTTGTTTAGGTCCAATTGTGTTGTCTGTACATGTGCATGGTATGGTAAAAAAAAGTGACTTTTAAAAAGTGGTTTTTAAACATGCCTATCAAAATTCAATTTCTATCATCTGGGTATTTTAATAAATTACATAAAAAAAACACTTCCACTTTTTGAGCTTTTTATGGACCCATTTTCTTGCATCAACCCATCTGTCATAGTCAAATTGATTACTCCTCTCTAGTGGTGATGGTACATAAGAAGGATAATAATTGGTACATGTGTATATATTATAGAAAATTGCACAAGTATACCAGAAAGGATAGATTCCATATACCAATCATTGATGGCGTATTATATGATCTCATATTAGGTTATCAAAAATTATAATTAAGGAAGAATATATTTCAAGGATAGCATTTAGGAGTTATGACTATCACTATGAGTTTCTAGTGATGGAGTGTGGTCTTACTAATGCCCCTTCTAAATTTCAAAGCTTGATGAATTCCATATTTAATCCATGTTTTAGGGTATTTTTATTAGTAGTCTTTGATGACGTAATGATTTATAAAAATATATTAGAATACCATTTGTACTATGTCAACTGATTAGGTATATTAAATTTTCCAACAACTTAAAATTTGTGGTAAACCTTATAATTTTGATTTTGCACCTAAAGAGATGGAGTAATTGGGTCACATTGTGCTTCATGAAGGAGAAAATTTTGATCCCAAAAAAACCAAATATATGATGAAGTGACTAATTTTCTAAAATAATTAAGTTCTAACTTGAAGGGTTTCTTGTGACTCATTAGATACTATTAGATACTATACTATTAAAGAACTATAGTTTCATGCTAGCACCCCTCACAATATATTTTAATGGAATATTTCCAATGGAATGAGATAGCTAAAAGAAAATCTGAGGGACAAAAGAAGGCTATGTGTACCACTATATTTCTAGTGACTCCAAATTTCACAATAATTTTATTATGGAGTGTGACACGGGTATGTGCAGGATCATCATAGAAAAAGCAAGCCCTTAAGTGACAAAAAATTTAGAAAAATCAGAGTTAGGCAACTTGACGTAAAAATTTGAATAAGTTATCTATATTATTTCAAAAATATGTAAGAATAAAATATGTGGAAAATTGAATGAATTTTCTAAACTAATAGGTTTTTTTTTTTTTTAACTATTTGGTGAAAATTCAAAATTTTGATGCAATAGTACTTAAATTTCAAGGAAAAAATAAGTAGGTGTATGTTTGACCACCCTACCACAGTAAAATGATAATATTTTTTTATAATATTTTAGATATAAGTAGAGGACTCATGTCCCAATGTCATGCATATTTTTTTGTAAATTTTTTCCAAGTAAATAATTAATTATGAATTTTTTACTAAAACTTTTAAAAAATATAAAAACTCATATGTTTGACCACCTTAACTTGCTCAAAACTTCATGAAATTCATTTTTTTAAATCCTATATTATGTGAAGCATAGAATGTGACACATGTTTCAGATTCAAAAAATGTGATACCATTTGAAAGATATAGATTTTTTCAATCAACCTTTCAATCAAGACTTTAGTCATAATTCAAATAGAAAATGAATAATAATTATTTATTAAATTCAAAGTAAAGCATATTTTATATTGGTGGAAAGTTGAGAATCTTCTTTAAAATACCTTTTTATTTTTTCAATTTTGGGTAAAAAAAATGCTGTCAACCACATACCCTACACATATCCATCGTATCGCCACTTTTTGGACCATCATGATCCTACACATACCCACACTTTAGTAATGGAATAAGAGTAATTATCACATGTAGGAAGTTAAATCCATTAATTTTGAAAATTGCTAATTGAAGGGTAAGAATTTTTGAGAATATGAATAAGAATTTCAATGAAGTTGGCCAAACTTCACAAGATCTTAACCAAGAAGAGCTCCATCCACACAAACAAGAAATTATTGCAACTTGAGCATCAAATGAGATTCTATTATGAGATATTGATATGTTGCATTATACAAGTTCCCTATATAAATAGGCATGAGTGAGATATAGTAGGTAATATGATATTGAAATGTGTCTTGATCTAACAACATGTGACAACAAACTAACTACCTAGAATGATGTGAAGTCTTAAATAAGGCTTCTAGAAGGAATTTCATTTCCTATGTAAACATGTGAAGGGGGATGACCCCATTATAACTAATTGCCTAGTGAATTCAACCTAAAAATTTGACCTAAGTAAACTTATGCAAGTATAATTAAATATTAATTACACCAACACCCCCTCATAAGTGCAACTTAGGGAGAAAATGATAATGCAAGTGATGATGTAATGATGCAATAATGGGTCCTATCTACATGGCCATTTTAGGTACCCATGAAAAAATGATAATGCAATCTCTTACAAATGGAGCAAAGGAGAAAACCCAATGGGAAGAAAAATCCTCTCCAAAAAAGAGATGAAATGCAAATAAGTGAGGAAGGATGGAGGACTCCATGATACCCCCCAAGTACACCATCTGTCACATATATATATATATATATTACAATCAATAGCCCCCCCATAAGAGGGAAAGAGAGAGACTATGTAGCCCCCCACAATATATAATCACTTGTAAAAATGACAAGTGCTTGAAGACAAAACATGATCCAATATCGACAAACAACTTGTCTCCCTTCTGGAAGAAACAAAACCAAGTACAAATGCAGGGATGCTTCCCATTCTAGATAGGAATTGAAGGAAGGAAGAATGAATGATGATGATGATTTTGCAAACTGCTCGTGTCACCTTGCCCAAGTAAGATGAAGATGTCACAATCAAATCAGGTACATGCCCAATAAATGAAGAAGGTGACAAATTAGGACTATGTGGAAACTAATGTTGAACGAGGTCCAAAGAATGCAATATAATGATCCCTCCATTGAAGGAATAGATGGAGACTATATTTCCCCCCAAACATGAAATGTCCTCAAAACCACTGAAAGAAGTTTAAAGCAAAAAGAGTGTCTACTGATGACAAACCTCATGTCTCCCACTAGGAATAAGCAAATCCAATGGCAGATGTAGAAGAAACTCCAACTCCATAATGAAATGGTAGAGAAGAAGGCTCATATATTAAATCTATGAAGAGGAATCAAGTGTAGGTCCAAGGTAGTCTCACCAAGATCAAGATCCCCAATCAAGGTCAAAACAAAGGAATGTGGAGACTCAAGAAAAACCTCCAAAGTAGAATCTTCATAGAGGAGAGATATCCCCCCAAGAATGTCCTTGAAACCTGTAGAAGTAGTCAAGTCTTCAATACCTAAAACAAAGCCATGCTATGATTGCAATTTTGGAAAACTGAATATGTCATGTTCAATAGGAAATACGGAAGGCTCAATCAATAAATATGAACAAGGAATCATAAAATGTGAAGGTACATCAATTGTATCTAATGGAGAAGAAGCATATGTAGAACCCTTGACATCCTCATGTGAAGATTCAAAGCATTCCAAATTTCTAAGCTCTTGTATAGCATTATCATCATAGGGTACCTGGCTCGAAGAATGAAGAGGCATATGACATTATGGATTATGATCATCAGGGAATGGTGGAGTATTAGTATCTCCATATAGCTCCCAAATCTTATTCCAAATAATATGACGACAGTCACAATGATCAATAGTTTTCAAAACATCATCATCAACATGCATTGCAATAACCCCTAAAACATCATACCTTCGACAATTCCAAGCAAATTTTTGGATACAGTTATTACAAGGGGGAACCAAATCTTACAAATGTGGAAAAAATTATTTTCTATAGTTTCCCCTTCCCAACATTATTAGTGAAGGATGAATTGAAAAAACCATAACAAACTATCACAAATCTCCAATATTACAAATATTTGACCTTCAATACATGAATTAGAAATGTTGTACAACTATAAATGAAGCCTCTCAATGCAAAAACCTCTTCTTTTACAAATTTTAGAATGCCTAAGTAATGAAGGAAGTGCTCAAATTTGCAAAAAACCAATATAAAGTATCTAGAGTTGAAACTAAAAGAAGTGACTGGACTAATGGAAAAAGCTTTGAAATACCTTTTGAATGCCATTGGAATCACTTACTTTCAAAAAAATAATTAGAATTTATGAGCCTTTGAGTCCAAAATGGAGAGTTGGCTTCAGTTGACTGTAACTTTTACTAGCAATAAAATTCTGGAAAAATAGAATGCACCACTGGGTAGTTCTCTGAAATACCTTTCCAACGATTACTTGTTTCCCAATTTTTGATATTGTGGTGAGAAGATATTCTCTTCAAGAGATTTCTTCTCTAGTAGGGCTTATCAAACTAACTAGGTGAAAAAGTTAAGCACCCTGGGTGAAAAAAGTGACCCTTGGTCACTGATAGGACCGTGAACTTATTGGAAGATTTAAAAAAAACACGTCACTGATGGTGGTGGCAGAGTAGTGATGTAGTGGCAGATGGGGAAATTGTGCCAAAAGGTTGAGCGGAAGGAAATAACTCCTGGTCTATGATATGACTACAATGGGGTTGAAGGGTAGGTGAATGGTGATGCTCCAACAAATGATAGATAGAAAAGGGGCTGACAAAATTTGTGGAGTACGTCGGCAGTAGGGGTTGAACGGCGGGTGATGGGACCACCAAGGACGATGGTTGACAGGATGTGATGGTTGTGATAGGGATCATCAGCCAAGGCAGTGGGGTCTAACCAATGAGTGGGTTGACCACTAAATAAATTCCCCCTACAAATTAAATCAAACCTTGCCAAAAAACTTTTGAAAGCTGACAACCAATTTTTTTAAGATTTTTAAATATTGCACAATGAAATTTAAAAATCAAAAAGCTTTATATTTAATCCGCCAAAATTAAAGACTCTTTTGACAATGCTGAAAAAATGATTTTGATGATTATATAATATTTATGCCATTGAATATAAAAATCAAACCCTATATAATATATGTCTGCCCATATAAAGTTTTGCTAAAACTATAGAATAAAAGCCCAAAAATTGCAAAATAAGCTTGCAAATTAAAAAAAAATTGCCACAGATGTTGACTAATGAGACATACTACGCATTCCGTATGGATCATACAACATCCTCTCCAAATTTATTTGATGGTTTATGAGAAAAAATATTTGATTTTGATAATTTGGCAATTGATCCTTAGGTTTTTAGGCCTTCGAAAGACAATGGAAAGCTTGTATTGGACTCAATCTACTCCAAAAATTAGTTGCTCCCTGGAATTAGACATCTAGCCTGCAATGAAATCTTTCTTGTCTCGATGATGATCTCCACAACCTAGCTCTCTGAAGAGAGATGGATTCTGCTATGGCCTAGTGCTCTAATACCATGTTGAGAATATGAATACATGAGAATTCCAATGAAGTTGGCCAAACTTCACAAGATCTTAACCAAGAAGAGCTCCATCCACACAAACAAGAAATTGTTGCAACTTGAGCATCAAATGAGATTATATTATAATATATTGATATGTTACATTATACAAGTGCCTTGTATAAATAGGCATGAGTGAGATGTAGTAGGTAATATGATGTGTTGACATTTGTCTTGATCTAACAACATGTGAAAACAAACTAACTATCTAGGATGATGTGAAGACTTAGACAAGGCTTCTAGAAGGAATCTTATTTCCTATGTAAACATGTGAAGGGGGATGGCCTCATTATAGCTAATTTCCTAGTCAATGCAACCTAGGAATTTGACCTAAGTAATCTTATGCAAGTGTAATTAAATATTAATTACACCAACAAGAATCAACTCAAGAATATTTATGAAAATTAAATGCTAGTTATTATTCATATAGTCAAATAGTGTAGGTTATATTTGATGCATACAAATATTCAAAGTAAACACAACACATGATGAACCTAGAATGTTGTTTAAAGTAGCAATGATGTTTTGAAGAAAAACATTTAATTAGGTTACTAGGATGTTGGAATATAAATTTGAGATCATTTAAAAGAAATGGAAGGATAGTATAGTGTTTTAAAT
This sequence comes from Sequoia sempervirens, assembly GCA_007258455.2. NCBI lineage: Eukaryota > Viridiplantae > Streptophyta > Pinopsida > Cupressales > Cupressaceae > Sequoia > Sequoia sempervirens. Next base: position 260,213,373 of record VDFB02271358.1, on the reverse strand, counting down.
ATGCATATCCATGTATGGATGAGGATTTTCTTTGTGTGAAAAAGGTGTTTTACCTTGCTAGTTCATCACCTAGGCCCTATTCACACTAGTCACTTAAGTTTACTTAGGGTATGTGCATATGGTAGTTATGACTTTATGTCTCAAGTCATAAGATTAAGATACATGTCATAATCTTATGTAATCCTATGTCTCACCTTGGTCTATATAACCAAAGGGTTCCCTTTATATTCCCAATTCATTGTAGAATCCATTCTCATTGTATATTTGTATCCTTTGATAAAACAGTTCTAATTATTCTCTCATATCTAATCTCTCTCAAGTTCATTCATAGAAGTTCCTAGATCTTGGGTGGCTACAATATTCAACCAAATATTGCATGGTATAGAGCATTCTATACCAACTCTTACATATTTTTGTGCCATTTTAATATTACAAGTAGATTAGGTTGGTGAAGAAAAAAGAGTGGTAGAATGATGTTTCTATAAGGAATCTCATTTAGTAGCTACAAAACTATTTGAATAGTTAATATATTTTTTGTTGGAAGGGAGAAACCTAATGGTATAAAGATATATTATACCTATATGAGAATTCCACTATAAAAAAATATACTTTTATGATCTCCAAAGTTATCTAGTTGGCCCAAACATTAATAACTTTCGAAAACAAATCAAGAAGATTTATCTTGCAAATAGTTTAAAGGTGATGCTCAAGTATTTATGGGATAACTTTTGGTATGTCAAATAAATAAAAGAGAGATAATAAATACATTTGTTCTTTTACAACCTATGGCTATTCCTATCTTGTTGTTGGAAGTGACCTCCATGGATTTCATTACAATCCTTCCAAAGTCTTAAGATAAGTTTCATCATGGTTGTAGTATACCATAATTCCAAACATGCCCATTTTATGCACTATCACATAGATTTTTATTTAATTATGGTAGTAGAAACATTTATAGATAGTATATAAAATTTACATACTACCCCAAGGTTTATCATTAGTGATCATTATCTCATATTTACTAGCTAGTTTTGAATAGATTTATTCTATAACTTAGGTAATTAATTGACTCACAACTCTTCTTACCATACCTAGTCAAATGGCCAAACCAATGTTCTCAACAAGCTCATAGAATGTGATCTACATTGTTTCACTTAAAATAAGTAGTCTCAATAGGTGGCTTGGATACCACTTATAGAACGGTGACCATTTTCATCTATTAAAATTTATAACTATAATACTTGGAATATTTGGATACCATCCCCAATCCATTACATTACCATTGAATTTTACATCAAGATTTAGGTTATGAAAGATCACAATAATAATAAAAGTGTGACGAACTAATCTCAAAGAGAATCATGACACAAAATTGAATGAAAGGAATGGGTTGACTAACACTATAGAAAAATGATTTTTTAATTTTGGTGATTAATTTTTCTTATAACTACAACCATACAAGAAATAAAATAAGAATAAGTTCTCACAAAAATATTATGGTTAATATCAAAATTTTTAAAAGACTAGCAATGTAGCTTACAAGCTTGAGTTACCTAGAACAATGAAGATACATCTATTTTTTATTTTTTTTTCTGATGATTAAACAAGGGGAATGGTTGATAAATCCCTTCATAAATAGTGTTACAAGAGCTATATAAGGAGGGAAGAATCATCTCAGATCTAGAGGTAAATCTTTGGATAAAAAAAGAAGTTGATTAGCACTCACAAAGTACATCATTTAGTGAAATAAATTTCTTATCAAATTTGTCACATGAGAAGATGAATATTTTGTGTAGAAGCATACACAACTAAATTGAATATTGAGGAAAATACATATGTGAAGTAGGTATACATGTTATTCCCTTAACCTATAGTGTGTATGAGGATATATAGAGTAGGCTTGTGGCTAGCCTAACTATTAATTAACTCATATGATCATTTATTTAGTCTTACATAATTAGTTAAGTCAACCAAACTAGAATCCATGACAAAAGTATGGTATATATAGGAGGTACTGGTTAGTTTGTTAGCATCATACAATGAATTATGTTCCTATTGAAGACTTTTATAAGTTTCTCCCCCTCAATGTGGCATATTATTCTCAAGAATTATAAACAATTTGCAATCTATTTTTAATTATATTCCTCTCTTTCACATGTTATTTCATTATAGTTAATATTTGAGCTCAATTCTTCTCAAAGTAAAATTAGGGTCCCAAGAAGGTCATGGCATAAATAAAGATATGTCTATAATAAGTGATTAAAGAATAGGTAATATAAATCACTCAATTTTATAATAAGAAAAAATAATGACATATCAAATCTAAAAAGGAATTCCAGTGATGAATCTAATAGTGGTGAGGATCAAAAAAAGAAAGGTCGCATAATGAAGACCAAACTCTAAAAAATGGAGGTATGTCGATGAGGTATTAATATATGAACACAACCCTAATTATAAGATCTAAGAAATTATAAATTAATCAAAGAATACATATCTAAAAATTCAAATGGAAAAGAAGGATAAACCCTTGAGGAAAATCTTCGGAGATGTACAAATATGAGGCTTATAAAAAATGTAAGAGAATAAAATTCATTTTACATAAACATAAACTTATTAAATAAAATACAAACAATAAGTATGTGATTAATCTTGATTTAAATGGAAAGGAAAGAGTTATGAATTTAGTAGTTGCAAGAGATATTTGAAGTTAAATGAGAAGGATAGCTCTCAGATTGATGCCAATTATGGAAGTTGAAGATGTATAGTACCAATTAACATATATCTAGAAAATGATCTTGTCGATATGTTCATTGTATTGAAATCAAAATAGACTCAATGCTCCTTGCAAATCAATCCTAAGAGACTTGTAGTCAATCTCAAGTAACTCATATCTTTAATGCAAGGATCTAATTTGATAGTAAATCAAATTTGACAACTTGGTTGATTGTTATCCCTAATATATTTAGATGTTCAAAAGGACATAGTTAATAGAAATATATATAAGGAAGTTGTTGCATGACTGGGCTCATCTCTTCTAGGTCAACCTACTTGATTAATTGACATTTTGGTATTGGGAAGATATTTGAAGACAAAAAACACATGCATGCAAATCACACACATACACATTCAAATGTAATGGATTCATTTTGAGCTCCAAAAATAATTTTTATTAAATTATTTTTCCTTGATAATAAAATATTTCATTCTATTCTTATGTGTTCTATTTTTATTCTTGGATGCACTTAATTGAACAAATGAATGTCTTTAAATATCAAGAAATGACACTAAGTCGATCAATTGTGCATCAAGTCTGCTCACAACTAGTAAAAAATGTTGAAATTTAGGAATTTAAAGTTTAAAATTTAAATTTGTAGTTAATCCAAAGCTCCTTAGGATTGAACCCGAGCATTGCAAGATTGACCTATTGGGACCTCCAAAATTTGGCTAAATTTTGAGGGCCCATGTAAAATTTTGCCTAATGCACTTAGAAGTACCCTGTAGAATAAGCCTAAGTAGCTCACTTTGGGAGCTTATAATTTGACACCCATAAATTTTCATGAAAAATCACTTTGGGGAAGTGTTGAGCACCTATCAGAGATGGTGTGTGACCATTTGCAGCCTCTTTCAATCAGTTTTGGTGAGTTCTTGAAGTCTTGGTTTCAAGGTCCAAAAGTCGGTTTGTTTTTTACACATGTTGCACTTTTATGAGTAGGTCATCTTTGTGATGTTGCATCTTTGTGACTAGTGAGTATTAAGCCCAACTAATATTTTTCCATGATTCTCTACATCTTTATGAAGACCCATGTCAGTTGGCATATCCCCATGAATACATTTGCTAAGTTTTCTAGCTTGAATCCATTTGCAATTTGTTTAGATTTGCAGACTGGACAGTGTCAAATCTGCTAAAGTAGCCCTGCATATTGAATTTTATTTCATAACCTATCGACCTGCATGCTAAGGTAAATGTCCTTTATGATTCTCTATATGTTTCTCTACCACTTTGCCAGTTTGCAGCACCCAAGCACCTCATTTGGTATTTTTTCAAAGCCCATTCCAAATGAACTTTTTCAAGGTTTCTGAATCAGCATTTCCAGATTTTCAAAGAAGGCAACTTTGTGCATTAATATCTCACACATGTGATCAAATCAGGTCAAACCCTTTTTCACACATACTCAATGTACTTAGATGAGCTTATGTTTCTAGTGGCAACCCCCCAGAAGCTGTTTTGATATTTTTCAAAGTGGTGACTTTGAGAGCCCTGATTGGTTCTGAACAGGTGCAAGTGCAGAGATGGTTGACTAAGCAACTTTGACATTGAATAAATTTCACCTTGGGATCTCTTTTTCCAAACCATATTTTTCATTGCATTATGGGGTCAAATTTCAATGTGCATGTTCAATTTCGCATCTTTAGGATAAGCTCTAATGGGTTATTTAATTGCTTTCTGATTGCGACATGGCCAAAAATGGAGTTCTGGAAAGTTTCAAATTTTGCAAATCCAAGGACAACCCATTTCTTGTTTTGTTCTAAAACCTCTATAGCTCCATTTTCACAAAAAAATGGAGGTCATATGATTTGTTATTTTAATACATTTTGGGTGTGGTAAACACATCCCGAAGGCCAGTTTACAAAGGAGGTACCTGATTTTTTATGGTTGGGAAAAAATTGACGAAATGGGTTTTCTCTAAATACTTGATAATGGTCACATGCAAAAAATCTCAGCTCCAAGGGTCACCATTTATCTGTAATGAAATTTCTTCGTTTAGGCCACAAGCGTAATTAAAATGTGCCTATTTTCTAATGTTCTCAAATGTCAATATTAAAAATATTGTGAATATTTTAAGTATTGTGTATTTGTAAAAGATGCATTTATGACATACATAAATGCAATTTCAAATGTTTGGGAGAAAAAGCAAGTTTAATTCTTGCTTTCTATTGGCCAAAGTCACTTGCTCATCTCTCGTTTGAAACTTTTTCTCTAATCAAATATGCGAGGGAGCAATTTTGTGTTCTCTCCATCGCATATCGCAGATTTAAATGCTCTTTCCTTTTGCATATTGGTGATGCTAGATATGTTGTGAGCAGTGATGGGGTTGTGTGAGAAACTTGGGCGCATCTTCCTTGCACATGAACGGTTGCATTTGCAGTGAAAATGTTTTAGAATTGTTTGGGAATTTTCTATTTTAGTGCTACCATCCAGGTTGTATTGTTTACTAGGGAAATATTCACATAGCATCCATGAAAAGAGGGTAAAGTTGCAAATTGACTACTGTAAACACGCTTGACACTGTCGACATCCATGGAAGTAGCAGAACGCAAACCAAAACCAGGGCATTTTGTACAAGTATCTCTCATCTCTGATTTAATTTTTTTTTCCATTTTGCATTTGTGATGGGTCATTCATCGCTAATGGAAATTAGCATTCCCAAATAAAATGGAGATGTGCGATGGTTGTTTTTCTCATCTCGGGCATCGCTAATCAATATTTGTTCTTCCAAATATATCAGAGATGTGCGATGAAAGTGCCCCATAAAGGTAAAGTTTGTAAATTGCAATGGGACCCATGGCTGGAATTTAAAATAAAATTTTAAATGAAGTTTTGTGATGGTGAAAAGGGAATGTTGCTGGAAATTAAAAATTAATATAATCTAAGGGTGAAATCAGAGGCCTGGTAATTATTTTTTCAAAAGTTAAAGCCTTCACTGATTCTTAGCAGGTTGAAGATTATTTAGCAAGCAAGAGCAGTTGAAGATCAGCGAACTGAAATGTGTCAAGTGTCTTCTTCAGATGAACATTTAGGGTTTTTTTTTTTTCCTTAAGTGTTGTCTTTTTGCCTCATTTTGAGAGAGGTTGTTTTGTAATTAATCACAGAGCATATTGTAAGGTGAATATAGAACATTTAAGTGGTTTTGTTTTAGGTTGGAGTTTATTATATCTTTGTAATTTTGATTGCACTACTAACTTAGGATAATACTAAATAGTGCAATTTCAAGACTAATTTATCTCCTATGTGCTTGTTTTATGAGTTTTGGATACATATAATCAATGATTATTTTTTTCATCTCCATTGGTTTTCAATGGGTGTGTGGTTTATTTCTTGCCCATTAATTCAAAGAATTAATTAAAGTGTTTGAATGAAGCTGTAGATTCATGTGATTTAAGTGCTAAGATTCTGATAAGAAGTAGTGGTCAGGATATTATGCTAAAATATTGTAATGCAACATTTCAGGGCTTTATGTAATGTTAGTTTGAAGATTGTTATCAGATTATGTGAGTGTTCAAGATGACTCTATTCTAATGAATGAAGCATCGATCTAAGTGGTTTATTCACATTATATTATGTTGGTTGATTCAAAAGTTGATCACAAATGTAAATCAAATCAAATGTCATTCTCATTTTGTTTGTGTGTTAAGCTCATTATGTTACATTTCTCATGTTTAAATTAGGCATTATTGTAGAGGTTAGCCAAGCCTTTATAGTATTGTTTCTATTAAGCATCTAAAGGAGAAAAATCTATTTACAGTGTATTTGATACTTTGGTACACAAGTATCTATAAATAAACTGTTGGGATCAACCTCCTAGGTTTAATAGAGCCTAAAGTGTAGGGGAGAAAGGGGTATTTTATTCACTCTCCCATTCGTTGGCCATATCAACACGTTGAGTCTGAATATGAGAGAGTGGCTACTATTTAGGACTCATTGCATTTTTTGATTTGGGAACCAACAGATTGCTGACTCTACTGGGGAGAACTTTGAATCTCTTGTGTAAATCTGTTGAAGTCCATTTGGAAAGAGTCAAAAAGAATACATGACTAGTTCAGAAGTTGAAGTAGTTCCAGATCTGCAAATTGATTCGTAGCAACCCCAAATTCAGAATACTGTGAAGTGACTCTGCTAGAAGAACTCAAATAAAGATATCCTTGCTTCAAAGTTTTTCCTCTTGTTGAAGAGGTGGTGACTCTACTCTATAATTTATACACATGAAGGGCTATTATTTTTTATTGTAACCTGAAATTGCTCTATTCAAAGTTGCAGTAGCTAGAGGTGTGAAGGTACATGGTTCTCTGCCTACTTTTGTTTGTTTAACCTATTGTATTGAATCCTATTATAGTTCCATTCAAAGTGTTTGTCTAAGAATTCGCAAACTGGCTAATATGGATGATTAGAATGAAGTTGTATATCTTAAGAATTACTATCTATTTGTATTATCATATGTGATCCTTCATATTGTCATGGTTATGATTATGCATAATTAGTTAAACCAAATTTGCATACATCTATGGATTATCAAAGAGAAATAGCCATGCCATTAGAAACTTGGATGCATATTGTCAAGAAGCTTCAGAAGTTTGATAATCCTCAAATAGTTGAAACCACAAAGTATAGGAACCTAAGTATGACTAAGCCTAGGATAAGGCTGGAATGGAAAGTTGTGTTCAAAAGGGGAGTTAAAGAGTTGAACAAAAGGCACCTAATGGCTATGCAAGCCCAGTTAAGAGATAATCATACTAGATATGTTAGTCAAGTTGTTGCACCTTTTTTCAATTCATTTGATTCGTTATATGACCAATTAGACTTGCCATGGATTCATTATAAGGTTAAAAGTATGTCATCTTGAGTCTATAAGCAGATGCCTAGGTTTAATGGATGCAATGTGTGTGAAGGAGATGCACATGTCCAAATTTTTTATGATTTCATGATGAAACATTCATTTGGAGATCAGGATATGTGGATGAGATTTTTTATAAGATCTCTTGAAGCTAAAGATAGGGATTGGTACTTAGGTCTTCCTGAGAAGTCCTTTTCCTGCTGGGATAAATTGGTGCATGCTTTTAGGAAAGAATTTGCAAAATATCCTTATGATCTTGTCACAAGGTTAAAGCAGCTCAAGAAACAATATGAAGAGTCAAGTGTTGCTTTCAATCACAAATTTGTTGTTGCTCTTGCACTAATCCCTGAAAATTTCAGACCTAGTACATCAGTTTGCATTCATTTGTATTTTGAAGCTTTTGAGGAGGGATCTAGTGCACTGATTAAGGATTTTATAAGATTGAGTATGCATATGGCTTACACATGTTCAGATAATATGGGAAAGATGAGGAATGAATATGTCCAAGGTCTGTTGTCTTCAATTGTGGATAAACATGTTGATGAAACCAGTAGTTGTGTGGATACAAATGATTAGATGTCTTCAGTTTTAACTACAGACAAGTGCATCCTTGAAAAGGAAGAAGTTATGAATGATACAATGTCTATGATTAATTATCATGACAGTGAAAATGTTTGTGTCCATCCTCAAGAGGATGAGCAACTCAATGATGACACCCAGCCTAATATTGAAATGCAAAAAGATGAGGATTTTTGTTGTGACATCAACTCCATTGAGTTTTCAAATCTTGATGATGGTGATATCATGGTACACCCTAACTTACAACTTGGTGATTTATGCAGTTCTAGTAGAAGTCATCTTCCTTCTAGTTATGAACCAGTTAATCATCATGGTGATAATGTGACAATGACAAACAACCATTTGATTTTTATGATGCATTGTATGATGAGCATGAAAGTATGCAGGCTGATGTAAGTTCTAAAACTTGTTTTGATGAGTTAGAAAAAACAAATAACCATGAAGTTTATACATCTAATAAGCAATATTTTGAGAATTTTAATGTAGATTTGGATAAGTATCTATTTCCTAATGTAAATGAGCCTATTTATGAGTCTTTTCATGTGGATATGGATGTTGATTTCAAAGAAAAAATAGATTATTCTTTTGAACCATAATTGCTCACTTTTGAATAAGCAATGAATGTTGAAGATGTTGGCATGTGTTTAGAAGATATCGAAGTGAGAAAGAATAAGGATAGGTTAGAGATCTTTGAATATCCTCATGTGAGCAAGAAACTAGAATTGAGTATGAAATCATATTGTAAGGATAAATCAGAGATGCATGATTATGTGCAACCATGGGAAAATAATTTTCCATGTGAACGAGTTGCTAATAGAAAGAGTATTAAAAGGGATCTGGGACATGAAGGTGAAGATTCTTATCAGCATTATGAATTGTAGTTACCTTAAAGAATTATGTATGATTCTTTTTCTTTTCATGTTCTTTATGGAGGTTTGCATGATATATGTGGTTTGAGGATGAGTTCTTCTAAGAATTTCCTTTTTGGCATGCAAACTAGTGACCAGAATATAGCCTATGTTCCTAGCTGTGTGGTGGAGTGTGATTCTTTTCTTTTTCAGCTAGGAGATATTTCCATGAAATGTGATAGTGACTTGAGCCATAGAAAGTGTTATGATCGGCATGCAAATGTTTTGTTTAATGAGCATGACATGTTTGTGTCACACAATAATTAGTATTTCAGTTTGTGCATGAGTTTCAAATGTTTGATAATGTTGAATGCACTTATGATACTAAGTATGGTAGTTGGATGAGAGATGTCAGTATGTTTGATTAGTGGCATTCTAGCTATATCTTCAGATTGGCTTCAATAAGATCAAGGGAAAATCATGTTTATGACAGAGGTGAGAAGAGACCTACAATTTTTGGTGGCCATGGGCCATCAAATTTGGTTTGACTTGTCAAACCAAAGTAGTTGGGGGTAGAGACGACCTTTTGACTCTATCACCCAATGAAGTAGGCACCCAATCTGCTTCTCCAGAGGATCTGAATTCTTGATATGCCCACAAGGGGCATACATCCCTAGTCAGAGCCACTATTGGCACATCCAAAATTTGGCTAAATTTTTGAGGGCCCATGTAAAAAATTTCCTAATGCACTCAGAAGTACCCTGTAGAATAAGCCTAAGTAGCTCACTTTGGGAGCTTATAATTTGACACCCATGAATTGTCATGAAAAATCACTTTGGGGAAGTGTTGAGCAGCTATCAGAGATGGTGTGTGACCATTTGCAACCTCCTAGGATCAGTTTTGGTGAGTTCTTGAAGTCTTGGTTTCAAGGTCCAAAAGTTGGTTTGCTGTTTACACATGTTGCACTTTTCTGAGTAGGCCATCTTTGTGATGTTGTATCTTTGTGCCTGCTGAGTATTAAGCCCAACTAATATTTTTCCTTGATTCTCTACATCTTTATGAAGCCCCATGTTAGTTGGCATAGCCCCATGAATCCATTTGCTAAGTTTTCCAGCTTGAATCCATTTGCAATTTGTTCTGATTTGTAGAATGGACAGTGTAAAATCTACTAAAGTAGCCCTGCATATTGAATTTTATTTCATAACCTATCGACTTGCATGCTAAGGTAAATGTCCTTCATGAGTCTCTATATGTTTATCTACCACTTTTCCAGCTTGCAGCACCCAAGCACCTCATTTGGTATTTTTTCAAAGCTCATTCCAAATGAACATTTTCAAGGTTTATGAATCAGTATTTCCAGATTTTTCAGAGAAGGCAACTTTGAGCGTTGATATCTCACACATGTGTTCAAATCAGGTCAAACCCTTTTGCACACATACTCAGTGTATCTAGATGAGCTTATGTTTCCAGTGGAAGCCCCCCAAAAGCTGTTTTGATATTTTTCAAAGTGGTGACTTTGAGAGCCCTAATGGGTTCTGAACAAGTGTGGGTGCAGAAATGGCCAACTAAGCAAATTTTACATTGAATAACTTTCACCTCAAGATTTATTTTTCCAAACCATCTCTTCCATTGCATTATGGAGTCAAATTTCTACATACATGTTCAATTTTGCGCCTTCAGGATAAGTTATGATCGGTTATTTAATTGCTTTATGATCGCGACATGGCCAAAAATGGTGTTTTGGAAAGTTTCAAATTATGCATATCCAAGGGCAACCCATTTCTTATTTTGGCCTAAAACCTCTATAGTTCCATTTTCATAAAAAATGAAAGTCATATGATGTGTTATTTTAATGCATTTTGGGTGTGGTAAACACGTCCTGAGGGCCAGTTTACAAAGGAGGTACCTGATTTTTGATGGATGGGAAAATTTTGATGAAATGGGTTTTCTCTAAATAATGTATTATGGCTGAACACAAAAAATATTGACTCTAGGGGTTACTATTTTTCCGCAGTGAAATTTCTTCGTTTGGGTCGCAGGTGTAATTAAGATGTGCCTATATTCTAATGTTCTCAAATGTCAATATTTAAAATATTGTGTATTTGTGAAAGATGAATTTAGGGAAAACATAAATGAAATTTCAAATGTTTGGGAGAAAAAGCAAGTCTACTTCACGGCAGGATAGCTTCACGGGAGAACTCATCGCTCATCTCTGGTTTGAAACTTTTTCTCTCATCAAATCCGCAATGGAGTGATCTTGTGTTCTCTCCATTGTGTATCATGGATTTAAATGCTCTTTCCTTTTGTATATTGGCGATGTGAGATATGTTGTGAGCAGTGGCAAGGTTGTGTGAGAAACTTGGGCACATCTTCTTCACACATGAACGGTTGCATTTGCAGTGAAAATGTTTCAAAATTGTTTAGGGATTTTCTATTTTAGTGCTAACATCCAGGTTGTATTGTTTTGTGTTCAACTTTCTCTCAGTTGGGGCAAGCCCCTATTCACATGGTAGCCATGAAAGGAGGGTAAAGTTGAAAATTGACTATTGTAAACATGCTTGACACTATCAGCGTCCATGGAAGTAGCAGAACGCAGACCAAAACTAGGGAATTTTTTACCAGTATCTCTAATCTCTGATTTAATTTTTTGTTTTCATTTTGCATTTGTGATGGACGAGATTTTTTTCTTCTCCATCGTTCAATGCTAATGAAAATTAGCATTCCCAAATAAAATGGAGAGGTGCAATGGTTGTTTTTCTCATCTTAGGCATCACTAATAAATATTTGCTCTTCCAAATATATCAGAGATGTGCAATGAAAGTGCCCTGTAAAGGTAAAGTTTGTAAAGTGTAATGGGACCCATGGATGGCATTTTAAATGAAGTTTTGTGACGGTGAAGGGTATGTGTAGGATCATGATAGGCCAAAAAGTGGCGATATGATGGGTATTTGTAGGGTATGTGGCTGACGATCTTTTTTTTACCCAAAATTGATGAAATGAAAAGGGTTTTTAAAGGAGATTCTCAGCTTTCTACCAATATAAATTATTTTTTACTTTGAATTTAATCAATAATTATTATTCATTTTCTATTTGAATTATGACTAAAGTCCTGATTGATAGGCTAATTGAAAAACATCTATCGCTTTCAAATGGTATCACATTTTTTGGAATCCAAAACATGCATCACATTCTATGCTTCACATACTATAAGATTAAAAAAAGAAAAATTGAATTTCATTAAGTTTTGACCAAGTTAGATTGGTCAAACAGATGAGTTTTATATTTTTTAAAAGTTATAATAAAAAAAATCATAATTAATTATTTAATTGGAAAAAATTACAAAAAAATATGCATCACATCTAGACATGAGTCCTCTATTTATGTATAAAATATTATAAAAAATATTATCATTTTATTGTGGTTAGGGTGGTAAGACAGACACCTACTTCTTATTTTTTCCCAAATTTAAGTACTACTACATTGAAATTTCAAATTTTCACCAAATACATTTTATTTTTAAAACCTAGTAGTTTAGAAACTAAATTCAATTTTCTATAGATTCTATTCTTACATATTTTTGAAATAATATAGATAACTTATTCAATTTTTTACGCCAAGTTGCCTAACTCTAATTTTTCTGAATTTTTTGCCACTTAAGGGCCTATTTTTTCCATGATGATCTTGCATATACCCTGAAAAGGGAATGTTGTTGGAAATTAACATGATTATATAATCTAAGGGTGAAATCAGAGGCCCAAGTAAATATTTTTTCAAAAGTTAAAGCCTTCACTGATAAAAGGTAAAATTTTAAATGTTGGGAAATGTTTGTGCAGCAAGTCCATGTAACATATTGCCTATCGCTAATACATTTTTCACTTCTCATACCAAATGAGAGATGTGCAAGAAGAGTATTGGAGAGTAAGTTGTGGTGGGCTTGTTCTTTTCACTTCTCATACCAAATGAGAGATGTGCGAGAAGAGTAATAGAGAGTAAGTTGCGGTGGGCCCGTGCTTTCTTAAAAGAAGATTTGAGGTAGTTTCTAATGTGTTGGGAGTAATAAATAAGTGTTTCCTGATAAATTTTGAGGTATGCATCATTTAAATAATAAATTTTAAACATGCAAAATGAAGGTCAAATCAAATGGGATAAAATATTTTTCCCACATGGGTAAAAAATATTATTTAAAGCTTGATGAAGTAAAGTTAACAACTAGGCAAATATTTTAAAGTGTGTAAAGTTCTAAAGTAAAAGGAGGCACGACTAATATTTTATAAAGTGAATAAAATATTCACTGTGGAATATTTTTCTTTGCTGGAAATAAGTTTTACAAGAGAGGACCATTTTCATGCAGTTGGGTGAAAGATGAACAAGTAAAAGGGGAGATTTTTATTACAATGAAGGGTTTTACAAGCCAACATAATATTCTCTACAGTAGCGCATTTCTTCAAAATGGGTAAAGTGCAAACAAAGATAATGATCAATTTTCACAATGAGGAATATTTGTTTGTTGTAGGGCAGTGGAGTGAGGAGCAAGAAAATAGAGAGCAAGTTGAAGATTCTTCAACAAACAAGTGCAGTTGAAGATCAGTGAACTGAAATGTGCCAAGTGTCTTCTTTAGATGAACATTTAGGGTTTTGTTTTTCCTTAGGTGTTGTCTTTCTGCCTCATTTTGAGAGAGGTTGTTTTGTAATTAATCAAAGAGCATATTGTAAGGTGAGTATGGAACATTTTAGTGGTTTTGTTTTAGGTTGGAATTTATTATATCTTTTCTATTTTGATTGCACTACTAGCAGGATAATACTGAATAGTGCAATTTCAAGACTACTTTCTCGCCTATGTGCTTGTTTTATGAGTTTTGGATACATATAATCAATGATTATTTTTTTCATCTCCATTGGTTTCCAATGGGTGTGTGGTTTATTTATTGCCCATTAATTCAAAGAATGAATATAATTGCTTGAATGAAGTTGTAGATTCATGTGAATTAAGTGATAGGATTATGATAAGAACTAGTGGTTAGGATATTATGCTAAAATATTGTAATGCAACATTTCAGAGGTTTTATGTAATGTTAGTTTGAAAATTGTTATCAGATTATGTGGGTGTTCAAGATGAATATGTTCCAATGAATGAAGCATTGATCTAAGTGGTTTATTCACATTATATTTTGTTGATTGATTCAACAACTAATCACAAATTTAAATCAAATCAAATGTCATTCCCATTTTGTTTGTGTGTTGAGCTCATTATGTTACATTTATCATGTTTAAATTAGGCATTACTATAGAGGTTAACCAAGCCTTTATAGTATTGTGTCTATTAAGCATCTTGTAGACACCTAAATTTGGACACTTAATTTATCCAAATTTATCCCCTTTTTGTCTAAACATCCTCTTATTTGTATTAATTAAGTAATATGGCTATTATTTAATTAATACCTTCTAAAGTTCTTCTAATCTCTAAGGTATCTAGTTAAATAATTAAATACCTTACTCTTCAATCCCCACTTTCATCAAATGAATTAAATAAATATGACATTTATTTAATTTCTCACATGTCACATCTTTTTATTAATCCTAACCCACCTCCCAATCTCTTCATTAGGGATGTGCACATGTCTAATCCTTGATTAGGATGTGTCACATCCTCCAACTATTGCAAGTTGGCTTCTAATCCTTATTAACTACTAATTATCTTCTAATTACTAATCAGTTAAGCCTAATCAGTACCTTGCTCAACTCTCCCCTCTTTCCCATGTGAATTTTTAATTCGTGCATTTATTCACCCTAAATTCCTCTCTTCCCCATGTGAATTTTTAATTCATATTTATCCTTTCAAGGCTTACCTTATCCCCATGCAACTTCTAGAATATTTGGCTTGTCACATCAATCACATGAGGCAAATTCCCACCTTTTTGGAAACTCTCTCTTACCCACTAGATTCTTCCAATCATTGTGAATTTAAAATTCACTTGTATTCCTCCAAGGAATCTTCTCTTCCCTATGTGATCATTGAGAGGTCACATCAAGGTACTTGCAAGGTACTTGTTCTTCCTCCACATCACATTTTTTTTTCCATCTCACTTACACATCATCACATACTAGGCCACTTTACCCTCCACATTTCAAGATGTGAGGGCTTGTGAGTCCTCAACTCACCATAGCCCTTCATCTTGGCCTTGGTGGCTTAATCTCAACCGTTGAATTCTCTAGAGAATTCAAATTCTTCTATAAATACCCCCTCTTCTAATGCATTTTAGAACACTTAGTCAATTGCACCCTTATGCTACCAAATTGCTCACTCAATTTGCAAGCATTATCTTAGCCATTTAATCAAGTATTTTAGCCATTAGCATTTTCATTTTAAATTATATTGTTCATCTTGCATCTAGCCATCTCCATAGTCATCCAAGGAGCACACAAGTTTTCAAACATCAAGGGCCAACCAAGGGATTCAATAGCACAAAGGTATAATCATTTACAATCATTATTTTGCTATCTTTCTTTGTATTATCATTCCTCAAGCTAATCTTTGAGGTGTCCCTTATGTTTTCTTTATATTGCATTTTAGTTATTTTGCACCTTTAGAATAGCATAAACTCAAGGCTTCACATTTATGGCATGCTTGGTGGGACCCACAAATGGGTTCCTTCATTTCACGTTTGTTGTTGTTAAGTTTGTTTGCGGGTTCAGGTCGTAGAGGGGCGGGTTTGCCCTACAGAGGGGCGGACTTTCCCTCTAATTTACTATAGAGGGGTGGAATTTCCCTCGAGTGTGTTGTAGTGGGGTGGACTTGCCTTGTTTTTCATGTTTTTTTTTTACATTTGACTACAATGGAGAGGACTTGCCTTATTTTTTATGTTGTTTTTCTGACATTTGACTGCAATGGGGTGGACTTGCCCTAGTTTCATTCTATTTTTTTACATTTGACTATAGTGGGGGAGACTTGCCCTATTTTTCATGTTGTTTTCTGACATTTTATTGTAGTGGGGTAGATTTTCCCTTGTTTTGACTTTGTTTCTAACAATTTGTGGCAATGGGGTGGATTTTCCCCTGTTTTAACTCTGTTTTCTAACACTTTGTCGTAGAGGGGCAGATTTTCCCTTCTTTTGACTTTGTTTATGACAGTTTGTCGTAGAGGGACAGATTTTCCCTTGTTTTAACTCTATTTTCTAACATTTTGTCGCAATGGGGAAGATTTCCCCTTGCTTTAACTCTGTTTTCTAACATTTTGTCGTAGTGGGGCAGATTTTCCACTGTTTTAACTTTATTTTCTAACATTTTGTCGCAGAGGGGCAGATTTCCCCCTATTTTAACTCTGTTTTCTGACATTTTGTCATAGTGGGGCAGATTTTCCCTCTAGTTTACTATAGAGGGTCAGACTTACCCTCCAATTTACTGTAGAGGGCAAACTTGCCCAAAAATAGAATATTTTGGGAGGTAAAACGGTCATTTTAGCTTCATTTTTGCTTCAGTTTTTTGTCATTTTTAGACTCTAACCCCCTAATTTTTTTCGTTGCAAGGATATTTGTGTTTTTTGCTAACATTTTGTAGCATATTCTTGTAATTGACGAAGAACAGCAGTTAAAACAGCTAACACTTGCTTGCAAGGCCATCTATTTGTTCATATTTTAAAAGTTTTCTTTGTTGTTTTTGTTAATCTAGGGACATAGTTAACTAGGGGGAAGTAAAATTCATTGTTTGCTCTATCTATAAGTTTATTTTTTATGTTAACCATGGGGGGAATTAGTTTTCTTTCACTTTCCCCTTGCACTTCATGTGAGCCTAGGGAGTAACTAGAAAAGATTAGTGCCTTCTTTTTAGTGGGCCTTGCTTGAGGATTTCATCACCCCAAGGGATGATTCCAACCACATGTACCGGCGGGGTATAGAAAGGGGGGAGAGCAAAAGTTGTACCTCAATCCAGTCACGTTGTGTCTAGCGGAGCGTCGAAGTTAGGGTGATACCTAGATAGACATGAAGAGTTGGTCTGATCCTTTCAGTATCTCGTTGGGGTTCCTGACTCACGTAGCTTGTGACAGGATGGTGTTCATGGTTGTGTCTCACATACTGAGAGTATATCGAGGACTCCCTAGAAACCTTATGCATCCTAAATTAAAACCTTTGTTGGCCATACACTTAACACTAATCATAGGATTATGCTTGTTTGAAGTGTCTTCTTGTGAGAAACCAGTAAACTATTTGACAAGTCAGCCTCATTGTTGTCATTTTAAGTCCTTTCCATAGTCATTTCCATCCAAACTAAGTCCCTATTTCCCACAGTGGGGCGGACCTACCCTGACCTACTCTGTAGTGGGGCGGACCTGCCCTAACCTGCTCTACAGTGGGGTGGACTTTCCCTCCAGTTTACTGCAAAGTGGCAGACTTTCCCTCTAATTTACTATAGAGGGGTGAACCTGCCCTACAGTGGGGTGAACCTACCCCCCTAAATAGTCAATTTCACTTTTTTTAACCATTTCAAGTCTCTATTCGATCATTCTGAACTTGCATTTTTCCATTCCAAGCCTCTGTTTGACCATTCCAAACATCTGTTTAACTATTTCAAGTATCTGTTCACCTATTTTGAACATCTGTTCATCCCTTCCAAAATTTTGTTTCCCATTCTGATTGCTCATTTCACCATTCAGGGAACTCGTTTTATTGCCTAGAGATCTTGAAAGACTTATTCCATCTTCTAGTGAACTTGCTTCACCACTCATTAGGCTTGTTTGCCTGATTTAAACAAAAACTAGTTGAGAACCTAAAACCCTATCATTTGTTGTGATCTAAACATTTTCATTCTCATTCAGTCATCACAATTCACCCTTTAGTCCATTTGGACTTTCCATCCAAGTCAAGTCTCAGTTTCTCACAAAAGTGCAGACCTGCCCTGAAGTTTTCTGCAGAATTGTGGACCTGCCCTCTAGTCTGTCGCAGAAGGGTGAACCTGCCCTCTAATTTTCCATAAAAGGGTGGACCTACCCTCCAGTTTACTATAGAGGGGTGAACCTGTCCCTATAGAGGGTTGAACCTGCCCTAAAAGCAACCTTTTTCACCTTCCAAACAACCTTTTTCATTGTTTGTTTAGTCGTTTCAAGCACTCGTCTACTCGTTTTCACGTTCTGAGTAATCACCCCCTATTTCAAACATCCTTTAATCATATTAAGTGATCATCCCCTCAGTCGAAGAAATCACCCCCTCGTTTCGAGCACATGTTTACTTAATCTGAGCATCCGTTTCTGCCCGTTTTTCACCGAAAGGTGAACTTGCATACATTTTGTTTGTCCATTTTGAGTCGTTGTTTCCTTGTTATGAGTAAACTTTCATACATTCTGAGAGTCAATATCCCCATCTGAACATTCGTTCATTCATTCTAATCAATAGTTTACTCATTCTGAGCAATCATTTAATAGTTCTGAATATTTGTTCATGCACTCCTATCACTCATTTCCCCAATTTGGTCAACTATTTCCCTAATCTGATTATCCAATACCCTGTTTCGATCACCTGTCTCTCCACTCTGATGGTCCATTTACCCACTCTAAGAGTCTGGAAGTAGAGGGGTGTATTCACCCTTTTCCTCACAAAGGGGCGAACCTACCCTACATAAGGGCGTATCCACACTTTTCCCCACAAAGGGGTGTATCTGCCCTTTTCCTCATAGAGGGGCGAATATGCCCCACACAGGGGCATATCTTCAATTTTCCTCACAAAGGGGAAAATCTACCCCACACAAGGGTGTATTCGCCCTTTTCCTCACAGAGGAGCGAACATTCCCCACACAAGGGTATATCTACCCTTTTCCTCACAAAGGGGAAAACCTACCCCACACAAGGGTGTATTCACCCTTTTCCTCACAGAGGGGTGAACCTACCCCACAAAGGGGCATATCTGCCCTTTTTCTCACAGAGGAGCGAACCTACCCCACAAAGGGGCGTATCGCCCATTTCCTCATAGAGAGGCAAACCTACCCCACAAAGGGGCATATCCACCCTTTTCCTCACAAAGGGGTGTATCTGCCTTTTTCCTTCCAGAGGGGTGTATCCTCCCTTTTCCTTATAAAGGGGCGAACCTACCCTCCAAACGGTCATTTTCACCCTTTGTTTAGTCATTTCGGGCACCCTTCTTTGCATCTCGAGCATTCTTCACCTCGTTATGAGTATCCTTTCATCCATTCCAAGGGTCAGTCTCCCAATCTAAGCATTCGTTCATCCATTTTGATCAATTGTTTACTCATTTCAAGCTTTCATTCATCCATTCTTAACATTCATTCTCCTCATTTCGAACTCTCATTCACCCTTTTCAATCATTCGTTTGCTCGTTCTGAGTAAACATTCATCCATTTCAAACCTCCTATCATTTTGAACTCTCATTCAGCCATTTCGTTGATTCATTTACTTGTTCTGAGTGATCTTTCATTTATTCAAATCTTTCATCTCCTCATTCTAAGAGTCATTCATTCATTATTAGCAATCGTTTACTCATTTCCAGTAGTCGTTCATCCCTCTCAATCATTCGTTTACTCGTTCTACGTAATCATTCATTCACTTCAAACCTTCATCTTCTTGTTATGAGAATCATTCATTGGTTGTGAGTAGTCGTTTACTCATTTCGAGTAGTCATTCATCCCTCTCAATCATTCGTTTACTAGTTCTGAGTAATCTTTCATCTATTGTAAACCTCCTCTCATTCTGAGTAGTCATTCATCCATTTCTATCATTTGTTTCCCTAATCAGATCATTGTTTTCCCCATTTGAATCCCCTAAACTTCATTTCAGGTTATTATCTGAATTGACCTAAATGTCTAAATTGATCGTCATCATCAACATTTACTTAGGATTGTCATCTATCCTGAGTCAGTTAATCATCATCATCAGCCCAATCAATCCACTTTCAATCTCAAGGTGAATTCCATGCTGCAATCATCCATTTATCCTTTAATTTGATCAATAAGTATCCCAAGTCATCTAGGGTAATCTCTAAACTTGGTTTAAGATACCTTACATCATCCTATCTGATCCATTATGTGATCTTATTAATCATCAATCAATCTTATCCAATCCAATCTAGTCACATCCCTATCCAATCATCTTTGACCCAATCAATTTGTTTCCATCTCGAGGTAGATTCAGTGTCGTAATCATCCTTTGATAATCAAATCTAATTATCAGAATCAATCCTATCACATCATCCAATCATCCTAATCTGAGCTTTAATCTAATCTTGATTTGAGCTTCACCTAAATCCCAACTTGACCTTTAGTCCATTTCCATTCAAAATCTTTGATCCATCCTATTTGTCCTTTCATCATCATGAATCCTTATCCTCCATCAATAGTAATCAAGGTAAACCCTAATTACGTCGACAACGATAATGAGAGTCTCGTTGATCTATAAGTATATGACATAGATCCCCTTGATGCTATGATCGCTAGTAAGCTTTCTCCACCTGCTTTCCACAATCCAATTACTCCTCTGAGCTATCATGTTATGTCGTCATTTATGCCTAATCACGCTCCTTATGTTACCTTTGACAAGGGATCTCAAATGTCTTCCCCATCCACATATTCGTCATGTCCTTCATCTACATCATCCTCTTATCCAACACCTACATCTTCTTATCCTAATCTTCCATCCCAATACTTTTATTACAATCCCCCATCCAGGTCCCCCTATCCTAATCCTCCTTACCAATCAACCTATCCTAATCCAACATCCACATCTTCTTATCCTAATTCGTCATCCACGTCTCCCTATCTCAATTTTCCATCTCAATCTACCCATCCTAATCCTCCATCCCAATACCCTTACTATAATCCACCAGTTGTATCCTCTTGTCCTAATCCACAGTCTATGTAATTCACCACTCCAATATCCCAACCTTAACCTCTAATCTAATCTTAATCCCCCATCTACTCCTAGTCTTCCATCCAATCTTGTTCCTCAATATAATCCTTCATCAATCCCTAATCCTTCATCCACTCCTACCTCACCATCTAAGACTCGAGCATGAAAATTTCTCACTCCAGAAGTACTCCAAGGACTCATGACAAAGAAGACATTCCCCACTCCACATCTTGAAGTCATGGAACCATGTCATCCCAATCCATCATCCATGGTCACGAGTGATGATACCCTTCTCCGTATCGCACCTATCATTGATGTTACAACCTTTAGCACCACTCAAACTATTGAAATCATCAAACCCATTGAATCCATTGAGCCCCTATCTCCTACTCTAAGGGCTGCCAAACCCATCAAAGATAACCAAACCCCATTGCCATCTTCTACTCCTAGATCCACCCAATCCATCAAAGACACCCAAATCCAATCCACTCCTTCCACTCCTAGTATCACCAAAATCCCCTCTCATGAACATCATGAATCCTCCATCCTTCCATCTCATCTACTTGAAGAGCCCATAGAACATGCCTCTATTATCTTGCCTCCCACACACGATGACTCATGCCAAGAGCCTGATCCCAAGCATGCCAACATATCCCCTTTTCCACATCAATATCCTATTGTCCCACCTAGTCCTACTCAAGATCACAATCCTCCATCCACTCCATCTCATAACTCCCTTGACATTGAAGATTCCACCACTCCATCTCATGAGCCCTTATCTCCATCTCCATCGCATGAGCCCTTATCACCCGCTACCACAACTCCAGATCCTATCATGTCACCTAATCCCTCTCTTGATCCCTTACCACTCACTTGTCCCGATCGAGATGTTGCTACCTCATCATCTTCATCTCACAATCCTCCATTGTCACCTAAACCTACTATCCCCTCACTGCTTTTATCTCCCCTTGGTACTCTCACATTCTTCCATGGTGGTCTCATTGTAGAAGAAAAACAAAGCATATATACCACCCATCATCTTCCACCTAATAATTGACTCGCTTCATGTTTCCAGAATAAAAAAAAATTGTCATGGATCAAATGCTTAAGAACATGAACTATCAAGGAAATGGTTTAGACCTTCATGAGCAAGGTATTTTAGAGCCCATCCAGGTCAAAGATCAAATTTGTATGCAAAGTCTTGGACATATTTCTCAAGACTCAAAATCTAAAGATGTTGGTACAACCTCTAGACAATCTCAACGAGCCTCTTCCAAAAGAAATATAGGCTCTTCACATTGCTCCACCAGATCATATGTTGTCATCCCTCCTCCTTCATTTGCTCCATCCATTTTGGGTCCTTACATCCCTCCATCCACCATCTCTCATCCTTCATCTACTCCATCCATCTTGGGTCCTTATGTCCCTCCACCCACTACGTCTATTTTGGGCCCTTATATCCCAAAATCACCTCCTCCCTCTCATCCTCTTCATCCTTTTATCCATCCATCACCTATCCATATCACCTATCATTAAGATCAACAAAGGCATGTACCTACACATTCTCTATCTACACGTAATCCCCATAATCTTACCTCCATTGCTCCACATCATCCATCTCCTAGCACCCATCCTATTGCTATTAAAAGCACTTTGGATGCTAAAGTAAAAAGGCATAAATATAAATATCCACATGAATCTAAAGCTCCTCATGTCCCCTTGAAACGACATGTTGAAGAAAATAAAAATCAAATAAAAAATAAAAGTTATACCCATCGGCCACAAAGGCCCACCAAAGCAAAGATCAAAACCATGTGGATCCCAAAGAAGAAAGGTGCAATGCCTTCAAATGAAAAATATGTAACAACATCCAAAGTTGCTAATCCAAAAGCTAATCATACACCCCTTTCATCTCCTAAATCTATTTGGGTCCTTATGTCCCAAAATTCACTATCCCATCTCCTCCATTATCCCCACATTCTCCATCCATTAACCCTCCTATCCTTTCACATACACCACCACATGTGCCAATGTTGGTCCTGAACATTTCTCACCATCACACATCCACCCCATCATTCCATCCATACCCTTTCTAGCATCCCATCCATTATCCTGCATATCTACCTCGTCAAATCCCTCTAATTCATCCTCTTGCATAATCCATTTATCCTACTAAGGTTGTACCAACATCCAACATTTGCTTCAAACATGGGCTCTTAATACTTCGTATGGAATTTTATGCTTGATTCTTTCATCCATCTCTTTATCGCATGTCTTTCGCATCCACTTTTCTGCCTCCATATCCTTATCCATCTCCATCCACATTCTATACAAAAAATCCAAAAAAGTCAAAAAGTCAAAAAAAAAAGTAAAGAGAAATAATTCGTCCAAATGGTGAAAACTTGGAAAACAAGCAATGTGGATAAGTACCATGATGAAAACCTAGAAAATAGATATCATGCGTAAATCCCCATCTATCCTTTTCCAAACTTGTGGGTAGCTTCCTGATATGCATTCCCTTCATCCGCTATGCTTCGTGTTATTCTTCCAGCTATGCACCCGTCTTCCTGCTGCACATCCTCTTCATTCATCCCCTCCATCCCACCTATCTTTCACATCCTACCATCATATCCCATTTATCTCCCATCCCTCCATCCTTCTTGTGATCTTGATCAAAACAGGGGCACCTATCTATGCATGCTTTGGACACCTCTTGGTATGCATTCCCTTCATCCATGCTCTATCGTATTCCTTAGTCACCCATCCTATCCTCTTCTAGTTATCTCCTTTATCTTCCCATCCACTCATCTTGCGTCCCTCTTGCCTCATGACACACGACATATTTAGAGTGTGGGCACTTATCTCCCTTTGTGACATAGTCCTTGGAGACATCATACATCATAACAATTGCTTCCATCTACCTACCATTATCTCTCTATCCACTCAAACAATCCCTTCCATCTCCCAATCCTTATCTTCCTATATGTCTATCATGACATCCTTGTCATCCCCCATCCTTATCGTCCTATCCATCATAGCAATTCTTTCCATCTCCTCATCCTTATCCCTCTATTCATCCATCATAGCAACCCTTTCATCTCCCCATCCTACTCTTCCTATCCACCCATATTTTCTTATTTGTTCATCCCTATCCTCATCCAATCTTGTAATCCCTTGTCATTGGTATCTAGCTATAGGCCACTCCCCATGCAATCCAATGTCATCTATCTCATCTTTGTCACTCCGTCCTTTGCACATCTTTCCAATCTCCTATCGCTTCTCATCATTCATCTCTCCATTGTATCATTCTCCCAATTCATCTTTTGATGATTTGGATAACTATCCCATCCCTGAGCTTCATTTGATCACCATCATCCTATCCAATCCAATAGGTCTACCCTAAGTCATCGTTTTGGTTCCATCATTTTATCCCCTTATCAGGGTTATATCATCATCCCTTATTCATCGTTTGTCATTGCTCTTTGGACGAACTACGTTACCCCTACGCTTTCACATAGGCAACTTTGATCATTTGATCCACCCCCGGGGCCCTTTTATTGTCTCTCATTGATCTCTCCTTTCATCCCTCCTATCTTTTTCATCCCTCATCGGTTTCCATTTTTCCTCTTTCTGCTTTTATCCATGGTTAGTCATTATCCTTTTATCGAACTATGAGGGCTCTGTACTTTCATGTAGGAAAGGCTAATCTTTGATCGGCCCCTAAACCCCTAGGTCTTTAGGGTGTGTCAGTCTTTTTTCTTGTGTCTCATCTCTCATGTCGTGTCATCAAGTTATGCCCTTATCTAGTTGGTTCTTCACAAACAAGATCCACTAGTATCATGAGATCTAATCGGTTTTGAATATCCTGCGTCATCTGGGTCATTTTAGTTTAGTATCCATCATCAGTCTCAATAGGATGCATCCTTCCTAATGAACCTCATCAACTCCATCCATCCTTGTGATCCTATGGAAAAGGACGTTTGAATTTGATTGTGATCTTTTGATGTGTTTGGATTTTGTTTATCATTTGAGCTCCCTATCATCACTTGTGAGGGCTGCCATGATCCATCATATTATGGTGCATTTTGATTGGTCAACATAGGGGCATATCTTGATCTTTTTCTTTTTGTTGTTGTCTTCTTAGTTGTCCCATGTAGTACCTGCCAAGATCCTCTAGGTCTTGTGTTACATTGGGGCATCCTTTTGTGCTTGTGGTTAACCCAATGCCTAGCCCAACCAAGGTCTTCGTGACTTTGAGGTGTTGGGATAGCCTTCTTATTTTTTATGTTTGTTTTATGCATTAGACACGAATCGGCCTTGGTTCTCCATACCTTAGCATCTTGTGTCTTATTCTATAGCAAAATCAGTGCTCTGAAAATGGAAAATTACATTAGGATTGCATTTCATTTTCCATTCCATTATCTTCCCTATATCCCCCATCCTCTCACCCATTCATCCTTCATCAATCTCCCTCCCCTATCCATCCAATCTCCTATCATCATCTCTTCCATCATCTTCCAAGCATGTTGTCCCCCATCATTTTTATTCCTTCCATCCATCTTGCATCCCAATCCTATCCTCCTCGACTCAATCTAGCACAAATCATCTAATCACACCCTTGGTCTTGTTCTCAACCTTGCTAAAAGCCTTGATCCAATCATTACCATCATCATCATCATTTGGATGTATCCTTCCCTATCCTTTGGTGTTGTTTTAGGATGTATCCTTCTCTCATCAACAACCCTTTCGTCAGGACGTATCCTTCCCTATCCTCGTGTTGTTTTGGAATGTATCCTTCCCTCACCAACAACACTTTCATCCATCTTCAACCGATCATTTACAACACTCCATCATCAACCCACTTTCAACTTGTAGCTTGACTGGGGCAACATCACTTTTGTCCTTAAATACATTTGTGCTTCCCAATCTCCCATCACTTCTCATCCTTTTTTATCCATCACTTTGCATCCTCTATCTCGTATAACTCTCACATCACCTCGTCCATTTCAAGAGCACACTCGTGTTCTCTTGAACCCGCATGTCCTCTCGAGGGGGAATCCTCCATCCCTAACCTTCATCTTCACTCCCATCATCTTTCTTCCTAGTCACTCTTTTGATGACTGAGGCATCTTTCCCAATCTAACCATCTTCTTCCAGGTTCTACGTTTTAATATTTTTTGAAATGATGCTACTTCGTAACACCATCTCAAATAGGGGCAAAATGTAGACACCTAAATTTGGACACTTAATTTATCCAAATTTATCCCTTTTCATCTAAACATCCTCTTATTTGCATTAATTAAGTAATATCACTATTATTTAATTAATACCTTCTAAAGTTCTTCTAATCCCTAAGGTATCTAATTAAATAATTAAATATCTTACTCTTCAATCCCCCCTTTCATCAAATGAATTAAATAAATATGACATTTATTTAATTCCTCACATGTCACATCTTTTTCTTAATCCTAACCCACCTCCTAATCTCTTCATTAAGGATGTGCACATGCCTAATCCTTGATTAGGATGTGTCACATCCTCCAACTTTTGCAAGTTGGCTTCTAATCCTTATTAACTACTAATTATCTTCTAATTACTGATCAATTAAGCATAATCAGTACCTTGGTCAACTCTCCCCTTTTTCCCATGTGAATTTTTAATTCACATTTATTCACCCTAGATTCCTCTCTTCCCCATGTGAATTTTTAATTCACATTTATACTTCCAAGGCTTACCTTATCCCCATGCAACTTCTAGAACATCTGACTTGTCACATCACTCACATGTGGCAAATTCCCACATTTTTGGAAACTCTCTCTTACCCACTAGATTCTTCTAATCATTATGAATTTAAAATTTATTTTTATTCCTCGAAGGAATCTTCTCTTCCCTATGTGATCATTGAGAGGTCACATCAAAGTACTTGTCCTTCCTCCACATCACATGTCCTTCTTCCACCTCACTTACACATCATCACATCCTAGGCCACTTCACTCTCCACATGTCAAGATGTGATGGCTTGTGAGTCCTCAACTCACCATAGCCCTTCATCTTGGCCTTGGTGGCTTAATCTCAACCGTTGAATTCTCTAGAGAATTCAAATTCTTCTATAAATACCCCCCTCTTCTAATGCATTTTAGAACACTTAGTCAATTTCACCCTTATGCTACCAAATTGCTCACTCAATTTGCAAGCATTATCTTAGCCATTTAATCAAATCATTTAGCCATTAGCATTTGCATTTTATCATATTATCTTGCATCTAGTCATTTCCATAGCCATCCAAGGAGCACACAAGCTTTCAAACATCAAGGGCCAACCAAGGGATTCAACAGCACAAAGGTATAATCATTTACAATCATTATTTTGCTATCTTTCTTTGTGTTATCATTCCTTAGGCTAATCTTTGAGGTGTCCCTTGTTTTTCTTTATATTGCATTTTAGTTATTTTTCACCTTTATAATAGGATAAACTCAAGGCTTCACACATCTAAAGGAGAAAAATCTGTTTAAATACAGTGTATTTGATACTTTGGCACACAAGTATCTATAAATATATTGTTGGGATCACCCTCTTAGGTTTAACAGAGCCTAAAGTGTAGGGAAGAAAGGGGCATTTTATTCACTCTCCCATTCATTGGCCATACCAACCCGTTGAGTCTGAATATGAGAGAGTGGCTACTCTTTAGGACTCATTGCATCTGTTGATTTGGGAACCAACATGACCTAGGACAAAAAATGTAAATATTACAATATAAAATAAGAACATAGAAAACTAAAATAATAATAACTAATAATAAAGCAAATGTGTATACATAGAAATATATATAGATATTTAGACAAAGTAAGAACTAAAAAATGAACAAACTTATGTCACTTATCTATATATTAAATTAAGTTATTCTATTAATATAAACCCAAACCTAAATAAAATACAACATAATTATATAAATTTCAAACATTAACAACACTCATAGAAATGTTTCCCATTTTTTAAAAGCCTGGAAAATTTTATTTATTTTCATTAAGGATTCACACGAATGACCTTTTCAAAGCCATCATATTATTTTCTGCAAGAATGCAAAAGTGAAAGCAATTATGCGTGGGCTCTTTTAAATTATGTTTGATTGTATTTTAAAAGTCAACAGTTAATGATTTTATCTGGGTTGTAGATGTGCATTATAATAATATTTCTAAGGTCATTTGGGGAGTTCCTTTTGCAAACAATTTTCTAGGGTGGTTTCTTGAGTCTCCTTTTCGGACTGACATCATTAATCTTGAAGATGAGGAGAGTGGTGAAGATGGGTTTCCTACAATTGTGTAAGTTGATGAGATAGGAAATGAGAGTGAAATTTGGAAGTAGTTGATGAAAAATTTTAAGCTGAGTTGGATTGTAATAAACAAGAGAACGGGGCAGGCGGGTAATCTTTCAAGTTGAATTCCTTTGGGTGGGTAGAGGCACTTGACTTCTAACATGGATTTTCTGATGTGGTTTGGTAAGTTACTACCTACTGTGGACATACTGCCTTGCAAGACTGTAGAATGCATCCTTGAGATGAAGTGTATAGTTTCAGATAGTGATCACACTAGTTTGAAGATGACTGAAGTTACCATCCATTTGGAAGATATGACAGGATATGATGTTAATCGAAGGAATGGCATTCATGTCCTGGAAAGTGGTCTACATTACAGGAGAAGTAATGACCGTAATAAGATTTTGGTATTGCAAAGAAAATACTTGATCGAACGGAGGAAATTTAGGGAAGTTAGTAGGAGTAGTGAAGGCCATCCAAGGACTCTTTTGATTATAAGTGCTATTATTGCATTTGTTTTATTTTATTCTCATATCCCTCCCTAGAATTGTGGTTTCCAAGAAGTAAAATCACTCATATTACAAGATATATATGAAAAAAATCAATGAGTACTATTATTGCATTTGTTTTATTTTATTCTCATATCCCTCCCTAGAATTGTGGTTTCCAAGAAGTAGAATCACTCATATTACAAGATATATATGAAAAATCACTCAGTATAAGCAAAATTTGATCAATGAGTAGGATTTTTTTGTGTTTAAATTCTATTACAAGATTCCATCACTTTATGAAAAAAATCTGTGAGAGATGTATACTGAGATTAAAGCTAGTTCTAAATTTTGAAATTGGTATATGAGAATCTAGCAGTAGATATATATATATCCTCCAATTAAATTTTGCATTATTTTCTCGTATTGGCATCTGAAGTTTGAGATGAAGCTAATCCTAGATGTTTCATTCGATGTTGGTGCATAATTTCATAGTTACAATAGGTTATATTTCATAGTAAGTATATATATATATATAAGTTTGTTTTGAAAGCTCGGAGAATGGTGTTTTTGATTAATTTAGCAAGGTGGGGCACTAATCCCTTATAGAAAAATGGAAAAACAGTCTGAAGCACCAACTAAGGGACCAAAACAGTAGAGGAGACAATAGAAGAAAATAGCATTAGATCAACTTGGGACAAACAGTACCCCCAGCAATCCACACAATCAAGGAGATACAATAAAACCACGGCCATAGCAAAGCAGTAATAACAAAGACAAAATATCAATGTCCCATAAACTAGCAAGGAGAGTATCTACCAATCGTAAGTATCCATAAGCATAGACAAATATAACATAATACCAGAGTCCAAGATAAAGCAACAATGTTTCAGGCTATCAAGCCAATAACTATCATAAAAACAAGGAAAGGAAAGCCTAAAAGAGAAAAAAACCATAGGAATGATCATCAAAAAAAGGAAACCTAGGGGATTAAGAATCCTCTATGAGATTCCAAGCTTGTTGCAGGTCCGCCATTGTTTCCTCCATGCTATCCTTCCTTGTCTCGGACTCAACAGCTTCATTCCTCCTTCCTTGCTTCCTCTATTTCTTTGTTATTTTTCCCTATCCCAAGATAGTCCCCATGAAATCCCTTCTCATTATCCTATCCATGGCTCTACACACATTTTTTAGGGCTTCCTCCAAGATGTGAAATATGTTGGAGTTGTCATTATTCTCCAACAGATTTTCCACCAGCTCAAGCCTTTTTGAGAGGGTATTAAAATTTGTATTAGTTGCAACTCTATCTTCCTCTTTATGGCTCCCAAAAAGGGTGTTGATAGTGGTTTCAATGGCCTCCAAGCCTATGAGGCTATCAATAGTATTCACTTTCCTTTGTACTTTATCAGTATCCTTATCCTCATTCTCACCAGACACCTTGACCTGCAAGTTATCCTCCTCTTCATGGTTGTCATCCTCTTCCTCAACAGAATCTAGGGCTTCCTCCCCCTCCAAAAATTTTATTTCCCCAAGGGTGTCAGGGACATATTCATCTTCTGATAATGCCTCTTTTTGCTCATTAATCACTTTCTTCCCTTTTTTATCCTCCACCTCAGGAGAGTCATTACTCTCCTTAACAGCTATTTTTGTATTTTTCTTCTTTGTATCCCCACCTTTGGAGGTTATCAATGCCAAGCGAGTTGATCTTCAACCACTAGTTAGAGAATGGGTACTATCAGGGCTAATATCTTTTTCATTAGAGATAAGGATGTTGGGGCATGGCTCCTTAATTGCAACCTTTCTTCTCTTAATAAGACTTGAGGACAAAGGAGCGGAGCTACATTTTTCAAGGGCCACTTTTAGGAACTCTGACCAGACAAAATCAACAATTGAGGGGAGGGAGTTTTACTTTTTTTAGATTTAGGGTCTATGTTAGGGGAATGGAGTTAGCTCTCAATGAGTTCAATTTTAATATAATTTTTAAGAGGGTTAGGGTTTTCAAGTAGGTTGTGGAGAAGATTCTTTTGTGGGGTATTAGATAAAATAGATTTATAAACTTCCCTAATTAAACCTTGGTGTAAAGGAAGGTTGGCCCCAATCTCCATACTCTATTGTAACGATGAAAAAAATAAAAAAGGTTAGCTTGATTTTATCCAGGTAGTAGATATGGTTTAATATTGGGAAATGATACCCATGTCTAGATTGGAACTTTCCCTCAAGAGTAAAGTATGTCATGACAAAGAGACTTACATTATGGTAGGGTGTAGGGAGCTTGAGCCTCGAATAGTCATTTTGGAACCATCTGGATTTCTCCTTGGCAACAAAATACTTCTCAATAAAGCTCTAATAATCAGGTATGTGCTTTTCTTAGCAACTTTCATTCCTTCATATTTGAGCCCCGTCACTTGAGCAATTAGCTTAGCATCCACTTTGAAATGGAGACCTCCCAGATTCACCTCACCATCGCTCCATGTATTTGCAAACTTGTAAATTAGGTCTTCATTGTAGCCTTCCATCACTTCGAAGAACAGAGCAAAACCCGCTCATTCAAAGAGCCCCCACAACTCAACATTTTTCCTTAGGAAGTTACAATTTCTCAGTTCAGTCCTCTTGCTTGGGTTGCCCATGATCTCTTCATTGTTTGTATCATCTTTGAGCAGAAGCAAATAGTCTTCTTTTAAACTCTTCTCATTTATGACTGAGATCATCAAGAGTGTAAGGTTTTCATCCTTAATAGAAAGATT
Source organism: Sequoia sempervirens (assembly GCA_007258455.2). NCBI lineage: Eukaryota > Viridiplantae > Streptophyta > Pinopsida > Cupressales > Cupressaceae > Sequoia > Sequoia sempervirens. Next base: position 260,181,950 of record VDFB02271358.1, on the reverse strand, counting down.
AGAGTTGTCCATCTGGAGAAACTTTTGGAAAATCTAGATACCTAAAGTTGTAGAGTTGAACTAATTATAGGAGATTAATACAAGCATACCAAATCAGTAATTATTGGGAGTGGTGATATGCTAGCCAATATTTCATGTAATCAATATAGCAATATTACACATGATTCTAAACCCACTCGCCAAAATGGAAACATCTTGTCGTTGTGCCTTCCAAAGGATAATGATAAGAAATTGGGTGGGTAGAGTCAAGAGATTAAACCTTTTAAATTGCACTTGTATAAAAATTCATTCAAATTATATAAAGGGACAACTTTATCATTTATAATATAATCGTTTTATTGGACTAGGCAAGTTTTGAAAATCGCAATATCTCCAATCTTGAAGTCTTAGGCTAGCATTAGCGATGGCGTTAGCAGCCCTATTTCCCTCCCTGTAAACATGACTAATTTTCTATAGATGGAAATTATTTAGCATTCTTTTACAGTCATCCAAAAGATCTTTTAAGTCCCAAGGCACGTCTGCTTTGTCAATTAAATAGTCAATAATCATTTTTGAATATCCTTCAATAAAAACTTTATTATAACCTTTGTCTTTCAATCTGTTTATACCTACCCAAACAACACTAGCTGCAGCCAGGTTATTTATTGTTACTCCCAATCCTTTACCATATCCCTCAATCAGATTTCCCTGATGATCCCTAATAACTCCACCAGCATCTACAATTCTTGGGTTGCCTTTTAAGCAACCATCAAAGTTGCACTTTATCCAGTTCAAGTTTAGGGGTGTCCAAATAGTGGCGTTTCTGCTTAGCTATTTTTTCCAGTTTACATTAGCCAAGTCTTGAGATATTCCCCATAGTTGTTTGATTCTCACTTCCTTATAGGAAGGAAATTTCTTGGAGGAAGCATATTTAGTATTATTTATGCTTTCTTGTATTTTTTTCTTATGGACATGTAGAGATCCATACTACTCCTTGTTGAATCCTTGAACACTCTATTATTTTGCTCCTTCCACAAACTCCAAGTAAGAACAGGGAGGACCTGTCTCCATAAATCAGTAATGATATTATGGGAATAATAGCAAAAATCCCAGCATGCAATGAATGTCTTGACCAAGGGAGGAAAGACCCAATCAATTAACAAGTTGGTTAAGACAAAGGACCAAAATTCACAAGAATATGAGCATTGGAACAAAAGTTGCATTATTGTTTCCTCAACCTCATTACATATGTAACACTTACTTGCCAAAAGAAAACCTCTCTTCTTGAGATTATCAATGGCTAATATTTTACCATGCACCATTGTCCACCAGAAACAAATCACTTTTGGGATTAAGTTGTTATTCCAAAACATATTCCAATTAAAATATTGTTTTGGAATCAACAGGCTTTCCAAGAATTCATAAACATATTTAACAAAAAATTTCCCCAAAGAGCTCCTAGTCCATATCCACTCATCTTCCCTATCTTTTGAAAAGAGATCAACTTCCCCAATCAGCTGAAGAAGAATGTGCAATGAGGCAGCCCACTTTTATTGTACTCCCCCATTAGGAGCAACAACATATAAATAATTTTGAAAATTAATCCATTGAGGTTTCAGTTCGTTCCAGTTAACATAACTTGTGACCCTTTTTCTAATAGTTCATAGTAGCCTTATTGATTTTCATAATCAACTATATATTTAAATTTTGTCATGGGTCCTTATTTAGTTGAAATCATATGATTTGTAAAAAAAAGGTTTATAGGAAAGAAGTAATTATTGTGTCTTTTAGTTTCTTTTTTATTTGACTAAGTGTTATTTATCACATCAAGTTTTTGGATTACATTGTCCTAGTTTATTGTAAAATTCATTTATCTTTTAAATTCTTACAATATAAATATGGCTGTGGACTTGTCTTCTATGTGGATAAAGTGAAGGGGAAAAAATATCAATATCCACCTTAGAAATTCATGAGGGTAATGAAAAGGAAGGAAAAAAATATTTGTGGGGTTTGGGAGTAGAAGTGGACAAGAGGATGAGATGATAGAAAACATCCAAATTCCAACAAAGCTCTTAGAGGCCATATAAAAGAGGGGAAATAGAAAGAAGGAAGGCTTGATAAAGCTTCGTAGAAAGGAGAGGAATGGAGGTGGAAGAAATGTCTAGACATCATTATAATCTTGCAAATAAGGTGAAATAAAGGGAAGCAAAAGGAATGAAAGGAATAACAACAATTGTTGGCCTTTCATTTAAAATAGGATGCAAAATAAAGATACTGGTCAAATTAGAAATTTATTCAATTCCATAACAAAAAATTTACAACACTAAAAATTGAATGGAAAATGACTAAAACAAACATAGACTTTGGATTTTCTTGGATTTTGGAAACTTCTAATGTATGATAGGTACATGGGGATGAAGGAGAACAACACTTAGGTAATTTTGATAAAGGAGGCTTAAAATTTTCTCAAATCAATTATTTATAATGGGAAAATGAGTCTAAAAGCACTAAGAAGAAAATTTTGGCACAATTAGATTGAGTCCCAATAAACTCAACTTCTTTCTTTTACCCTTTAATACCAAGATCACTTACACACCATTAATGAATAAAAAATAGTAAAATTTTCAAGTATCTAAAGAAGACTTTTACTTGAAAGTATCTAGTTATCTTCAAAACAAAGAATAACCATGTTTCTATTTTATTTCACTCCAATTGACCATTTGAGTAGGTTATCCACATTTTTGAAACTTGAAAATTAGAAGCAAACAAATTTAATTTCTAGGTTTAGTTTGTTATTTTTAGTGCAAAGGTGTAATTTGTCCCAAATTTTATTTTTTTCCTATAACTTTAAGAATTAGATCTAGGTGTGAAAAGAGGTATGGGGGTTACTATGAATCAATCCAAACTTTAGGGTGATACTAAAAATCAAGGAAAATGATTATACATCGCACTTAAGGGAGCAAATTCATTTTAATCTGAGTAGGCTTTAAGTTGTGTGTGTAGATATATCCTCCCATAAGATTTTAAGATCTTGTTTAAATATCATATTTACATCTCAATTTTGAGGTGAGTGTTCTCTACATTTTTCATTCTATGTATAATAAATATTTGCTTTCAAAGGGAAAAATATATTATTCATTTTCTTCACATTTTTGAAATCAAGAATTTTGAACTTTAAATCTTTAGCTTAGATCCAAATTAGGGTGAAAAAAATTCATCTTCGCATTTTTCTCAATTTATTTTTAGCAAAATGTTTAAAATAGAAGTAAAAATGGTTTTTTTAAATAAAATTAGGTGAAGGATTTAACGTTGAAAATATAGTTATTTTATAACTTAAAATTTATTAACAGGATTTTAATTGGTGAGGATAATGATGTGTTACACCATCTACTATGATAAAAAAATAATTAGGAAATATAATCAAATTCAATCTCTAAATAATTTTGATTAAATGAAACTTTCTAACTAAATTTTAATTGGAAATAAAAATAAGAGAAATTATAATATAAACAAATGTTACATAGTGGTAAATAATGTATTTTTTAAATTGTGAAAAAGATGAAAATTATTTATGAGCAATTCCTCTTTGAATTGAATTCCTTTAATTATTTAGTATTATAATCAATTGTTCAAAAAAATTCCTAACTATTTAGTAATGATTGGAATGGAAAAATAGATAACTAAATTAATTTCTTCAAATAATAGCAACTCAAATTTATGAGATTTTTCCATATTGCTGCTACAAATAGAAAAAAATCAAACAACAATGTAAAAAATTTGATATTTGAATATATTTACATTCATAGGGGAAACCTCCATCACAACTAGACATTAAGAACAAGTTTGACAGTCCAAGTTGAACTTAAATATTCTTTTATGAGGATTTGTAAACTTTGAATGTGAGCCAACCACTAGTATCATGTCTAAAAATGTGACCTAATATTGCAAATCTATTAGTAAGATTGAAGGGCATGACCCCACTCCTAACTCACACATTTTATTAGTAAAAAAGGATAAGAAATTAGGTTTGAGTATGAAATTGAATCACCATTAGCAAGATTGAAGGGTATGACCCTACTCAAGTAACTTACACTTTTTAGTAGTGAAAAAGTAAATTAAGTTAGTTTTGGGTGGAGATACAAATTTGAATTCAATGGAAAATAATAATTAGTTTTATTAGGATTGTGTAGAATTTGAATTATATTCATTAATTTATATTGTACAATTAGTGGTTTATACCAAATCATCTCTCATATAAGTATGAATGCTCAATTTAGCACCCATTACATCTCTAGGTACTGATTACAAGGGTGAAGCATCAAGACTTCCCAAGAGATCAACCATCTCAATATATTAATATGAGTGAAGTGCACTTAACCATAGAGTTTTCCCCTTAATCAAGCCCACTTAGCTTTCTACGCCATTTGTAAAACCTTTAGAAAGTGGTGCACCTTATGAGCCATTTATATTGGAACCCCTTTATCTCATCCAATGAAAATTAGGAGATATATTTTCATAGTGTATCAAACTATGATATTTTATCAAGATTCAACTACATAGTATATGAGTCAAACTCAGTGATCAATATTTCATGAGTAGTGATTTGCAAAACCTTATCTCACATAATCATGAATTATCCACTTAACACTCATCATGTCTAGGTGATGCTCACATGGATGAAGCACTAAATTTTTTGAAGAGGTCACCCATCCAAATACTAATCCAACTCAAGCTCATTTAAAAAAGATGTTTTCCCCAAGATCAAGCCCACTTAGCTTGTTACCCCATTTACAAAAACCATTAGCAAGTTTTGTGCTTTATGAACCATTCATTATAGGTTCCCTTATCTCATCCAATGAAGAGTAAGAGTTTTTTCTAGTCTGTCAAATTATGATATTTTATCATGAATCAATTATGTAGAATTTGACCCATATTTCATGAATAGTGGTTCACACAAATCCATCTGTAATAAGCATAAAAGATCCACTTAGAAAACTCATTGCATCAAGTTGATGCTTAAAGGGTGAAGCCTTGAAACTTCTTGGGAGGTCACCTATCCTAGTACTACTCTGAATCAAGCACACTTGACCATTGATTTTCCCCAAGATCAATCCCACCTAGCTTTCTCTCCCATTTGCAAAACCTCTAGTAAGTGTTGTGCCTTGTGAACCATATGATGTGTAAGTTAGGTTACTTCTTAACATTGAAATTCTAATTTGAAATGTAATTGACAAGTAGCAATAATATGAGGATTTTCTTCATAGCACATCCATTCCTAGCCACCTTATGTGTGCAGTACGTTGTAATTTAATCCATACATTTATTTCCCTTAAACACTTCGAAATGTGTTTTACATGAACTTTAAACATTATTGATGCACCTAACACATTTTGAAGAGACATTTCACCTTATTCTTACATTTATTTAAATAGATAAGTATTCTATATGGTGTTTGAATGAGTTGTGCTTCATGGAGTGCAATGGTAAGAGATCAAATAGTGAGACCACTAAAAATGGAGAGCCTCATTTATTAGGTTTTCAAAACAAATCCAATTATATTTTAGAGTTTCTAGGCACATTTAAAAGAAGAGGGATTCATAAAAAATTAAGACTTTATGCATTATATCACATGATACATTGTTAAATTTATTAAAAATGATTTGTTTTATACGAAAAAAATTAAGTTAAATTTGAAAAAAAAAAAAAAAATTTAAAATTAATTGTCTTAATAAAATTTTATAATGAATCAATATTATTATATATGAAACATTTAGAAGGCTAATCTGATTTTTTATATATAGTAGGGTAATATGTTTTTGTGCAATACAATGTACATGCAATGTCACCTTGTACTAATGACACTTGACTCAACCATTGTGTACATTTTGTTATTTTTATTTCAATTATTGGTAAACAGTTATGTTTTGACAAAATTTCACATGAAGTCTTAGAGAAGCTTCTAATTTAACAATAGTTTCTCATATCCATGTGGGTTATTTTTATTTTATTTTATTATAATTGTCTCTCATATCAATTTTATTATTAAATAATCATTAATATGTTTTAATTTCTTCTTTATTGAAATAGTTTTAGAGTAAAAAAGTAACTCTTATGTAAGATTTCTTTTCGATTCAATGTATATTTTTCTATCAATATAAATGAAAAGAAATTTCAGATCATAGTCAATGATCCATATTTACAAAGAGTAGAGTAATGGTTTAGATTGTAAACTCAGCATTTAAAAAGAGGTAGGGAGAGAAGGTGATAGGAGGAAAAATAAGGAAGGACAGAAAGGGAGGAAAAAGACAAAGATAGAGGAGTGAAAGATAGGAATAAATGTATAAAGAAAAAATAAATTTAAAAATGAAATACATGAACAAGTAATGATTAAAAAAGAAGATAAAACACCATAAGAATATAATATTAAATACATAATAATGCAAAACAAAAAATAGAAACAAGAATATAAATGAATACAATCATCATAAACATATGTGAATAAAATATCTAGTATATATAAATATTTCAAATTATATAATAATATAATTGCTTAAATGTTTTAATATTTTTTAGATTGTCATATTTAAGATATCTATATTAATTGAATATAATCTTAAAAAATATATTTTAAAAAATTGCATAATCAATGAACAATAATAGAGTGAATCTTTTCAAAGTGAGAAATATATTTTAATTGACAGGTTGAAAAATATCTTCTACTACATTCTTGCTTCCAGAGGATGTTCTTATTAATGATGCATTTACACATTCCCTACGACCACCCTAGGATCACTGCCTCCAATTTCTATAAATGCCCCGGTTGTTAACAAATCAAGTCATCATCAAGCTTTGGCGTTGAAAGTCTGCAAGGTTCAAAAGTTCTGCACTAGCACTGCTTCTTGTTTTAACGGGTAAGATTTGTGGCTTTTCTTCAGTTCAATTTTCATCCCTTCTCTGATAAATAGAAACCCACATTTTTATACTATCACATTTTTCATACATGTCCACCAGGGCAGTTGCAACTGTAACGTCTGATAAAATTCCCCTGTTCTTTATGCTTTGATGGATGCCCATACCCTGTTCCAATTCTTCTATTTCGGTTGGGCTTTACACCTGCCAATTGCATTTGCTTGAAAGTTTCTAAAGCTTTTTGAAAAAAATCCATTTTGTGCATATCCTGCAATCATTGCATTCCATGAGATAACCTCTCTTTGAGGCATTCTGTCAAATAGTTCACATACCTTTTCTATGCTTCAATCCCTCCATATGTATAATGTGTTATTTACATTTCTCCCATAGGAAAGCTGCAGTAGATATCAGAGTGCATTACAAAAATCTCTTTTAGACTGTTTTCCATTAAAAGATCATGGAATTTAAATAATGTGTCTGCTGAACCATATGAGGTTGAACCATATGAGGTTTATCCTAACAAAGACGCAAGCTCTTTTAACCAAGCTAATTTGTGCATATCCTACTACAATTTCAATGTATGAAACCGCATTGCCTTTAGGCATTTATTTGAAATGCCTTAAAAATGCTTCACAAGAATGTTATTTTGTGTGCATCCAACAATCATTGCATTTCATGATGCCACATTTGGTGAGGCATTTTGTCAAACAACTTACGTGCCTTTGCTGTAGGTTCAACATTTCTTGAGGTATTTTGTCAAGCAGTTCACCCGCCTTGTCTGTGCCTCCATGTTTTGCATGTATGTCTGTCAGGGTAGCTACAATAATATTTGACAAAAAGCTACTCTCAAATATGCTATCATGGACGTCCATACCCTGTTCTAAAGTTCCAATGTTTGCTTAAAAGTTCTGAAGGCCTTTTCAGTATATCCATTTCGTGCATACTGTGCAGTCAATGAAGTCCATGAGCCTTGGATGCAGGTTAACATTTCTTGAGGTATTTTGTCAAGCAACTTTCCCGCCTTGTCTGTGCCTCCATGTTTTGCATATATGTCTGCCAGAGCAGCTGCAATAACATTTGACAAAAATCTTCTCTTAATTATGCTATGATGGACGTCCATACCCTGTTCTAAAGTTCCCAGTTTGGCACAAGCAGGGAGGAAGCTGGCAAAGGTTAATAAATCTGGTTTTACTTGTGACAGTTATATTTGCTTAAAAGTTTTGAAGGCCTTTTCAGTATTTCCATTTCGTGCATACTGTGCAGTCGATGAAGTCCATGAAACCATATTTCTTCAAGGCATTTTATGAAGTAGTTCATGTGCCTTATTTATGCTTATACATTTTGCATGCATGCCATCCAATGTCCCTACTGTCTTCTACAACTCCCATGTTAGCATAGGTTGTGATTATGCTGCCAAAGGTGAATTGATTGGATTAGATAATTGTTTCTTGCATTTGGCTAAACAATGGCAATTTCCCCTGAGGAAATCCATGCCTTAAACTTTCTTATTTATGATACTGTTCCATTATATTTATCATCTCATTAATTTTCCAACAACTAAAAATTGGCATCAGCCAGACTCTCTAGACTGTGATAAAACTTCCTTTCTCTATCCTATCATATTTACTGGAACATTGACATGTATAAACACTTCATTTTAATTGTTGTTATATATTTATCTACATGTGTAAGCATTTTATTTGAAATGTTGTTGGTGAAATCTCCAATGATGGTACTTGCATTTTGTTTTACAACTTTATGCTATTTGTGATGTCTTAAGATTTGTTAAGGTTTTTACTTATGATTTCCAGCACAAGGATTTCGTTTGAGTTTATTTCATAACACTCATTTTGAGGCATGATGAAATTAATCACTTTGAAGAGAAAGAGTGATCAGATTGAGACTGCTCTTCAAGTCTTCATACAAATAGTAACAGTTGGAAACAATGTTTACCAACAATTTTGAGCTCACAAACTTTGACTTCACAGTGTTAATTTTTCAATAAATTCTTCTCTTAAGTGGATTCTATTAAAATTCACTTTGACTTCACAGTGTTAACTTTTCAATAAATTCTTCTCTTAAGTGGATTCTATTAAAATTAACAAGAAATTTTAGAGACAGAAATCTGTTTTTACATCTTCATTTTACTGGTTTCACATCTTTAGTTGTTCAACAATGACTTCAATGGGAGGCATAGTAAAAGTGTATACTAACACCCCTACACCCTGTTTAGAGAGTTCAGTGTAATATTACTTTATTAGTCTATTTGTTGTAGTTTCCTTAACCTTTACCTGATTTTTCCCCACTCTTGCTGATTACATCCCAATTAATTGCAAAAAAATATTGTATCTTTCGGTTTGCAAATTATAGCCATTCTATATATATTATTGATTAAACTACATATGGACTTGCAAGTAACCTGTTATTATGGTGGAAATGGAGTAGATATTTGGAATAAGTGTATAATAGTCATTAGGAAGGGAGTCTCTTCAAACAACGATTGCACGGGATAAATAGCTATACTTAAATGCATCCTGGGTGCTAAGGTCCATACAGTGAAGGGCAGGTTTGGTCCGGACTCACTTGCACACTGCTAAACGAATAACTATTTCCAACCTTATTGACAGGATGGCTCCTTGCACCTAAAACTGTTTTCACTATTTTCATGCCACTTCAAGTATAAGAAAAACTTGATGAAATGTTAAAATTTCCTTCAGAATTTGGGTTCTTTCGTGTTTGAAAGGATATTCACTCATACCCTTGGAAAGACAGCAGACATAAGTTATGTCAATTAGATAGGGGAGAGGGCCCAATAGTGGTGCACCCTAATTTTATGGGTTGACATAGCAATGAACATGCAACATTGATATTAAAAAACTATATCCCCGAGTGGCCAGGGACGTGGACAATTCAAATATTTCGTTTCATCCACATAGACCAAGAAAAAAGGTGCCATCAACATGCTTTTTGTTGAGGGGTCATAATAGACTCCCAAAAAAAGTTAGACCAATAGTGGTGCATTAAGTCATGTTTTTAAGTGTGTCGATGTGGCATCATATGATTTGTTGCTTTTTGAATGTAATGGGCATATTTTGTTCAACTATTAGATCCTCTCTTACAATTACTAGTTCCATACTTTTAAAATATTGGACTTTGAATGTACATGTACTATGACAGCTATTGGTACCCGCACCACTATTGGGCCCTCTCCCCTACTGGAGCAATAGAAAAGAAACAAAAAATCATGAGATTTGTAGCTCAAGAACAAAAGGAACCACATCACAATAAAACTTTGCTTCTGGTAGAACTTTTGGAATCAAATTTTCTCCTATTCTCTCAAGTTGCAAGTTTTTTTATCATAGACGTGTTGTATGGCTGCTTCAATTCAAATTCTATAAACCTCACATCCAGACAACCTATGAGTGTACCATGTGCATGTAACATGTGAATCTATGGAATCTATACAAATTAGCACTCTGCGGCTCTAGCACATATTTGTGCTATTACATGCATAAATATTTTTTTCCCTAGAATTATTTTCATAACGAGGCCCATCTTTATGAGTTGGTCTGCATGCGGCGTGCAATTATGCTTAACCCCTCAAGTCATATCCTACACATAAATTGGAAACCACGTTGTATATAAATATGCTAGATTGTGTAATGTTCAAATTCATTGTTTTTATACATTTACTTTCCTATCGGTGTTTTTCCTTGAACCTCCTATGGGTGCAAGTGCTAGTTGTTATTAATTCATGGTTTTCCTCTGTTCATTTAAATCAACCATTTAAATGCAAAATTGTAATTAATCATATTTAAAACTTAATTAAATAATATATACTTGATTTGTTAGCTTATTGTAATGAAAATAACAAATAAACAATGCAAGCTCTTTAACTTTGTGTAATACATGTATTGAGAATGGACCACTTTTACATAAATTGAGGTTAATAATTTAGGTGAGAATTAATAATTGAAAATTTATTTGGTGAAATAAAATATTTAAGTTAAAGAGTATTTAGTTTTTGAAATAATGATTAAGATTAATAATTGATAGAATGTAGAATTGGTTTATCAATATCTAAAAAATGATATATTAAATAGATATACTTGGGAACTATAATAATCAAAGAAGTATATGTGGTCAAATTCGCTCTATGAATAATCAACCTCATGCTCAATAGAAACATTTTGAGATATGAAATTTGTATATAACCCATGAGAACTAATTTTGATCTATCGATGCACTCTTATGACCTAGTTCATCCCACTCTTTGGTATTTATAAGTGCACAAGGATTGGTAGTACATGAACCTAAGGGGAGCTATTGGATTATTAGGGTAATGTTTTCCTCAATCAACCCCTTGAAAGACCAACTTTCTTGTTTTGGTCAAGTATTAATAGATAATAAGCAAGTGTGCAATGTACTAAATATGAATTTTCGTACAAATGTACTCTTTTTATTGTCCTAATTGAAGTTTTCCTAGTTATGAATGCTCCTTATAGTTTGATTATTCCTTCTTGTTTTTGGATTTGTGTAAATTCTCAAATGAAGGTCTTTAAATATCAAAACATAATGAATAGGCATAAATATCTACACAGTGGACTCCCATTGACTATTGAAAAATGGTAGGAATTGAAAATTTTAATTTTTTTTTTAAATGAAACTTTTAGTTAGATCACACTAGGGCATGTACACCAAGATGGGGCACAAAAAAGCTGGCAAATACCCAAAAATGAGCAAAACGTGCTCATGTTTTGAAGAAATTCAAATAACACGCACGCATTGTTATGAAAGAAAAATCTGTACACATTTATGAAAATAAAGTGTACACATTTTTATGAAAGAAAAATGAGTACGTGTTTCTATGGGAATGAAATGCATACAATTTTTTCTCAATATTTTTTTTTTTAATTTTTTTTTTTAATTTTTTTTTTTGCAAATTGCTATCAAAGAGGATAGCACTCATCTATTATTTTGAATCAAGATTACATATTTCCCAGTTAGAATAGTTAATTTTTCTCCCCAAATTTTGTTGATCTTAATGTCATTGAATGTTTGGCCCTTGAGGGAGGAGATTACTTCCTTTTTACTTCTGTCCATTCCTGCTCCGACTTGCAGGAGATATTATGCCCGATGCAAAATTCCTTCTTAGTCACTTCTTTAGATACTAAACTTGTTGAGATCATCGAAGACTCAGGAGACTGGTGAACAGAACACTCTGATGTAATTGGTGCAAGTGGTTTTGCTTGAGTTAGAGGGGAGTGCCTTTGATCTAGAGCTTGTGGAGCCATTGAGGGAGGAGAGCACTGAGTAGGAGGCATTTCCTATGAAGAAGAATCATCCTTCGCCCTAGGAGCAATTACATAGTGGCTGGATTCAACCCCAATCCACCAAGAAGGTTGATAAGTAACTACACCCTGCACTTTAGCTTGCTTCTTATTGCATTGGGGGGTACCATGGGTTGTTGAGAAACAATTTCTACATCTAAAAGCTATATTTTCACAATCTACCTATTGTCTCCAATGCCTATTTCTGACTTTCAATGAGATTTCAGCCGGTAGGCCTTTGGACAAATCAAATTCAACACATAACCGAGCACAAGTAGAGTTTTCATAATTGATAGTTTATTTAGAAACGCTATGATATTTACCGAGACCATTGGCAATTGCAATCAAACACTCAATTTCCCAAAATTGCAAAGGAAGGTAGGGTAATCTTACCCAAAGGAATGCTGAGGAGAACATCTCAGTTCGAGGATCAAAAGAGGGGAACCAATGTTTGATGCATAGAAATTATCCCTCATAGAACCAAGGCCCTGTATTGAGGATCAATTCCTTATCTTCCAAAGATTCGAATTCCAAAATAAAAAAGCCCTTTACGCAAGGGTAAATACTAATTTCATCCTCCATGTATTCTTTCCAATTATTACTTATCCAAGCGTGGAGGTTGCACAACTTTGTCCAGACTTTCATGAATCTGCAAATCAGCGCGTGCTCCTTCAGATACTCCTCTTTGTCCAAAGTGATGTTGTCCAGACATATTTCTGGGGCCGTGCCTGAGTTGCGGATGAAGAACGGGGGTTTCAGAGTAGCGCACGGATGGGAAGGAGAATGGTCTTAGGAAGAGGACTGTGGCATCTTCCAATCCTCCACCGCGTCTGGGGTATCCTTACCCAAAGCCATTTTAAATGAAATGGCTTTGTGAGGACTTGCCTCCCCATCTCGTGCAGAACTCTGCTTGAAATGAGAAGCCCTAACCGCAACCTGGCTAGGGCACAAACTGGAATAATATGCAAACGCCAAACCATCAGGGGCACGAGCACCTTTGTCTTTCAGCATGGAGTGCACAGAGGAAGACGAAATAGAGGTCGTTGGAGAAAACGGAGCAGATGACGCGGGAATTTTCAGAGTAGTAGGAGCCATCCTCAGGTCTAATCCATTTTTCTCAATAAAGTTATAAAAAGAAAAAAACTATCCATTTTTCTCACCCGCGACCCACGTTTTCTATAACATTTTTCTTTCCCTCAACTCTGCAAAATGCAAACATGCTTTTGCCCTTTTCAACCTATCTTCACAATGCCACGCCGAAGAAGAGGTAAGTGCTAAATTTTTGTGCATTAGATTTGGATTTTGTTTGCATTTGAAAAAATAGATTATTTTTGATCAATTTCATAATTTTTTTAATTATATAACAGATCATATAAACCTTGACCTGCAACCAAATTTAAATGATGAATTGCCTAAGGAAAACCATAGGATGCTTGGCCCTCCTCCAACCCTTCCAACAAACCCTAGACAAATCCAAGAGGATTTGGTAGGATGTCTAGAACAAAACAAAGTTACAATTCATGAATTAGTTTTAAAATTGAGGGGTTCAACATCACACCAGCATCACCTATCCCTTACCTCAGCATTGGAAGCAATGATGACAAATGATGGCATAGTCACAAATCAAATAAATTAATGGAAAACTTATAGAGATTCATGCTATCAATTTTATGCAACAAAATTATCCTATTCAATGAAGTGAAAAAGAAAGACATAAGAAAACAAAACATGTGTTCTTTTTATGGATCTTAGAACCAATGAACCTATTCGCCTAAATTCAAATAAATTCAATGATGTGGCATAAATAAGTCAACAAGTGTCCTATACGTGTCAACCTTTGGATCACTTGGAATGTGCAAACCAACAACCTATTTGACCAAGTCATCAACCTTGGTGAAATTTTTTGAATGACTACAAAAGTGACCTTTGAGGTGAGATAGAAAGTCTTCCAACCTCAAAAGGTATGCATATGAGGTTTACCAAACAAATAAGTAACCTCTAGAGGCCTAAAAGGTTGCACATTCAATTAGACAAGATGTTTTCTAACCTCATCAATCGAAATACATGTTAGTTATAGTGAATAGATAAATTATTCACTCTTTAAACACTTCCCCTTAAGTGATACTTGGGGAGATCACAAAAGTGCAATAGATACAAAGAAATGGGTCCTGACTACAAGGCCTGGTGAGGTACCCATGTACAATGCAATCTCTCATAAATGGAGAAAGATAGAAAACCCAATGGGAAAAAACTATCCTCCAAAAGAGAGATAAGAGAAGGATAAGACCTTTTGAAAAGATGTTCCATGATGGTAGGAACATGATGATGAAGAACTCCTAAAGCATGTCAAACTTGTAAAAATTTTTGAAGGTGAACTAGTGTTTTTTGGAATCAACAAACCTACAAGAAATGTAGATCATGATAAGAGACACAAAACACTACATGAGTGAACATATGGAACACTACTCAACCATGATTATATAGATACATGAGAAGTTGACAATATAGATAGTACTATGATTCTAGATTACAATCAATAAATGCATGAGTGACACGTGTACAGTACTAAAATGTGCATCACAGTGCTCTACATAAGTACTAAAATCTCACAAAATATGATCCACTAAAATAATCCCTCATTTGAGAGATAAATATAGGCAGTCAATGAGACCCCTCAAAAAGTAGAAGGTTCCTCCATTGCTCCATTGAAAGAAACATTAGCATAACACTGCTATAATCCCCCCTTAATGCTAAGAGGTATAACCAGACCAATTGAAATCAAACACAAAACAAAAGTGTGCAAGGAATTTAGACCCAAAATTAGGTCCAAAAGATGTACAAAAAACTGAAAAAGAGTGTGCATCAAGGCACACACGCATGGGGCGATAAACATGAGGATCCATTACTGTGATGGAAAATCAAGGCAACACATGCATTTCACGAGAACCACAAGGATCCATTACGGTGATGGCTAATCAAGACTCTACACAACCCTTGAATACACTTTATAATTTAGTGTAAGTACAAAATTCCCTCCCTAAGGAACACATATTCAGTTTTTGTGACACTTTATGTGGGTGCATTTACAAACTTATTTTTTGTTATGAATTCATACAAGTTTATGTCATAAGATGGACAAAGAAGACATAGATTAAGTACGTCTTTCAAACCTCAATAAAATGACAAAAACAAAAAATTAAAATCTCCTTATTCAAACCCCCCAATTTTACAAATTATCGCAAAACAAAAGAAGCCCCCCTTGCCAATTGATGGTTTACTAATCTACCTCCTAACAGCTAGTAATTAATTTTAATTAATATAGTTAGCAAAATAATAATGATTACAATAAATTTGGCTAACCATATGTAATTTATTAGAGCAGATAAAATCACCACATGGAGGAGTGTGACTGATGAGTCGACCTAGCCTTTATGCCAGGTGTGGAGGGCTGCATTGGAGAGTTGCAAATCTGGAAGAAATCGACTAGCAAATAACAATCCAAATTAGAACACTTTGAAACAACAGTTTGCATGGAGTAATTCGCCAAGTCTTTGGGCATCGTGGTCCCGTGGATGAGCAAACCAAGTCAAACTTCCACGCCACAATTACAGTCAATGCCACGTCTGGAGACTTTTCAAGGCAGGAGATCTTTATGCCTCTTATTCCAAAGGTGTTTGGAATGCAAGTTGCATGGTTTCCAATTATGGAGGGTGCAACTTGAATGAGTGCTGTGTAGGAGCAGGCTAAAGAGAGGGTGACTTCAAAATCAGCAAAATCTTCCTCTTAATGCCTCCCACAAATCAGAGGTGGGCGCTACTGATATGTGCAGATCAGGCCCTTGGAGATTTACATGTAAAATTCTTCACAATGCCTCCTTTGTAGCCGCTCCCTCCTCACAAGAATCCAATCAACAAATAAGGTGAAGGAAGAGACCCCGATAAATGGTGTTGAAGGTGTTGAAAAGGACTTCGATGAATGATGCAAAGCGCAGATATCTCGCAACTGGGGCGTGGCAAGACAAGTACATTAAATAGAGATCCTTCAGTCGCCCTTCACACTGATGTTAATCTGTGCAGCGATAAGCCGCCTCTGTTAGCACGCCAACGCCGATTGGGGGCCGTGGGCTTTCTAGAATGTGTAGGTTTAAGGCTTAGCTTCCCAAGAACCGTGTACATGTGCGAAAAGAGGCATGACCAGATGGTATAGCCACGAGCTGAAGAAGGAAGTGCAGGTCTAATATGCTACCCTTGTGGTGGATATGCCACAGACCTGCAAATTAAACTCCAACCAAAAAATCTGCATATAGGCCAAATTGGCCAAATTTATTGTAAGATTACACTACAGATTGCATGCACAAATAATTTCATCTAAACAGAGATCTTTTTTACATGCAAATCAAATTGCATGGAACTCTAGTTAGGTTTGATACAAGATTTTTGCGAAGGGTTTTGTATGCATTGTTATGATATCATGTTAGGATTTTCATTCAAGATCATAATAGTAAAAATCTTGTTCTTTGACAAAAATACTTGCACACAATGAACCTAATTGACTTGTCGAGAGATTGATAAAAGAGTTCATTAAAATGTACAATATGACCTTGCATATATAGACAAGGAAGAGACAGTCCACCTATCATGTGGATTGGCATGTGCCTCATGATGTGACAAATAAGTAGACAAGTGTCCTATAGATGTCAACCTTTGGGTCACTTGAAATGTGCAAACCAACAACTTGTTTGACCAACTCACCAACCTTGGTGACAAGTGTTGAATTACAAAAGTGACATTTGAGGTGAGATGGAAAGTCTTCCACCTCAAAAGGTATGCACATCAAGTTTACCAAACAATTAGGTAACCTCTAAAGACCTAAAAGGTTGCACATTCAGTTGGACAAGATGTTGTCTAACCTCATCAACCTAAGTACATTTAAACTATAGTGAATAGATAAATTATTCTCTCTAATAATATTTTACTTTTTTTTAGATCATGTTTAGAATAGGAGTATTTTATGTTTATTTGATTACATTTGGTAGGGTATAATTTCATAGAATGAGAGATTAATAAAATTTTAAAATAAACAAGGGTTGGACACAAATTAAAGAATCCTCAAAATATTTAATTTTGTTATTAATCATTAAAAAAGTCAAATTTATATACATGAGTTTTATAATTAACGTCTTATGATATTCTCTTATTAATCATTGTATGACATTTAAGGTGAGAATTTATTAGTTTCTCAAAATTTTGTGTTATGACTCTTCATCTTCGAAGAGCGATTTATTGACTATTGGTGATTATTTTACAATAATTGTTTGAATTTGTTAGTTGTGTCTAAATATAAAAAATATAATATTCGGGTGTGGTTATAATTTCTTCAAAATTTTCCTTGCAATCATAAATCTTATAGGAAATTAGATTTGATAAAAGGTTTGAGTATTTGAAAGCTCCACTAGAACCTAAATAGGATAGTCTAAAGCTCACATGTTGAGATACTTTCATCTTATTTGCTAAAAAAGTTAGAAGGAAACACTAGGATTTTTTTTCTATAAAAACAAAACTTTCAAATAGGGAGACTCATATTGTTCCAAGTTTTGGTGTGCTAAAACATGCATCACTACCATCAATGAGCCACTTGCATTTCATGATGAAGACTTTCAAATTTTATCAAGAATTGTATTTCAATTCAAACACAATCTCTAAAGTGTATTCATATTGAAATGAGCTATGAATTATGATATTGCTATCAGGATGCAATCGTGTAGTTTCAAGTCAAACTCGTTGACCCGTGTTTCATGAGTAGTAGTTCACAAGAACCCATCTCTCATGATAATGAATGGTCCACTTAGCACTCATTGCATCTAGGTGAAGCTCACAAAGGTGAAGAATTGGGCCTTCCCAGGAGGTCACTCATCCCAATGCTACTCCAACTCAAGCACGCTTAATCATAGAGTTTCCTCCAAGGTTAAGCCCACTTAGCTTGCAAACATGATATACATTAGTTCTAATAAATTTTAGACAAGACAAATTTTAGCTATTACGCTTGACTTTTAGTTCTAATTATTTTGTACTTCTTTACAACAAAATTTATTTCATTGACTTCTATTCTATAAACAATGTATTTAATATAATATTCATATTATCCTTTTTCATGTAATTAAAGATTTGTCTATGGAAAAAATATAGACTAATTGTTAGTAATATTTTTTTTATATATAAAATAAATATTAACAAAATTTAATATAAATTTGTTTTAAAACTAAAATAGATAATGACAACTACCCACTCTATAGCAATAAGATCCACAAAACTCCCGGTCCCTAGAAGTGTTTTTTTCTTCCAGCAATCACGTACATCAGGACAGGAGAGCATTCAAATTCAAAAGTACACCATGACAGTTGATTAGGGGAGAGGGCCCAATAGTCGTGCGGGGTCCAATAGTTGTGCACCCAATCATAAATATAATACCCAATAGTCGTTTATATAATGTCCAATAACTGTGATTTGAATACCCATAATTAAACAAAAAGTATGCTTTTGATCTAAAAAGCAACCAATCATGTGATACCACATCAGCGCTCAACTACTCATGATGTAATGCACGAGAATTGGTCTCACTATTTTTTGGGGCCTTTTTGGACACCTTGACAAAAACGCATGCTGATGTAGCATCATATTTGATGATGTGGCCCTGAAACCTTAGTTATAAGCAGAGAACTTGCCAAGTAAGCTGCTGTAAAAAATTGGGAGTGATTTGAAATTTCGACGTAGGATAATTAGAAGCGCGAAGTTAAGGTGCACGACTACTGGGCCCTCTCCCCTAAAGAATTTGATCACTGCAATAGAAAATCTAATCCGTGCAATGTGCCAGTGTGCAGACACCATAATAGAATAGCAGTTAATCTTCGTCGAGAAATGTGCTGTGCAGAACATTAAATTATGAAAGTACAAACGTTCTTTTTCATCAACAACGTTTTTTGGATTCTACAGACTGGATAAGAAAAAGTACATCAAAAAATCACAGGATGATGAACACTTTGGTGAACCAGAGCTTTCATGTAAAAAAAATCACGGAAAACACAAGGAAAATATTAGGTTTGCACTCTCTGGAGCAACTTTTTATACAAAAATTTTAGATCAAAAGGGTAGGTGAAACTTCTTACTCGTATTATATACAGATCAAGAGCAAGTTTCTTCTGTTATGTATAATTTTACATAATTACTCTTAAAACAATGTCAGAGTTGAGGATCACAGAGCTCAGATAGCAGAACTCTCTCCCAAAATTAAATAGCAAAGTGAAGCAAATGCAACAATGCCACTTAAAGTACAGAGGGTATCCAGAAGGCCTTCATTCCTCTTCTTTGCTTCTCTCAGTTTGCTCTGTTGGCTCAAGTAGTTCTGATATGATTGGAAAATCTGATGATGGTCCTTACTTTTTCGGCAACCAAGAGCTCTTTCTAGGATAAGCAGACTGTTCCTTCCATTAACACGAGCTCCCATCATGTCCTCCAACTGCATGCCAAGTTCAGTAATCTTCATCTTGCCATGATCATTACCTGACAGTCTAAACTTTATGGAAAGTATACATTGGACATCCTTGTAAGGCAATATGTTTTGAGCAGGTAATATGGAGCTAAACCTCATTAAAAAATCTGTATCAGAATGCCTCTGCCCAAGCAAAGGTCTCCAGCTTGAAAGGTTAGCTGCTTGCCCTGTTCTCCTGTTTATCACAATCCAGCTAAGCTTAAAGTTGTCCATCAGTTGCACCCAAAATTTATCTTCCTTCCTCACTTTGTCAACGGACACAACTGTCGGAAACCCATCTGCAACAGTGGGATCCTCATTCTCAAAATCCCAAAAATCAATGAGATCAATTCTAAAGGGCCAATGGCAGAACCAACCCTCATAATCACTTGCATTAGGAATGCCCCACAAAATTTTGGAATAGACTACCTTCTCCATGTACCACATATCCACAAGGGAAACAAAGTCAGAGGGAACACAAGTATGAAGCTCTAGGTTGTCAAGACAAATCTTTCTCATTTCACTGCAGTTGAAATCTTTCTCACTACTTTCGTAGGCAATGGATGGAAAGCAATTTGCATAAAAGTTCCTGAAGCCACCCAATGAAGAAGAGATGAGATGCTTAACATCTGGGTCCACTGTGGAAGGCCAGAGAGTCGAGCATGCCTCTTCCCACATATTCTCCTGTCTTGCAATGGACCAAAACTCCGAAGATACACACCCTGCATTTGCAAGTGTTGTGCCATCCACACGACCTAAAATCTCCAAGATAAGATCACCATTCAAAGACATGATTCAGTTGGGCACTATGGGCGCCGAATGATTTGAGAAAAACCAGCTAAATGGGCAATTTTTAAATCAAAGATCTTCAAAAATAACCATCGCAATAGACGATAAACTTGTCAATATCCCGAAAGTCTGAACCACCGCAGAGCTCTGACAACCAAGTATTGGTTTTGTTCCCGTTTTATACAAAACAGAGGTCAACTATGGCAATTTGCCAAATTGAAGCATAAATGGAGCTTTCTCCACCACTTTTCCTGTATATTATCACACCCTCCGGATAAGATCCACATTTCTCACGGTTATGACATTAAAACGGGTCAAAACTGAAAACTATACGCATTAAAACATTACTTGAATGATAGTTTTTAGTCTATTTTATAAAATTGACGTCGAGTCGAATCGTCTAATATGAGATTAGACCACCGCCCAGCAAAATGAGAGACAAATTAAAGGTGGTCAAACCGATATTTATTGGCAACACACCCTTCACAATCTCTTCCATTGCCTTCTTTAAACACTTATGCATCATCTTTATAGCATGTAAGTGGTCCAACATATAGTTGAAATAAACCTCTACCTAGTGATCAACCTCCTCAACATCATCATTATATAGAGCATTGAGGTGCATCTCAATGTCTACACAACATCAAATCCACATGTGTGGTTGAGACCGGGAAGCAAGTTAGTCATGGTATTCCTAATTTTAACACATGGTGTGCCATCCATCTCTTTAACAAGATCCCAATTCTTGACAATCTAATGGTGAAGCTCAAGATTCTTTATCTCATTATCTATGAATTATATAAAATCAACAATCATTCTCGTGTTTGATATTGTTTGCTTTCTCTATTTCACTATAACCAAATTTATTCCCCTCAATACCTTCTATTTTTTTAACGGCTCTAGGAAAATTCACTGCCAACAATTTACTGACGGAAAATTCACCGTCAACAATTTCATCGTGGGAAAATTCACCACAATGGAAAATTAACCGCCAAAAATTCATACAATTAATTTTTCACGCGGTGAATTGCTAGCGATGAATTTGTCATGTGCCTTTTTTAACTTCCTAAACTAACAATCACCCACAAAAGATAGCATCTTTCCATACTTAGAATAACACATATTAATCTCATCATAATTAAATATAATATAGTGTCATCGTCACCACCTTTTACACTTATTAATTGCTCCTTACATTGTCATAATAAAAACTATCATTACATTGTCCTTCCTAATTTGCCACATTGACCATGCCAACACATTATCAAGTTATAGCCTATTAATGTGTTTGATATTTTAAATGAAGATTTATTTTTGTACTTTTAAATTTAATTTTATTGATTTATATTTTATAACTAATAAATTTTTAATAAAATTTTAGAGTGATAGTTTATATGAATTTATTTTTCATAAGTATTTATTTTATTTAAATAATGTTAATTGAAGTGAAGAATATGGATTTTTCAATTAGTCATTCATTCTACTATTCCAATTCAAATGCATTTAATCGTAATATATTTTACCAAATTAAGTATGCTTCATCTTAGATAAAACTCATAGTGCACTTGAGTTGGAGTAGAATCGAGATGGGTAACCTCTAAAAAGTTTAATACTTCACTTCTATAAACATTAATTAGATACAATATACATAGTAAATAAACTACTCATATGAATACAAAATAAATATGTGTAAACCATTATTTATAAAATATAAATTAATAAAATTGACTCACAAAATATACAACTAAATTTTAATAAAATATTATACAATTTAACACCCAAATAAAACTCTACATACCTTCTAAATTTAATTGTTCAAAAAAATTTAAAATTATTGTAGAAGTTTTGACAAGAAAATAACTTTTCCAATCGTCACTTTTTACTTGCCCTTTTAAAATGTTTATAAAGGCATGCTTTGTCCACGCCTCCCATAAAGTTCATGTCTTTTGCCAACTAAAGACACCTTTTTGACAGTCCGTTTTTTATGGCAAATAAAAAGTAAATAAGAAAACGACTGTCATCCATTTTTTATAGTTTAAAATTTATTTTGATAGAGATATACATTTGTTTTGTATTATTATTTTAAAAGACGTGTAATTGAAAGTTTTCCATTAATTTATTAAGAATTATAGTTTCTTATAAAATTAGAATTTATTAGAATTGATTATTTTTCAAGATGTTAGAACAATATTTTGTCTTAAATTTTTTAATAATAATTTTATGTTTTTAAATTATAATTATAATGCAGATGAGAGAATTATTTATTTTTAGAATATAAGTTATGATATTAAAAAATTATATAAAAATAGTTTTATGAGAATATATATTTTTGAATTGTTTTAGTAATTTGATGGAAACGAGAGTTTAAATTACAAGGTACATGAATTATCAACATTTTTCAATTTACAGTGAAGAAGTGAGAGGTAATCATTCCACCAAAGTAAGACAAGACACAAACTTGACATCATCCCTTTAAAGTGTTAGGGGCCTTGCATTTAACAAGACTTTAATTTTTGGTGGGATTTATGTAAAACTATTTTATCTTTGTGATTGAGATGGGAAACAAAAATGCTTTAGCCATTTACTTATTCTTTGGTTTTAAGCTCTAGGCTTGCATTACATTTTTTCTTAAGAATCAAACCAAATCAAACCAATTTAACAAAAATTAAGTCACTCTCCTACTAACATAATGATTGATTGGTTATAGTTGGTTATGTTTGCTTGCTAATTCTCCTCCCTCCTCTTTAGTGACTAAAAATTTGGAAAAATCTCCTCAAAATTTTTAAATTGTTTTTCCCCTAAAATTGTATACGCCTAAAGTTTGTACATCTTGGAATTGCTTTTACAACAAAAAATCTCCTACTATCCTCATGAACTAAAAATTCAATTTTAAAATGTAATAGTCGCATTTCATATTCTCTTGATTGAAGTTCATTATTAAACATGTTTATGAAGATGAGAAACCAAAAAGCAACTGAAAACACATTTTAATTCATAACATGTTTGAGCTATTAAAATTGAAACCAAGCCTTAATGTCTTTGCAACATGGTATGAACATATTTTTCTTACATGGACAAACAAAAGCAAGGTCAAGATCTCTTATTTATCTTTCTATTTTCTCTCAAAGTGTTAGTAGGAAATAGTTTGAGCATGTTTTAAAACACGAAGTTTGATCAACCTCCTAGATCTTGCTTTGATAATGGGGTGTGTACACTAAATTGAGAGAATAAAAAGTGGCCAAACAAATTATTTTATATATTTACATATGCAACTTTTAAAATGTGAACCAGGCATAACATGCACATGTTATAACACTTCAATAACATGATTTATGTTATTTAATGAGCATATTTTGTTAATTATAGTCATTTGCAAGCCTCCTCTTGACATTTTTCATTATTTCATATTGAAGAAGAGGCAAAGTGATTTGTATTTTTTAATTTTTTAGATCATATTTTCTTTAAATTTTCATAAATTTGCTTTGTGTAGTATAAATTTGTCATTTTAAAAATTTTGCATATTGTTCTATGAACCTTGACCTTGAGCCTAATATGGAAGAGGAATTGCTTGAAGGAAACCCCATACCACCCAAATCTTCTCCAACACTTCCCATAAACCCTCCACAAAATGAAGAATATTTATTATGTAAATTGAAAAATCAAAACTTAAATCATAGAATTAGTTGAAACATTGAGGGCATTGATATCAAAGCCTCATTATAAGCAAAGATTCAAAGCAAATTGACTTAATGACAAATTAAATTCAATAATATTAAACACATAGGGAGTCATGTCACCAACTATATACAATAAAGTTGCTATATGATGATGTCTAAAAAGAGAAAAGAAGTGAACAAAAAAGTGTGTTCTTTTTACAAATCCAAAAACCAAATCCGAAAAACTAATGCATCACTTACACTAAATTGCAAGAGATTCCCTGTCCATTAGTATAATCATAATGACATAAAAATAATTTCTAGGATAGGTGGCTTGGATAGTCTTTAGCCAACCTCCTTGTAACAAACATGAGGCACCTCTATATTTCTATAAAAACTATATTGTGAATGTGCATTATATAAAATTCTCAATTGTTTTGATATTAGGAAGTTTCATGGTATTCATAATAGAGGCAAAGGCTCTACGAAGGATAGAAAGAATGATCTCCAAACACCAAACTATCTACCAAAACTACTAGCTGAAAAACTTGTTTATGTGATGGTGCCATCAGTGATTACAAAGATTATAGAGGTGCAAACTCTCCATGTCATTGCTATTCTTACAATTAATCTTATAAAACATGATATATAAGTGTCTCAATCTCATAGTTTAGATTATGCATATGAGAAACATCTACCAATGCATCAGAATGCACATCTGATTGTATTTATTAATTAATTGAAAGTAATAACACATTATATTTTGAAAATCGTATCCTATTTGAAACTATTTTTTTATTTATGCCGAAGGCGTATCCACTATGAACTTAACCAATCTAAAATGTTCGGTCAATGGTATATATCGCTTGGGAGATGATTGACATTTTTTTAGCCGCTCATTTGTCACCGCTTTTATTTATGCCTGATTTATGGTTTTATACCGATACAACTATTAACTCCCTCGTGTTTTTATAAATAGCCTCTCGA
Organism: Sequoia sempervirens; assembly: GCA_007258455.2. Lineage (NCBI taxonomy): Eukaryota > Viridiplantae > Streptophyta > Pinopsida > Cupressales > Cupressaceae > Sequoia > Sequoia sempervirens. Next base: position 260,156,776 of record VDFB02271358.1, on the reverse strand, counting down.
TCTACTTTACCATTCACTGCTCTCTTTTTCTAACTTTCAAAATCACATGGCGGTGAAGACTGGTCAAAAGCAGATAATTCGAGCAAAAGCTGTGTGGCTGTAAAACTGACAAAATTAAGAGATTTACATAGAAATAGTAGGCCTAAGAGATTTACTGGAGTTATTTTGATTGACATCATGGTTTCATTTTATCCTACAAATTAAGCATCTAACAGTCTCGTCCAAGTCTCCCAGAGATTTCAAATGGACACAAGGTGTGAAGGAAAAAGATAAACGACTCAAAAAAATTATATTGAATTCTCTTCGAAGTTATCTTTATTCAATTTTATGTTAGTTATCTTTGTTGAAAATCAACCATTACAATTTTATTCTATTTTGTAAGAATTATTACTTTGTTATAATAATGTAATCTTATTATTATTCATAATTTAAAAATTATATTTGTTATAATAATTTTATCTGGATGAAGGGTCTTTCTAAAAATAGAAAATAATTTCTATTTCAAAATGATAAGAAATAAATATTTGTTATAATAATGTAATCTTATTATTACTATTGAATAATTAAAAAATTATATTTAAAAATATAATTATTCATTAGATAAAATTATATATTTATAATGGTTCTAGGAAAATGCACTACGAGCAATTTAACTAAAAATTCATGGTCAGCAATTCACCATGGGAAAATTCACCGTCATGACAAATTCACAGCAGTGAAATTTTACTTGATGGTGAATTTCCCAAAGTGAATTGCTAGTGGTGAATTTTTCTCCTCAATTGTTGGCGATTAATTTGCCAATTTATTGTATGCCATTTATAATATTAAAATACAGGATCTCAATTTATTTTTCTATTATTAATTATGTAATTTTAAATTATATAATTTATAATATTTTTATTTACTATAGTTTTGAGTATTGTATTAGAATTCATGATATTATAATTTATATTTTATTTTTTGATGCCTAAGTTGCAAGTAGTGGAATATAATTTTTTATAGTATTATTTATAAATCTTATGACATATTTAATGAGATATATATGTATGATTATTATCAAAGTAATGTTTACCTAATATTAATTTTTATAAATAATCTTACAAAAAATATTATCATATATTATTATTTTTTAAATAACTTTAATTCTATTAATTACAAAATATTTGAAAGTATTATATTTTGTTATATTATATTGTCATTTTGGAAAGGATAGTTCATCTTTTGTTTTCAAAATTAAATCAAGTCATGTTTCTTAAGTACCCCTCACTTAAAAAAAAAAAAAAGAATAACCTTGATCAAATTACATTAAATTAAATAAATATTATAGTTAAATTTTAAACATCATCTTTGGTTTTGCCAGTCAAAACATGACCATCCATTTGAAATCTGATGGAAGAATATTCATTATCAGTGATGTTACTTGTGAGCCTTCCTCTCGAACACTTTTTTGCACTTTTTTGCCATCATATGAAGACATGCCATCTATTTCACCTAGTTTATTATATATAGATATATATATACTAAGTTACTTGTAAGTTTTATTCTACTTTTACTAAGGAAAATAATTATATTACAAATAGTATAAAAGTGTATGATTATATAATTAGTTAAATTATACTAGAAGAGATAAAGATGGAGAGAGGGAAAAATAGAGAGATAGAGACAAGGAGATAGAGGTGAAGATAGAAATTGAAAGAGAGAGGAATAGAGAGATAGAGAATGAGAGAGAAATATAAGATATGGAAAGGGAAAGTGAGATAGATAAAAGGAAAACTAACTTTTACTATTTGTTTCACACCAACAATCTAAGAATGGTGTGTCTTTAAGGAGTTATGCTCAAGGTAGCATGTCATTTGATAAAGAGAGACAAACATATAAAGAGTGAAAGGCATAAAAGAGAGAGGGAGAGAAAAGGGAGAGAGAGATAGAGACAAGATATAGAGAGGTGGAGAGAGAAAAAAAAAAAACTAAACTCTTATAATAACTTTATTATTAAAAATATATATGTTTTGCTAATTAATAATTATATTAAAATTAAACATAATTATAATAACCATTTCTTCTCATAATTTTAAAATAAATTATCTTCTCACTTAAAAGGTTTTATTTTAATTGTGTTTGGATCCATGTAAGTTGATGCATAGTTGATTCAAAACTCACTTCTCCATTGAGACCTTTGTTGCATAAACAAAAGAATTTTCTAAATGACCTACCAATTGACATCATGTGCTACACAATTGTATGCAAAAAAATAGACCAAAACTTTGCCCAATTGACCTTCCACGCCTCTTCGGCGTACCCATTGCACACCAAGGTGCAATCGCTAGTTTTACACCTTTTAAAGTGAACTAAGCTAATTTTGGTAATCGACGGTGTGCGACGTTGGAGAGGGGATTGGAGACGAACAGAGCAATCTAATCTGTTCATCAGCAAATTAAAAATCTATTGCTTGCCAGATAATTTGTTGACCGTCCTTGCAATGTGAATGCCGCATCAAAAATTTGTGGAATAAGGTACCTGCCACTCGTATTCACAGCGTCGCTTAGTAATCTAAACTCCCAAGTTTTTCTGTGATACTGACGAGTAACTACCATTCGAATTATCAGCGTCTACAATGTCTTTTACTTCATTGCCTGCAATGTCTTTTACCGCTTTCACTTTCCAATCTAAACCAGGCGACTCCAACTTGTGACCCTCCCATGGAGAAACGCCCAAAGTCTCCTTCTTATCCTAAGTTAAATCCTCCACTAGTATTCTGGGGCTCTTCTGATGAACGCTCTTGCATTTCAACTATGGAAGTTTCTTCAATATCTTCGATGCATTCCACCTCCAAAAGTATTTCCAGCAATTTTTTTTCTTTTTCTTCTTCATCAACAGCACGCTCGCACACAATCTCTTCACATAAAAAATCCCCTGTTTCAATGTAAAATTGAAACTGACAAAAAAAATTGGGGATTTACAATTCATGGAGAGAAAGCTGTTAGAAACCATCAGGACTGAATGTCAAATTTGAATCTGCAACTGGTGAACCTACGTGGCTGCAGATCGTCCCCGAAGATTTAATAATTATAAAAACTATAGGAGAGGGATATTTTGGGGAAGTGTACGAGGGGTTATGGAGGAGTTTGCTATAAAAGACATTCCGATTGATGCTCGTGAACTGTTTGACAGGGAGACTGCAGTTCTTGCGAAGCTACAAAGCCCTTTCATTGTCCAGTTGATAGACACATGTATTGAGGGAAGCCATTGATATATTGTAATGGAATCGATCAACTCCAGCTTGGACAAACTGCCTTGGAGAATAAGTAGCCGTGGAGCTGCCTAACATCAAAAAGAATGGTTGTACCGTGCTCTGTTTGGAGCCACTGGTGTTGATGGTAACCTTGATGTTGCGAAAGAGAAATTTTTGGGAAGGCATAAATGGAATGCCGCAAACATCATGCACAAGCATCTTACACAAGGAGGCCTTAATTTGGAATTTCCCTGAACTGTTGAATAATTTCTCTATCATAAATGAAGTATTTTTTGTCAGGTTGGCATGTGTACATAGATACTTAGTCAGCAAAGAAACTCTATTGGGTGGATTAAAGACTCTATGCAATGTTCTTTTGTGGGTGGGCAGGTGTACATGGATGCTTACTGAGTAGTGAAGTTTTCTTGAGTATATTAAGCTCATTTTCTATTCGCTGATCTTTGCAATTATAGACTAGGTATATGCTAAGTGTACCAAGAATAAGTATACTTATACAGGATGGGATGTACTTAAATAAAGTAGCTGATAATTGAATATATCTGTAGTGCGTGGTTTTTGCTGTTACTAGCAGAGGCAACTATTTTGACTTGGGTAAAGTAGGTGATAATCAAACGAGTTATATGTAGTCTATGGTTCTGTACTGTCACAAGCAGAAGATTGACCTGACAACATTCGTTCTTTTGAGTATTTAAAATTAACAAATAACAATATTGAAACCTAAATCTATTAAAAAAAGGAATTATTTTAATTTGTACTTATTTTGGATGGATGGTTCCCGTCTAGTGTAAGCAGCATGAACCAACCCATCAAAGAAAGAGATGCCATTCATTTAATGAGAAATCAAAATTAAAATAAAACATGAGATACCATTCGTTCAATGAGAAATAAAAATTAAAATAAAATATTAGTGGCTAAAGTAGTATTTCATCTTTTATTTTTTTAATGTATTTTAAGAAGTAAAAATTGAATTGTTTTCACATGTTTTGTAGATGCAATGAGGGGGTATTCCGTTCGATTGATCAACAAGGTTGGGGACTAATGGTGGAAGGAAGGCTCACTCCCACACTCACAATTTAAAAAAAAATATACAAAAAATATTTGGATCTTTATCTCACTCTACCTCTCTCTATCTCTCTATCTATTTTTCTCCCTCTTCCTCTCTCCCCCTCTATCTCTAGACATGTCTCCCAAGATCTCTACCCATCCATCTCTCTCCCTCTTTCGAAACCTCTATATCTATATCTCTTTGCCTCTCTATTTCTATCTCTCCATATTTCTTCTTCCATCTCTCCCTCTATCTCTATCTTGTTATACATCTCCCTCTCTCTATATATCACTGCCTATCTCTATCTTTATCTTTCTATCTATCCCTCTCTCATTCTCTCCCTCTATCTCCCTGTATATTTTTCTCTTCCCTCTCTATCTATCCCTCTCTCCTCTCTTTATCTCTCTATATTTATCTCTAAATTTCCATCTCCATCTTCGTCTCTATCTCTATCTCCTTACCCCTCTCTCTCTCTCTTCCCTCCTCGCTCCTTATTGCAAACATAGCATGACCCTGTTAGTAATGGAGTCTAATTATCTTCCCGATTTAGAGGGTTTTTCTAGTCTTGTTTGGATCCTCGTAAGTGGATGCATGGTTTATTTGAAGCTATTACTTTTCTATTGAGATCTTTTTAAACAAACAACATTATTTGTAAAATAGTCTAACAATTGACCTTGTGTACTAAAAATAAATATTTAAAAAACAGACCAATTTTTTTTTTCAAATTAACCTTCCACCCCTCAGCGTACCTATTACACACCAAAATGCAATTGCTAATTAATAATTATGATCAAATTTACATCATAATATCTAGATAGATGATAATTGCTCATCCAATATCATTATCTAATGTTGGTACTACTACCTATACATGCTATAATATATTCATTGAAGGAGAGCATGATAAATAAGACCCGGCAAACTACTGGCCCCTCCCATAGTTTTCTTTCCTTCAAGCAATTACGTGCATCAGGACAGGAGGGCATTCACATTTGAAAGTACATCAGACAGTTCATTAAGAGAGGGTTCACAACAATAGAAAATCTATTCCGTGCAATGTGCCAATGTGCAGACATCATAGAAGAATAGTAGTTAATATTGGTCCATAAATGTGTTAGAGGTACAGAACATTAAGTTATGAAAGTACAGAAAGTTATTTTTCATCAAAAAAGTGTTGGATTATCAAAATCATTCAAAAAAGTATATCAAATCACAGATGATGGACAGTTTGGTGAACCAGAACCGTTGATGTAAAATAATTCACACATAAAACATGTGTAGAAACATCTTATTTAATATCAAAAATTAGTTTTGCACTGTCTGCAGCAACTTATTATACTGAATTTTTAGATCAATAGGGTAGATGAAACTTTTGACTCAAAGGATATACAGATCGAGAGTAATTTTCTTCTGTTATGTATAATTTTACATAATTAATCTAGCAACAATGTGACAGTTGAGGATCACAGAGATCAGATACCACCAATCATTAAATAGCAAAGTGAAGCAAGTGCAGCAATGAGACTTAAAGTACAGAGGGTGTCTAAAAGACCTTCCCTCAACTTTGCTTCTCTCAGTTTGCTCTGTCGGGTTAAGTATTTCTGATACGAATGGAAAATCTGATGATGGTCCTTACTCTTTCGGCAACCAAGAGCTCTTTCTAGGATAAGCAGACTGTTCCTCCCATTAACACGAGCTCCCATCATGTCCTCCAACTGCATGCCAAGTTCAGTAATCTTCATACTGCCATGATCAATATCTGACAGTCCAACCTTTATGGCAAGGATACATTGCACATCCTTGTAAGGCAATATGTTTTGAGCAGGTAATATGGACCCAAAGCGCATTAAAAAATCTCCATCATAATGCCTCTGCCCAAGCAAAGGTCTCCAGCTTGAAAGATTAGCTGCTTGCCCTGTTCTCTTGTTTATCACAATCCAGCTAAGCTTAAAGTTGTCCATCAGTTGCCCCAAAAATTTATCTTCCCTCCTCACCTTGTCAACAAACCCAACTGTAGGAAACCCATCTGCAATAGTGGGATCCTCATTCTCAATATCCCAAGAATCAATGAGATCAATTCTAAATGGGCAATTGCAGAACCGATCCTCAGAATCACTTGCATTAGGAATGCCCCACAAAATTTTAGAATAGACTACCTTCTCCATGTACCACACATCCACAAGGGAAACAAAGTCAGAGGGAACACAAGTATGAAGCTCTAGACCGCCATTACAAATCTTTTTCATCCCACTGCAGTTGAAATCTTTCTCACTACTTTCATAAGCAATGGATGGAAAGCAATTTGCATAAAAGTTTCTGAAGCCACCCAATGAAGAAGAGATGAGTTGCTTAACATCTGGGTCCACTGTGGAAGGCCAGAGAGTCGAGCATGCCTCTTCCCACATATTCTCCTGTCTTGCAATGGACCGAAACTCCGAAGAAACACACCCTGCATTTGCAAGTGTTATGCTATCCACACGGCCTAAAATTTCAGAGATAAGATCACCATTCAAAGACATATTTCAGGTGGGCACTGTGGGCACCGAATGATTTGAGAAAATCAAATTGAATGGGCAAAAACTGAATAAAAGATTTTCAAAAATAAACCTCGCAAGAGACTAAAAATTTCTCAATGTCCCGAAAGTCTGAACTACAGCGGAGTTCCTCGCAACCAAGTATTGATGTTGTTCTTGTTTTATACAAAACAGAGGTCCAAAATGGCAACTTGCCAAATTGAAGTAGAAATGGAGCATTTCGCCCCACGTTTCCCACAGCTTATCGCCCACGGCAGATACATTTCTCACTTTTGACTTCATCTCCGACATTAAAACCATTGAAAAATTAAAGCATCCGCAATGAAACTTTCAAAGATCGAAATTTCCACGTTGACTACTCGAAATGGGAGACTCTGTAGATCGAAATTTCCACGTTGGAGGAGGCGTGGAATAAGATGCTTCTGAGTTCTGCCCTTCGTACGACCTGTTTAATGGCAGATTCTTCTATTCAGATAAGGCCAAGACTGTCTCGTAAGACTGAGTCGGGTGTGTATTACCTACATTCTTACAACGCGGCGAAAGTTCGGTTACGCGGCTTTCATGTGACTACACACTTTCACGCACACTTTTTTTGTTTTTTTTTGAAGAACATTCACGCACACATTTAACGCGGGATTTGTTTTTAAAAAGGTAGAGTTTAGATCCGGATGTCACAAACCAGAGATCTTATATCTCATATAAACATTCAATAAAAACACTTTTATCAGGAATTAAGTCTTGGTGTCGAGTATCAGGCACCACAAATTGTTGATTTATATTTTTATAAATAAAGATTTATAAGATTTTTTTAAGTATTAAATTTTAGAATAATGATTTATAAAAATTTATTATTCATAAATATTTATTTATATAGATAATGTTTACAAGAAATTTTCTTCTAGATCATTCATTCAAATATTTCAATTAAATAAAACATTTGTATAAATAACAAATATATTCTTATAAAGGAATACGAGCCCGTTAGCATTGTTGCTACTGTTGTTGGCATTCTCGCCATTGTACCAGGCATTAGTGACTGGGGTGCACTCCCTCGCTGGGCTAGTGTGTTTGCGGGCCTTTGGGCCCTTTGCTAGGCTATCGTGCTTGCGGGAGTGGTGGTTGTTGTGCATCCATGCCGAAATGAGGTCCCTGTTTGTGACCTCATTAGTTCATATGATGGTTGTTGTGTATTCATGTCGGGATGAGGTCCTCGTTTGTGACCTCACTGATTCATAACTCCAATAAAAAATACGCAATCTTAATTGTGTATTACAATTTTTTTATTTTTTTTAAACTCTTATAAAACAATACTCATAAAATACATATCAATAAAATTAATTCAAAAATTATACTATTAATTTTGATAAAATGTTATATAAATTAACACATAACAAAACAACAGTTTGCATATATTTTTTAAAATTAAAATTTTCCTTCGAACTTTTTAATAAAAATTCAAAAAAAAGTTTGACAAAGAAATACCTTTGTCACCATTACCTTCTACTTTCCCTTTATTTTTTATTTTCTAAAGAAATACTTTTTCAACCCCTCCCATAAAGTTCCTTTTTTTGGGCAAGTAAAATACCTTTGTCGGCACCTTTAATGCCACAATAAAAAAGTATATAAGGGAACAACTTTGGCATACCTTTAATAAAGTTTAGAATTTGCTAGAGAAATATATTTGTTTTGTATTATTATTTTTAAGATGTTTAAACGTAATTGAAAGTTTTCTACAAATTTAATATTTTTTATTAATTTAGACAAAGTTAGAGTTAATTAATTTTATTTTCTAAAAGATGTTAAATAATATTTTATGATTATGTAAATTTAAAGATGTTTTAATATTTCTAAATTATAATTGTGTACATGAGAATTATTTATTAGTGGAAAGTAAGTTATGACATTATGTGAAAAAAAAATGAAAGGATTGAGATAAGAAAATAATAGTCTTTATTATTTTTTAATTGTAAGTTCTAGGTATGTATAATATTTTTTGCTAAGATTCATAATAAAATTGGAAAATTTTAATATAATTGAAGTCACCCTCCTATTAGGGTTGGGGCCCTAGCTCGGTTGGCTAAATCTTTCCTGTTGTAGGAGGTTGGTCATGAGGTCTAGTCTCCTCCACCCCCGTGGTACCGGGGGGCGTGTCGCACCACGCTGCCAGTCACATTAAAAAGTTTACTAGGCGCACTGCAGTTTATAGGGGGTTGTGCTACCCGATTCCTACAGTCTAATAAAAAAAAAGAAAAAGAAGTCACCCTCCTATTAACATAACGGTCGATTGGTTACAAACAATTATGCTTGTTTGCTTAGCCTCCTCTCTCTCCTTTAATGACTTTTTTTAAATCCCCTTCATACAATCTTTTATAATTATTTTTTTAAAGTTTTATACACCTAAAAGTTGTGCATCTTGGAAATGCCTTTACAACAAAAAATATCCTCATACTCTCATGACCTACAAATTCAAAATAAAACACAATATCTCATATCATATCTCTTGATTGAATTTCATTATTAGGAATGTGCACGAAGATGAGAGGCCAAAACGTAGCCAAAAGAATATTTTAAGTCATAACTTATTTAAGCTACTAAAAGTGCAACTAAGCCTTAATGTCATCTCAACATGGCACATATGCTTTTCTAACATAAACAAAGAAAAGAAAGGAAGGAGCCTTTAGTTATCTTTCTATTTTCTCTCAAAGTGTGAGTAGAAAAATAATTTGAGCATGTTATGAAAAAAATTAAGTACCTCCTAATTCTTGCTCTGAGGTGTGTGCATCAAGTTGAGGGACAAATTTTTTTACAAAAGTTTCATTTTCCCTAAATGTGTATGTGCTTTTCAAAATATGAACTAGGAAAAACACGTACATGTTATAATACACATGCATTATATTAATAATAAAAAGAAAAGATTAGCCACAAGTTTGGCAAAACCGCAACCTTAAAAGCCTTCAATAACATGATTTGCATTCTTTAGAGAGAAAATTTTGGTAAGTAGAGTATTTGCAATCCCCCTCTCTATATTGTTCATAATGTCACATTAAAGAAGAGATTTCTAGTTTTTTAGATCAAATTTTCTTTAGTTTTTTATTTAAATTTTCTTTTTGTAAGATAAATTCATCATTTTTCTTAATTTTTCATACCACCCCTTGAATCTTGACCTTGATCCTAATGTGAAAAAGGGATTGCTAGAAGGAAACCTAAATATAACCCAAATCTCCTTTAACACTTCCAATAAACCCTACACAAAATTAAGAAGATCTAAACAAAACCCAAATTATAGACTAAGTCAAAACATTGAAGACATTTACATCAAACCCCCCACCATGTATCACTTCTAAATACATCATAATCAATGACAAAGCAAGTTGACTTAACAAGAGGATAAGTGCACCAAGTTGTGACACAAAAATGGCTCTTAAAATGCCATTTTTAAAAAAAATCAACAAAGTTTGATGTTCACGAGACAATGAAGATAGTTGCGTTCAAAAGTTGAAGATGCAACAAGAACAAGAATTGAAGTGCTCTGAGTCTACTTTCTAAGCTACTATTTTTTTGAAAATAATGAAGATTAAAGGTTTCAAAAAGGGGAGCCACCAAAAGTGGTCCTATTTTTATCAAAAAACCAACATAGCATCTATTGTGGCCTCCCTTTTTTGTTAACTTTTTTTTTGAATTTCAAAAATCCGAATGGTGAGAAATTAGCTTACGCAATGCAATTTATCCTAGTTCTTTCAACTAATTTTTTAATGAATATACATAATATTTTATAAATTTCTGAAGTGGACACATCCTGAAAAAGCTAAAATTTGAGCATGCTCCCTCCTAATTATTTTGAAAACTAATCAAAAATCAACTTTTTTTCATTACATGTAGAATGGAGTCTAGTTTATAAAAATGTTACAATTTGTTTCAAAATTTGAAAACAAGTAAAAATCTAAACTAAAACTAGCACATGTTGGTTTTTCACCAAAAATGGAGGCACTAACAAGAGAAGTTATGGATGAAAACCTTAACATAATCAAAATATTAAAAATATTATATGGTTACATAGGTAAGAGAGAGCCTAAAATCATCATGGTTTTTTTATAAACTTGCATTGAATGACATGCGAACTTGATGGTTAGCACAACCAAAAATATGTGAAATTTGGTTACCCTTTCAAAACCCAAGGAAAAATCCAACCCTTATGGTTTTTATTTTCCAATGCAACACATTTGGTGAGCACCAAATGTGGAGAGTACCAAATTTGGCGCTCGCCAAATGCAATGCAACATTTGGTGAGCGCCAAATTTGACTCTCACCAAATGTATTGTATTGAAAAAACACCAAGTTTGTTGCTTTCTATTTGTCTCTCACTACCCCACTTTGATAATGCTTAAAGTTTATGATTTATGATCAATGATGGATAGTCAAGGTTTTACCTTTCAATCCCTCTTTGTCTCCTTCCCTCTTAACCAACACTTACCCTATTCTCTCTCAAACCTCTCTAGGTCTCTCCCACCCTCTATACCTTGATTTCCCTCATTAACCCCATCTCCATCCTTGCCTCCCTACCTCTCTCCTTCTATCTCTCTTTGTTACTATTTCTCACCCATTTCTCTCTTTTCTCTCAATCGCTACATCTCCCTCCCAACTTGTCTCTCTCTCTCCATATCCAAGTCTCTCCCTCCTTGTCTCATATCCCACCTCTGACCCCTCTATCTCTCACCTCTTTCTTCTCTCTCTCTCTCTCCCCATCTCCAAGTCTCTCCAACCTTGTCTAATTACCCACCTCTTTCCCCCCTCTATCTCTCATCTCATTATTCTTTCTCTCATCTTCCTTCTCCCTCCCCTTTCTAGGTCATCAGCTATTTATCTCCTCCCTATGTCTCTCACTCCCTCCATGTGTACCTCTCCCTCCATTTCTTGTTACTCATCTCCTAATACTTCCCTTTTACTCTCCCTCTCTTCCTCTCTCTCCCCTCTCTAGGTCTCTCCCAATATCTCTCCTAATCTCCCTCTCTATGTTGCCTTCCCTCCTTACCCCATCTATATCCTTTCCTCCCCACCTCTCTCTTCTTCTCTCTCCCTCTATTATTGTTTCTTTCCCATCTATCTCCTTTCTCATGATCACTACCTCTTCCTCCCACCCTCTCTCTCTCTCTCTCCCTATCTCTATGAATCTCTCTCCTTCCCTCTTTACCTCTGCCTCCTTATCTCATTACCCACCCCTGCCACCCTCTCTACCTTGCCTTCCCTCCTTAGGGTTTAAGGGTTGAGGGTTGAGGGATTAGGGTTCAAGATATAGGGTTAAGGGATTAGGATTAAGGGTTTAATGTATAGGGTAGAGGGATGAGAGTTGAGGGTTGATAGTTTAAGGGTTGAGGGTTATAGGTTTGAGGGATTAGGTTTTAAGGCTTGAGGTTTTAAGGGTTGAGATTTTAGGGATTGGGGTTTAGGTATAGGGTTGAGGGATTAGGGTTGAGGGTTTAAGGGTTGAGGGTTGAGGGAATATGGTTTAAGCCAGGTTTAGGGGTTAAGGGTTTAACAGGAGGGTTGAGGGATTAGGGTTTAAGGGTTGAGGGTTGAGGGATTGTGGTTTAAGGTATATGTTTGAGGGATTCAGTTTGAGGGTTGAGGGTTGAGGGTTGAGGGTTTAATGGTTTAGGGTTTAAGGGTTGAGGTTTGAGTGTTGATGGTTTAAGGGTTGAGGGTTGAAGGTTGAGGGTTGAGGGTTTAAGGGTTGATGGTTGAGGGATTAGGGTTTAAGGGTTTAGGGTTTAGGGTTTAAGGGTTGTGTGCTTAAGGGTTGAGGGTTGAGGGATTAGGGTTTATGGTTTAAGGGTTGAGAGTTGAGGGATTAGGGTTTAAGGTATAGGCTTGAGGGATTATGGTTGAGGGCTTAAGGGTTTAGGTTTTAAGGGTTGAGGCTTGAGGGATTAGGGTTTAAGGGTTGACACTTGATGGCTTAAGGTATAGGTTTGAGGCATGAGGGATTAGGGTTGAGGGTTTAATGTATAGGGTTGAGGGTTGATGGTTGAGGGATTAAGGGTCGAAGGTTTAAGGGTTGAGGGTTGAGGGTTGAGGGATGAGGGATGATAGTTGAAGGGTTGAAGGGTTGAGCTTGGTCGAGGGATTAGGGTTTAAGGGTTGAGGATTTAATGGTTAAGGGTTGAGGTTAAAGGGTTGAGAGTTAAAGTTTTAGGTTCAAGGGTTGAGTTTTGAGGGTTATATGATTGGGGGATTAGGGTTTAAGGGTTGAGGGTTGATGTTAAGAGGTTGAGGGTTAAAGGGTCGAGGGTTGAAGTTTAAGGGTTGAATTTTGAGGGTTATAGGATTTAATGGATTGTGGTTTAAGGATTTAGGGATTAAGGGTTTAAGGGTTGAGGGATTAGGGCTTAAGGTTTGAGGGTTGAAGGATGAGGGTTTCAGGGTTGAGGATTGAGGGATTAGGGTTGTGGGTTGTGGGTTGAATTTTGAGGGTTATAGGATTGAGGGATTAGGGTTTAATGGTTGAAGGTTGAGGTTAAATGGTTGAGGGTTAAAGGGTTGAGGGTTGAATTTTGAGGGTTGAAGGTTGAGGGTTATAGGATTGAGGGATTAGGGTTTTAGGATCTAGGGATTAAGGGTTTAAGTGTTGAGGGTTGATGGATTAGGGTTTAAGGGTTGAGGGTTGAGGGATTAGAGCCTAAAGTATAGAGTTGAGGGATTAGAGTTGAGGCTTGAGGATTGAGGGTTTAAGGGTTTAAGTACATATAAGGATAGAGGATTGAGGGTTTAGGGATTAGGGTTGAGGGTATATGTGTTTAAATATTTATGGATTGAGGGTTCAAGGGTTGAAATTTGAGGGATTAGGGTTTAAGGGATGAGGGTTGAGGTTAAAGGGTTGAGGGTTGAAGTTTGAGGGTTATAGGATTGAGAGATTAAGGTTTACCATCTTTTGGATTAATGGTTTAAGGGTTGAGGGTTGAGGGATTAGGGTTTAAGGTTTGATGGTTGAAGGATGAGGGTTTAAGGGTTGAGGATTGATGGATTAGGGTATAGGGTTGAGGGTTGAAGTTTGAGGGTTATAGAGTTGAGAGATTAGGGTTGAGGCTCGAGGCTTGAGGGTTTAAGGGTTTAAGAGTTTAGGAGTAGAGGGCTGATGGATTAGGGTTGAGGGTATAGGTATAAGGATTAGGGTTTAAGGGTTGAGGTTTGAGGGATTAGGGTTGAGGGTTGAGGGTCGAGGTTTTAAGGGTTGAGGATTAAGGAATTAAGGGTATAGAGTTTAAGGGTTGAGATTTGATGGTTTAAGTGCTAATGGTTGAGGTTAAAGGGTTGAGGGTTGAGGTTAAAGGGTTGAGTGTTGAAGTTTGAGGGTTGAAGGTTGAGGGTTATAGGATTGAGGGAGTAGGGTTTAAGGGTTTAGGGATTAAGGGTTTAAGGGTTGAGGGTTGAGGGATTAGGGTTTAAGGGTTGAGGGTTGAAGGATGAGGGGATTGAGGTATTAGGGTTGAGGTTTGAGGTTTTAGGGTTATAGGATTGAGGGATTAGGGTTTAAGGGTTGAGGTTAAAGGGTTGAGGGTTAAAGGGTTGAGGGTCAAGGTTTTAAGGGTTGAGGGTTGAGGAATTAAGGGTAGAGGGTTTAATGGTTGAGGATTTATGGTTTAAGGGTTGAGGGATGAGGGTATAGGATTGAGGGATTATGGTTTAAGGGTTTAGGGATTAAGGGATGAAGGTTGAGGGATTAGGGTTTAAGGGTTGAGGGTTTAAGGGTAGAGGGTTGAGGGTTGAGGTATGAGGGTTGAGGGTAAAAGGTTAAGGATTAGGTTCTAAGGGTTTAGGGTTGAGGGTTGAGTTATTAGTGTCTAAGGTCTAAGGTTTTAAGGGTTTAGGGTTGAGGGATTAGCATCTAAGGTATAGGGTTTAATCCTTCTTTTCCTCTCCATCCCTCAACCATCTCTATGTTTCTCACTCCTTGTCTCATTACTACTCCTTTAGGTCTCTCCCACTCTTCTCCCTTATTCTTTTCATTATCAATATTTATCTCATTAAACCTCTCTCATCATCCCTTGGTACTCTACTAGGTCTCTCACTTTCTTCTCTCTCCCCTTAGTAGGTCTCCATGTAGGGTAAAGGCTATCACAATTACCAATTTTTTGTATAGCACATTTGGTGCTCGCCAAATTGGAAAGCCTAAAAACATCACATTTGATGCTCACCAAATATGAAGGTTGCTATGCAACAAAATTGGTGCTCACCAAATTTGGTGATCCCCAAATTTCTTTTGCCAAAAATGGTTAAAAAATGAGTTGACTCATGATATAGGCCCACAATTCGCTTCCTCTATCTGGTTCTATGCATTCTTCGACAAGAAAATGCCTTTGTATGCAATTGACTTCTTGTGGTACCATATTATGCTTGCTCCATCACCTTTTGAGCACAAATTTTCTTTTTGGACAGTATAAAAGAATATAATTTGAAGTTTCTACAACAAATTTGATTATCTTAGGTAATATATTCATTTTTGTAGAATTGAAATGCTTATATTGAGTTTTTTTTTTTTTTTAGTTTTGACAATATAGACCATTTCTTTCAAAATTTTATTAATCATAATAGTTTTACATAGAATTCAACATTGGATAAGTTACAAGTTGCATACAAAGTTAAATTTTTAGGAGTTTGAAGAAAAAAATGAAAAATCAAGAGATAATTTAGAAGAATTATGCAAACTTATATAGAGGATTTCAACTTAACAAAAAAATGAACTTATGTATTCCATTTGCATTGCTTGTAGTGGTCCATTTCCATCATAGTTAGTGGAATTCACTCTTTTTCATTTGATTTTTTAGCAAATGGCCTAAAAATAAACAAATTGATTCACTCTATATTGGCTAGCATGTAGGTGGATTTGGAAATCTCAAAATAGTTTTCCTTTTCTTGTCACATAGATCTATTGCTTTTCATTTTCCTTTTGTTTTAATTTGCAATTGCCTCCTACCTATCTTATGGAGCAAACTTTCATTCAGATTGAATGAAGCTCACAAAGTTGGTTTGTTGGGGT
The DNA here is from genome assembly GCA_007258455.2 of Sequoia sempervirens. Lineage (NCBI taxonomy): Eukaryota > Viridiplantae > Streptophyta > Pinopsida > Cupressales > Cupressaceae > Sequoia > Sequoia sempervirens. The sequence goes on along the minus strand of VDFB02271358.1, from coordinate 260,140,913 downwards.
TCAGGTTGACCACATAAAGCTATTTTCCATTAGCAAACAACCAGTGATATGAAGCACATCACAAATTCATTAGTTTTCATCAAGGTACCAAAATGCTAATAAAAAGACTTAGAGTTTGGTTAGTACATTAATATTTAGAAAATCAACTTTAATATCCTGACCCTTATAAATATTTTCAACTAGACATCTATAGAAATCCTCTCCTTTGTTAGAAAGGCATGAGTGGTCCAAGAGCGATCCTCAAATCTTAAATAATACATCATTCTAACTAGCTTATCAGCTCTAAGATCTTCTTCTATAGTACATTCCCATCAGGTCCTCATAGTGATATAATCATGATATTTTCCACTTTATGCATGGATAGCCCCCTGTAGCAGTATGAAAATAGCAATAAAGTTCTCAAATTAGGTAGATGAGAAACATATTCCTTGACTAGATTTAAGACTTCCTCTCCTTGCTGAAAATTTATATCTTTATCTATGTAGGTATAATAGCAAATAAGAAATTACAACACTTTGTTTCAACAATTAGGAAATTCAAATCAACATCATGTTTTATAACCTTCGTTTCAAGACCTCTCTTCCTTCTCCTATCATAAAGTCAAATAAGATATAGCCATATTAGTCTTCTTGAAACAATCCATTTTATATTAATAATGAGGGTATAATCAAAGTTTCTTATACACCTGCAACAAAACACATATTTCTAGTACGCTACCATGTCAGGCAAAATATAGTATAATCATGTTCTATATCATATTAGTCTTCTTGAAACAATCCATTTTATATTAATAATGAGGGTATAATCAAGATTTCTTATACACCTGCAACAAAACACATATTTCTAGTACGCTACCATGTCAGCCAAAATATAGTATAATCATGTTCTATATAGCCTTATGAATAAATCATCTAGTGTAATACCCAATATGATTGCTTCCATCAACCTCACCAAATTGGATGCTTTCCTTTTGAGGAACATGGTAACATGATGTATAATAACTAGCTTTGATAGTCCTAGATGATAACTAGATTTGATCCATGCCAAGGTTTAGAAGTAAGGGATAGTTCTAGATGATAGTAGCATTAGGAACTTCCTTGAATCCACCTTCGCATCTCTATGAAAATCTTTGTATGACAATGTTCCATGTACTTGGGGTAGTTTTGATGTAGTGGATATCATTTATGATTTTCCTTGCCACATTTAGAAGAATCCCTTGATGTGACAGTAGTCCTCTCACTTGTTATTCATGATAGTCTTATATGACACAATCTTATGAATGATGAATGATAACCCCTATGTTGGTTGGGATAGTGATAGTATCTCAATACTTTTATAAATGATTCCTTTGGTATTATGACTAAATTTAACAATGACACACTTGCCTCCAATGGCTTATGGCAGTCTCATGTCTTATGATAGTTGTAATGAACCTTGTATTTTAGGGTTGTCATCTAACTGTTGCTATCATCATTTCCTAGCTTCTGTTATGACTATATTTGGTCCATGATAGCATTGCTTAGCTTCATTTATGACTATATTTGATCCATGATAGCATTTTTAACATAATTAAATTATAGAGGACTTACTTTTTGGAAGATTATTTTTGTTTCCCTTCATGAAAGAGTATTATCTTGGTGTAGATTTTGAAGTTTTTAGATGAAATTTGATTATATGAGGCCATATTTATCATTTTTTTGTATTATTGAGAATTACTTACATTTGTTCTTTTTGTGTTTGTGAACATGTAGCATTGAACATCATGTCAAGGAAACATACAAATCCTCTAACACAATATGAACATGAAGCCAAAAATACAAGGACAAGAGAAACAATGAAGCAACTTCGTGAAAAAAAGAAATTGAACCCCATAGAAGAAGAAACTCCCATGAAATCTAAGAGAGATGTCGAATTGGCATCACAAAGACAACACATGCAAAATTTATATGCAATGATAGAAATGAATTTCAAAGTTGGAGGCACACCATCAACCATAAGTGAAGTTCAAGGAACACCATCTACAATATGTAATGTTCAAAGTACATCAACAATCACATCTCCAGTTGAAGACACGCCATCCACAACATATGGTGTTGAAAGTGTTGGAAGAATGAAGAAAGTGACCTCTGGGTTTGTTGTCATTGATGCCAACATTGGTTGGTAATTGGCTAAGTAAACTGTGTGTCTACACTGATCTAGTTTTTTGGTCTAAAAATCCTCGTATTAAAAAGAAATTCTATGAGTTTTTGATATGTTGCTTAGGAGTATAAGCTAACAGCTATAAATGAGTTCTCAAAAATTTTGCGTGATCCAGTTGAGCTATCCAAGTGATAGAAGATCAACATTCTTTTTTATGATAGGGTTATGAACTGTTTATCTTATAAATATTTTGAAGTGTTCTTCATTAGGTCTGGGACAACCTAATTAATGTTTGTTATGATTTGTAGAAAGTGCCAAAAGGACTTTTGAGTTAAGCTGACAGATCTTTTTGAGTTATGCATTCAATTAGGGCAACCTAATTGATGAAGGAAGATATGACTATGTATATATGTGTGTATGATGGAAAAAAGGAAGAGTAGACATAGAGTATGGTATGCAACAAATGAAATAGTGTGAAGTTGTTGATAATGATTGTATACTTGCAATCAAAGTAGAATTTTTGGTTTCTCCAGAGCTTAACCAGAACTAATTTCTGCACTTTGCATGTGCACTTCTCCAGTTCACTTTTGGCAATGAGCCATACCCTTTTGAATCTTGGCTATAAGCCATCTTTTGTATTTAAGTTATAATCCTTTCAAGGATAGTGTGTCTTGGCAGTGAGCCCTATAATATCTTATAGCATTTTTTGGATACCACTCAAACCCAATTTTTTGCTAAATTTGTAGAGATGTATCCTCAAGTTAAAATTTATCAAATGTTTTTTGAAATGCTAATGTTGATATGTGGCGACTAATCATGCAAATATTGTACACTCGTAACGTATCCTCACCGAGATTTGGGGCTGAGCCAGGCCTTGAGTGGGGGTTTAGGGGCAGTAGCCTTCAACAGCAAGGGTTCAGGTGTGACAATCCTCAAAAAAAAATTCCTATTAACACGTCAAGGTTTTCCCACTGACACGTCAAATGAAAAAAATGACTTTGTAAAACCCTAGTTCTAGAAGCTTCCAAAAATCTTGTTATAAGTGGTTGGGATGTAAGTTGTGGTGTGTGTAATTCACGAGATTGTAATTTTTTTTGCACTGGATAATAAAATCATTGCATGGCTGAGTTCTTGTGGATGTAGCCCATATTGGGTTAACCACATTAAATTTTTGTGTTGATCTCTTTTGTGTTATTCTTCATTATTATTTATGGGTTATTTAATTTGCATATAATTGATAATGTTTATTGCTTCAATCTACTTGAATCCTAACAACTAAAGCCTTTTTCTGTCAAATAAATAACACACGCACTAGTTGTTGTAGAGTACATATTGAATTTTTTAACCATTATGATGTTTATCAATGCATATGTGTAGATATGCATACTAACAATGTTTTGCAGGAATGTAACATAAGGCCTCCACCTAGATCTTCAAGGGATTTCTTATCTACCATTTTATGTGAAAGAGTGGATGGTCAAATTCTTTATAGGAAATCATGTTTGGATGGCATGTGTGTTTATTGTGGTGGCATGCTAAATTTTCCAATTTGACAACACATGGATAGTACTCATGCAGTTGGAAATGAAATTAAGGAATTTGGCAAATACAAGATAATGGCCTATAGTCTAAAAGATAGGAAAGAAGAAAAAAAGTGTGAATTGGTTAGTGTAGGATTCTAGTGTATTAGTTTATGGGCACTTTTCGTGATCATGTGGTCTATGAGTATGAGAGACATACACATAGAGATCGATGGGTGGACTCACAATTCAAGTTATGCAAGGACATGTTTCCACTTCATAGCATTGTTTTAGTTGTTCAATTTGTAGAGAAATACACACTACAACCACAAAACAAGGTGCAATCACAACACTACAACTCCACACAAGTTGTTATATTTGTGCATATACCATTCATTCATACAAATGATAGTACAAAGGATAACAAGAAGGTATTGAGGGAGTATCACTTTTACATCAATGATGATCGCACATATTCTACAAAGTTTATACACGGTTGCTTTCAGATGTTCTATGTTGATTTGGCTATTAGGGGCATATCATTCAGTCAACAAATCATATGATCATTTAACTATACATCGCAATCCAAGAACTCCAAAAAATTTTACTGGTTGAGCAGGATGCATAGGATCAATAGTATTCAACATATGTGGAATTTCTTAGAGGTCAGACATGGAATGGGGGAGCATGATGGTGCAAGAGCATGTATCAAAAGAGCCTTAGCATGAGAAGAGTTAAAGTACAAAGATAGTCTAAATTTGACAGATGCAAAATCAATTGTCCAGTGGTGTAATCATGTTATGGGTCCAGGTAATGAAGGTAATTATTTAGTTCGTAGATGTTTTTGGCTAGTAGATGATACTAACATTGAAAATTTTGAAGATTGTTGTACACTGACAAGATCGAGTGAGCTATACTCTTTTAGAAGCTCCGATGCAGGTACATGGACTATCCATACATGGAAGATCCAACATGCTTTTTTTCTGCATGTGTACACTTAAAGCATGAAATGATTGTGATTCAAAAGAGTGGGTTGAAAATTGGTTGTTAAGAAGTCTAACCCCACTTGACACATATCAGCTCCTAATGGCTCTACAAATCACATAGATGCAATCATATGTTGACTTTGATCATGTATTAGATCTACTAGAACCAGGTAGTATATCTTCTTGCATAGTTAATACAAAATTCCTAGTTTTATCTTACTTTGTAGTTTTATTGTGATGTTTATTAAATACATGTAATTGGATGAACATATCAATGTAGGGCATGTTTATGTAGTGATTGCAAATGAAGACAATGAAGATATTTTGTTGTTGTATTGAGGCCGAAAAGAAATTGGAGGCCCCAATTATAGATGGAGAAAACATAGAATATCCAACAGGTTTGTTGGTTGTTACTAGAATATGGATTAGAAGGTACCTAATTAAGAATGCTCTAGTTTGGTTGTTTGAGGACTTTGACACGCATCAAAAGATTCTTCACTACTCCAACCTTTTCATGGAATCCAATGTTCATTTGATCAAATATTAGGGAAGACTTGTGAATAAGAACTTTTGGAAAGTGTGTGAGTCTGACTATGAGGTAATACTTGACACAATAAAGAATAGAACAAACTTGGATGGTTTGTTGGATTGATTTGTAAGTATGTACATTAAATTTGTAAAGTCATGTTACTGATCACCTTTTTGGGTTATTAAATTATGCATAATTATCTTTTGTTCTAACTAATATGGAAATGATAAAAGAACATATATTATAAAGTTTCAATTTTTTAAATCACATTCTTTCATAGATTTATACCTCTACTTTCGGTATTACTAGAAATTGAATTTTCCTACAAAAATTCAATATGAGTACAAGAAGATCATTTTTTTTAATTGTGTATGAAAATTTTCAAAAGAAACAAATTCAAAATTAGGAAAATTGATTGGAGAACATAAAATAAGTGTAATTTCTAAAGATTATGCAAAACATATGAAGAAATTACACCAAAAGATAAGAAGATAGGTGGAAAAAATAAATAGCAAACACAAGGAATATGTAGATTAGATAAGTTGGTATAAACTATAAAGAATACAAGATTGGAAACTTAGTCATAGTATATTTGAGAAAGAAAAAAAATCTGCAAAGTACACATAAAAGTTGTGTTTTGTAAGTATTTTTCATGTATTGTCATTTGTGTGTTAGTCCAGTTTCAAAAGAGTGAATTCAAGCCAATCAAAAATTGTCTAACTATGTGCTTCTCCATTTGTAACCAATCAAAATAGTGGTTTGAACACCATAAACATGTTTGTGTGTCAATTTTTCTATTTAATATCTTATTGAATAGGTTGTAACATGTTTTCATTGTAAAATAGTACTTAATTGGTTTGTGCACCAAAGAAGGGGGTTATCTATTTAATTTATTAATCTTAAGAAGGTTCATGTGAAGAGAAACACCATATTTTAAAATCCACATCTTAAAAGGTACATCAAAGGTTGTCATTTAACACATTTCTAGGAGAAGCACCCAATTACAAAGTTGATCCCAAGTTGCAATCATCTAATAAGGGCATCAATCCTTATCTCACATGCCTAGGGTGATGTACTATGTTTTTGCATGGTACCATATGACATTACGAGGATGTATACTAGCATTATGAGGGTCCCTTTTCTATTTGGACATGTAAGTTTGATTGTACAAGGGTTTGCAATATTTCATTATTATTAATTAGCTAGGGTTTGGCATGTACATTGGTCTTTGATTATTGTTTTAGCTTGCATGTGTTTGATATACCATCCATTTCCTAGAGCTGTCTAGTTGGGGACATTAGAAAAACTAGAGCTTTTGGCTCAATTTCTTCTTCTTTGATTAGAAACTCTTTAATGCTTTGAAGGTTGCTATCAAACACTTCCTCTCTTTAATGACTTCATTTTCTATCATACACTTTCTCTCTTATATGTGTGTGCATGAATTTGCTGCCCTTTATGTATTAAAGGACTATCCATTGTATACATATTACTATGCATAATAAATAGACCAACCTTCACTTGGTCATGATTAACTATCATTTTGATATATATGATGTTTATGTTGCATTTGAGGATGTATACTAGCATTATGAGGTTCCTTTGCTATTTGGATGTAAAGTTATTGTACAAGGGTTTGCAATTTCATTTTTAGCTAGGATCTAGGTCTTTTGAATTGTATTAGCTTGCACGTTTTTGATAACCACCCATTTTCTAGAGTTGTCTAATTGGGACATACAAAAACTTGAGTTTTGGCTCAATTTATCATTCTTTTATTAGCAACTCTTTAATGATTTGAAGATTACTATCATACACTTCCTCTCTTTAATGACTTCATTTTCTACCACACACTTCCTCTCTTATATGTGTGTGCATGAAGTTTCTTCCCTTTATGTATTAAAGGACTATCCTTTTCTCCTCATAGGTCTAAAAACTTGTCCCATGACTGATATACCTTGCTTGGTGACTTTAATAATGTTCATAGTTTCATGCAGTCTTCTCTTGCTTCCTTTGCTTGTAGGTGACTAAAAACACGAGTGTGTTCTTGATTTGTAGCACTATGTTTTCTTGTTCTCTACACCCATCATTATCTTTGCACAATCTCGTATTGATTTGATGAGTTAACTATGAATTTTGCATGGATTTGGCTAGCTCTATAGGCTTGAACATAAGTATGAATGCCATTTTCATAAGTGACTGCCTTCATTACCAATCTTCCATCCGCTCTTAACCTTTTCTAACTTTTCTCTATTTTATCAATGTCACTCAGTGGTGCTATATGTACAAATAGTCTATATAAACCATATGAGTGATGCAACCATAAAAAAAACCACTACTACTGAAACATTCATGCTGTTAATATGTTAGATCTCATGTAAGAATAGAAATGAACATATGTACACCATAGGGGTTTGATGCAACCTTCAAACAAAATCTTACAACTCAACAATATACATGGTCATTAGATTGTTCATGTTAAATCTATATAATAATCATGATCAAGAAATAAGACATCACTCAACCATGATGCATGAACAAACACTATATATGCACACCATATGAGTGTGATGCAACCATTAAACAAACCAAATACAACTCCATGACATGCATGTTATTTGACCTTCCACATGCAATTTGTATTATTGTAATGCACAATGATGAATGTTGCTCACCATAATGCATGAATAAGCAAACTAGGCATACCATATGGGCTTGATGCACACTATTCATAATACACACTTCACACAAAAGCAATAACACTCATATGATATTGTCATATATGTCAATCAACCTTGACCCATACCAAACTTGTTATATGAGTTTGATACAATCTTCAAATAAAACTTATACAATTCAATGACATAATGTAATTAGTACCTTCAAATCAAGCTTGTCATACAAGTCTATCTATGTCACTAGATCCTCCATACAAATTCCATACAATCGTGTAGGAATCAATTGCAATCAACTATGTTGTATAAACAAGAACATCAAGCATGCCATGCAAATCTAATGCAACCATTCAACAAAATAGAACATACAACAAAATGATATATATCATCAATCCCTTCATGCAAATGTCATACAAGCATCAATGTCACTCAACCATAATGCATGAACAAGCAACTTCCAAAAAAATACCATACAAAATTATTTGTAACCATCAACTAAAATCCATACAACTTAGTGACATGTATATGTTATTAGAATTTTCACTTAAAAAGTCATAATAAAAATGTGTGAATAAACACACTAAGCACACCATAATGAACACTAGTTATGTTGTATGCTTAACAAAAAATCCAAAATTGGTAGGATTTTGTCATATATGTCATTCAACCTAACACATATGTCATACTCCATTCGAACAATCAAAGATAAGAGTCAATGCCATTCAATTATAATGCATAAACAAATGCATTAGACATGGCATAAAAGTTTGATATATAATGGAAATATAATATACACCATTTAACCCTAATACATAAGTGCACTTGAAACTCAGTGGCATACATGCCATTAGACCAAACTAACATGCCATTAGACCAAATTGACTCATCAGGAAACTCAATGGCATACATGCCATTAGACCAAACCAACATGAAAGGTGGTGTAACTTTATTTTTGTTTGTCATACGAACAAACCAAAAGTTTCAACACATCTAGATGGGTAGGTTTATGTTAGGAAAGGTCTTGTTTTGTACCCAAATATGCCATGTGGTCTGAGCTACAATGCACTGACGATATCTCTTAAGAGACGAAAGTGCAAAAAGGTAGCAAACTTTGACGAGCTATTACTCAAAAATCATTACACTTAGAAACATTTCATCTAAAGGTACGAGATCATGTAGGGACCCTCTACAATAACCTCTCTCAGTTTTTTATGTCTCCAAGCCGTTTTCCTATGGTATCAAGATTTTAGCTAATGGAAAAAGCATTAGATGCGTGCAATCTAAAGTTGCAAGGTGGTGTAACTTTCATAATGCTTTTAATACAACCAAAACCACAATTCCAACATGTCTGGATGGGTAGGTTTATGCTAGGCAAGGGCCTATTTCACACCTAAACATGTTGAAGTGGTCTGAGCTACTATGCACTAATGATATTTCTTAAGAGACCAAAGTGCAAAAAGGCATCAAAATTTGATGAGATGTTACTTAGAAACCATGGCACTTAGAAACATTCCATCTAAAGGTATAAGATCATGTAGGACCCTTTATAATAATCTCTCTCAGTTTTTTATATCTCTGAGCCATTTGCCTGTGGTGTCAAGATTTTAGTTGATGGAAAAAGCATCAGATGCATGCAGTGTAAAGTTGCAAGGTGGTATAACTTTCATTTTGTTTGTCGTACAACCAAAACCAAAAGTTCCAACATGTCTGGATGGGTAGGTTTATACTAGGAAAGGTCCTATTTCACACCAAACATGTCAAGTGGTCTGAGCTACAATGCATCAACGATATCTCTTAAGAGACCAAAGTGCAAAAAGACAACAAAATTTGACGAGTTGTTACTCGAAAACCATGGCACTTAGAAATATTTCATCTAAAGGTACAAGATCATGTAGGGAACCTCTACAATAACATATCACAATTTTTGATATCTCTGAGCTGTTTTCCAATGGTGTCAAGATTTCAACTGATGGAAAAAGCATCAAATACATGTAGTGTAAAGTTGCAAGGTAGTGTAACTTTCATTTTGTTCATTGTACAACCAAACTGATAGTTCCAACATGTCCAAATGGGTAATTTTATGTTAGGAAAGGTCCCGTTTCACACCCAAGCATGTTGAAGTGGTCTGAGCTACAATGCACTGACAATATCTCTTAAGAGACCAAAGTGCAAAAAGACATCAAACTTTGACGAGTTGTTACTCAAAAACATGGCTCTTAGAAACATTACAAAGAAAATTATGGGATCATGTAGGCCCCCTCTATAATAACCACTCTCATTTTTTGATATCTCTAAGTTGTTTGTTTGTGGTGTCGAGATTTCAGTTCATGGAAAAAGTGTCAAATGCATGCAGTGTAAAGTCAAGGTGGTGTAAATTTTGGTGTATGAACAAACCAGTTCCAACATGTCTATAATGCTACTCTGTTTCACACCCAAACTCTAAGTGTTGGAGTTTGTTGAGGTACGAGACCAGTTCATGGAAAAAGTGTCAAACTATGCAGTGTAAAAAAGGCAGTAAACTTTGACAAGTTCTTTACTTCAAAAACCGTGGCACTTAGACACCAACATGAAGGTACAAGAGGTTGGGCCCCTCTAGGTACTGTTTCACAACCAAACATGTTGGAGTGGTATGAGCTACAATGCACCAGTGATATCTCTTAAGAGACTAAAGTGCAAAAAGGCAGTAAACTTTGACAAGTTTTTACTCAAAAACCATGGCACTTAGAAACATTATGTATGAAGGTACAAGATCATGTTGGGCCTCTCTATAATAATCTCTCTTTGTTTTTGATATCTTTGAGCTATTTTCCTGTGGTTTCAGATTTCAATTGATGGAAAAAGCATCAAATGCATGTAGTGTAAAGTTGCAAGGTGGTGTAACTTCCATTATATTTATTGTACAACTAAAATGAAAGTTCCAACACATCCGGATGGGTAGGTTTATGTTAGGAAAGGTTTTGTTTCACACCAAACATGCCAGAATGGTTTGAGCTACAATGCATCAATGATATCTCTTAAGAGACCAAAGTGCAAAAAGGAAACAAACTTTGACAATTTGTTACTCATAAAATATAGCACTTAGAAACATTCTATCTGAAGGTACAAGATCACGTAGGGAACCTCTACAATAAAATCTCTTATTTTTTTATATAGTTGAGTTGTTTTCTTGTGGTGTTGAGATTTCAGTTGATGGAAAAATCATCAAATGCATGTAGTGTAAAGTTGCAAGGTGGTGTAACTTTTATTCTGTTCTTTGTATGACCAAACCAACAATTCCAACACATTTGGATGGGTATTTTTATGATAGTGAAGGTCCTATTTCATACCCAAACATGTCAAAGTGGTATGAGCTACAATGCATCAATGATATCTCTTAAGAGATCAAAGTGAAAAAAAGGTACCAAACTTTGATGAGCTATTACTCAAAAATCATGACACTTAGAAATATTTCATCTAAAGGTATGAGATCACATAAGGCCCCTCTACAATAACCTCTCTTATTTTTTGATATCTCCAAATGCTTTGCTCGTGGTGTTGAGATTTTAGTTGATGGAAAAAATATCAAATGCATGTAGTGTAAAGTTGCAAGGTAGTGTTACTTTCATTCTATTCATCATACGACCAAATAGAAAGTTCCAACACTTCTAGATGGGTAGGTTTATGCTAGAAAAAGGTCTTGTTTTGCACCCAAACATGTCGAAGTGGTCTGAGCTACAATGCACCAACGATATCTCTTAAGAAACCAAAGTGCAAAAAAGTAGCAAACTTTGATGAGCTATTACTCAAAAAATATGGCACTTAAAAATATTCCATCTAAATGGGATCACATAGGGACCCTCTACAATAACCTATCTTGGTTTTTGATATCTCAGAGTTGTTTTCCTATGGTGTTGAGATTTTAATTGATGGAAAAAGCATCAAATGCATGTAGTGTAAAGTTGCAAGGTGGTGTAACTTTCATTATTTTTGTTGTGCGACTAACTGAAAGTTTCAACATGTCTGGATGGGTAGGTTTACGCTAGGCATGGTCCGTTTTCACATCCAAACATGCCAGATTGGTCTGAGCTACAATGCATTGATGATATCTCTTAAGAGACCAAAGTGCAAAAAGACAACAAACTTTGAAGAGTTGTTACTCATAAACTATGGTACTTAGAAACATTATGTTTGAAGTTACAAGATCATGTAGGGAACCTCTACATTAACCTCTCTCAGTTTTTTATATTTCCAAGTTGTTTTCTCGTGGTGTCAAGATTTCAATTGATGAAAAAGTGTCAAATGCATGTAGTGTAAAGTTACAAAGTTGTGTAACTTTTGTTTTGTTCATCATGCGACCAAAATGATAGTTACAACATGTTCAAATGGGTAGGTTTATGCTAGGAAAGGTCTTTTTTCACACCCAAACATGTCGAAGTGGTACAAGCTACATTACACCAGAAGCATGAAGCATAAACATGAACACATGAAGTATACACATGAAGCATGGAGCATACATATGAATACACGTAATACATGAAGTATACACAAGAAACATGAAGCATACATATGAATACACATAATGAATGAAGCATACACAGGAAGCATGAAACATACACGTGAACACATGAAGTATACATAGGAAGCATGAAGCATACATGTGAATACACCTAATACGTGAAGTATACACAAGAATTATGAAACATACACACGGATTCATGAAGTATACATAAAAAGCATGAATCATACACATGAACACATGAAGTATACACAGGAATCATGAAGCATACACATTAATACATGTAATACATGAAGTATACACGAGAAGCATGAAGCATATAGGTGAACATCTGAAGTATAGACATGAAGCATGAAGCATACATGTGAACACATGAAGTATACACAAGAAGCATGAAGCATACAAGTGAATACATGAAGTATACATGGGAAGCATGAAGCATGCACATGGATTAATGTAATACATGAAGTATACACATAAATACACATGAAACATGAAGCAAGAAGTATACATGTGAATAAGTGAAGCATGTACTCAAATACACGTAATACATGAAGTATACACATGAATATAAACTATACATGCATGAATACAAACTATACACATGAAAAAATGTAAGTCGAAAAGTATACATTGGAATACACATAAGTCACAAAGTATACATGTAAGTTGTAAAGTATACACTTGAATACATGTAAGTAATTTAAGTCACAAGTCATGAAGTATACATAAAAATACACATAAGTTACAAATTATTCACATGTATACACGTAAGTCACAAAGTATGAATAAACATAAGTCACCAGTATACACATGAAAGGCACACTCATATAGAAATGCATTATTGGACCACTTTTAAGAAGGATGGATAGTTTATTAAATAAGCTAATAGGTTTATTAGCCTTGACTATAGGATTGTTTAGATAATTAAATGTATACTCAGTAACATTTGTCATGAATGTTAGAAAGCTATAGGCACGTGTGAAAATTTGCATGTAATAAAAATCATCAGTAATTATTTAAGCATCAAATGAATAATCAGTGAATATTCAAAAACAAAAATCAAGAATAAGATGTAAACAACACCCATGCCTACAACATTCAAAATACAATTTACACAATATGCATGATAACATCATTCAAGAATAGCTATCAAATATAGGATTTACTTAATCCCCATGTTGACAAAGTTCAAGATAAAACTATATAATTTGATAGCAACAGTAAAATAAGATTTGCACTAATCAAAAATCTGTAAGGCTATACAATTCAATATATATATCGATAAAAGTATACAATACATCTAATAAAATCATACAAGATTACTATAAAAGAGCCATGTGGACATAAGATGTCACATATATCGATAGTACAAAACATATGTTCAAAAATGCCACATAGGCATACAATAAATGAATACATAGTCATTTCCCGCTAGGGGAAGGAAAAAGATCACACGTTGCCTTCAATGGTCGGCTAGATGGAGTGTCTATTGATTCTTTTATCTTTAAAATGCACTCACTAGTCCTCTTCTCTTCACTCATCTAGAGATGCAACTGATACAATAAGAAGTATATATGTTAATAGATATAAATTGAATTATAGAATGACATAACAAAATAATCACTTACCACAAACAAATAATCATCATGCTCATCCACAACATTAGCATGTTGACGATCTGGTGTGATAATCACCTATAGCAACCATCAAGATAACAATTAAACTACATACAAGTATCACGAAATTTTTTAATAATAGACCATAAAAGAGAAAATATAATGTCAAATTTACTAATTTGTCACATACCTCTATCAAAGGATCAAAATTGGCTATTGATGTAGCAACTCCATGGTCCATCATGCCATGGACATTGCTAGGGATGTCTAATGTCAACATCTAAAAGTGAAACAACAAATATGAAGTTTTTAATCACTTCCATTAGTTTCTCTGTTTAATTAAAAGCATAGACAAGGCAATGAACTATTTGAAAAAATGCCTCAAAGAAATGTGGTCTCAAGGTGATGGAATGCCATGATGAATGCCATGCCAAGAAAATTTCTATGGATTGTCTTGATGTCTATTTTTGGATTGCTAATAAGGTAGTTGTTAGGGTCTTTTTGAAGATATATAACCATATATTTCCCACGGTATCCATAAAGAATGGAGAACTTGTTGATATTCATTGAATGTTACAAAAAGGCTTATTGAGAGACCTCATGATGACAAATATATTTCACCTAATTTATACAAACTTGTAGCAGATAAGGACCTTTGGTCTCAATATGGAAAAAATAAAACATTGCAAAATATATATGTTAAGAGTTTCATAATACAGGATGAAACACCTATAATGGAAAAGAGGATGCAATCTCATGTAGAAAGGGATGGTCGTAGCAAAAATTTAATGATAGTCATACCAATAATGCAATGGGAAGCCACTTTTAATAATGGCATGTTTTTGAAGAATGAAGGAAAACCTTAAACCATGCTCATGAATTAGTATCAGCCACTATACAAAAAGAATAGTGAATACCATTATGATGAAAGGAGTGATGGGTTATATTCTTGAGCATTCATGAAGAAAATACATTCATCAAGATGAAAATGGAGGATGATATCTTCACAAAATATGGTCAAGTCTTCAAGATAATGACCTCTTTGACAATAATTCATAACTACATGGTTACCTTGAAGGCAGTCTTGACAACTATAAAATGACCCCTATGAAAAAGATAAAACATGAAGATAAGAGGGGTAGTCCAAGAAGGCAAATGCAAGGAAATGACAATCATATGAGAAGGAAAACAAGGATAGTAATTAATGATTGTGATAAATATATAAATGATCATGATTTTTTATTCTTCATTTGTGCTTAATATAAACTTTATGGATGTGATTTTAAATGATTGCAATAATTATTGAAGGACATTGATCTTGTTGATAGTCCTCATGAATGTGATGGAGACTTTTGTACTGTTGGTAGTCTTAATGACTATACTATGACCTTAGATGAAGACCTTAAGATAGTGGTTAAGGAATTTGATTTATGTATTTGAAAGTGTGCTAGATGAAGTCTTAATGACTATGACTATGCTTTGCTATGAAGCTAAATACCTCATGGTTTGTCATCATTAAGTGTAATGGTTTATCCTCAATTAAGTCTTGTGACTATTCATAGCTCTCAATGAGTATTATGAGTATGGTTTGTCCATTTAATAGAAAGGAAAAGTTTTAAAGAGGAAAGTATGGATAAAGGACATCATTCATACATGTAAGGACAACCATTTCATACTAATAACTATGACTATATTGTGACCTAAGGGGAGTATTTATGACTGTACTATGGATCCTTATGAAAGAAATTCATTAGGAAAATTAAAAATTTAAAGTCACAAACACCTTATGAGGACAATCAACCTAAGGGTGTTCTAGGATAATAAAATATCAATGACTAAGGCATGAGAGACAATCAAGGGGTAGTTTGTCAAATGTCAGTGAAATAGAGGAAAACCACTACTAATTGAGGATAGTCATATTGTTGTCATTCCAATAGGAAAGTCTAGTATGAGGAGAAAATTTTTCATTGTATTATTGCATAGTCAAAGATTCAAGGGAGGATAATAACCAAATAGGATAGGGTTATAGTGAAAAAGGGCATATGACAACCTACAACAAATGAAAATTAAGAAAAATGATAGGGGGATTCATATATCAAAAGTTATAAGACTTTCATAAGCATAAACAAGAAGATGTCTTGGAGGTTGTTGATAGTGTACAAGACCTCAAGAGAGCTTCAAATGGGATAGTCACTTCATTAATGATAGTGATAGGCCTGTCAAGGAAGAAAGAAGATTCAAAGGATAGTTTGACAATATAGTGGTCTCCAAGGATTTAACGGTAGTCCATGGATTTATTTTAGACACTAAATGCATGTAAGTGGTTGAAGATAAAAATGCATATAATAGTGAAACCATGATGAGTAAGGGTGGATATGGAAGGGATATTTTAGATGAAAGATTTCCAAGAAAGGTTATTCATTACAAAGGGTAGACTTCAAGGGTAATAGAGTATTAAATGAAAGAAGGTAGTCACTTCATCATAGATGACAATACAAGGTTAAATTTAAGGATAGTAAAATGATATAGGGTAGTCATTGAAGTGTCCTTAACTTCACATCAAAGTCAAGAAAATCATGACAAAGGGCGGTTTCAAACTTTAAAATGATAGTCCTTTGTCCCTTTTCATCACAAAATAATAGTTTTCATTGTATATAAGACATTATCATCAAAGAAAAAGCTATAAGATAAAAAAATTAATATGTGAAAGGGTATGAGATTGAAAGGAAAGTGAAAATGAAAAGTTCAAAGCCAAAATATATGATGTATTATTTAAAAGACTAATGAATTATCCTGCACCCATCACTTTAAAGAGCCTAGTTATCTAAGTTCATGTAGTTTCAAGCATTATTTTAGATTTGTACAAACAAAATTACCAAAACTAGCTAACATTGTTTTACAACACCATTAATGAATAAACATTACCTGAGTGAAAGTTTTTTGAGGATGAGAATAGCAAGGTGTCAAGGTTGAAGGTCCACCAGCAAACTATTTGACATCCAAAGCGTGTTATGAGACAATCATTCATATAACGTCCAACTATTCACATGCAATAATTATTTCTTTAATACTAGTTGCATACCTATGGACTCAACGTCGTAAACATATAGGGTTCTGCAGGAACGGTGCACGTATCATGAACACTTCGACTCTAAATTTTCATCATATTCATTCTATATACTAATTTAGTTATTCTTACATTTCAAAATAGAATTTAATAAAAAACATTAAATGAACTTGCTAAATCTTACCTGAGAATCAATATCTAATGTTTCATTTAGCAAGGCATCTATCATAACCATTTGCTCTACAACTTATGTATGCTATTTAGTTGCATCCCAAGCACTCTCACCATCATATATGCAAACAAAACCACAAGAGCGACAATGGTGGGCTAGAATTTTGGGCCTAGAAGTCTCACCCACATCAAGCTCTACAAAAGGCCTCACATATTGTACAATGCTCTGAGTGAGCGAGCTAATCGAGTCCAACGTGTCCACCTTGATACTGTCCTTCACAATGGAAGGAACGGTGACATGCTCGACCACAAGTTTGGACAAGGGTCTCAGTGCCAACTGCGGATTATGTCATGCACCTGGTCTATCATGTGTGGAGCCCCCACCTCTACCTTGAAATTCTAAATAGTACAAATAATGTGGCACCTTACTAAGGACAAACTCACAATAGAGTTTCGTTAAAAATTACTGTGGTACCTCATTGTTATTGCATGGAGGTTGGTCAAAAACCATCCACCATCGCCCCCAAAACTTATTTTTAAATAACTCATGGTGGCACCAATGGATGGGGAATCTCTTACGTGCATGTGATAAAGGTGCATTGGTTCTTGGGTGTATAAAAAGGGCACACAAGTCAGCTTTGCTATTTTTTTCTTTTTTCACTTGTGCATAGGAAAGTCCACTTACATAAAATTGTTTTAATTCTTCCCTCTTATTTAACCAAAAATTTATTTTCTCACTCATTACTCCTACGTGAGATACAATTGACTTTAGAAATTCGGTAATTCCTCTCCTATAAGGGTGAGTTGCATCATGTTCATTTAATCTTGAAATCAATTATTCAAGCTCTCTTTTGTTGTTTTGAATTTGATTTAAAATATTTTCTTGAGTTCCTTGTGGATTCCTACGAACTGAGGGAGGGGCTTGAGGTTCTTCTTGTTTAGGAGGGTCTTCGTGAGGGGGTACTTGTGAATTGTCAATGCTCAAAGGTTGATTTCTTGGAAATTAAAACAAATTTTAATTAAAATATATATTTCAATCTACATTTTAATTCAAATTCGAAACTAAAACAATATAAATGCATACCTCTTTTATCTGTTCAACCTCTTTGATGTCTTGGTGGCATCCTTGTGAAGAATCACAAGCTAAGAGTGCAAAAAAATGATCTCCTTTTGGTGAGCGCGAGTTGGATAGGCAAGAAAACAAGAGCACAAGTCGCAAATGAGGCATAAATGAGGGTTTAAAATGTAGTTTTTTTTAACTACCTTTTTCATTTGGCACTACCAAATGGCTTAACCATTTGGTGAGTGCCAAATTTGGCACTCACCTAATGTAATATTGCAGATTTTTTAACAATGTGGCACCTTCTTTTGTGGCACAAAACCCAAGAAGTCAAATCCATTAGCGGGAAATGTAGACATCTCAAATTTTCTCCCACTTCTCCATACCAATTTCCTATAAATTAATTAAATATATCATTATTTAATTATTTTGACTAATTACTTCCAAATTAACTATTCTTTTCCATTAATTAATTAATTTGACTAACATAACAATTGATTATAGTTAATCCCCCTTCACATCCCTAATTTCAATTAATCAAATCCAATTAATTAATTAACCTTAATCCGAAATTCCTCCAATTAATCAATTGAATAATGCATTCTTATTTAAATGAGTGGGCTAATTAGTCAACCTTTAATATTTTCTTCTAGTTTAAAATTCCACCACATGCCACTAGAAACCAAAAACCTTGCCCTCTAATCTCCTCCATCAATTTTAAATCCAAGGAGAAACTCTAGACCCTCCATTTTCACCCATGCCTCCTCAAACCAATTATCTCCACTCATTTATCACACATATGTGAACATGTACCATGGAGAAATCTTGACATTCCATTTCATCTCTAAATCTTCATCTTCCACTTCTCTCCTCCATCTCTTCCCACTTGCTTGCATATCATTTCATGCTATATTTTTAGGAAATCTCACCCCTTGATCAAACACTTCTCATCTCCTCTTGCCACTTGTTTAGAGTCTAGGATACAAATCCATGCAAAACAATCCTAGCCCTTGATTTCATCCTTCAATCTTCACCCTCCATGTACAACTTGAAAATTTTATCTAAGAAGGCTTACCAAATGACATTACCATTCATCATTCATAGTATGTACATATAATTAAATTGAGTAACATCAAATAAAGGAGCATCCACATTAAAATCATTACACATTTGGAGCATATCAAAAAATTTCAATGGAGGTATAATATTCTTTTATTGTATTTACATTGTCACTTTAAATTCTATTTTTGCTATAAGTTGAGTGTGTATGTCTTGTTTGATTTTAAGCTTCATTACTTGTTTGCACATCTAAATATCCCAGTTTAACTTAAATTTTATATCCATATTTCTAGCATGATTGGTGGGACTCTTGTCCCAATACTAATCTTTGTTTTCAAATCCTCTTTATATATATATATAATATTTTGACATTCATGGATGTGTTCCAAGTCTACAATGTTTTTTCCTACATCATAGTGTTTGTACTTGGTGCTCATTCCAATTTTCAATACACACATGTTGCATGCAACCTACGCATAAGTTTTCATGTCTATGCAAATAATACACATGTGTGGTGCTTGTTCCTTGGCTTGTGGTGCACATGGAGTCTTCCTCCTTTGATGAACCTAACATTATTTCTTTTCATGTTTTAGGCTTTTAGGGTTTTGCTAACATCATCCTTTTCATTTCTTAGAATTTTTTCGGAGTGTAATAATTGTTTCATTGTCATTTTTCACTCTTTTCATCAGGTTTTTATATATTTCCTTTTACAAAATTTCACCACAATTTGAGTCCTCAATTTTTACTAACCTCAATTTTTCTTTGTCATTATTAAATTCCTTCCTAACCTCTTTTTTGTAGGAATATGTGTGATTTTAAGAACTAAATTTTATATTTATAGGTTTGTGGGTTCTTTCAACATAGACAACATGGTTCTTGTTTATTTCTTGTGGTGCTTGTTTGCATTTCCCATGGTATTATGCCTTCTCATGATATTTGGATAATTTTTGTTCATCTTTACATAAATTGGATTTTGTCTTTCTTAATTTTCGTATATTTTATACTTTAAATTCTTGCTAAGGTCTTTATTTTGTAGGAAAGTTAAATTTTATAGGCTAACCTTCATGTTTGTAGGTTTGTGGACATTTTGGTGTGAAAAGTATGTTGTCACATTGCTTATTATTATTTTATGGAATTTTTCGTGTTTGTTTCTCTACTATGGTGTGTGTATATCTCTCATAGAATTCATGTCTATTTTGAATTGTTTTTTTTTTTGTCTTTGATCTCTAATTTTGTTGTTTGTACTATTAAGGTAGTATCTATTCCCTATGTATAGGCACCTATGTAATTTCATTAATTTTATAGCTTTAATCTTGATCCTTTTTATTTGACCCTTTTTAGTCTTGTGGATTTGATTAACTTGAGTATTATAATACTAATTTATAGGTTTTGTTGGTGAAGACCTAGACCATTAAAACTAATAACAAGTTCCTTGTAGGTTTTCTAGAAAATAAGACCCATTATCAAACCACTTTCTTTTGTTCTTTTCTAGACATTTTATTTGATGGTTAAAATCAACTTGTGTGTTTATCTAAAATATTTTATGTAAGGGTTAAAATTAAATTGCTTGGTGTCTTCAATCATCCCAAAGTGCTCATGTATGATTTATCCTTGTACCTTAGGGCTATCTTGGACATTAAAAAAATAAAAAAAATTTAATTTTTTTTAATTATGCTTTCCTTTGATTTCATCACCAAGGGGATGACCCAAAGTCTCATGTTTTGATGGGGTGTATAAATTTAGTGGAGAATTAAAATAATCTACCATTGGGATAAAATTTATTGCTACTCTACTAAGCTTGCAATATTGTGTTCCTCACCTACCTTTGGGTATATCAAGGACACCCCTTGAAAGCCACATATAAGTCTAGATAGGACCTTTCAATTGTATTTGGTTGTAATTCACTAGTGAGTGGTTAGCCTTAGGAATTTAGTCACCCCATGCCTCTAGAAATAGGTTTGTAGGCCATGTATGATATTTCCTCACACCATTGAGTGATCTTGGGTAATAGAAATGATTAGTTTCTCATCATGGTCCTACATTCCATACATAGAGACATATTTGTGAGCTTAAAATCACTCACACATCCAACACTTGAATAATATAGGTTATCAATGTATTTTATTTATTTACAATTTTGTTGAACCTTTTCTTGTCTTCAAAACCTTAAGCCAAACCAATATTTGGTAATAAAATCATTTTATTATTAGTACACATCCAAAAATGGTACATTTAAGAAAATTTTGAAGCCAAGTCCCTTGATCAAAATCCAAATCAAATCCACTCTTGAAATCCCAATCCAAACTTGACTTCAATCCTCATTGTCCTTAAACCCATCCTCATAATCCTAATCCACCATCCAAATTAGTAACATTGTTAAAGTGGTAGTACATCCCCAATATTGAACAATTAAATTCCAAGTTTCCCACACCCATAGAATCCATACTAATCCAAAACACCATTATCCTAAAACAACACTTGGACATCTCAAAATTTACCTTGGATTCTTAAAATCAAGACATCCAATCATCACAATCTATCCTTTGGACTATAAATAATCCTTAAGGCCCAAATATATCCTTGGAACCTTACATTATGCATAGGTTTCAAACTTAATCAACCCAAAACCATCACAAGGATATAGTTCCAAACATTTAAATAGTCCAAGTATCACAACTCATCCAACCAATCAACTATCCAATCCTCCATATTATTTTAGCCTATATTTAAGCCTTAAGTTATTCTTGGGTTATAGAACTATCTCAAATAAAATGAAATAAATGCCAAATCCTTGAATCTAAACCACCCTAACCATCCTTCTAGTACTCACCATCATATTTAATCAACCCATCCAAACCATCCAAATCATCAAAAACTCATCCAAGAAGGCTACCCAAAAACACTAATTTCCTTTTAGTTATCACTCTCAATCTAACTATACAAATATCATCCTAAATATATGAGTCCAAATGGCTTCCCATTTGAAACTAATAATCCAAATTCAAATATCAAAAATCAAATTAAAAATTTTTTTTCCAACCACAATAAAAATATCTATCTTGAAATGCTCAAAGAAAATCCATTTCTTAGTGAATATATTATAGCTCAATTTCCACTTGAAGGAGAACCATCTCACCAACATCATAGTGATAGTGATAATGATTCTCCAGAATAACTTGAATATACTTTGGACACCATAATTTCCTAAAATTTGAACAAGGACATGCCCTTATGGAAATGTTCATAGAAATAAACAAAGATGAAAGAATTTAATAATAATTTGAATTGAGATCTAAATTGCCATATATTTATGATATTTACAACCTTATTAACATGGTACACCATGAGACTCTTGACCATGTCAATGAACATGAATAAAATCTATCCATCAGCCATGAAAATCTAAAATCGTATCCATGATCATACAAATCTTCAACTTGATCATAACACCTTGTATCAATCCAAAATACCTCTTGTCATTAAAGAAGAACCGTCATGAGGACTTGATCCAAACTAGGACACAAAAATCTCATAAAATCAATCTTTGAAACATTCTATTGACCAACCAACCCACACCCATCAATGAAATGAACAATAGAGCCAAACACTATACCTCTTGATCAAGATATGTCGACTTTGCAAATTTTGATATGTTAAGTTCTAATATTTCCACCTCTAATGTGACCAATCATACCTTTTGAAAATATTGGTTATTTTAATGAACCAAGCTGATCTCATAATATAGCCTATGGAATTGCCATCTCCCAATGGTTAGCTAGTTGGAGGGATTTCCCAACAAACGAATGAAAGCTTTGATAAGGCTTTCCTCTTTCACTTTGGGATCTACAAAACTTGAGAGGGTGATCCCTACAATGTATTTTTAGATACTTTTGTCTCAATTATCATATACATTGTAAATTCAATAGATAAATTTGTTGGCATATAGCTTCTAGTGTTGTCATTGATGACAACTAAAGTCATCTCCATGGTCCGTAGATCAGTATCTAGTCATACCATAAGCTAAAGTGAAATACTATGTGTTACTAGCAGAATACTTGAAGAATAGGGTATCCAGTCAGTCAGTTAATCTATCTACTTCACCAAATCATCGTTTTGAGTTGTGGACCCCTGGTATTGCTTATTGAGCACATATATTATCTTATTACTATTTTTTTTTGTGTTGCATTAGTTGTAGTATGAGCTTGGAGGTCCGGTAGGATGTTTTTTGTCTACTTGCTCATTGTAGTTGACTCAGTGAATGTGGCGTGTTGTGGATGTGTAAAGTGAAATTATTTTTAAAAAATTATGTTCAATTATTTAATTATGGGTCCCAGCTATAGTCTAGCCAACTTGTTTGGGTGTGCATCAAAATTGTTCATGAGTTGGGCCAACAGTTGATAATATTTCCAAGTTTTATAAAGCCCGAACTATAGCGACCTGATTTCTAGATGCGGATATATATAAGAGATTCGATATATCATTTGAGACATGAGAAAGGAAGTGTGGTGGTGTATTGTGATCATCAAGAACAACGATTAGGTGATTATACATAGTTTCACTTGTCAATTAAGATTTTGTAGTGCGATTTATGCAGAGCAGAGCAGAATTGTTGAATCAGTCAGAAGGACAGCAGATTACCTATAGAGCTTAATTGGAACTATAATCAGGTATTGTTGATGCTATTTCATCAGTTCATTCTTTTGGATATATTCTAAATCATTGTAGGGCAGTGAGCCCATCCTTTTTGAGCAGTGAATTCTAGGTAGTGAGTCTGAATGCAAGTGCATTCCCATTTTGTACTTTTCATTTTGGGTATACTCATATTATATTGTGGATTGGCCATCCACCATAGTTTTTCCCCTAATAGGGTTTCCACGTTAAAAATTCTAGTGTTACAGTGTTGTGGTTACTTTCTTTTTGATGATGCATGTTCTTTTGTTGAATGATTAAGTTAAATGATAGAATAATTAAGTTGATTTTTTGCACAACACTGATTCAACCCCCCTCTCAGTGTTGCTTGTTTCCAAAAATTGGTATCAGAGCTAGTTCCTCGAAAGAAGTCTTATAGCTTGAGGAGATCTTGGAAAGTTCTTCTCAATGGATTCAAGCAGTCTTCAACAACAACTTATGGTGGCCCTAGATGATCTTGACCAGATAAAATCTTAGAACCGGGAACTACAAGAAAATCTTGAGAATGCAAAAAAAATCATTCAGTCACTAAAAGACAAGATCAATGAATCAAGGGAGAAAAGAAAGGAATTATGTGGTCAGCTCAAATAGAAGAAAAAAAGCATGGAATATGAACAACTCAGTCTAGCTCTGAAAGAGAAAACAAAAGAATGTGAAAATTTTTCCAAAGAGAATACTACCTTGAAGCGAGAGATGGAATCTATAATGATAAAAATGACCAAGGAGATTGAGGACATGAAGAAGAATGAAGAAAAGCTTGCATGGTAGTTGAAAGAAAAATCAGAACAATGCAACCGACTAGATAATGAATTGGAGCAATCCAAGAACAATGAAGAAGTGCTTGAAAAGAAGCTTGATGATCTCAGAGATGAACTTGCCACTACAAATAAGTATAAGGAAAAATTCAAAGAAAGCTTAGCCAAACTTGATGAACTAATCAAAGGACAGGGGAATGATGGTGACAGATGAGGTCTTGGATATGAAGAAGGAGAAAGTTTCAGATATGGACAAAGGAACTCTAGATAAAGGAATTTCAGACAAGGAAGATTCAAACAAGGAAGTTAGATGAAAGGAGCCAAAACATATCCGGTAAGGCAACCAAATGCTCAAAGATTTAATGGCTATTGTTATGTCTACAAAAAATTTGGTCATATGGCTTCTCAGTGTAGGAGTAGAATGAATACAAGTAGACCACCATTCTTAGGTCAATGTTTTAATTGCTATAAGTATGGTCATAAGTCAAGTGAATGCTGAATTTTGATGAAAAAAATTCATAGAGATGTTAGATGCTATGCATGCAATATATTTGGACATATTTGTAACCAATGAAAATCAAGACAAAGTCAGTGGAACAGTTGGCTTGGACAGAGAAATGTTGTGTGTCACAATTGCAACAAATTTGACCACATTGCCAGATTCTGCTGGAATAGAAGAGGTCCGGAAAAAATGAACATGCAACAAGATGTTAAAGGAAAAGGAAAAGTCACTACTAATGAGATCAAGAAGAAAATGTAGAAGAAATGGGTGAAGAAGAATCCCTCTATAGAAGGAAATGGACTTGCACTAGAAGCAACTTCTAGTAATTCCTTAGGGAATTAATTTTAAGTCTCTGGCATAGTGGGAGCTATCAAGAAAAACTCTTAAACCCCCTCTTGCAGGTGAATGATACTGGAATATAGATATGTCTAGTAGGAGAGTTGATACTTTTTAGATGATTGTTTGACTGGTTAGAAGCATTAGTGAAGAATATTGGAGATCTAAATAAGAGTCTTCTATCTCGGTGCCTGAAAGGAAAGAAACCAGATGAGTTAGGGGAAAGGAATTTATTGCAAAATAAAGGAGTTAGGTATGTGGACAATAAAAGGAATGACTTCAACCCTCATTTTTCATATTGCATTTGGAGAAAAGCGGTTTGGAGAGCTCTAAAGTGATCATTGGGAATTTGTGGAGAGACTCAAGAATAAAGGAGAATCTGCAATCAAATTTTATTTTCGTCCTTAAAAGGTATTTATTGAAAACCTATAAATTTGTGTGATTGCAATCATGTCTACTCCTCTCATAGTTGAAGTTAAGGATAGGCCACAACCAAAGTTCAAATGACATCCATATAAGTCCGTAGATACAAAGCCATTAAGTGCATTTTCATCAGTGTCGTATGGATTCCTGCATATTGAGGATATTAGGGCTTATGTGCATGCAAACATTGAAGATTTGGGAACCTCTCATTTGATGGATTTGTACTCTCATCATATAATTCAAGATTATACTGTGAAACTAGAATTTGAAACCCTAGAACATATGAAATTTTCACAATTTATGAAATTCCTCATATTTGAAGAAGATGAATGCATTTGATATATGTTGAGCTATGTCCATGATGAATTCATGTGGTTGGATGTGTCATTCAAAATCACAAAAGAAGCTATATGTGTAGTCACAAGACTAAATTCCACTGATAGACTTCTAGTATTGAAGTCTGTGAAGAATGATAAGGTTACTCAAGCGATAGGATCGCAATGGGACATAAGAGCAATGAAGCTAAATGATATTTCTGTAGTGGATGTAAAATTTGCATCAATGGGTTATCGGCTATAAGATTTATCACTCAAGTCAGGAGAATTCAGTATCTAGCACAGCTATCTACGCAACATATGAAATGGTCAAAAAAAATTTAGACTATGATTTATGTGAATTGCTCAAAAGCTAATTATTGGAGAATTTGGGAAAAATCAAAAAGGATAAGAACAAATTCAAATATGGTAACTTGTTGATATGTTTGTTTTTCTACTTCTTGGGTGAGGTACCGAGAGTTGGTAAAGTTTAATCGCGTAATGATATGCTGGTAGCTGTTCAGATATGGAATATCTTATGTGGACTCGGTGATCAACAAACCCGCAACACAATCCTTTGGGGATACTTTAAAATTTTTCAAAATTTGATGAATGCCAGAGAAAGAATTCTAGCCACAATAGTGGAACAGCACAAAGACACTATTTGCTTCATGGTAGACATTAACCAATGCCATATGGAAGCTACTGATCCTAGAACAATCATGCTTATGGGTTGTGAAGTAGATGAGAACATTCTGAGGATGTATGTAGAACACCTGCTAAATTCACCACTTGATCAGGGAGAAAAAAGGTTTGGTACTTATGTAGATAAAATATTGTAGGTTCATTCAAAATTGAAAAATCCCATGATAGTCAAAAGGGTAAGAAAAAAGACATAAGCTTTTGAAGAGAGTAGGGCATTAATGTGCATAAACTAAAAGAAGTGAACTAAAGTAGATGAAGCTGAAGTAGCTAAGAAGAATGAAAAGGCAGAATTAGCCGATCTGGGAACATCTCTTGCTCACACTAGAAGTTCCTCTACAACTTAGTCAAATCAAGCTGAGGCTTCCAAAAAAAGAGAGAAGAATAAAAGCACAATATCTTGCAAAGTCGTGTCTATAGATGAAGAGGAAGAAATTGGTTCAGAAGTAGTAAGGGAGATAAAGGTTATTGGTACACAGGCTGTCAAATTGAATAAAAGAAAATCTATTGGCAAAGGAGAAGAAGCAAAGAAAAAGGCCAAAATTGACAAGCCGAGTATGTCTATTGAGGAAGTTGAGAATGTAGTGGTAAAAGATGGAAATCTCAAGCCACTTTGTGATTGGTATGAGATCTCTGGTGAATCTGATAAGAGAATTCTTGAAGAAGCAACAATAAAGCATATGAATGTTTTTAGTGAAGCTCTTGTTGAAATATTTTATGGTTTGCCTACAAGTCTATATAATGCTTTGGAGTCTAGGAGGTCGAGTGCCTTATCAAAAGAAGAAAAATATGAGGAAGAGAGTCCTAGCTGAATTGTGCCCAAAAATGACAATTGAAGAAATGGATTTATTCCTTGAAAAAGCTAAAAGGGAAATTAAGAGAAAAACAAGAATAAATAAACTCATGATTGGTGAAACTGACGTTGTCAGTGAAACTAAGGAAATTCTAGAAGAATTTTTCTCAAGGGATAAGATTAACATTGAGGAAATCAATACTGAAAATGTTCAAGGAAATGAGGAAGTGACTGTGGAGGTAAATGAATTCAATGAAGAGAATGTGAATGAGGAGAACATGAATGTGTCTGATCCTCCAGAATTTGAGGATAATGTTGACTTCTCATAATGTGGAAAATATAGACACCTATGGCAACTAAGGTCCCTATTGAGGTGTTAGCTGAGGAAAAAGAGGTGCATACTGAAGAAGCTGAAATGCCTAAAGTCAATCCTAAAGATGAATCCAAGGTTGAAAAGGAAAAGGATCAATAAATCAGAATAGAGGAAGTGAAGGAATCTCTATTGGAGCAATAGGAAGAGTCAGATCATGAGTTAGATGAAAGCGCAATTAACCTATCCACTCTGTCTCCAATTCAGATGCTAAAGGTCACTAAAATTGCTCAAGCCAAAGCAAATGAGAAGATACTAAAATCTCACATAGAGGACAGTGAACTGCTAAAGCTTGCATCTAGAGTTTTATAGAAAATAATGCCTACTTATGTTATGGACCCATCAGGTTCTTCCTCTAGTAAGTTAAAGAAGCTAATAAATTTTGTAGATTCTCATTTTGAATATTTTGAGAACTCAACTTTGATTAAAGTGAAAAAGAAGTTCAAGGAGAACAGAGTTGGTAGCCTAAATGAACTAATTGCCAAAGACAAAGCTCTGTTAGGCACTTGCATAAAAAATATTCAAGGTACCATGTCTGAAGGAGGAAAAGTGTACAAATCTTGCTTGGTCTTGTCAAAGATTACTGAAGCAAATGAGAAGAAGTTGAAATACATTGAACAACAGTTGTTCACTATTTCCAACACTTTTGACCCATTAGCCAATAGTGTTTGTAAACAAGAAATTCAAGTAATGTCCTTTATCAACCAAATAAAGAGTCTGAAACTTGAAAATGAAAGCATTATTGGTAAAGTATGTGAACTCAGGGGACTAATAAGTCCAAAGATTGAGATAATGGTGAATGCTCTGAAAGAAGCTAAAGATGTTATGGCCACTCCTGATCCGGTAAGTCTGGAAGCAACATAAACTTTTTCATATCTAGTTTGTTGTCATATAAGCATTTTGGAGAGTTTGAGAAGTGTTTGGGAATCAAACTTAAGTGGACTAAAGAATAACTTTGTAGATGTCTTGAAAATTTTGTAAGTCTCAACAGTTTTGCAATTTTGGATTCCCTAATCTTTTCATTGATGTCAAAGGGGGAGAGAGTGCAGTGAAAAATTCCTTGGCATTCTTAGGGGTAGTAGTATTCTAAATTTTGGTAGTGTACTTACCAATTTCGACAATAAGTCATTTTTCACTAAGTGTTTCCATCAATGCCAAAGGGGGATATTGTTGGAATATGGCTTCTAGTGTTGTCATTGATGGCAACTGAAGTCATCTCCATGGTCGCCAGATCCGTATCTAGTCATACCGGCAGATAAAGTGGAATACTATGTTTTACCAACAAAATAATTGAAGACCAATGTATTTGGTCAGTTAGTTAATCTGTCTACTTCACCGAATCATCATTTAGAGTTTTGGACCCTTGGGTTATCTTTTTGAGCTCGTATTTTATCTTATTACTGAATTTTGTGGTGTTTAATTAATTGCAGTACAAGCTTGGAGGTACAATAGGATGTTTTTTGTCTACTTGCTCGTTTTAGCTGACTCAGTGAATGTGGCATGTTGTGGATCTATAAAATGAAATTATTTAAAATGTTTTTATGTTCAAATATTTAATTATGGGTCCCAGCTATAGTCTAGCTGACTTGTTAGTTGATAATATTTCCAAATTTGATTAAGGATGACCTATAGCAACTTGATTTCTAGATGTGGATATATATTTAAGAGATTTGATATATCATTTGAGACGTAAGAAAGGAAGTGTGGTGGTGTGTTGCAATCATCAAGAACAATAATTCGATGATTATGCACAGTTTCACTTGTTCATTAATATTTTTGCAGTGTGATTTGTGCAGAGCAAAGTAGAATTGTTGAATCAGTCAGAAGGACAAGAGATTATCTATAGAGCTTAATTGGAATTGCAATCAGGCATAGTTGATGCTATTTCATCAGTTCATTCTTTTGGATCTATTCCAAATAATTGTAGTTCAATGAGCCCATCCTTTTTGAGCAGTGAGCTCTAGGTAGTGATTCTAAATGCAAGTGCATTCCCATTTTGTACTTTTCATTTTGGGTATACTCATATTATATTATGGATTAGCCATCCACCATGGTTTTTCCCATAACAGGGTTTCCATGTAAAAATTATGGTCTAATGGTGTTGTGGTTACTTTCTTTCTGATGATACATGTTTCTTTTGTTGAATGATTAAGTTAAATGACAGAATAATTAAGTGTAATTTTTGCACAACACTAATTCACCCCCCCTCTTAGTTTTGTTTGTTTCCAACAATTGGTATCAGAGCTAGTTCCTCGAAAGAAGTCTTATAGCTTGAGGAGATCTTGGAAAGTGTTTCTCAATGGATTCAGGCAATCTTCAACAACAAATTATGGTGGCCCTAGATGATCTTGACCAGATAAAATCTGAGAACTGGGAACTGCAAGAAAATCTTGAGAATGTAGAAAAATTCAATTCAGCCACTAAAAGACAAGGTCAATGAATAGAGGGAAAAAAGAATGGAATTATGTGGTCAGCTCAAACAGAAGAACAATAGCATGGAAGATGAACAACTGAGTCTGGCTCTAAAAGAGAAAATAGAAGAATGTGAAATTTTTTCCAAAGAGAATATTTCCTTGAAGTGAGAGATGGAATCTATCATGATGAAAATGACCAAATAAATTGAGGACATGAAGAAGAATGAAGAAAAGCTTGCACATTCTTTAAAAGAAAAGTATGAACAACGCAACTGACTAGATAATGAATTGGAGCAATCCAAGAACAATGAAGAAGTGCTTGAAAAGTAGCTTGATGATCTCAGAGATGAACTTGCCACTACAAATGAGTATAAGGAAAAATTCAAAGCAAGCTCAGCCAAACTTGATGAAATAATCAAAGGACAGAGGACTGATGGTGACAAACGAGGTCTTGGATATGAAGAAGGAGAAGGTTTCAGATCTGGACAAAGGAACTCTGGACAAAGGAATTCTAGACAAGGAAGATTCAAACAAGGAAGTAAGATAAAAGGAGCCAGAAGAGATCTAGTAAGGCAACCAAATGCTCAAAGATTTAATGGCTATTTTTATGTCTGGAGAAAATTTGGTCATATGGCTTTTCAGTGTAGGAGTAGAATGAATACACGTAGACCATCATTCTCAGGTCAGTGTTTTAATTGCTATAAGTATGGTCATAATTCAAGTGAAAGCATAATTGTGATGAACAACATTCATAGAGATGTCAGTTGTTATGCATGCAATAGATTTGGACATATTGCTAACCAATGCAGATCAAGATAAAGTCAGTGGAACAGTTGGCCTGGACAGAGAAATGTTGTGTGCCACAACTGCAACAAATTTGGCTGCATTGCAAGATTTTGTTGGAATAGAAGAGGTTTGGTAAAACAGAACATGCAACAAGATGTTAAAGGAAAAGGAAAAGTCACTACTTATGAGATCAAGAAGCAAATGCAAAAGAAATGGGTGAAGAAGAATCCCTCTGTAGAAGGAAATAGATTTGCACCAGAAGCAACATTTTGTAATTCCTTAGGGAATTAATTTTAGGTCTCTGGCATAGGGGGAGCTATCAAGAAAAACTCTATACCCCCTCTTACAGGTGAATGATACTAGAATCTAGATATGTCTAGTAGGAGAGTTGATACTTTTCAGATGATTATTTGACCAGTTAGAAGCATTAGTGAAGAATATTGGAGATCTGAATAAGAGTCATCTATCTTGGTGCCTAAAAGGAAAGAAACCAAATGAGTTAGGGAAAAGGAATTTATTGAAAAATAAAGGAGTTAGGTATGTGGACAATAAAAGGAATTACTTCAACCCTCATTTTTCATATTGCATTTGGAGAAAAGTGGTTTGGAGAGCTCTGAAGTGATCATTGCAAATTTTTGGAGAGACTCAAGCATAAAGGAGAATCTGCAATCAAATTATGTTTTCATGCCCAAAAGGCATTTATTGAAAACCTGTAAATTTGTGTGATTGAAATCATGTCTACTCCTTTCATAGTTGAAGTTAAGGATAGGCCATGTCCAAAGTTCAAATGGAATTTGTATAAGTCCCTAGATACAAATCCCTTAGGTGCATTTTCATCGGTGTCGTATGGAGTCCTACATATTGAGGATATTAGGGCTTATGTGCATGCAAACATTGAAGATTTGGGTACCTCTCATTTGATGTATTTGTACTCTCATCATATAATTCAAGAAGATTATACTGTGAAACCAAAATTTAAAACCCTAGAAGATAAGAAATTTACGCAATTTGTGATATTCCCCGTATTTGAAGAAGATGAATGGGTTCGATATATATTGAGCCATGTCCATGATCAATTCATGTGGTTGGATGTGCCATTCAAAATCACAAAATAAGCTATATGTGCAGTCATAGGACTAAATTCCACCGGTAGACTTCCAACTTTGAAGTTTGTGAAGAATGAAAATTTTACTAAAGCGATAGGCTTGCAATGGACAAAAGAGTAATGACAATAGATGATATTTCCACTGTGGATGTAAAATTTGCATCAATGGTTATTGGCTATAAGATTTATCACTCAAGCCAGGAGAATTCAGTATCTGACATAGCTATCTACGCAACATATGAAATGGTCAAACATAATGTAGACTATGATTTATGTGAACTACACAAAAGCGAGTTATTTGAGAATTTGGGAAAAAATAAAAAAGGATAAGAAGAACACATTCAAATACAATAACTTGCTGATATGTTTATTTTTCTACTTCTTGGGTGAGGTACCAGGAGTTGGTAAATTTCAATGGCATAATGATATGCCGGTAGCTGTTCAGATGTGGAATATGTTATGTGGAATAGGTGATCGACATACCTGCAATACAATCCTTTGGGGATACTTTAAAAAATTTAGAATCTAATGCATGCCAGAGAAAGAATTCCTACCACAATAGTGGAACAGTACAAAGACACTATTTTCTTCATGGTAGACATTGACCATTGCCATATGGAAGCTATTGATCCTAGAATAGTTTGGATCATGCCTATGGTTTATGAAGTAGATGAGAACATTTTGAGGATGTATGCAGAACACTTGCTAAATTCACCACTTGATCAAGGAGAAGAAAGGTTTGGTACTTATGTGGAGAAAAGCTTTCAAGTTCATTCAGAATTGAAAAAGCCCAAGATAGTTAAAAGGGTAAGAAAAGAGACATAAGCTTTTGTAGAGAGTGAGGGTATTCTTGTGCATAAACTCAAAGAAGTGAGAAGGCAAAGAGATGAAGTTGAAGCAACTAAGAAGAATGAAAAGGTAGAATCAACTGGTCTAGGAACATCTCCTGCTCACACTAGAAGTTACTCTACAGCTCAGTCAAATCAAGCCAAGGCTTCCAGAAAAAAGAAGAATAAAAGCACAAGATCTTACAAAGTTGTGTCTGTAGATGAAGAGGAAGAAAATGATTCAGAAGTAGTAAGGGAGATAAAGGCTATTTGTACATAGGCTTTCAAATTGAATAAAAGAAAATATTCTGGCAAAGGAGAAAAGTAAAGAAAAGGGCCAAAATTGACAAGCCCAGTATGTCTATTGAGGAAGTTGAGAATGTAGCGGTAAAAGATGGAAATATCAAGCCACTTTGTGATTGGTATGAGATCTTTGATGAATCTGGTAAGATAATTCTTGAAGAAGCAATAATAAAGCATTTGAATGTTTTTTTTAAAGCTCTTGTTGAAATCATGTCTAGTTTTCCTACAAGTTTCTATAATGCTTTGGAGTCTAGGAGGTCAAGTGCCTTATCAAAAGAAGAAAATCTAAGGAAGAGAGTTCACCCAGAAATGACAATTGAAGAAATGGATTTATTCCTTCTAAAAACTAAAAGGGAATTTAAGAGCAAAAAAAGAATAAATAAACTCATAATTGGTGAAACTGACACTATTTTTAGTGAAACTAAGGAAATTCTGGAAGAATTTTTGTCAAGGGATAAGATTAACATTGAGGAAATCAATACTGAAAATTTTCAAGGAAATGAGGAAGTGAATGTGGAAGTAAATGAATTAGAAGAAGAGAATGTGAATGAGGAGAACATGAATGTGTTTGATCCTCCAGAATTTGAGGATATTCTAACTTCTCCTAATGTGGAAAATATAGAGACACCTATGGTAACTAAGGTACCTATTGAGGTGTTATGTGAGGAAAAAGAGGTGCATACTAAAGAAGCTGAAATGCCTAAAGTTAATCCTAAAGGAAAATACAAGGTTGAAAAGGAAAAGGATCAAGAAATCAGAACAAAGGAAGTGAAGGAATCTCTATTGGAACAACAGGAAGAGTCAGATCTTGAGTTAGATGAAAGCTCAATTAACCTATCCACTCTGTCTCCAATTCAGATTGTGAAGGTCGCTAAAATTGCTCAAGCCAAAAAAAATGAGAAGATACTAAAATCTCACATAGAGGACAATGAACTACTAAAGCTTGCATCTAGAGTTTTATAGAAAAATAATGCCTACTTATGTTATGGACCCATCAATTTCCTCCTTCGATGAGTTAAAGAAGCTAATAAATTCTATAGATTCTCATATTGAATATTTTGAGAAATCAAATTTGATTAAAGTGAAAAAGGAGTTCAAGGAGAAGAGTTGGTAGCCTAAATGAACTAATTGCCAAAGACAAAGCTTTGTTAGGAACTTGCATAAAAACTATTCAAGGTACTATGTCTAAAGGAGAAAAAGTGTACAAATCTTGCTTGGTCTTTTCAAGCTTTACTGAAGAAAATGAGAAGGTGAAAGAAATTGAACAAAATTTGGTCACTATTTCCAACACTTTTGACCCATTAGCCGGTAGTGTTTGTAAACAAGAAATTTAAGTAATGTCCTTGCTCAACCAAATAAAGAGTTTGAAACTTGAAAATGAAAGGATTATTGGAAGAGTATGTGAACTTAGGGGACTAATAAGTCCAAAGATTGATATAATGGTGTATGCTCTAAAAGAAGCTAAAGATGTTATGGCTGCTCCTAATTTAGTAAGTCTTGAAGTGACAAAAACTTTTTCATAGCTACTTTGTGGTCATATAACCATTTTTGGAGAGTTTGAGAAGTGTCTAGGAATCAAACTTAAGTGGACTGAAGAATAACTTTGCATACATCTTCAAAGTTTTGTAAGTCTCAATAGTTTTGCAATTTTGGATTCCCTAATTTTGTCTTTGATGTCAAAGGGGGAGAGAGTGCAGTGAAAATTGCCTTGACATTCTTAGGGGGAGCAATATTCTAAATTTTGGCAGTGTACTTACTAGTTTTGACACTTAGTCATTTTTTACTAAGTGTTGCCATCAAGACACTTAGTCATTTTTCACTAAGTGTTGCCATCAATTCCAAAGGGGGAGATTGTTGGAATATGACTTCTAGTGTTGTCATTGATGGAAACTAAAGTCATCTCCATGGTCTGTAGATTAGTATCTAGTCATACCGGTTGATAAAGTGAAATACTTTGTGTTACCAACAGAATACTTGAAGAACAGGGTATCCGGTCAGTTAGTTAATTTTTCTACTTCACCGGATCTTCATTTTGAGTTGTGGACCCTTGGGATTACTTGTCGAGTACGTATATTATCTTATTACTAAATTTTGTGGTGTTGCATTAGTTGCAGTACAAACTTGGAGGTCTGGTAGGATGTTTACTGTCTACTTGCTCATTGCATCCAACTCAGTGAATGTGGCACGTTGTGGTTGTGTAAAGTCAGATTATTTTAAAAAAATTATGTTCAAATATTTAATTATGGGTCCTAGCTATAGTCTAGCTGACTTGTTAGTTGACAATATTGCCAAGTTTTATTAAGGTCGACCTATAGTGACTTGATTTCTAGATGTGGATATATATATAAGAGATTTGGTATATCATTTGATACATGAGAAAGGAAGTGTGGTGGTGTGTTGTGATCATCAAGAACAACAATTAGGTGATTATGCACAATTTCGCTTGTGCATTAAGATTTTTGTAGTGTAATTTATGCAGAGCATAGCAGAATTGCTGAATCAGTCAGAAGGAAAGGAGATTATCTACAAAGCTTAATTGGAACTATAATCAGGCATTGCTGATGCTATTTCATTCATTCATTCTTTTGGATCTATTCCAAATCATTGTAGGGAAATGAGCCCATCCTTTTTGAGCAATGAACTCTAGGTAGTGAGCCTACATTTTGTACTTTTCATTTTGGGTATATTCATATTATATTATGGATTGGCCATCCACCATTGTTTTTCCCCTAACAAGGTTTCCACATAAAAATTATGGTGTTATGGTGTTGCGGTTACTTTCTTTCTGACAATGCATGTTTCTTTTGTTGAATGATTACATTAAATGACAGAATAATTAAGTTGAATTTTTGCACAACACTGATTCTTCCCCCCTCTTAGTGTTGATTGTTTCCAAAAAAATTATCCTTTAATTGCTTAATAGATGAAAATATTAAGGATTTGGCTAATCCTCATAATGATATCACATTAAAGCATGAGAAAATGGTATAATTTCAGTCCAACTTACATTCATATAGAAAATGAAGATTAAATTTTATTTGAATGTAGTTTCTATGAAAGATCCAAAAAAATGCAACATATAAACATAACCTATGGTGACCAATTCCTTATCCTAGGGTACAAAATCTTAAACCATGCAATTGAAAACATCTAACAACATTATACCTGCCACAAAAAATCTTATCAATGATGCCTTACACCATTGAACTCAAAAACTAAACCAACAATAATTAATCATCCATGCATACATTCACATAAACCTTTATTCATGTTAAAATATATTTAATTCATTCTTTGAACAAGTGTATTGACAATGGATAAACATTCAAAGGAAAGATAATGAAGATGAATAGAAATAATCTTTGATTAATTTTTATTCATAATCTATGTAAAGTATATAATGGAGAACGTTGGCCTTGAATATATGTCATTTATAGTTCAAAATATGATAGTATTGTTATCAACATTCACCATTACAAGACTTAAAACTTTTAAAACCTACAAATAGGCCCAGACTTCTATTATCTAGACTTGGTTAAAAAATTTCTTTGAGATCGATCAAGCAACAACTATTGTAATTAGCCCTAAATTCCATTTTATAAAAACAAGGGAGAAAAACAAGCTTCAGGCTAATTGACACTTGTCACATTTACATTTTACATTTAGTTACATTTTAAAAAGGGACCAAAACCATCCATGAGGGAAAAGTTCAAAGAAGCAACCATCTCCATTGGTTTGTTGAAGAAGATTCTCCACATTCTTTATAAGGAACATGCTAGAAGAGATGGTTGTACAATCAAAAATTAATCATTCCCATGTCATTGAAGATGCTCCTTGATGTAGAGGAATGACAATGTTTAGAAAAACTTGACTATTTCAAAGCATTCCCTTAAGGACTTCATAGGCAACAACAAATGAGGCATCTTAATACACCTTGTCACAATATATGAATTGGCTTTTATGGTATTCATAGGAAGGAAAACACAACCATACAAAGTAGGATAGCATAAAATCATGGGACAACACTACTTCAATACCCTTCACCACACTAGTTAACTCCATGCACCATGCCACAATGATAACACCCTAACCATGACTTGTAATCAACAATAATACAACCTATCAACACAACAAGCAAGGGACACTGTAACAAGGAACTATTTGGGGTTGTCTCAAGCTTGATTTGACACAAGGAAATGGTTCTCAAAGTCTTAAGACTCAAACTTGTAGGAATCATATTCCACCAACCTATAAATTGCTTCCCCAAAGCATGTTTCAACATGAGCCTTCAACCAACTCAAGAAAGGTTTACAAATTCATCACCAATGATTACCCAACTCCTTGAATAGGTCTAAAAGACCTTCATACACACTCTCCACACCTTTTTCCAATCACAAATCACACTAAACTTGCATTGAAGGCATATAAACTACCTTTCACTACCTTCACAATCTGATGCATACAGAATATTAGGTTTTCTACTAACTAAAAGCACGTGCAAACTTCTTCTTGAGCCCCTAAAAACTTGCAAAGAAGTAAAATACACAAAAATAAACCTTTCCACCCATTGTGGAGATTTTCCACTGGTGGAAGGTCGAGTTACATCTTTTTCCTCCTCTTCGATTACCCTAAGTAGGGTTTTGACAACTTTCAAAAAAACTATAATAACTTGCAAAATACTTGATGCAATTCAATGCAATAAAAACCAAGAGGAAGGGGATTCACATTCCCACACTATCCATTTAGTTTCAAATCACTAAATGGGTCGTACAGGCTCTAAAAATTGACACAATTGGCTACAACGTTGAAAAACATAGAAAAACTTGCTTTCATTCACTCCAATACTTCAAAAATCAGTTTGTCAACTCTTTATTCAACTTGGAAGGTGTCTTTTTTACATTTAAAACTGATCCCCAATCATTAGTAATGGTTTCTTGATTGCATGTAACTATTTCTTTCTTTTTTGACAACTTGTCAAAGTTGCATGACAACTTTTTAGCAACATTTGGCAACTTTACACTTTTTAATCAAAAAACGAATTAACACACCAAAAATGAACCCCTATGCTTCTAAATGGTCATAAATGACCTTATGAGACTCCAAAACACTCTAACAAACCTAAAAACAAAAATGACAAAAATATATGCTTATGAGGCCCTGATGCCCCTACACCACTCCTGCCTTCCAAAAGGAACCACTAGAAGAAGTTGGGAAAGTAGCAAACCTAAAGATTCTTTTTCACTAACCCCATGCGCTCCAAAACAATAATGACATAAAGCATAAAAAGGATACAAAAAAGGAGAAATTACACATTAGCCATCTAACATCAACACATTTGAATGGAGGAGGGAAAGATATTTGAACATTGATATATAAAAGGTTTAATCTATAAAATTTTCAAGTCATGCATTGTACTCCTCCTCACTAGGCCATACAGTATCTAACAACTTATAAACCTTGGTATCATGTGCTTTATACCTTGCATAAACTATTTTTTTAGCTTCTTTGACAAATGCATCCATATTCACTTTAATTTTAAACAACTCATCAATTGTACCATTCAGAATTGCCATATCAGGTTTTGCAAAAACATGTAGAATATGAGGGAAATGCTCAAGGAGGTCTCAAAATTCTATTTTCCAAGTGTCAAAATCCTTCACAGTTTCATCTTCACTCAAAATTTTAGGCACACCATTCCCCTCCATTTCTCAAAACATCTTTATTTTTCCCTACAACTGCACCCCTAACTTTCCATGAAATCTTGTTATTTCACCAATCAATCCAATAGCTCTGATTAATTTGGGAAGGTGAGCTGGTGCCTCAAGATCATCCTTCATGCTAGACATCATTTCTTTGAGGGTACCTACTCTGGCACTCCATTTACTCTAGGTATTTTGAAAAAATTCTTGTACCTTAAGACGCTTCTAGTGGGCTTCATGTATATTCTTCTATATATTCAACACATTATCTATTTTGAGCTACATCCAAGAAAGTCTATGCTTCAAAATGCATCCTTAGTGATTTTGGTTGTCTCAACCTTGGCATTTGATTCATTTTCTTTGGATTCTTGTAACTCCTTCAATCCCTTAATTCTCAAAGACAATGTCTCCATCTCTTGGGAAGATAATTTAGAAGGGGAGGTTGGGGGTGGAAAATTCTTTTGTGCTTGGATTGCATGAGCTACAATGGCTCTCATATTATTATGCTCATCAATTATCCTATTGTGTTTTTCAAGCAATCTATCATACCTATCTTGGGAGATCTCAACAGTATTTTCACTTAACATGGTTTCATGCAATGTTAACTTGGTTGCTTGGACTAGAGTCATTTTAGTAGCTCTTCCAATTATTACCTCACCAGTGATCTCACCAATGGATTTCATCAATCTTGGTTTCCCATAATTTAGTGCTATAGACCAAATTGCAAGAGTATGCAAGTTGGGGCTGAAACCAAAACCAAAAGCCCTATTATCAAATTGTTCCTCCTAGAGTGAATCCTTTGGATCATTTCTCAAAAAATCTAGAGCAATGGTCGAGGTGAGATCCCACCTAGGCAATATCATAATGCCACTATCTTTCACAAGTCTCCTTGCATCTAGGGGTGTCATTGCAGTAATTTATTTCATTAACTCTTCTTCTATCTTTTTCTCAACCTCTTCATGTTGTGAAGGGTCCACCTTTTCTTTTTCCTTTTCAATCTTCTCCTTTATTTCATTTCCTTTTATTTCAATAACAAAATCTCTGAATTATTTTATTTGAATGAATGTATTATCATTCATGAATTCCCTATATGCCTTTACTCTCACATCATCATCCTTATCCTCATTTTAT
Organism: Sequoia sempervirens; assembly: GCA_007258455.2. Classification (NCBI taxonomy): domain Eukaryota; kingdom Viridiplantae; phylum Streptophyta; class Pinopsida; order Cupressales; family Cupressaceae; genus Sequoia; species Sequoia sempervirens. Next base: position 260,100,450 of record VDFB02271358.1, on the reverse strand, counting down.
TTCCAAGGCACAATTTTATCATCAAGAACATAGGGATCTAATGCATCACCAATTATTGGAGAAGGAAACCTTTTTTCAACTTCTTATTTCGTAGGAACATACTTTGTTGATTTCTCTTGTATTTCATCTCCCTCTCCCTATTTTGTGTCAACATATTCAACTAGAGGATGTGTAATTGGGTCATCACCAATTTCTATAGGTTGCATTTTAAGCACCATGGGAAGAGGACTGAGTTGGTTTCCTCCTTAGCTTTGCTTCATGCTCTTCCTTAACAAGCTTAGCCTTATCCTTTTCCTCTTCAACTTTCTCAAAGAAAGTCCCATCCTTAAATGCTTGCAAGAAAGTCATTTCCCTTTTGTATAAATCCTTAATTACTTTATATGGGCTAACATAAAATGGGTTTTTCTCTGATGCTTTATCTTCAATTCTACAAATCACCATCCATTCTTTCTTCCTCTCTACCATAGTAGAATCAAAAGGAAAATTCCTTATGACATCCTCAATATATAAAAATGCATGAACAAACTAGACCTTCCCTTATCTTTTCTTTCTTTATCAACAAACCCCTCAAGGTCACAATCTCTCAACACATCTAGTTTTATCATGACATTATCCAAAATGACACCAAATTTATCATATCCTTCTTTTGAAGACACAAAAAAATAAGAGAAAGAAAATTGTGCAGCAATTATGGAAGCTTTTCTGGCACTTCTAAAGTGCTACTTATCCATGGAATCCATTTTCCATATGATCTCCATGATAGCCAACCTATCAGATACATATATCAACAAAAAATGGGGCTGCACTCTAGCTCCATAAACCCTAGAAACAATGTAATGGGCATGAAAATACCAATCACCCTAGTTATGGTTAAACTGTGTTCCTTCCTTGAACTCTAGGGGTTGTAGAATTTCCTTAATGATTTCAGAGATTCTATGTACGAGCTTCATCCCAAGCTACTCCAAAACAACAAATTTGAGTTTGGACAATTCTGGTCCCAAATATGTGTCCACATCTGGACAGGCAAGTCATTGTCCATCTTATCCTTTTCTCTCAGATTCATAAAATTCCTAAAAAATTTCTTACTTGGCCACAACAGTATATGCATCAACAAGGAATAATGTTTGAAACCAAGTGGAGGTTTTCCATTCTTCAATTCAACAAACTCCGTGTGCATTTCTTTAACAATATAGCTTGCATAGTCAAATCCTCTATTCTGGTGTTTTTTCTAAATGTCCATTACCATTACCATTAGAGGTACATTCATTAGGATATCATATTTCTTACCAAGAACTTGCCACAATTAGTAGTTGTTCTTGAAATAATCTTCAAACCCATCGTAATCAAATGGCTCTATATCCTTAGGACCAAACCATATGTCCCTCTTTCCTTGATCTCACCTCCTATGTTTTGGCAACACATGTCTCTTGTACCCATATTTATCCTTCTCAAATTCTTGAAACAAGTTAACAAATTTGATGGAGAAAGTTGCAGAGAGATTGAGTTTGAAGATTTCAACAATTTTATTCCTAGAAATTTATAACATCTTGTGCCTAGGCTATGTATCCTTGATGATTGTATCCTAAGGATGACAACACTTACCCAATTCCAATAATAGATCCACTTCCAAAAAAATATTGGACACAACTAAATTTCCAACACCAAACTTCCACAAATGGCAAGTCGAGTGCCTGGAAAACCTTTTGTTGAAAGGATATAGAAATAATTCCCATCCACTTTGAGGAACAACAGTCTCCCCAATTCCTTCCACCAAATCTAGCAAGCATGATGTGAGAACACCCTCTTCCATTGATCATTTCCGAACTGGTTTTGCATCTAGTAACTTAAATTCACCCTCTATGAAATGAGTGTAATCTCTTTTCTGACCCTTCTTTCTCTTAGAAGCTTCTAATGCCTCTGGCTTGGGTTTTGCAACCTTAGCCTTTTTATGCTTGGCTTTGAAATTTGGCTTTGAGGGTTCACCATCTTGAATCATGGTGGAATTTTTTTGCAGAGCTAGGGTTTTCAATTCAAATTGAACCTAGGGCTTTGGCTTACAAATTCACAAAATATTCAAACTAAAGTATACAAACAAAAACCCCTTTTATACTTGTTTGAACTAAATCACAGCCTACAAGATTTCCCTCACAAGACAGAGAAATGTATATAACCCTAATTTCAATAAACCCTATCTTCAAACCCCAATTACCTCACTAATTTTATTCCTTTGAAAAAAATTCACAGAGGAGTTTGAATTTCACTTACCCAGGAAAACAAGTTCTTTTTTCTTCAAAATTTTCTTGTCTAAAGCTCTTGTTTTCCCTTCTACTCTTGAATTCTTGTGAAAATAGTGGAAAAACAAACAATTCACCTCTTTAATGGCCTTATGATCAAGTATATTTACCATTAATAGTGAAAGAAAGCTCGTGCAAGCGAACAAGAATGCTTTGGAAGTTTAGTTCATGTTTGAATTCTATCAGTTGATCTACTTGCTTTAAAACACAATCGATGGCTTTTCGTCACCCTTGCAAATTGATTTTTTTGATTTTAGCAATTCATTTATATCAATGACACGGTCACTAGGAGTGATGCCTTGAGAAACTTCCACATATGCATCTTTAAGACCATCACTACCTTATTTACAAAGCCATCCCTCATTGCCATTGTGCTCATGAATTTCCCTTTTGAATTTGTTATGAGCTAAAACCTAGCGATGGGGAGAATATTCACATGAGCACATCACTCATCGTCATTAGGCCTTTGAGCCGAGGAAATAAAATAGTGATATGAAGAAACTCAACGATTGGGAGAAAATTCAAGAGAATATTCTTCAAAAACCCATTGCTCATCATTGTTTATTCGCCTTTTGAGAAATGCAACTCATGATACATAGGATGTATGCAATGCCCCCATGTGTTGACACCTATTCAAGGGAATATCCCATGGCACATTCCCTCCCTTCTACTTCAAAGAGGTACATCACTCATCTCTCAAATGATACGAACCTTCAATATGAATCCATGATACAAGAGAATGGTGCGATATGTTGACACATACTCAACATCCTTTGAGTATACTCCTTTACCTTTAAAATCATCCATCACTCATTGTTGTTTGAACTTAAGCAATGAATACGTAATAGTGATGTATTGGAATAAAGTAAGGGACAAAGATTAAGACATGTTTCCCTCATGTGGAAACAAGGGTTCATCGTGTATTGCTCTTTTGAAATGAGCTAGTAGGAAGCAAAATTCAATGAGAAATAAAAAGGTTGCAAACTATCACAAATCGTTGTTAGGCCAACAATGAGTGGTAAGCATTAGTGATAAGGATTTACAAGTGATGCATTGAAAATTTTAGCCATCACTCATTGCTTCTATGAAATTAAAAACACTAACACATTTGAGATGTGAAGGAAGCAAGCAACGCAAAATAAATACAAGCCATCGCTCATCGCTAATTTGAAGTCAGCGGTTTAAAGATAAATGCAATAAGCGATGAGCCATGTGATGGACTAAGATTTTATTTATTTGAATTCAACACATGCTTAAAAAAAATTTATAAAAGGGGCCCACCTAGGAACAATGGGGAAAAAGGACTTAAGGAAAACCCAAGGCATAGATTCAACTTAGGATAAAAGAAAAGTATTTGCATGACCCCAACTTTATAAGACAACTCCATGTACCAAAAATTAGGAAAATTTTATGCAATGAGATAAATGGTAACCCTAGACACAAGGGGCCGATCATCACATGGATTCAATAACTTAAGAGGTAACTAATGTAACCGGTAACTGACAACAACAGGTCAATGGAGAATTAGACCAAAAGAACAAGGATTAAAGAAAAGGGGAAATGTGTTTAATAAAGCCACATATTTCAAGACAAAATCCTAACCCCTTGGAAATACTGCAAAACCTAGGCTCACTTAGACCAAATCAGAAATTTTTTGTAGGGTACCACCAAAAACATAGAAAAATGGAGGTAGGGTTCAAACACATAGGTTTTTATACTAAATTTGGAATGTTTCACCAAACTTACTATAAATAGAAAGGGAAAAATGAGGTGAATGAACCTACCTATTCTTCTACTTCATTCAAGAATTGAGATCCCCCAAGTTAAAATCTAGTTTCAACCCTTAGGTGAGTGAATTCTTCGAGGAATCTCGTAATTTCCCTTTTTCTACAAGGATGGGGGTCTAGGTCAAACAACACTTTGGGGAGAAAGATTAAAAATAGAAAATCAACTCCAAATCATAAGCTATAAAGTAGATTCAAAAGATTTAGCATAATACTAATGGAACCTACAAAGATTTTGGACAATGTGGAAGGGATAAATTTTGCGTACCTCTCACAAACAGGTGTTTTTGAAAGCTAAGGAATCATTTTCCCTATAGCTAATGGGTCCTGGCTAGGGCTCTCTAAAGTTTGTTTATGGGTTCTCTTCTCTTGTGTCTGCACTCCCAGATCCTCAATTTTCATCGTCAGATAGCCAAAAATAAATCTTGTAGGTGAGTTTCGTGAAATTGCAACAATGATGAACAAATGCAACTTTGAAAAATTTACAATTTTTCTCTTCAAGAGATCTTCCACCTAAAATATACAAACATAAATCAAGAGGGAAAAATGTTTTTTTGTTGGTGAATGGGGGTTTGCCTTGGTCAAACCCCGTTTTGGTAATTAAACCTTGTATTGAAATAAAATAGCATGAAAGGGATGATGAATGAACAAATAAATGTCGCAACTCATTGGACCCTTATTTGAACCTTGGAATATAGATATGCAATTAGCATGAAATGGATTCAATGGATGTGGATCTTGATCTTGAAACTTGATTTGAACAATGCCTTTGAATGCTTGAATGGATCTTGAGCACTACATCAACATATTAGCTCAAATAACATACATGACTTTGGCATGATAATGGATCTTGATTGCTACAACAATTCTTCTACAAATCTACTCTTGAATGCCTTGAAATGCTCTTGAATACTCATGATATCTTTAAAATCTTCTAGGTGAAACATAGTGAAATAATCTCTTATTTATACATATGTTAACATCAATTCCCAAAATTCAAATAACACAAGTCGACATGTGAATACACATTTGAAATAATTGAAATACCACCAAAAACATATTTGAAATTTAGGGTCCTAGGTCTTAATGAGGACCCATTCGCCCATGGGCGAATGGGTCCTAGGTCACTTACCTAGGACACACATTGCTCAATGATAAGTGTTATGTTATGGAATTTAAGAATGTTGGGATTTCCTCTTCGGAAATTGCAATTAATTAAGCTTGGATTTGAATTAAAGGGGCCAATTAAGGAAAATTAACCTTAATTAGTTAATAAAGCCCTAGATTAGTGTGACTATAAAGGTACAGTTTACAACACCACAAATAAGGCACAATTAAGTCCAATTTAATTAATAAGCCCCTAAACTTAATGTGAATATGTAAAATACATATTATAACACTAATTTAAGGCATAATTTAGTCATTTTTATCATTAATATTATTTCCCAAACTAAGTGTGAGAAAGGGATAATTTTTTTACACTACATTTAGCCCCCACTTTAGTGAGAGTATGACCCCATGTCAAACTCACACTAAATTAGATATTCAAGACACATATGTATGCAACAATGAAAAAGATTCTCAATTATACAACATCAAATCCTAGAAGAAGAAGGGAGGTGGATCAAGCTTTGACTATCCCAATGTGATGTAGAACACAACTATTTGTCTAGGGAAGAAGGTGGATCAAGCTTCGACTATCCCAACAGGATGTACAACACGACTGTTTATCCTTTTCGTTCATAAGAAAAACTTGATGTCCACTATGTAAATGACATATATGCTCACACAAGCTAATGGAACCTCATGCCATCCACTAGGTGATCCCCCAAGAAAGTGGCTTAGTGATAAATTCATGCTAGTTCTACATGATCTCGTTGTACTTACCATACCAAAGCTATCCCTTTGAAAACATCGATAGGGTGCCACACATGTTTTGGATTTGAGCTTCACATTGTTAACACGTTGTATTATTCTAAACACTTATGAACATTATATGTGGTTTTGTTTAAAGGGATCTTGCTTAGTTTGTGTAAGGTTTTCTTCTTAGGATCATCATGCCTAATATCTCCCAGAGAGGAAAAATTAAAGAAATATCATGCTCTCTGAGGATATCAAACCCAATGAAACCACCAAGGAAAAGACACATCACAAGAAGAAATAAAATCACAGTAAGAAACATGTCAAATGTCAAAAATAATGCCCATGTATGCCCCCACTTTAAAGAAATTGCTACACCATTGCTGTGAGAAATTGCTTTAAAGTAGCTGATGAAGAAGACACGAGAGCTTATTCAGAAAGCCCTATGTGAAGTCATTTGTTCCTGAATGAAGTTACATCATGAATAAGGGGTTTCCCCCAAAATTTAATACTAAATATAACAAAGTACATCACATGTGAACTAACTTAAGGCATGTCATCCACATCCCAAGATTTCTCTTATATATACATGCAAGGTGATCAACTAGCCAAAAGAGATGACGAAATCCATACAAGGACAACACTACATAACCCCTTTCCCCACTTAGTGCAAGACAAGGGTGAGCCAAGGTAAGTGATGAGAAACATGAAAATCAATATCAATTAGAGGAACTAGGTGCTTCAACACAAGGAAGAGTATCACAATCCTTAAGATGTTGAATTTTATTACTCAAATCCTTACATTCATTAGTAGAATGACCATGAACTCTTGTTCTAAAATTTATTTCATGTTCTTGGAGGGAGAGATATCAAATGATCTTGGAGGAGTCTCGACAAGATACTATCTTAATCAATAGTAGAGGATGTTTTTTTCTTAGCACAAGATGTCATACACACAATAGATGATAAGGTCTTAGATGAAGATGAAGATAAAGGAGGTAAGCCTAGATATTTCTTGAAAGAGTGTGGTATAGACTTCACTTTTTCTCTATCATTGTGCTCCATGCTTTCATTGTATCCATGTTTAGAAAGGAGTTTGTATCCAAGACCATAACATTCTTCCAACTTAGATGAATAGTGATAGGTTAGGGTTGGATGAGGCACTCACTGCCTCATGCTCTAAGTCCTTGCTCCTAAGAACTCCTAGGTGTCTCTTCCACCTTGTCCTAGTGGTCCTGCCTTAGGTTTAGATGCCACTGCTTCTATTGACCAACCCCACTCTATCATCATGCTTTCCTTCTACCAAGCCAACCTTGGTGCTTTGTCTCAATCTCACCCTTGACCCTTACTCTTCCCTAAAGGCCAAATCCTCTCAATATTAAATTTTATTCTTGTAGGGGTGTGTATACATTGTAAGAGCTTCAAGATGATCAAACTAGGGTTCTTGTTCCATCACAAGACTCCAACTAACCATCGCTTTCACAAAATTCCCTCCTAGGGTTTGAAAAGGCTACAAGCCTAGAGCCCCAATTAGGCCTTTGAACAGAGATAAAATGTAATTTTCTTCTAAACCCACCAAAGGACCTAGGTTCTTTGTTTAGATTTTTTATTTCTCATGCCTACATCTCAAGGATTTTTAGGGTTTTAAACCTGCACAGCCCGTGCACTGTCCACACACAAAAAGGTCAAAACCCTAGGGTTTTAAAGCTTTTCAATGTTGTTTTCAGACTGTTAAAAAGTTTCCACTCCAAATGAATCGGTGGAGCCTCCCCCTAATCACCATGCCTTGCCAAGACCTCAAACAAAATTCTCCAAAAATAATTTCTCCAAGATCTCAATTCCCCTGCAAGATGAGTCTTTTTCTCACTATCCTCCCTAGCCGGACCCTGCCTGGCTCGCCTATGGCATGATTTTGCTAGCATCTCTTGAACTCTCACAAGCCCTACAAACTATAATATTTACACTAAGGGAGCCTAGACACTATTCCAAAAGGGCTGTATAATTTGTATGGTGGGAAAGTGCTCTAGGACTCCATTTTCTCAAAATTGCCTGATACGGGCCAGAAAAAGACAAGAAATAGACTATTTACAAATACAAGATGAAAATGATTTACAAAGACAAAAATATTTGCACACTAAGCTTGCACAATGTTCACACTACATTCTACAACAAAGTAATAGTAAATTTACTCCATTAAAGCTCAATATGAATGCAAAACTCAAAAAACTATCTTTTAGAACGTTGTATCCCTCAACTTCTCAAAATGTCACTACAACAACAATACCTCCAACCCTATTTCATGGTCGAGCCATGTCTTAAATAGGCCCCCAAAACAACTAAGTTCTTCTTGTCGAACCCCTATATGACCTAATGATGCAATTTATAAAACCCATTGTGTTTTCTAACCTTTGACAAGGTTGGCAACCAAGACAAGTTAGAGCTTCAAAACCCAACCATGCTTTCCACCTCCCAATCCATTGATCTTAATAGATAAAGTTTTATTCCTACTCCACCAAATGCTAACAAAATGGTCAACATGACCTAAAAACAACACAACCAAAATATAACTTCAAACAAAACTTCTAGGAAACCTAGTATTTTCCCAGGTGCTCCTGCACCAAATAGGGTTTATGCTTTTGAGAAGGATTGGATTCTTCATGAGAACACAAATCCTTTTTGGGTTTCTTAAAGTTACACATCTTCCTTCCATGAAGGATGGGAGTTAAAGAGCCCCCATCACCACCATGGGATTTTGTTGGCATAGAACCAAGTTGAGAAAATGAAACACAGGGGTGTTTAGGTGTAGATTGTGAGATTTTGTTTTCTCTCATAAATGAGGGTGTAAAATCTAATGAAACCCAATCATCACTAAAACACATGTTTGAAAATGAATCGTTTGTATAAAACTCTTTGGAATTTGAGGGTAAGATTTTGAACTCTTCATTGAAACAAGGCATAAAATCTAACAACCCCCAATTATCACTAAAGATTTTTTTTGTAGGTGAAAGAAAATTAGGATTAACATCAACTTGTATAGGTTCTACTTTTGAGGTTGAAATGAAAGTATTAGGGGAGTTGGAATTGTTATGATCATGTTGAACTTGTGATCACCTACTTCAACCATGTATATATTGTTATTGTATTCAAATTTCATCTCATGATGAAGAGTAGATGGGACTCCTTTCATAGAATGAATCTATGGTCTCCCTAGGAGAAGATTGTATGAAAGAGGTCCTGGCATTATATGGATAGGGGTAGGAAAAATAACAGGTCTTACTTCAATAGGTAATGTGATCATTCCTAATGGTTTCCTATTAACATTCTCAAAGCCATAAATATTAAAATAATTAAGTTGAATAACCCTCTTGTCCACACCAATTTTATCTAGGAGATGAATGCTACAAATATTAAGACCCACCCCATTGTCTATGAGAGTGTGCCTAACTAGTGTTTCATTAATAATCACCTTTATCATTAAGGGATCATGTTTATTTTGTATCTCAAGCAAGGGTAATTCATGTTTAGGGAATGTGATTTCTGACTGTGTGACTTGCATACAATCAAAGGAGGATGCTACATCATTCAGTTTAACATAAGATTGGATATCCTCTTTCTTCATCTGTGAATTTTATTAGAGTATCTGATTATACATAGGTGATGTTTGAACAAGATCCCATAAGGATATCTTAGTAGGAGTATTTTTAAGTTCTTCAACTAAAGCATACTCTTTTCCACCTTGTGAATAAAAATGAGGAGCAATAGTTTGAGGCAATGGTAATGAAGCGGGAGTGTTTTGTTGTTACCTATTGTTCCATGTATTATATGTGTGAGCAATAGTATTGTAACCCAGCTGCTACAAAACATTGTTACTATCAAGTTGCATTATAAATTTCAAGATATGTCTAAGTTTCTTTTTAGGTGGTTCGATTATGGGAGGTGATCTAGGAGGCTCACTAATTAAAGGAGATCCAATTTTTGCATTCATAACCTCAATTGAGTTACCTAGATGATCTTCTAGTGAGGAGGGATCTTCGTCTAAGGAAGCCACATTAATACTATTTGAAAGACATGCATAAATTCTATCATTCTCTCGCACCATGATATCTACTCTAGTAGGAGAGATTTTAGGAGAGAAGCAAACAATATGTTCATCACATTCCATGGTTAGATTTTGTAAAGTAACTTCATCACAAATAGAGGAGGCATCAAGAGAAGAATAACTTTCATTGATTGAATCCTTTTTTTCAATTAGATGTTTCCAAGTGGGAGAAGCATTAGGAGAGGGAGAAACAAGATTATCATGACTCTCAATGAGTATATCTTCTAACACCAAACTATCTTCTTCACAAATATGAGAGATATTAGGAGAAGGAAAAATGTGATTGTCATGATTGTCCATGATTTTATCCTCTTTAACTAAATAATTCTCACAAAAATTACTTGCAATATCATAAATGATTCAAAAACTAATAGCTCTCCTTGTTAAAGCCTAATCCAACTATATTTTTTATCTCAAAATCTAGACCATACATGTCACTTCCTTTATCTAGTTGAACTAGACCAGTTAAGCCCATAATGTTAGTTTGTAATAATAAGTTGTTTGGCTTTGGTCCTCCACTAAAAAAATTCTACCATATCAAACTACCTATATGCCTTTCTCATAAAAGAAATCTATGTGAGTTGGAGTCCCTGCCTTGAGTAGGTCTGTTTGTAGGGAAAACAGTGACAATTGGAAAACAAGGACATAGAGTGCATAGGTCTATATTGCAAGAGACAGTCATTATAAAATCTCACTTTTCTATCTCTACTGATTGGTCACTTGCAAAAAGGAAGGAAATTCTAGAAATGGTCTTTTCTGAGAATATTGAAGTCTTCAAATGATTAAGTTGTGTCTATTTCTAAACTAGTGAATAGGCATCAATGGGACTGTTGTAAATAGTTTTAGCTTAATAAGACTTTGCTAGATTAAGTCCATAGTCTAGTGGCACTAAGGTGACTCAACTTCTTACAAACATACAAAAAATGTAACTCAATTCACCCAATTCAGGGTTATGTGCACAACATGGGTTCATTGAGTTGTAAAATTGTTTGAAGTCACCATTGTTCTCTACGAAAAGGAATGAGTGTGTCAATAGGTTTACAGATCATGTAATTCCATTTATGCAAATGTATGTTTGCTAGGTTAGAAGCAAGAATGAGATGATAGTCTGATCACATCAAAGAAATGCACATTAACACATAATTAAAGCATAGCTAGTGAACATTTTGAAAAGAAAACATCTGTATATGATGAAAAATCACATGCAATCCAAATATAAACATGGTTAAAAACTTAAATGCAACAATTCCACAACTTTTTCTTTTCAATGTGCTTCTCACTTTCTATGATATCAGTTAGAAAAAATTTCATGATCTATAGTCGGTTATTGTTTTTGTCCAGAACAAGGCATAGCATAACAATTTTTCAACCTATTCACAAAGTGTCAAATGAATAGTAGCACATGATGGCACTCTCAAATTTTTCAAATTTGAAGTTCCCATTTCAAAAAAATTTGCCTCTGCACTCTCAGAAGTGCACCTAAAGAATCTACCTAAGTGACCCACTTTGGAGGGTCATATTTTGGAGCCTATTGATTTTCATGAAAAACCAATTTGTAAGCCCACTCATGTATTCTATGCAAGTATGGATACCAATTTTCAGCTTCCCATGATGAGTTTTGTCAGGGTTTCGAAAAGCAAAACTGGAGGGTTTTGTTACTTTTCTATTGTTTGCAAACTTCTAGTTTTACAAAGTTGCCTCCCGTTTGAGCTTGCATTTTGAAAATGGTTGATTTTCAAGTCAAACCAATTGTTTCTCCCAATTCTCCATGCCTAGATGAACTCCCATGTCAATTTTCAGAGCCTCATGACCTGATTTGCTATTTTTACTAGGTCAAAACCAAATGCAATTTCTCCTGTTTTGCACTTGCATTTTCAGAAACCTTTCTAAGAGGTCAAATTTGACCCTGAATATCTCATGAAGAATGATTCAAGAAAATTCCTCTTGCACATTTATTCAGTGCACCAAAATGATATATTGTGTCCAATGGCAGTTCGTCAAGAGTTGATTTGATATTTTTTCAATGAGGTGAGTTGGTCAGTTTTAATTGGCTCTGAACAAGTTGCAAAAGGTTCAACTGAGCAACTTTGACAGTTAATAAATTTTGCCTCATGATTGATTTCTTCAATCCGTCTTTTGCACTTTATTCTCGGGACTAATGTTTGCATGCTTGTAAGTTTTTATATCTCCAAAAGGTCATTTTCCTAGCTCTCCAGGCCAATTCCAGAGCCCACTTGGCCAATTTTCACCATTCTGCAAAAAGGTCAGAAAGCATATTTTAATGAAAACCCATTTCATCTTTTCATCCCTGATGCATTTAGAAGCTACCCAAAAGTCAATTGAGCACGTAAGAGTTGTTTAAATTTATTTTTTTTAGTCGGCCCCATAGGGGACCCTACATGCTCTGCATAGTTGTGATCAAGGTTGTAGGAACAGTAAATGGTGGTAAATTGACAAGGTAGAAATTCTTATCAGTTGTTTACATCAATGCTTGTCAACCGATATCCCTGTAGTTTGAAATTGCAGATCATTTGTGAATTCCTTCAAGCATGCTACCATTGGGAAGTTTAAACTAAAGTAAATGCTTTTGTTCTAAAGCATAAAGAATGAAGATATTGCTTCACCTAAATTTTCCATGGGATAAAGTCATAACACAATTTGACATTGCTTGGTCATTTGAGCAACTATATGATACCTAAAAGGTTAATTGTTTTCACTGGTGGATACAGTGCAATTCCAAATGAGTGGCAACACATCAAAAGCATATTGGCAGACCATATGATGGATTTGTAACTGGGTGTCACAAACTATTGAGGAGAGCTCAAATAGTTTGTTGAAATACTTTTGAAACTTTCAAGAAAATGTGTTTGGTATCTAATGCACAACAACCTGACAACTTGAAGGCTATGCACAAGTGAGGACAAGGCATATGAAATGATTTAAAAAATATCAAATGTTATGGACACAACAGAGCATAGCATTAAAATGCATTTGTTAAAATGCCTTAGAAAATTTCAAAGAGAATGCAAATTGGATGGTATAAGGTTGATTCTAGCTGCCCTCCACCATTGTTATTTTTGCCAAAGAAACTGGGGAGCTCTAAAATTGTTTTATCTTGGAATATATTTTTAAATGCTTTCCCTAATGAAATGAGCCACACCACATAAAGGATGGAATTTTGTGGGTTTGTTGAGAAGACCTCAGAGATAGGGGATGCCATGGCAGCCAACACAAAATGTATCTGATGAAAACACTTTAGAAACTCTCTGAAAAATGTAGCTGGATGTGTCAATGCCCTGAGATGGGGGCAACACAGCAAGAAGGGGAATTCAAAAGTGTACAAGAAATAGGGATCTGGCTTTGTAGAGCTGACCCAGAGCCACAAAAGAGGATGGAGAAGGATTGCATACTATAGCCATTGAGAATGGTAACGTGGCTCAAAGGGTGCCCGCTCTAACACAAGCAATGGGACACCATCAAAAGAGCATGCACACAATGGATTTGTTAAAGGCTTCTTAAACCATCAAGTAAATGCGTTTAGGGGAGTTGCATCGAATCAGGGAATCCTTAATTGCTACGCACAAGACAATTTTATTGAAAATTCAAAAAAAATTAAGCAAATGTTGTTTGTGCGGAATGCCATGGTTGCATATAAAATGAATGTGTTGAAAAAATAAAGAACCTTTTAAGCAAATGCACTTGGCAGACAGGCCGCCATGAATAGAAGTGGAGCTTGAGCAAGAAGAGAATGAGATGGAGATTAGGGAAAATAATAGAGACTAAAGGAGACGAAATGAGATCAACGGTCAACAAGTGAGCTGGGAATGTAGAAAAATCATAGCTGTCCCCCACCAGATCGCCCAAAAAAGATGTGCACTCTTTAATCCACACGAGATGAGTGTGAAGCAGCAATGTGGCTGGTGGGCCCCAGAAAATTTGAAGGCACAGGTATACTTTAATATGCCCAATGGTTTTTTTAAAAGATTTTCATTTTGCTTTCAAAGAAAAACATTTAAAAAATTAAAATGTTGCCCAAAAAAGACCATGTTGGAGGGCCCGGAATGAGAAATTGAGGAGCATAGAAATATTAAAGGATATTTTTTCTTCCATGTTGTCTTGTGAGTTGAAATTGTAAGCCCTTTAATTCCCACGAGATGGGCGAGAAGTAGCCAAGTGGTGGGCCCAGTAGGTGAAAAGCAAAGTTGCCCTATAGAAATTTGAAGGATTCCACATTAAAATAATGGCTTTTGCATGTAGGGTGAATATTTTACACATTGGTGTAAAATAAAATATGACAAATTTAAAGAAAGCCTTCATTAAATTTTATGAAGGTAAAAGTTTAAGTAAATAGAGGCAAAGTGAGTTTGTCGTGAACTCTAAAATATTGTCTAGTGGAGAGTAAAATATTTCAAATATGAAGTTGAAAATTTCATTTGTAAAGTGGAATATTAAAATTCCTTCACTATGTAAGTGCACGTGAAAATGGCATGGAGGAAATATTTTAATGTAAAGTGAATTTAATATTCACTTTCTGCTATGCAGAAATATGAAGTTTTCACGACAAGTAGAGGTATTTTTCAACTACTTTGTAAATGGGAGTTATTCGTGGGTTGATTTTCTCTCAACTGCAAGGTGAATGATTTCTATTGAGGAGTGAAATTTTTTGTTGCAAATTGGTTTGCAAAGGTAGAATTGGAAGCAAAAGTTTGTTGTTGGGAAGAGAGATGAGAGAAGCTTTGCAAATTGTTGATGAACAGGAAAGAGGTTGCCAGATGTCATCAACAGATCAGTTTTAGGGCTGCTTTTATTTTGTATTTCTTCTCTTCTCTTCTCTTCCCATTGTTCTAGGTTCCAAATTCTTGTATGGGGTTGGGTAGATAGAAAATGTTAAGTTTTGAGTCACTAGCTGAGTCTATAAGGTATAAATTCAGATTTCATGAATGAATATCAACCAGTTTGTGTAGATAAATCATGAATATCTTCAAAGTGTTTCCACATTCATGAATGTCTTCATATTCTCTCCATATTTTTACACGTGTAGTCATATGAATTCAATAATAAAGAGTATCTTTGAGTTTTTCATCTCAAATCTCATGAGATTGTTTTGTCTGCTCATTTTTTTGTTTCAATGAAATCGTTAAAATGCTTTGAGAAAATAATTGTGATTGAGGTGTGCAGGTTGGATCTAATAAGCAGAATTTGATTGACAATAGAAGAGGATCTGTTGATGTAATACATTAACAGTTGTAAATCCACTGGTTGAAGGTTGTTTTTTGATGAATTTTCTTTATGCATTTGAATCCATGGCCCAGAATTAGGCACTAGTCTGTTGTTCAGCTTGATGCATCTCAAAAACAATTCTTAAATTCAAAATCATTTTAAATCCTTATTGTTGGTTGAAGTATTGTGTTGAGTTTTGCTTCCCAATTGTTGAGTAAGTGTTGAAATACCAAGAATGTAGCCAAATTTGAGGTTGTCAGTACTTTATTTAGCATATTTGAATTGGGAGTTATTTGCTATCAAAAGCATGACTATGTGTAAGTGAATTATGTTTTAGGAATTGTATAGGTTGACCCACCTTGGTTCTGTAGAACCAGAACTACAGGAGATCTCAGTCTTTGGCTGAATCTTGTCAGTTGGCCAAATCAACCTTTGAGTTTGAGCATAAGAAATTAGCTAAGTCTTTAGGATTTAATTGATCTGTTGATATTTGGAACACCAACAGAATGGTAACTCTGCTGGGGAGAAATTTGGATCTCCTATTGCAGGTTGCTTAGTTACAGAGTCATATTATTGTTTTCCATTCTAAATTTATTTCAAATATTGAAGGATTTCAAGCCTGGAGAAATAATGGTTGTAGTGAACCTAAAGATTTCATGATCTATGGTGCTCTATTGGTGAAAGGAACTTAGAAATAAAATTATATGTGAAAGAACTACTTGTTGTATGAAGTTCAATCCTTTAAGAAGAGAGGTGGTGACTCTATCAAGAAGAACCTAATGAAGAGGTGAATACAATTCCAGATCTACAAATTTTTCCAATTAGAAAAACAATTTGCAGCAGCTGCAACATTTCTGGGTATTCACCTTTGTTTTTCAAGAAACTTATGTGTGGAAACCATATTTGAACATGTTAGGATAAAACTTTGGTTTCCTATTGAGTGATTAGCACTAATAGAGGGAAAGGAGAGTAATATTGAATTTGCACACTCCCATTAGCTGGATCTATTATATTAAATGTAATTTTAGTTCCATTGAAATAATTTTGTCTAGTGCTCAAATATTTTTTGTTTGGATGGTTAGAATGCATTTGCATATTCTAGGAATTTCCATCCATTTACATTGTCATATGTTGGTTATCACCATGTCAACAATTTTCATAATAATCCTTCATTTGTTCATGGTTGTCATTATGCACAATTAGTTGAGTCTTTATTTGTATATATGCATGGATCATAAAATAGACATACCTTTGGACACTTTGAGACAACTTGTCAAGAAGTGTCAAAAGTATGATAATCTTCACACATTTGATACCCCAAAGTGTAAGAACTCAAAAGTGCATACACATAAGATAAGGCTAGAGTGGAAAGCTATGTTTGAAAGAGGACTTAAAGAGATGGATAAAAGACACCAGATGTTTCAACAAGACTGGTTAAAGGACAATCATATTGTCTCTACTTGTCAAATTGTTGCACCTTATGCCAATTCCTTTGACCCATTATATGCTCAATTAGATTTGTCATGGGTTGATTATAAAACTGAAGATATGTCAGCTCAAGTTTATAAGGAGATGCCTAGATTACATGGATACAATGTTTGTGAAGGAGATGCACATGTCAAAAGTTTTTCTAGCTTCATGGAGAAACATTCATTTGGATATCAGGATATGTGGATGAGATTCTTTGTCAAATCCCTTGAAGCTAGAGCTTAGGATTGGTATCTAAGTGTTCCTGAGAATTCATTTCATGTCTGGGATAAATGAGTGGTTGCCTATAGAAAAGAATTTTCAAGAGAACCTTGTGAACTTGTCATGAGGCTAAAGCATATCAAGAAACAAGATGAAGAGTCAAGTGTTGATTTCAGTCATAGATTTGTTGTTGCCTTGTCACTAATCCCATAGAATTTTAGACCTAGTATATCAAGTTGTATCCATATGTACTTTGAAGCCTATGAGAAAGGATCTAGTACATTGTTAAAATATTTTAGAATCTCCAATATGCAGATGGCTTACACAGTTTTATATAATTTGGAGAAGCAGGGGAATGAATATGTGCAAATATTTTTGTCTTCAATTATGGGAAAACATGCTAATAAAATTAGCATCTATGTGAATGTGAATGATCAGAGCTCTTCAGACAAGTGTATAGTTGAGAAGGTAGAAGATAAGAAGAATGTATCATCAAGTGCTGGGAAAGTTGTCTTTGAACAACATACAAAGGAAATGTACCCAGTTGAAAATTGCAGCCATGAGGATGAAAGATATGATGAGAGAAATGAAACATTTGAAGTCTCTTCCATATATTCTAAAAATGCACAAAGGGAGAGCAAAAATTTTGTAGCAAATGAAGATGATGACCATACTTCTGAAGGCTCTTGAGAACATGAGGAGGGATATGAATTGGATTTACTTTTTGTAGAGGATATGTGCAATCAATAATGTGATGTTACAATTGATCAAGTCAAATCTACATGTGTTGAGTGTAGTCTTGATAAAAGTCTCCATGATAAGACAAAGTAATTTTCTGACTTAGGGAATTCTCTTGAGGATGTTAGTGTACTACCTACAAGTGATAAAGTGAGTAATGAATTTTAGTTTGAAAAATAAACCACAAGTAGCTGAAAGGTAGAAACCATTTATGGTTTTCAGTTTGATAGAGAAGATGTTTGTGTCTACCCTCAAGAGGCTATGAATGATAAACTCAATGAGGACACCCAGTCCAATGTTGAAGAGCAAGAAGATTTGGATTGCTTTTATGACAACCCAAAAGTGAGCAAGAATGAACAAATGGACAATCTATTCTCTATGATGGATTGTGACAATGCTTTTGACAAGGTTGTTGGTAATTCAATCTCTTATGATTGGGGAGATCCAATTTATGATCAACCCATTGAGTTTTCAGACTTTGAAGATGATTACACCATTATATGTCCTTATTTTCAATTTGATAATGCATCCAATTCTAGTGAAAGTCAAGAAAAGGAAGTGGTTGAAAGAACATATCAGAGCAATGATCTATTGAGTTGTGAACAAATTTCACATTTGTTGACCACAGAATATCATAAATGTGCATATGAATATGACTCTCAATTATTGTGTGCTGCTCCTATTGACTTTGACACTAATGACGATCTTCAAGATGTAAGGTATGATGCAAGTGTTTTTTATTCTCCTTCCAATTATGAATCAGTTGATGAATATGGTAATGATGAGGATGAAGACAAGCAACCATTTGATGGCGATGACGCTTTGTATGATGAATATGAAAATGAGCATATTGATGCAAACTCAGATATCTATTTTGATGAGTTTGAAGCAGTAGATGACCATGAGGTTTGTACCTCCAATGAACCAAGTTTTGAAGATTTTAATGCAGATTTGGACAAGTATTTGTTTGCTGACTTGAATGAGCCTAGTCATGAGTCTTTGAATGTGAATGAAGGTGTTGATTTCAATGGGAAGTCAGATTATGCTTTTGAACTAGAATTGCTAGTTGTCGAGCAAGCTTGTGATACTGAAGATGTTGATATGTTATGTTCAGAAGATGACAATATGACTACAAATGATGATGAGTCAGAAATCTCTAATGACTCTTAGTACCAACATGATGAAGAAAAATTATAGAGTGTGCCAATGCATGAGTGTATCGCTTTGCATACACTTGGAGTTGGTTTGCATGATGAGCAAGATCTTCTAGTAAGCTCTTATGATGGTTTCACTTTAGATATGCAAACTAGTAATCAAATTGAGCCTGATTGTACTAGCCATGTAGCAAAATGTGAGTGTTATTTTTGTCAGCTAGAAGAAGTTTTCAAAGAATGTGGCAATGTGCAAGATATTGAAGAAATTTATTTTCAATTTGAAAATGATTTAAATGATGAACATGATAGGTTATTGCCACATGATAATCAACATTCTGAGAGTGTGCCTAACTTTTAGATGCATAGTGATTGTGAATATGTTGATAATGTTGTATGTGATTGCCTGTTAGGAGGTATCAACATGTTTATTCAAGCAGATGGTTGTGATCAAACTCTACTTTCATATGGTCTCGATCACCATTTTCAAATGTTGCCACTTAATGCAAGATCAAAAAATTAAGAGAGTGGCAGTGATGGGGCATATATGATTTGGTTGCCACTTGGTGACAAAGTTGAACAAAGAGAAAGTTTCCACTTGCACAAAGACGGCCTGATGCTTGTGTTTGCAAAAATGTAGTTGTTTATGTTGCTATGGATTGATAGAGGAAAGCATGATTTTGAGGGAGATAAGATATTTTTACAAAATTGTGTTTGATAGAGGTAAATGTTGACTCCCCTTTTTCATTTGGTGTCCTGGGGTCACCAGATGATGTTGAAAAAGAAAATGAATAAAGGAGCAATTTGAGGAGACTTGATGGACTAAGAATTTGGTCTACTCCCAGTAGATATGGAATATTGCTATGCCCATAGGGGGCATACATCCTTAGTCGGAGCCACTGATGGCACTCTCAAATTTTGCAAATTTGAAGTGCTCATTTCAAAAAAAATTGCCTCTGCACTCTTAGAAGTGCACTTGAAGAATTTTCCTAAGTGACCCAATTTGGAGGGTCATATTTTGGAGCTTGTTGATTTTCGTACAAAACCCATTTGCAAGCTCACTCATGTGTCCTATGTGAGTATGCATGTCAATTTTTAGCTTCCCATAATGAGTTTTATCGAGGTTTTGAAAAGCGAAGCTGGAGGGTTTTGTCACTTTTCTGTTGTTTGCAAACTTTTAGTTTTGCAAAGTTGCCTCCCGTTTGAGCTTGCATTTTGTAACTGGTTGATTGTCAAGTCAAAACCAAATGCAATTTCTCCTGTTTTGTACATGCATTTTCAAAAACCTTTCTGAGAGGTCAACTTTAACCCTGAATATCTTGTGAAGAACAATGATTAAGCAAATTCCTCTTGCACACGTATTCAATGCACCAAAATGATCTATTGTGTCCAGTGGCAACTTGCTAGGAGTTGATTTGTTATTTTTTCAATGAGGTGATTTGGTCAGTTTTAATTGGCTCTAAACAAGTTGTTGCAAAAGGTTCAACTTAGCAACTTTAACAGTTAATAAATTTTGCCTCGTGATTGATTTCTTCGATACGTCTTTTGTACTCCATTCTCGAGACCATTGCATACATGATTGTAATTTTTTATGTCTCCAGGAGATCATTTTCCTAGTTCTCCATGCCAATTCTGGAGCCTACTTGGCCAATTTTTAGCATGCTACAAAAAGGTCAGAAAACATATTTTAATGAAAACCCATTTCATCTATTCATCCCTAATGCATTCAAAAGCTACCCCAAAGTCAGTTGAGCACAAGAGTTGTTTTAAAACAAAAAAAAAATAGCCAGGCCCACTGGGAACCCGTCATGCTTTGCATAGTTGTGATCAAGGTTGTAGGAACAGTAAATGGTGGTAAATTGACAAGGTAAAAATTGTTATCAATTGTTTACATCAATGCTTGTCAATTGATATCCCTGTAGATTGAAATTGTAGATCATTTGTGAATTCCTTAAAGCATGCTACCTTTGGGAAGTTTAAACCAAAGTACAATGCTTTTTTTCTAAAGCATAAAGAATGAAGATATTGCTTCACTTAAATTTTCCATGTGGTAAAGTCGTAACACAATTTGACATTGCTTGGTCATTTGAGCAGCTATATGATACCTAAAAGGTTAATTGTTTTCACTGGCAGATATAGTGCAATTTCAAATAGTGGAAATGCATTGGAAGCATATTGGTAGACCATATGATGGATTTGTAACTGGGTGTCACAAACTATTGAGGAGAGCTCGAACAGTTTGTTGAAAGACTTTTGAAACTTTCAAGCAAATGTGTTTGGTATCTAAGGCAAAGAAACCTGACAACTTGAAGGCTATACGCAACAAGTGAGGACAAGGCATATGAAATGATTTTAAAAAATCTCGAATGTTATGGACACGACAGAGCATAGCATTAAAATGGATTTGTTAAAATGCCTTAGAAACTTTCAAAGAGAATGCAGATTGGATGGTATAAGGCTGATTTTGGCTGCCTTCCACCATTGTTATTTTTTCCAAAGAAAGTGGGGAGATCTAAAAAAAATTTATGCTTGGAATATGTTTTTAAATTCTTTTCCTAATGAAATGATATGCACCACATAAAGGATGGAACATTGTGGGTTTGTTGAGAAGACCTCAGAGATAGGGGATGCCATGGCAGCCAACACAAAATGTATCTAATGAAAACACTTTAGAAACTCTCCAACAAATGTAGTTGGATGTGTGGATGCCCTGAGATGGGGGCAACACAACAAGAAGGGGAATTCAAAAGTGTACAAGAAGTAGGGATTTGACTTTGCAGAGCAAACCCACAACTGAAAAAGAGGATGGAGAAGGCTCACATACTATAGCCATTGAGTATGGTAACACAACTCAAAGGGTGCTCGCGCCAACACAAGGAATGGGACGCCATCAAAAGAGCATGCACATAATGGATTTGGTAAAGGATTATGAAACCATCAATTAAATGCATTCAGGGGAGTTGCATCGAATCAGGGAATTCTTGATTGTTGCGCACAAGACAATTTTGTTGAAAAATCAGAAAACCTTTAAGCAAATGTTGTTTGTGTGGAATGTCATGGCTACATATAAAATGAATGTGTTGGCAAAAAAAAGAAACTTCTAAGAAAATTCACTTGGTAGATAGGTCACCATGAATAAAAGAAGCAGAGCTCAAGCAAGAAGATAATGAGATGGAGATTAGGGAAAACAACAGAGACTAAAGGAGATGAAATGAGATCAACAGTCAGCAAGTGAGTTGGGAATGTAGAAAAATCATAGTCGTCCCCCACTAGATCACCCAAAAAATATGTACACTCTTTAATCCACGTGAGATGAGCGTGAAGCAACCATGTGGCTAGTGGGCCCCAGAAAATTTGAAGGCACGGGTATACTTTAATATGCCTGATGGTTTGTTTTAAATATTTTCATTTTGCTTTCAAAGAAAAACATTTTAAAAATTAAAATGTTGCCCGAGAAAGACCATGTTGGTGGGCTCGGCAAGAAAAATTGAGGGGCATGGAAATATTAAATGATAGTTTGTCTTCCCCACTACCTCGTGGGTTGAAATTGTAGGCCCTTAAATTCCCGCGGGATGGGTGAGAAGTAGTCAAGTGTTGGGCCCAGCAGGTGAAAAGCAAAGTTTCCCAATAGAAATTTGGAGTCCACATTAAATAATGGCTTTTGCATGTAGGGTGAATATTTTACACATTGGTGTAAAATAAAATGTGACAAATTTAAAGAAAGCCTTCATTAAAGTTTATGAAGATAGTTTTTTTTTAATGGCTGGAGTAAACAAAGGCAATGTGAGTTTGTTGTGAACTCTAAAATATTGCCTGGTGGAGAGTAAAATATTTCAACTATGAAGTTGAAAATTTCATTTGTAAAGTGGAATATTAAAATTCCTTCACTATGTAAAGTGCACATGAATGTGGTATGGATGAAATATTTTAATGTAAAGTGAATTTAATATTCACTTTGTGCTGGGCAGAAATATGAAGTTTTCATGGCAAGCAGAGGTATTTTTCAACTGCTTTGTAAATGGGAGTTTTCACGGGCAGATTTTCTCTCAGCTGCAAGGTGAATGATTTCTACTAAGGAGTGAAATTTTCTATTGCAAATTGGTTTGCAAAGGAAGAATTGGAAGAAAAATTTTGTTGTTGGGAAGAGAGATGATAGAAGCTTTACAAATTGTTGATGAACAGGAAAGAGGTTGTTAGATGTCATCAACAGATCAATTTTAGGGCTACTTCTATTTTCTATTTCTTCTCTTCTCTTCTCTTCTCATTGTTTTAGATTCTGAATTCTTGTATGGGACTAGGTGGATAGAAAATGTTAAGTTCTGAGTCATTAGTTGAGTCTATAAGCTATAAATTCATATTTCATGAGTAAATATCAACCAGTTTGTGTAGATAAATCATGAATGTCTTCAAAGTGTTTCCACATTCATGAATGTCTTTAGATTGTCTCCATATTTGTACACATTTAGTCATATGAATTCAATAATACAGAGTATCTTTGATTTTTTCATCTCAAAGTTCATGAGATTGTTTTGTCTATTCATTGTTCTGTTTCAATGAAATGGTTAAAATGCTTTGAGCAGATAATTGTGATTGAAGTGTGTAGGTTGGATCTAATAAGCAAAATTTGATTGACAATAGAAGAGGATATGTTGATGTAATACATTAACAGTTGTAAATCCACTGGTTGAAGGTTGTTTGCTGTTGAATTCTCTTTATGCAGTTGACTCCATGGCCCAAAATTAGGCACTAGTCTCTTGTTCAACTTGATGCATCTCAGAAACAATTCTTAAATTCAAAATCATTTTAAATCCTTGTTGGTTGAAGTATTGTGTTGAGTTTTACTTCCCAATTGTTGAGTAAGTGTTGAAATACTAGGATTGTAGACAAATTTGAGGTTGTCAATACTTTATTTAGCATATTTTAATTGAGATTTATCTGCTATAAAAAGCAATGTCTATGTGTAAGTGAATTAAGTTTTAGGCATTGTATAGGTTGACCCACCTTGGTTCTGTATAGCTAGAAGTGTAGAAGATCTCATTCTTTGACTGAATCTTGTCAATTGGCCAAATCAACCTTTGAGTCTAAGCATAAGACATTGGCTAAGTCTTTAGAATTCAATTGATATGTTGATATTTGGAACACCAACAACACAGATAATATGTAATTTAAGTCAAATGGAAAGCATTAATTAGATATGCAAATTTACATAAGAGATTCATCATCCAACTTCTGGTTATAAAATGTATTATGTAGATACTGGCAATGTCTTCCCAAATATTGCAAAGAAATGGTCTAGAATCAAAGCAACAACAAGACAACTATCTTTTGTCAAAATGAAATTAAACCTATAATGGATTTGAACAATTTGGGTCTTGTGGCATCTCAAAATTGTCTATGGATGTTATTTCTCATAATGCATTGAAAATATTTTCTTCTTTCTATCTTGGAATGTTGTACTCTTTGGATCTGCACTCTTTGGATCCAGATTTTCCTGCCATAAAAATGCATGTTCTTAGAAGGTTCTAGCAAAGTTACCTCAAGTTACAAATTTGGAAACCAAAACAAACATTTAAAGAAAAATTAAAATTAAAATTCATATGCATACCATGTTTGATTGATATTATCATTGAGATTGCAATATAAAAGACAATACAAAATGCTAAAATTCTATAGCACATGCCAATGGCTGACAAGTGTGGTACTTGGAAGGCAAAAATGAAGTATGTAAATGTTGCAATTATGATAAAGTCGGGAAGTTTTAGTGTGATCCATTTGTTGTTTTGTTCAAGAAAAATATCCTCTATCAGTAACAGTTAGTAGTGAAGGGTTAAGTTTTTAATAGTGTTTGATTGCAATAGTGCATTAATAATGTCAGAATTCAATGCTTAAAAGTTGAAGAGCTAAACTACTAATGAACTTGTCTAGCACATATAAATTTATCATGTGTGCTCTATGGAATTTTATTTTTCAACTTATTCAATGTGTTTTGAAATCCTTTATGCTCCTTAATATCTAAGGATTGACTATATTAATAACAAATATGGAGTCATGAACTTGTCTAGCATATATGAATTTATCATGTGTGCTCTATGGACTTTTATTTTTCAACTCATTCAATGTGTTTTGACTTCTTGATATCTAGGGATTGACTATATTAATAAATATTTGTGTGAGGCTTTCAACATATCACAAGGAGACGTGTTCCCCTAGGTCAACCTTTAGAAATATGTATTGATAATAAAAAATAATAATCTTTAGTCATGCAAATACTTCTAGAATGTTTGTATCAGCCTAGATTCATTTTAGTGTATCAATTGAAGTGTGTAATGTGAGTGATAGTCAAACAATGTTTTATCTTAGAAGGTGATTAAAACAAATGCATTAATGTCTTTAAACACAAGGGCATATCAACATATTTCCCAAACTTGTGTTTAGTTGGATATAGATAAGAAGGGTGAAGGTGGGAAGTATGTTTGATTTTTAAAAATTTAAATTGGGACAGCCTGGTGAGCCTACAACTTTGAGGATGACCTTCTATCCATGAACTAGCCACAAAACAAAGAAAAGGTTAAATCTTAGTGGATGACATGTGCATGGAAGTGAGTGTGAGCATAGGTGTAATAAATAAATGAATAGAGAAAATGTACAAGGGTTTGTGAACATGTGAATGGGAATGACTGGTAACTGGTAAGTGTATAAAAATACGTGTAATGAGATGGGTGTATAATATCTAAAATGAAATTAACTTTGCACAAAATTATATCATTTGTCAATATATCTTTATACCAAAACACTCCCTTCCAAATAAAAATAAACCCTATGCTTCTGAGAGACACATCCCCTGCCCAAAATGACCTAGTTACCTTTCAAAATAATTTGGGAACAACTCTTTTTGTTCTATGTTGTAACTTTGAGTTCTTGGGTTATACCTTATTTTCAATTAACTTATTAGTTATTAGGTTAATTTTATTTTCAATTGGTGATGGATTATAGTGATTGATATGCTATTATACTGATTCATATGGTGGTTGATCATAGTGAATCATATTCTGATATACCAACGTTTATTTGCTTATGTTGAGATGGACTTGGATCTCCAGTATTCGCCTTTGTAATCAGCATAATTTTTCCCTCTTCTTCATTCATATAGTAATTTTTAATGTCAAATTGAAAAAATCAAATGCAAGTAGGCTAGTGGAATTATCTAGATGAGTATATAGAAATGTATTAAAAAGGAGATAAATTATTGGGAGTTGGAAAC
Source organism: Sequoia sempervirens (assembly GCA_007258455.2). Classification (NCBI taxonomy): domain Eukaryota; kingdom Viridiplantae; phylum Streptophyta; class Pinopsida; order Cupressales; family Cupressaceae; genus Sequoia; species Sequoia sempervirens. The sequence continues at coordinate 260,074,354 of VDFB02271358.1, read as the reverse complement.
ATCAAATATTTTCAATTATTTTTCCTATAAATATACACTTTTCTTATTTTAAAATTCATTCAAAAATTAAATCATATATGTTTAAATGACATTGGACTATAGTTCCAAAAGCATATGAGGTACTAATTATATATTTGTGAGTTGGGCAGGGCCAATGATTTACTCACCCAAACAGTTGCCAAATAGGTTTGGGCAAGAGTTCATTAGTGAAATTGTAGTTGATCATGAGTTCCAAGGGAAAGTTCAACTAGTAGTGCAAAAGTAGGAGTTGGCTAGATTCATTTGTAGTGTGGCAAGTATGCAAAGGAGTTAGGTTATCAACTATTTTTATGAGTCCTTTTTGATGTTTTCCTTGGGGCATGCCACTTGGAGCGAGTGTGGTGAGTGAGCTACCTGTCTGTGATGAAATTGGAGCTTTGGAACACAATATGTACATCTAACAAAGGATAACGAAAGTGGGAATTTTTTAGAAGTAAAACTAAACCTATGAGTCAAAGGGTATGGGGAATATGAATGCTACCAAACAAAGAATCCTGAAATAAGCACTCTATTTCCTGCATCCAGAGAAATTTCACTTTCTTTTGAAGAAAGGATAGGTAAAATATACACTATTTAAATGGTTTTGACTGGCATTTATTTTGTAATACTGCCTTTAAAGACTTAAATAAAGGAAAAGTAGTTTTTTAGAGCTTGTTGATTACAATTCTGACCATATCTGTAACTACATTTGTTATCTTTCTCTACATTTGTTGAAATTCATTTTTTATTCACATAGTAAAATTAAAAAATAGAGAAGACTACCAAAGTATTGAAATGATTGTTTTCCCTAAGGCCAGAGTAGTCTGGTTTATAGTACCTGGTTGTTAAGGAGTGTATGAATATTTCTAAAACTAACACAAATAAAGTTACAAGAAAGCACTACATTGAGATCTTCTACCTTCCAAGGGCTTCCTAAAGTCAATAAATGCACCTTTGTACTCAAAGTGAAATCCAAGAAATCAAACATTATCAAGAATCAATTAGCAACTCACTTTTTCAAGTTTGCAAAAATCAAGCAGATAAAGTTGCTTGTCCTAGATCCAAAGAACGATATATAGGTGAAACAATTCTTTTGAATCTACACCTCCCTTTATTGGACTGCAATAAGAATTTAGTATTAGATTATTGATTCACAAAAGAAAAAGAGTTATCATTCAACAATATATCTAATACTTTCTCTTTAAAGTGAATGTACCAAATATTCCATGATGCCAGATCTCTTTGGAAATCAGTGGTTGCAATTAGCATCTCTATCACAGGTGTTGAAGAGCTAGAAGGAGGGCAAGCAACAAGAAATTCCAATAGTCTATTGCATAGCTCCACATTGTATACACCAACAGTTATGTTTGGGAGATCAATAAAACTAAAAAAAATTAAAAAAGAAACATAGATTTTTGTTAGCACATTTTTATTTCAAGTCAATATTGTACAACTAAAGGAGCATACTCTTCCACACAGAAGCAATACATAAATTAGAAGGTACACTTGTTTTAACCCGAATGAATACCTTGGAAGATGTGCACTTCATCTCTAGTGTGAGTGCAGAGTGCCTTCATTTTCAGGTAAGTTGTAGATGTAGTTAAGGAATTCATCAAAAATACATCATTGTTCCATTTACAACAAAGCTTCTAAAATAAAAGCATCTGAAACATACTTGTAAAATGACTAGTCAACTCTCAAAACTATGCCTTGGCCCCTATTTGTGTTGTGGGTTGAGGAGCCAACAAACCCCATATTCCCATCCACCCTGCCACCTTGGGGTTGAGCCCCACCATGTGGGAGAATGAAACAAATTACTATGTGTTGCCCTACAGCCACTAGAATATTACATAATGATTTGAAGAGGGTCATAACTTATTCCACCTATGGTCAATTAGGGTATATGATCTTTGTATATGCAGGGAAATAGAAACATTCAACTAATATCTAGGAAGTAGGCACACATTAAACTTTGGAAGAAGGTAAACCACCTCTTTGATTTTTTCACTGTACTTGTTTTTACATTCCTACCTTCCTTCCTAGAACCAGAGAATTATCCTTTCTTGTGCTAAGAGGGTTTATCCTTCTCCAATTGGAAAAATTAAATTAGAAACCACTTCGACAACCGAGCATTGATTCTATTCTAAACAAAGACTTCAATCCTCATATATTGTCTGAGCAGTAGCATACACAAACAACATCATTTCCAAGTGTCAATAATATATTGTACTTAGCATCATGGTTTAAATCTGAGAGAAAACTTCATGGACCAACATCAACAATACAATTTTCTTATCATTAGTTTGAACTTCCTTGAGTCAACTATAACCGTAATCCCAAGATACTAGAGATGTAAAATGTAAATGCACAAAAAAAGAAAATATTTGGCAAATACAAATAGAAAACAGATAAGGTACATAATTTTTATTTTAGATAATACCTGCAGCCATATAGAAATTGTTTATTAAATATTGGCATGTGATGCAAACTAGGGGAGCATGAGCCCTGAGTTCTATTTCAAATGCTAGTTACAAGACTCAACAAGACTTTGTACAAGTCATTTCCAGCCAAGAATCTGTATAAACTGAAATGAATTAGCCGATTGGACCAAAATCAAGATAGTATCACCAAGACTAGTGAGTCCCTCCAAGGCTAAGTCATTGAGCTAGGTTTAGCTTGAAATTTAGTGACCATAAAGTTTGAAAAAATTTCATCAGCTGAAAATGATATGATAAAATCCAAAATTTCAAGAAATAGAATATATGAGGTCATTTGCATAGGCAATGGTTAAAAGACAAACTGGAAAGAGAATGCCATAAGATCTTGAATGAATCTAGTACCATTTTCCTATGCTCCTGAAAGGATAAAACTATGATCATTGGGATCCAACTTCTTATTGTTGCTAATAGATCCAACTCAATTATTGAACATCCTAGAGAGGATTTTCTTTCTTTTAAAAAGAAAATACCATACTAATTATAGGGAAATGTTTAAGTATGTATTCGTCAGAGGAAAAGGAGCAAACGTGTAAACTAAATTTTCAATGATTTTTAAATTCAACGGTTTTTAAATATTTGCATGCAAATAGTTGAATCCGGTGACTTCAGTTCAGATGACACTAAGTTCAAAAAGAAGATTCATCATAGTCATTGTAAAATCCAATGACATAAAAGAGAAGCCATTCTACACATTTCTGAGTGTTGTTGTTTGCAAGAAGGTAGACAAGTGAAATATGACTGCTAAATGATCTTGTCCCTAGTCCGTATTTATAGAAATTGTCAAGTTTTGTCAGCCAAGTTGGACACATTATTGAACCCTACTAGTGTCTGTGTCAATTTGGGAATACAATATATAAATGGAACTAAATGAAACCAAAGCTATTCATCATGATAGAGTCCAATATAAATTATGTATGTTATGATTTAGCATGGGAATACATCAATACCTCTCAAAAATTTTGTCTATAATTATTAATGATTATATCTAATGGATCAGAAAACTTTCCAACTTTATCACCTCAAAGCAATTTAGAATGTGGTTTCAGAAAGCCATGAAAAATCCTAAAGTAAGTTACATTCATAACACAAAGAAGAAAGACAAGTTAAACTAACCTGTAATGATTTTTGATGTAAGTCTTGTTCAATTGTTTCACCTCTAATGAATTGTGTGTGCCAAAAAGCGTCATGAGATAAAAGATAAAATGATAGAAGAGGAAAGGGAAAACCCCTCAAAAACCCTAGAAGATATGAGTTTTGTTAAAATTTGGAGAAAGCATTTAGAATTAAACTGAGAAACTAACTCAGGAAAAATAAATACAAGCTCTACAGGGGAAATAATGGACATTGGTTTAATCCAGCTAGGAACTTCCAACTGTTCAATGCAATTGATCCTAAACGACTTGTTCCAAACCACTAGTTGTAGAATGGCAGTGGGCATGGGCAGGGTGGAAATGTAGGTCAGTTTGGCATATAATCTCTAGATGAAACTCTTTCTTTCTTTGTAATATATGTGAGCTTATTAAGCTATATTGAATGCAATGCAGGTGTTGGGCGTGGATGAGACAACATCTGCAGTTGAATTGAAGGAGGTTTATCAGAGGTCTTTGATTAAACTTTAGTAGTGTGTGGCGAACTAGATTTTGTGTGAAAAAGCTACTAGTATGGCAGAAGTGGCTTGCAAATGTCTAACCAATAATGTAAAAAGAGACCATTACCTTAAGGACTATTCCCCACTTAAACCTGCTATACCTGAAATATGCCCCTTTCATTAATAACACCAAAGCTGGGGAAGAAAAGGATGTGATCACAAGAGTTAGAAGGCGGTGTAAGAGACATGCATTTGTTAGCTTTTTTTTGAGAAAGGAAATCTACAACAGACTTTAGGGTGGGAGTTTCCAGTCATGAATCGAACAGATATGTTAACCCCTTCCTTGGAATGATATACGATATAAGGAGACAGAGACATTTGTGACAGAGGATTGGAAGCTGTGTATAGCAATTGTTGGATGGGCTGGTGGAGGCAGCAGTATTGGAATTATGAATAGATGGGAATGTGGATTGAGCAGTCGATGGTTCAAATGGAATGATCATGAGACCACATTCACTTGAGACATTTTCTCAAATAGTCCATTGTTTTGTCTAAGCTACCACATTTTCCATACATCTCTACCAAAGCATTTTATCAAACATCTCAACGCCTTGTTGCCATGGCCAAAAGCCTAAAAAAATTGCTTTCGAACAAGCTATGGACACTTCAAATAGCATTGACAAAGCAGTAAAATATTTGGGGAAATGCGTCAAAGAAATATGGTCTCATGGCTTTGGTCGTTTGACACCTTCCATCAATCTAAAATAAAAATATAGTTTCAAAACAACCCTTAACAGTAAGAAATTAGTGTAATATTTTACCATCAAATGCTCATTGCCTCAGAGAAGAAGACTCAAACTTGCTTCCAAACCCTAGCTCCAATTCCAAGCCTAGGCACATGAATGCTAGACAGTCGTTTCTGGAGTGGGCGTGCAGGCTTTAGAGACAGCTTTCATTTGGATGTATGCTGAATGAACTAGAAAGCGTACATTCCATGAACAAAGACACTTAATAGGAAGAATGCCACTTGATGCCATGAAGAATGCTTGTGTGCAAAATTTGAAAGCATTATGCAGCCACGCACCCATTTCGTCCATGTGTCCCTTCTTGAAATAATAGACAAAACATTAGGGAAACAAGCATAATATTTCACCCACTCTCGATGATTGGATAGATTGTTTAAAATTATTACTAAAAAATGTAAACCCCCAAGAAATTAGGCACTCACCAATGTTGGTCAAGATAAATAGTAATTTTTTTTCTAGCAAAATAAATGAAAAAACCAAACTTTGGATTAACGTTGCATCATATCCCGCACTCGGTTCCCAACGCACAATTAAATTTTCGCTTTGCTCAATCAAAAAGATTAGTCTCCTACTATAAAGGCAAGGACTAACAAGAACATATGTATGGTTTAAAAATTTGATCCTTGTGAATTCTTTAAGAGTAGACTATGCAATTGTAGTTGCATTGTTTTTTGCTTTTTATTATTGGCAACTTTGTCATCAAAATCCATTTTATTAAACTTCATGGTGCTTGTGAAAATAGGAATTCATGATACATTGGATGAAATTGTATTGTACACTAGCAAAGGACATCCTTCTTTCTATGCTTTTATCTCCAAAATAAACTTGTGTAAAGGTGACTCGACCAAGGTAGATACTCTCAAAAAAGAATTAAGCCCCTGCCAATATAGCAACATGTCTAGCTTGCCACAATGTATTAAGAATCCTGGACTCTCAAACATTTGACCATCAAACCTAACTATTTCCTTGAAACAAGGCCTATGAGGAATACCATCAAAGATAATAGAGTAAGCTAGTAAATGAAAATTGACATAGCGAAATCATTTATTATGATTCTCTAGATAGAACTATGGATTTGATATCCTTTCTTCTTGTTGTTGTAAGTCTTCATTCCGGTACCTCTTTCCTAGCATACCTATAGCTATATTATTTCCTTGTTTTTTTTTTTGTTTTTAGTTTTAAGGTGCACCTCATCTTTATCCACAAATTCCATGGTTTGAGCCATGCTCTAAATTTTGGTCCATTTTTAATTACAAAATGGCATAGATTTAAGTCGCATGTGTATTTTTAGTTCTTCACCCAAAGATTCACTAGTATTGAAATCAATTACATATGGTTTAGTAGGTGTATGATAAATATTCTTTGGCGAGGATCCAATCGACTTAAAACTCCTAACACATTTCTTGAAGACTTTTCAAAGAGAATTGGACTAGGCTCAAATATTTGTTGGGAAAGTATTTGTTGAGAATGAAAGAAGAACCAAATCCATATAGTTAGTAAAAAAATTATGAGTTAAATTTGCAAGATAGTAGCTCTTCAATTGGCTAGGTTTGAGTTGGATTTTATATCAAATTATCTTTGACAAGAGCGAGCATATGTATAAATCTCTTACTCCTCCATGATGCAAGTTTAATGTATCTCTTATGTCCACCATTAACGCCCTTCTTGATATGTACATCTATTGCTCAAAGTTTGCACTAGATTTGGGGCCTACTTTAGGAAAACGTATTTAACATCAAGATTTGTTTGAAGAGATGATTTACCCAATTTTGTATTATTTGATTTCACAGGATTCCACATAGAGCCAACACCTTAGGGATCTTGAACATGTAGGTAATGGTCTATGATTGATTCTTTAAAACTTTCAACCTCTTTCCTTGAGTTCCCTACAATTTATCATTATTTCTTTACCTATTCTTCAACATGGATGAAACTGGAATAGGGTGGTATTGCTTCCATTTATATTCATCTTGGTATATATGTATCTTCACCTAAACATGCTTATTGAAATTGGAAACATCCAAGACTACTTTTGTGGTATGAATTCCTCCTCATTAAGTTGAAGACAAAGTCATTGAACCAACAAAATTTTATTTGCATCCTTCCATTGGAGCTCGATGATGATCTTCGGTGCCATGAACAATTGTAACACAAGAAAGGGATCTAGAAAAAAATAAAATCCTAAAGTGATCAACCTCTCCTATCAACACTCAATCGTTTCCTACCCTGGTCAATTATTAGAGATTTTTTTTAACTGATGAGTAAAAATAGGCTAATAGGTAGTTTCAAAAGCTATAAGACTAAAGGGATAAGAGCAGGCATAAATTCCACCAACTCAAAGAGATAGTAAGTCTAAGGCACACATCACCGGAGTCCTCCAAGAAGCACACTAATTGGTGCAAAATATTCAAATCCCAAATACACTTTTGGAGGTAGAGAAACTACTACTACATAATCAAGTGTAGACCTAGCAACTACAACAAGACAAAACTCAATGTGAGAACACTTTTGCCAAATTGAAGGAGATATATAAGGAAGTTCTCCCCACTACATAGAGTTGACTTAGGACAAGCAAACTTTTTGAAAGGGGGGATGATGTTGGTAGGAAAGTATAATAGCTTAGACATAGTCAAGTAAATCCCATCGCATTTTGCTACAACAAGCTTGTGGAGCATAATATTCAAGATACACTATCTAGGGTAGTGATAGGATAGATTGGTCATGCCCCATCCCTTAGATATATGTATAGGGAAATATACGAATGAAAAAAGAGAGGTAGATATAAGAGACAAGAAAAAAATTAGATAAGATTATGCCAAAGAATATGTATATAGTATAGGGTAAGATATATGATAAATGATGTAAAAGGGAGATATAAGGATATATGAATGTACTCAATTTATATTAATAATATATTGTCACTGAAATTCTATCTATATTTTGTAATGGGATGTTGTGTTAAATGTGGTTAACTACTTGATAGTTTCTCGAATAAAACCTTTTCTCCCTTTATATGACTAATTTTGGGGTATAAAATACAACACTTAGGAAGTACTTGGGGCTCAAAACTTTAGTCTGTGTTCCCCAGTTTCCTTGCTAACACCCATCAATATATTAAATATTTTATCCAAGAACTACTCACATGGGATAAACAAAAAAACAACAAATCCAATAAATCCATGTTCACAACACCTTTCCATGAGTCTCCCACCACTATGCCTATCCTAGATCGAATATCATCAAACATTTCCATCTCCATGAGTCAACCCATATGGGAAGATAAACATAAACATTTCATGCAATCCATAAAATCCAAAAGGTCAAAAATCCATAAACATCATAAAGTCCAAAAATATCCTACTAGTCTAAGCATACTATTAAATGTGACACTAGGAACATATATCAAAGGCCTAGTATATATGGGGAATATCAAAGAAACACAAGATGTATCCATCTTTCTAAGAAGGAACTAAGGCTATGTCAATAGCTTTCTCTAAAGCATGTCATTGGAAGCTCCAACATTAATCAAGACTAAGTTATTGATAAATTCCTAATTTAAAGATCATGATATTCATGTTAATCAAATCCTTGACCAAGATCCAATAGATGATTATGAAACCCAACATAATCCAATCTTTGATCAATATCCTAGCTATGATCATGATACCAAAAGCCTGATCTTTGATCATAATCCTACCATTGATCCTAAAATCCAAGATGATCTCTTACTCCACTTTTATCCCATCTATGACAATCAAAACAAAGATGATTATGTGAATACTCCAAAAAATCCCATTTTCCAAAACAAGCCACTTTCCTCCCTTGGACACATAGATAATTAAACAAATGATATGGATCCAAACATGCATGAGGATTCAAAAGACATGATTGATCACATTAAGTGTCTCAAAGATGAAGATGTAGGAGTTAATGGTGACTCCCCCAACACCCTAGGAATAGTTGTTAGACCAAAATATCTTCCAAAAGAGAGAAAATGGAAAGAAAGCTTGCTTCAACAATGCAATATTCAATAATGATTGAATATACAAATATACATAAGATGCATTTCTTATAAAGATAAGGTAGAGAGATATGATTAGACAAGATTATGACAAGTGTTTTAATCCTATAACATGTGACAACTAACTCATAACTACCTAAGAATCATGCAATAAAGCTAGATAAGATAAGCTCTAGAAAATTAAACTAAGACTTCTAGATAGAATCTTATATCCTAAGTAAACTTAACATATGAATATGTCCCCTAATTACTTAGTGAGTGAATTAGCTAGATACAAGACATTTATTCACACCAACACCCCCCCTTAAGTGCAACTTAGGGAGAAGATTATTATGCACACTATGCAATTATGAAGATAAAGATGGGTCCTGACTACTAGACCATGTTAGGTACCCATTTAGAATGTAAATGCAATCAATGCAATCTCTCATAAATGAAGAAAAGAAAAAAACCGAATGGGACAAAAATCTTCTCCAAAAGAGAGAAAACAAAATAAAACAAACATGATGTATGGAGGACTCAATGATACCCCCCAAGGACTACATCCATCATGTATATACAATCAATAATCCCCCCATAAGAGGGAAATAGAGAGATAAGATATCCCACCCATAATGTATGATCACCTACAAATATGGTTAATGTATGAAGACAAAACATAATCCAATGCCTACTGTATACACCTAAAAATGGTCTGGATAATCTAATTAATTAAATACAATTTATTTGATTAATTAACCTTAAATTTATCTATTATTGAATAAATAGAATTATTTATTTATATAGTTCACTTCTTTAGTTCTTCTATTCTATTTATATTCTTCTAATTATTCCCTCTTAATTAAATAATCAAACTTCTATAGTTTTTATTTAATTATCATTATCCCTCTTTTATTAAATAAACAATATCAAATAGTTTTTTAATTTAATAATTGTTATTTCTTCCTAAATTTGAATAAATCCAAAATATTCAAATTAAAAGCATATTCTACAACTAATCAATATTTCACCTACAAAATTAGATATTATATGTCTAATTTAATTCATCTCAACCTTCATGGGAAAATTTGGAGACAAATTTGCAGGCAAACTTCTTCATCTTCTTCCATTAATTCTTCCTATCCTCTGGCTACATGTTTTTGTGGGGAGGAACAATCTCCATAATCATCTTAGGCTTTTGCATCCTTCACCATTCAATTCTTCAGATCAAATCCATACCTTTATTTTGTTGCCCCTTCACAAATGTGTTGTCGGGAATCTATAAATACAACCTCTGTCTACAAGAAAATGATCCCAACTTTGTGCAAACTTACTTTGCAGAAATACCAATTGAGCAATCAAGCATCTTAGCAATAGCAATATCATTTTATAAATAGCAAGAATTTTAGAATAGAATCAATATCATGGTTGCATCATAGTTTACTGTAGCTTCTTTCATCAAGTTTCATGTCAATTTAGATTACAGTAGTTTCATCGTTATCATTTAGACATCATCATATAGGATTGGATTATTGCATTTAGCAGCATCTCATTCTCTAGATTGGCATTTTAACAATCAATGCTTACAAAATCTAAGAGCCCCATGACTTAATAAATCTTTGGAGATAGAGAACAATATGATGCTTTCAAGAGTTTTTCTATGTTAATTAGATTAATTATTGTTGATTCTCTTGATATAATGTCTTATTAAGAAGTGTTGTTTTCTATTTTACTCATTACTTATTTCACTTACATTTTGGTGCCCACCATGGGGCACAAACCCCATATTTTACACCTTTTTTTTCTAAAAAGTGTTCGTGCAGGCTTCTGACGTGTTTCTTTTAGCATGATCGAGAGATTTTACGACACATACGACAGATACTTTAGCACATCTAACGACTATTCTGGAACATACACTAGATACGTTGGCACATCCAATGACTATTCTGGTGCATCTGTGGTTTCCATTTCACCAATTAGGGAGTTTTTCTTGTGGTCTGTTGACCTAATCTTTTAGCACATACACCAATTTCTTTAGCGCATTGAACTGCTATTTTAGCATGTTTACTATCTGTTTTGGCACATTTAACCATTATTGTGGTGCATCTGGTTACTTTTGCAGAATTTCAAAAATCTGAAATCTAATCTTTGTTTTCTGTGTTCCAGGTGCATAATACACTTGTCAAAGACAGTTGCTAGAAATTATACGCCAGTCAAAGACAAAATTCACAAAATTACTAATGATGTTTGCAAGATTTACATTTCAATTATTATTTTTCCTTTATTTAAAATAGTGCATCTAGATTAAGTAAAGGATTAATTGAACACCTTATCTACTGTGGTTGAAGTGATAGGCCTATGTTATCCCCTTCACTAGGTGATTAGAATGCTAGACTCACTTTTTATGCTTTTATTAAATCCTTTAGAAGGTCTGTCGTAGTGGGAAAAGGTACTCACCCTATGGGAATGACCTAAGTGGGAACAACCAAAGCCAAGTTTTCCAACCCACTATAATCAAAAGTGAATTTAGGGAAACCCACAATTCAACAGAAGTGTGCAAGATAACCATCCCCAAAATCTTTGTTCTAAAGATTGGGATGTCTCCTAAGGGAGTTTATCATTTTCTGCTCTGAACAGATACCCTATCTACAAACTTTAGTATAGAATCCATCTGTTTCAGGTTTTGAATACTTTTTATATCACAATGCAAGGGGAGGGAAGAATCTACCCCCAAGAAACTCACCATATAACTATTAGAGACCCTAGCCAAAAGTGGAGGATTCAAATTTGGTTAAGATAGGGTTGTGTGAGCTAACATAGTTGCAAGTTGTGGGCTATGATATTCTAAGTGACCCACTTCAGATAGAAAAGTGCTTGAACTATTTGTATTTGTGTCAAAACCTATGGAAATTGAAAGAATCAGACCAAATTCTAGAACACTCACTACATGTTTAATACATAGATTTCTGAAACAACTATTTACAATCTAGCTTATGTGTGTGAAGTTATCTTTCAAGGTTATCATCTAATAAGATTAACAAATTTAGAGATTTACCAGCAAAATGCCCTATCAAAATGTTCATTGTTTAGAAAATTACACCCTGAAATCAATCATTTTACTAAGAAAAACCAAACCAAATGGATAAAACTGTGAACGTACTGACAAATTCCAATTTAGCGCATATAGTCTATTTTAGCACATCCACCCAATCTTGTAACACATTTTCTATCCAAATAGCACATACAACCACTGTTTTAGTGTAGTTGCCTTATCTTATAGCACATCTACACAGTTTATCACCATAATTTACCAGTATCTTGGCGCATCCATAGTTTTTTTTGGCACATATACCCTATTTTATAGTGCATTCACCATATCTTTTAGCACATACACATCTATTTTAGCACATCTGCCCTCTATTATAGTGCATCCACAAAACAAGAAAACAAAGAGCTAAATTGAAACCCCTATCAGACAGTTAACATCAAAACTCAGGTTTTTGACATAACAAAAACATTTTCACAATCCAAATAGTGTCTTAAACTTGGGAAAATAGGACCTTACAAGCCAAAATTTATCAAATTAAACCAAGATCTTACAACCTTAAAGTGTCTAAATCAAACACAAATTCTGGATTATTACGTTAAGTTTCTTTATCAAGATTTTGTCATGCTACAATCATGAAAGGAAACACAATAATCAAAATTTTAAAGTCTTATCAATAGAATTTATCATTCTATTCAACTTAAGTTAATACCATTGGCACTCATCCAAGCAAGAAGATCAAAGTTTGGTAAAGATAGCAAACACTTCTATGCCAATTTTGACTAGGTTGCAAAAACAAAAACTTAGAGAAAAGGAAATTGAATCACCAAACACCATGGCTAAAGAAAATCCCTTTCACATATTTCACCAAAATGATGCAAATGAAATAACCCAAGAAGACATTCAAACAACACAAAAAGATCCCAATTTCCATAAATTTATGGAAAAAGTCTTAGAACAAGATATGGAAAAATACCTTTTGATGCTAGCTGAATTAGGTGCAAAACTTCTGAAAGATTTTGATATCAATCGACTAAAAGAAGCACCTAAAATCGTTGAAACTAAGCTAGAAAACACATAAAAAATAGATCATGTGGTTGCCCTAACACATAAAATTCAAAACTTGCAACAACAACTTCAAGATATGCAAAAAGGTAGTCTTTATAGGAAATTTTTCCTTATCCTTTTGATCCAAGTGTGGACATGATACCATTTCCTAGACATTGTGAATTCCCAAAATACAACAAGTACAATGGTAAAACGGACCCAATTGATCATGTGAGGGAATTTAGAACCATGAGTTTAGAATTTTCACAAGAAGACACTTATCTAATAAGGTTATTTCCAAGGAGATTAGGAGGTCAATGTATGGAATGGTTTTCTAAACTACAACCAGGAATTCAATCTTTTGAAGAACTAGTCAATAGGTTTATCTCACAATTTTCCTTTAATATTCAACATGAGGTAACAATAAAAGACCTTTACAACATGAAACAAAATAAAGGTGAAACATTCCTCTCATTTCTACAATGATGGCGATGGTTGTTTGCTAGATATCCTCATTCTACACCTAAAGAAGAAAAGATGGAACTATTCATTAACAACCTAACTAATGGCATGAGCAATATGCTTGAACTACAATGTCCACCTACATTTGAGAAAGTGATTGAAAATGGGCTCAAGATTGAAGAAGCTTTGGTCAAAAGAGGGGTGATAAAACATTACAATGAAGGATCAAACAATACAAACTCCTCAAATCACTATGGCAACAATGATAACCTAAGTTTTAGCAAAAGAATAGAAATACTAGAAACAATGATGCTACAAATGACACACAAAATGTGAAAGCAGTATTTAATTTGATGAAAACTACTGCAAAGACCAATAAAAATAATGACCAAAATATCAATCAAAGTGTCAATCAAAAATAACAATCTGAACAATGGAGAATCTAAACCACAATCATATCAAAGACCATCAAATCGATGAAGATTCACACCATTGGGACAAACACTAGAATCAGCAATGAGGGAACTTATTGCAAATGAACTTATCACCTTACCTAAAGCAAGAAATTGGGAACCAAAAGTAAAACCATCTTGGTGGAATGATGCTGACTATTGTAACTTTCATAAGAAAAGGACATAAAAAAATTGATTGTATGCAGTTAAAACATCTAGTACAAGATTTGATTGACAACAAGAAAGTATTTGTAGGACATCAAATGAACAATGATCACAGTGTGTTTAAAAATCCTTTAACAAATTATGAAAAGGGAGAATATTCTTCTACAAACAGTAAAGGTAAAAATGTGAACTACATTTATGAAAACACTATTCATTGTATTTTTGAGGTTGAGAAGAATGGCGTCACAGATAATCAAACTGATAATGTTGGAATCAATGACATCATATCACTAAACATGATCCTGAACATAGACACATCCAACAATTAGATCAATGTCATAAAAATCAAGGAAAAGCAAGACTACCAACCAGTTAGCATGACAACAAGGGGACAATCCAAGGTAATATTGAAAGGAGTTGCATCTAAAACAACTATTCCCCCCTTCAAATCAATACAACACAGTAGGTCAACTACAGAAAATACCAACACAAATATCAATATTGGAACTCCTTAAAATCTCACCATCCCATAAGGAATTTTTGGAATAAGCTCTTGTAGCCACCAAAGTACCTAACAATTTAGATGTTTGTAAATTCCAAGCTATGGTGGGACATTTGACCATGCCTCATTGTCTATCATTTTTTGAACAAGATGATGTATCACTTAATCATCCACACAATGTAGCCCTTCATATAGAAGTTTTAATCCATAAACACCGTGTCAAACGTGTCCTAATAGTGGGTGGAGTTGGTTTAAAAATTTCCACTTTAAAACTAATTTGTGCACTAGGTTATTCTGATAATGCTATTGATGCTAGAAGGAAAATCACAATAAAAGCCTATGATGAAGAAGAGAGATCCTCCAAAGGATTGATCATGTTTCCTATTCAAGTAGGACCAATTGTGAAGAATATAGTTTTCCAAGTGTGAGAAAAAGAGCTAACATATAATATACTCTTGGGATGTCCATGGATTCATGAAATGCAAGCAATACCCTCAACTTATCATCAATGTTTAAATTTTCCAGTTAATAGACAAGAAGTTACTATTTCAGCTGATTACAAAAATCCCCAATATTGTAACATGCTTAAAATGACACAAGACACTTTTGTGCCCCATAATAGTGAGGCGAGAACTTCTAGTTCATTCAATAGTGAAAAGCAACTAAACATTGTATCCAAGTGAGTTGAGAAAAGGGACTAGTCAAAAAATACAAGTGTTGCTGACAACACTCCATCAAATAATGAAGGTCAACTGAATTCTCTATCATAGCAATTTCAAGAAAAGATCCAGTTAACGGAAAAAGACATGGGAGAATATTCCATTGGGAAATCTTTGTCTTTCAAAACTACTACCATCTCCAAGATCATATGGACAACCATAAAAAATAACACAACAATCATCACATCCTAACACAGTTTTTGATAATAGATTTGTGAAGGAAGGTACCTTAGAAGATGAATTTGAAGATAAGGCCATCCTCAATTGGCTCTACAAAGATGAGGAAGCATCTACATCGGAAAATATTAGCATAAAGATAGATCAATATGGCAAGGGAAAAACAATATTAGAGAAAATGGGGTATGAAGGAAAAGGACCTATTGGAAAAAAAAAAAAGGCATTGTAGAACCCATCCAACCTCTCAAACTTCAGCCAAAAGACAAAACAAGACTGGGTTATATAGGGGAAACAAAAGAAGAAACCACTCATGAAGTTGTTGAAAGGATCGTTCAAATGAGGAATAGCTTTGAAAAAAATTCTAATGAGTATGAGTGGGATTCTTTATCATAAATATCATATAAGGACATACAAGTTGATGTTATAAGAGAGTATGCACCCACATGTGAGGAGAGACAAAGTTCAGGGACTGGACCCCTTGTATTTGGATCACAAAATATTGATGACATAAGTGAGGATGGACAAATATCAAGTGAGATAGATAACTTGGAGGAGACTAATACCATCGACCTTGACATCACCACTGAAAAATTTGAAAACATTGCTATAGGCACCCTCACTGCCATTGATCCTAGTCAATCTGATGACTTTTTACCTTTAATACATCCTAAACTTATCGACTGGGAACCAACTGAACCTATTGATATTCCTATCTTTGCGAATGATGACGCTGTCATAAATTTCCTTTGTTATGACAAACCTGACACAAGTTCTATTCATAATTCTCTTAATGACGCTTCGGGTTAGGAGGGTATCAAATATTTCATTTACAAAATTGAAAACAGGAATAATGGATCTAATGGTGAAAACCATTTAATGGCAACATTAGATCTCAAAAAAGTAAAAATAAAGAATGCACCTGATGGTGAAAACCTCTCAGAGGCACCAAAAGATGGGAGATTTGACACCCTTCCAAAACACTATCATGAAAGATCATCAATGTTGGTAGAGCCTACATAGTCTATCAATATTGGCACAACAGAAAAGGAAAAGACTCTACATCTGGTAGCATCTATGACTGAACAAGAAAAGCTTGAATTCACCAAGTTCTTTAAAGAAAGACACATTAACTTTGCTTGGTCTTACTCTGATATGCCAGGGTTAGATCCAGATCTTTTGATGCATCATTTATCTCTACCATCTGGGATAAAACCTATGAAGCAAAACCTAAGAAAAATGCATCCACATATCACCTTGTTGGTAAAGGCAGAGTTGAAAAAATTGTTAGATGCAGTATTCATTAGATCTATTGATTACATTGATTGGATTTCTAATATTGTACCTATTTCTAAACCAAATAACAATATCAGAATATGTAATGATTTCAGAGATTTGAACAAGGCATGCCCAAAGGATGATTTTCCTTTACCAAACATTGACATTATTGTAGACTTAATAGATGGACATGCCATGTTATCATTAATGGACGGATTTTCAGGCTACAACCAAATCAAGATAGCACCAAAAGATTAGGAGAAGACTGTATTCACATGTCCATGGGGAACATTCTGCTGGAACATCATGCCCTTTGGGTTGAAAAATGCAGGGGCCACATATCAACGGGCAATGACCACCATTTTCCATGACATGATGCATACCTTTATGGAGGATTACGTGGATGATATACTAGCAAAGTCATATACCAGAGAAGGGCATCTAGAGATCTTAGATAGGATATTTACCAGGCTACAAAAGTTCAATGTCAGATTAAATCCTAAGAAATGTGTGTTTGGGGTTACATTAACAAAGCTCCTAGGATACATAGTGTCAGAAAAGGGTATCAAAGTGGATCCTACTAAGGTCAAGGCTATAATCGAAATTCCACCACTAAATAATATCAGTCAACTACGGTCTCTATAGGGCAGGCTACAATCAATCAGGAGATTTATCTCCCAATTAGCAGAAAAAAATCATCCATTCAATCACTTGCTAAATAAGAATGTCTCGTTGTGTGAAACAAATTTCAATTAAATAAAGAAATACCTAATGTCACCACCCATACTCATGCCACCTACAGAAGATAGACCATTATTACTATACATTGCAACAACTGAGATTTCTCTAGGTGCTTTATTAGTACAAGAAGATCCTACAAGAAAGGAACAAGCTATTTATTATATCAGCAGGACTCTGAATGGTAATGAAAAAAATTACACCTTCATTGAGAAATCTTGTTTGGTGGTAGTATTTGCTACCCAACAGTTGTGGAATTATATGTTGGCCCACATAGTTAGGCTCATAGCAAAGATTGCTCTGTTAAAATATCTACTCAACAAATCTACCCTAATAGGAAGACTAGCCAAGTGGGTCATGATCTTAAGTGAATTTGACATCCAGTATGTAGATCAAAGAGCCATCAAGGGTTAGGTAATAGTTGATCAGTTAGCCAAAGCTCCACTACTAGACAATCATCCAATGAGCATTGAGTTTCCTGATGCAGACATTCTTACTATGACCACACAACCATGGTTACTTTATTTTGATGGGTCATTCACACAACATGGATTAGGTGCAAGAATTCTATTTGTTACACCTCAAGGACATACCATCCCAAAGCCATATAGACTCATGTTTCCATGCACAAATAATGTGGCATAATATGAGGCATTAATCATTGGCATCAAAGTGGTAGTTGAATGGAAAATCACAGAGCTACAAGTATATGGAGATTCACAACTAGTCATTTATCAAGTAAATGATGAATATCAAACCAAAGATGAGAAGTTGATGTCGTATAAGAACATGGTGGATGATCTCAACAAGTACTTTCTAGAGATCAAATTTGAATAGATTCCAAGGGAAAAAAACAAGGTTGTTGATGCAATGGTGACAATTGATTCTCTATTGCAGATTCCATAAAAACAAGGTCATTATGAGTTTTATGGTAGAACAAGTGTCTAATCCTACATATGATAATCTTGAATCTCAAACCATATACCATATAGTTGATGTTGAATCCTCAATCTATGGAAAGACCTATGCTTACCTTAAAGACAATATCCTTCCTCCCAATCTTTCTAGAAAATAGAAATGCAACTTCATTTGCCAAACCACATGACATACCTTAATTGTTGACATACTTTACTGTCGAGGTCTAGATGGTACTCTTCTCTAGTGTCTAGAATATAATGATTGTAAGACAACTTTGCGTGAGGTTCATGAAGATATTTGTGGAACTCATTCAAGCAAACTAACCCTAGCAAAGAAACTCCTTCGTTTGGGGTATTACTAGCCGAATATGGAGAAGGAGTCTTTTTAGTTTGTTAAGAAGTGTGAAAAATGTCAACTACATGTTAATCTAATCCATGCGCTAGCACAAGAATTACATCCATTCACTTCAACATGGAATTTTTTTTAGTGGGGACTAGACTTGGTAGGAAAGATTAATCCATCTTCATCCAATGGACACAAATTCATAATCACAACAACATAATACTTTACAAAGTGGATAGAAGTGGTTCCCTTAACAACAATCACTAGAAAGCATATTTCTTCTTTCATTTTGAATTACCTCATCTATAGGTATGGTATACCTCAGTCCATTATCACAGACAATGGTAGACCTTTTAAGAACTAGGATGTCCAGGAACTATGAAAAGTTTCATATCCAACATCATTTTTCAACACCGTACTATCCTCAAGGAAATGGCCAAGCAGAGGCCTCCAACAAATCAATTCTAAAAATTCTAAAGAAAATGGTTAATGAAGTTGGACGTGATTGGCACATTCAATTAAACCCTGCTATGTGGGCATACTGAACTAGCATTAGAACACCTATAGGAGCTACACCATAGGCCTTGGTATATGGATCAGAGGCCATCCTACCTATTGAGGTGGAAATACCATCACTCTGTGTATCACTTAAGTGTATTGTTATAGATGAGGATTATAGAGTCTCTAGACTTCAGGAACTAGAATTTTTGGATGAACGTCGTCAACAAGTTGTTAACCATCTAAAGGCATATCAACAGAGAATGTCTAGAAGCTACAATCACAGGGTAAAGCCTAGAGTCTTTCAAGTTGGTGATTTGGTCCTAAAAGAAAACCCTAGAAATCAACAAGACAGAGAAAAGAAAGGAAAATTTGAACCTAACTGGCTAGGTCCCTATGTTGTCACATTAGTCTATGGATCTGGAGCTTATCAACTGTCTACACCTAAAGGGGATCTATTTGATGAACCTATCAATAGTATCCATCTTAGAAAATTCTACACTTGAATCACCTAGTGCATGGTTCAAGTCCTAGGAAAATGGTTGCCTTGATGAAAACCTGGCAAACATGCATCTTGGTGACAAAAAATACAAAAAAATCAAAAAAAAAAAAAAAAAAATCAGAAAAAAATACAAAAAAAAACTAAAAAGACAAAAATAGAAAAAAAATAGAAAAGAGATAAATACAAAAAAATCATAAAGTCTAAAAAAAAGTGCAATAAAAACATGTAGTGAAAACTTGGAAACAGGCGCTACTTGTGATTT
The DNA here is from genome assembly GCA_007258455.2 of Sequoia sempervirens. Lineage (NCBI taxonomy): Eukaryota > Viridiplantae > Streptophyta > Pinopsida > Cupressales > Cupressaceae > Sequoia > Sequoia sempervirens. The sequence continues at coordinate 260,054,339 of VDFB02271358.1, read as the reverse complement.
AAACAAGCCATCCATCTATTTGGGACATTTCATAATTGTTCACTTTTGCAATCATTTCAGTCCATTATCGTATCCTAGCAATGTGGTCGTGTCTCACCCTAGCTTGGGGGAAAAATCCTAAACTCACTGGGGAAAATAAACTTAAGCTTAAACAAATATAAAAACAATAGTATGACAACACAACAAACACAATGATCATTGGGAAACTCAACATTGAACATACATCAAACATCTTAACATTTCAGGAAATCAACCATCTATATCAAATGCTGAAATCAAATCAAGACAACTTTAGGTGGATGATATTATTTTGAATCATAATTTTATCACTTTAAGCTTGAATGTTCAATTTTTTTACTTTCATTATTGTTATCATTTATTTGGAGCAACTCGATGATATATTGAACTAGAGAAGCTAGGAAGGAGAATGGTATTTACTTTGTCTGTTGTCTGTGAGTTAATCATTATTATTGTGTGAATTGTCGCAAGACGTGCTCTACAAAGTATCATTGATGACATTCAAAATTCCCATATTAAAATGATTGATTCTTGTCTGTTTATAGAAGAAATGCTCAAGTCATCTTGGTTTAATTATACCTAGATGCTTGTGTTCACTTGCAATATCAAAAATCATGAAAGTAGTACTCAGGTCATCATGGTCTAACTTATACCATTGATGTTGGTACTTAGTTTCAACATTTTAAAAGCTCAATGATGATAAAAAGAATTATAAATGGAGTGTTAAGATGACAATGCTTGCATATAGACTTGCATGGTAAAATTAGATTGCATTCATGTTAGTTTTGCATCTGTAGAGTATTTATTACAAAAGTTGGTGAAGGATTCATAAATGATGTTATCTTTTCTCATGAATGAATTGAGTATACTTGACATTAACAAAAACATCATTGTTATCATATAATTGCATAATCATTTCCATTACATACATTAGAAAGAATTTATCATTTCATTTCATCATTCATACATTCTATCATATATTTTGTATCATATCATATTTTTCAAATCATCACATCATCTAAATTGCATAAGAAAAATATAAAAAACAAATCTCTATGTAGTTGCATTTTCATTCACTCATTCATCATTTCATATATCATACATTCGAAATACCATAATATTCATCATTCATTCATCCATTTATAATATCATTTATATGCATTTAAAATACCCAAAAATAAAAGTGCATCATATCCCATTTACATCATTTTCATATATCATTGAAACATCATATTCAAAAATATACATATTGATACATATTCATATCATTTGGATATATATATTATCATACAACTATTATCCATGTAAATACTACATACATAATGCATCCATACATCATGCATCTATACATCATCATTATTCACATAATCACAATTTTAACATCATAAATAGAACATAAATCATAGCATATCATCATGATCATTAAATGCATCCATCACAGTATCATATAAATCATCACATGACATATAGAAAAATAAATTAAATACATCCATCATAAACCATATAGAACACATATAGATCGATCAATCTTCCGCATATAATGTAGATCTCAAAAATCATAATGTCAAGTATACAATGATGTCTAAAATGAAAAGAGATACAACATCAAAAATGGTTGTGAATCAAAAAACCAAAGTATACATCATATCTCATATATCATGGAATCACATCATGGAGCTATGTGGTGCTAGCTCCAGACGGTGCAAGCAACTCTGGGCCAGTACCTCCCCCACCTGACATACCAAGATCTCTTGGATCTCTCCATGGAGGTTGTGTCACACCAGTGCTAATAGTCTTGGACTAACTCTTGATTGATCAAGACTAGGCATAACTAACTCTCTGCTTGGAGGCAACAACATCATGGTATTTTCTTTTGTAATACTCTGCCTCTCTACCCACACAAAGAATCTCTCTCATGTAATTTTCCACAAATGTACCATCAACCAATCTTTGTAATCTCTCAATTGTAACCTATTCCTACTCTATAACTTGTCTAGCTACATCTCTCTTGGCCATCAATGAGGAAATCTATGCCTGAGCAACTGCCAACTGTGCCTAGGTACCTAAGCAAGAGTTTATGCATGGGCTTGGGCCTATGTCTGCATCTGGGTTTGTGTCTACACTAATAAACCCCAAGCCTGTATCAACGGACCATGTAAGGTTTGCACCTGCACCTGTAAACTCATAATCTGAGTCTACTAATGTTGTGAAGGTATCCCAATATGCACACGCTGCTCGATAGGAGCTATCAGTGATCACCTCTTATGAGGCACCATATAGTCCTTGACATCCACGTCTAGACCCAATCCACCTGTACCTAATCCACCTGCACCTAATCCACCTGCACCCAACCCACCTACTCCTAATCCACCTGCCTCACCACCTCCTCCATCATGACGACCTCCTCCATCATCACCACCATCTCCATCTCCCTCATCATCACTACTATCCTCCTCATCACCACTGCTCTCAACATCCTCCTCCTCCTTGCCACCCTCCTCTCTCCTCTATTGGTGACCTTGGGAAACAACAACATCCTTCTCACCAAGTGGAGGCACTGGCTCATCAAGAATGGAAATCCATGGAAAAGGATGTAAAGCTAGGTACTCTACATAATTTTTTGTGATGGGTGGCTCGATAATATCGGGATGAATCTCCCAAATCGAAGGTTGTAGGCCCTGGTACTCCTAAACCACAACATCATATGAAAGGCAGGGTCCCCACTTTGTAGAATCTATTTGGTGTCAGGCATAATGTGCAACACCCTAGGGCATGCCCTATACAATACCATATTTTCTGAGCACTCTCCTAAAAAAAAATCTCTCCAAAACCCAATGATTCCTACCAATCAGCAACATAAACTGACAGAGGTATGGAAATTGTATATCATCGTCATCCCAGTGCTCGCAATCTAGATATGACTGATATGTAACAGCCTCTACATCATCCAAGACTCTCCTCCAATGCTCCAACTTACCCAGTCAAGGCTGAGTAAGTCGACCTACATATATATATGCACATATGGCCTCATGGTGGGTCGTTGTCTCACCATCACTAGATGCATAATAGCTATATGCTCCCATGCCCACACCTGAAGTAATGTAACCCCTACGGACAAACTGTGACCTCAGAAGTAGACAACCTAATGTAAATCATGATAAAGATGAGCAATCATACACATGCCCCATGCATATCTTGTACCGTGAACAATCATACTCTCCAAAACATGGCCCCAACCAACAAAAAGTCCCTTTGACTTGTGATTAGGACAAAGGAACCCTCCAATAAAACCAACAAGTACTAAAGGCAGGGTGGCATAGACATCCACCATCTCATAGCATGGAATCTTGTATCCACAAATAGTATCATCCTAGAACATTCTACATAGAGCATCGGTCCCACCCTGCTCTAAAGAATTATAAACTACAATATCACCAATAACAGGTATCCTCAAAATCCACCAAACATCCTTAGGGGTGACTGTCATACTGCCAGTAGGAAGGTGGAAGGTATTATGCTCGCTATGCCACCTCTCTACTAGGGCTGTCAGGAGACCCTGATTAATCCTAATCTAGGGCATAGATAGAAGAGAGGATAAACCATGTGTGATGACTGTTGTCTTAGGCTACACTAGTTGTGGTATCAAATTGAATGTCCTAGGAAACCGCTCTTGAATCTGTAGGTTCACAAATGACTCCTATCAACATGAAATATTGAAAGTCAATAATCTGTGTCAATTTATCAAACATCAATCAACCTATCAAATCTAGTCAGCTCTGGTGAGATTTGGATCAAATCTCGTGACTAAATTTCAATTGAACCTCACCTATCATGAGGACAATCATCAAACTATCATTGTACCTCACCTATCATGAAGTCAATTAATCAAATCAACCTCGCCTATCATGAGGTCAATTAATCAAATCAACCTCACCTATCATGAGGTTTTTCAATCAAACTATAATTATACCTATCCTATCATGAGGTTAATTATCATCAATCAATCATCAAACCTCACCTATCATGAGGTTGAACATCATCTACTCCATTGAGATCATCAATCATATCAAATCAATGGATGACATGATCGAAATTGACAAAATCAAGGACAAAATTGATAAATTACATCATTCTGACTTGAATGCACTAAAACATAATCCAATGCCTATAAACAATGTTTCTCCCCTTGGGAAGAAGATACACCAAGTACAAATGTAGGAATGCTTCCCATTCTAGATAGGAACTGGTAGGAAGAGGAATCCATATGAATGAAGATTGTGTCTTTGAAATCTACTCATGTGTTGCCAAGTTCTTGGATGACGATGATGATGTGACAATCCAATCAGGTACATGCCCAATCACAAAAAATTGTGACAAACCAAGAACAAATAGAAATTGATCTTGAACAAGCTCTAAAGACAAACATGAAGTGACAATAGTTGATCTATGACTATCATCAAATTAGAGAGTTAAAGCCTCAAATTAGTCTTCCAAATTTGAAATGTGAGACTCCATAAACAAAGAAGCAATATTTGTCAAATAGGAATCCGAATTAGGAAGATTAATAGATACCTATTGCAATGAATCACCAGAAGTGCTCAATGAATCATCAATAGAAGATAAATGTGTAATCTCAACTGAAGTAGGAGGTGCAGGAGAAGTCTCTGAATCATCAAGATGCTCAAGTTTTGCATCATATTCAAACTCCTCTAAGGTGTCATCATCATAGGGTATGTTTTCAATATCATTAAGTGGAATGATGCAATCTGAAGTGAGATCTACTGGTAATGGAGGTTGTGTGGATCTCCAAATATCTACCAAACTATGGTCCAAATTGTGTGTAGGCATGAGATGTCTGAGAATATCATATGATAAGTCTCATTGAAGATGCTTGCACTAAAACTAGAACCAATCAATCCTATGATATGATCATTCTTATTACCCCAAACACATTTCTTATATGTTGTTTTTGGTTTAGGAATGAGTCCATAAAGATGTGGCAAAATTTTTAGCCACTTACAATGTGCTATGATGCCTTTTTTCCATGACTCATAATTATCCCTAGTCGAAACTATTACAGAAGGATGAGTTGAATAACCTATGGTTACAATGATAATACACTTCTGAAATGACAAAATCTAAGATCAACATATATAATATAGCTGAAATGAAGTGCAATGATCAAAACAACACCTTCCCAACTGCTAAAATATCCAACTACCAATATACCCACCAGGAAAAATAGATCAAAATATACCTAGAACAAAAACAAGAAAAATTTAATGTATGGGTGGATAGAGCTCTTCAATACCTTTCCAACACTGCAAGAATCATGAAAATCAGAGATCATGGAAAAAAGTTACAAGTTCAAGAGCCAAAAATCAAGATATGACTTCAAATAGAAAAAAAATTGCACCAAACTACAATTTTTTTGAAAAATAACTTCATTGAAAATTTCAGAGAACTAGCTTTCCAACAATATTTTGTTTGAAAATTTTTGCCTCCATATGTGAAAGTTATGAAATTTTGAAAACAATAGCTTATTTCGGAACAAAGGGGGAAAATATGGAATCGTGAAGTCTAAATTGGCACATAAATCAAGCTCCTAGGGCTTAAATCGCGGTTCGCCATATGACCATAGGCACAAAAGTTGCAAAATAAAAAAAAATTACCACCACCACCGCTAGCGGCGGGTGGGCAGAGTGGGGGCAGTGGGCAAGGTCACGCTACCCAGGGCTTAGCCCCCTGCAAGTAGTGGTAAACACAACCCTTCAAACCATGACCAAGCACTTGAACCAATCTATCAGCCTTTTAAACTTTTAAAATAGTTTTTATAATAAAAACACTGTAGATTTTTCAAAGAATAAAATATTAATAAATTTTTCCGACATCGACTAGATTTGACAATGATGATGTGATGAGATGGTATGCACCATGGTACACAGAGAATATTCTCTATGAAATATTTCACTTAATATGTCGACCCCCTTTAATAATATTTTCCCCAAATATTTTAGAAACTTTTCTTGAAAACTATAAAAAAGTTTTGCCAATATAAAATAATATATGCAGAATTTTTTGCAATTTTTTTTTGCGAAAATAATAATATCAACCTGGGGGACTGTACGGCCTATCTAGGAAAAAAAAATTGCCTCAAAAACAACTTTACCCAAATATAGTTGATTTTTATATCAAAATTCATCTCTCAGGCTTTCTAAATGTGATGGTGATGCTAATTTGGGCCCAAATTGCTCTAAAAAATCAATGACCTCCTGGACTAACTACTCTTCACACTTTTTCAAATCCTCATAGATCAAGAAAAATATAACCAAATTTGACGAAACGAAAGGAAATTTTGACTTTCTTTGATGCCTTGGATTCAACCGTGAGGTCCTTGAAACCCCAAAATGCATCCAACAAAATCTTCAAGCCAACATGAAACCCTCAGATCTGGGAAGGAATCTACAACACTTAGATATTTTTCTTTGATACCATGTGGGAGTTAATGGTGACTCTCCAACACCCCTAGGAATAGTTGCTAGACCAAAATATCTTCCATAAGAGAGAAAATGGCAAGAAATCCTACTTCAACAATGCAATATTGTCATAATGGTTGAATATATAAATGTACATAAGATGTCTTGCTTATAAAGGAAAGGTAGAGATGTAGGATTAGACAAAATTATGACAAGTGTCTTAATCCTATAACATGTGACAACTCATAACTACCTAGGAATCATGTAATAAATCTAGATAAGACAAGTTCTAGAAAATCCAACTAAGACTTCTAGAAAGAATCTTATATCCTAAGTAAACTTAATTTGTGAATATGCCCCCTAATTACCTAGTAAGTGAATTAGCTCGGTACAAGACATTTATTCACACCAACACAAGATACCATAGTTACAAACAAGGAGAAGGCACAATAATTCTATAAATTAGGTTTGAACACTTTCATCCAATTTATCCTTCTTGTAGAAGAGTGAAAAGAAATCTCTACTAAGTCATGCTTACCTAATAATGGATTTACATCTTGTTTCATAATTAAAAAAATATCCTATGGTGAACAAAAAATTTCAAAGCATGGGTTATAATGGAAAACATTTAGGCCTTCATAAATGAGGAATTCTATAACTTGTATCAATGTATGAAAATAATGGATATCAATGTCTTGGGTACAAATATCCAAGAAATAAATTTAATGGTGATAACTCAATGATTTTTTGGGAAACCACATTCAATACAGTATCAAAATATCAGTCATCCATAACTCTTATAAGAATCCTCCATCCATCTATCTTCTACCCACTTCCTCCATCCATAAATGTAACCTACATCCACAACATCATATACCCCTAGATTAGGACTAATGACATCATCCATTATACAAAGTAAAGAATTCCCATGAAACAAAATATTTCTATCAACTACCAAAGAAAAAGAAAATGTAGATTTCATCTCAAAATCAAAGCAATATGCACCCAAAAATCAAGAAAGAGAGAAAGCAAAATGGATCCCAAATAAATCTAAATTTATGAATCTAATCAAGAAAGGTCACCAAAATCAAATCATAAATCAAAATATATCATATAATAGGTGTGTACCACCTTTACAATTTTCATACAAAAATTTAATATTTAAAGAGAATCTTGGTCCCAATCCTAAGCCAAATCCCAAATCCAAATCCAATTTTACCACCTAATCCCAAGATCTCTCATTCTAATTAAAACCCTGAATCCCTAAATCCAAAATCCATTGTGACTAAATCATAGCATGACCTAAATCTACTAGATCCATACAAAATTAAGCAAGATTTAGTTAGTTAAGCTATAATCCCAATGAAATTCTCGAAAGCATGAAGCGAAGAAGACATTAAGCAAAACAATGAAGAAACACATAAAGGAAACCTAGTTAAATGCCTCAAACCTCATCCCATTGGGGGTTTGGTGCTACATTGATGTGGAATGGAAGTCCCTTCCCAATCTCTTAGATCAAAACAAGCTTGGTTTGATAGATTGATGAATGATAATGGTGATTTGAACCAAAATGGATGAAAAATGATCAAATGAATGCTAATGGGTGAAAGTGTGGATGCATTTCAACAACATAACTTTTCTCAAATGATTATGGATCCCTTTCTCTCTAAAATGGGAAGTATTTATAGGAGAAAATGGTGAATCAAGGGTTAAGATCAAATTGCACAATCAATGGTTGAGAGGCACAGAGAGATGAAGGCATGGATCAAGGATTCTTATCAAGGTATGAGAATCCAAGTTGGCATTGATCAAAGAGTTAATAAATGGCTCACAATGATCCAAAGAAACACAATTTCTAAAAATTAGGAAGTGGTTAAAATATATTTTCATTTTGAATGAGTGCACAGGGAGGAATGAATATTCCCTTGCAAGTGGGAGGGTGAGGAAAATTAGCAATTTGATAATTAAAACAAAGTTTTAATTGTGCAAGTTAGAGAAAATTAGGATTATCATTAAATAATTAATTTATTTAATGAAAAGGGGTTAAGTGACATTTAATTCAATAATTTAGATTATTTAATTAAATGAGAGGACATAAAGTGGTCTAATTTAAATACTTTGCAATATCCAATTAAACAAGATGAAAAGTTAATGTGAAAGGGGGTGAATTAACCTAATTAAATTAATTATCAAATTAATAGAAGAGAATGATGCATTGAATTAAATACTAGGATTATTCAATTAAACAATCAAAAAGAAGGTGAATTCAGGACAAAATGATTGTAGTAATCAGATTTGAGTGTGTAATATCATTCAGGACAATTTAAGTGTCTACATTTTGCCCCTCTTTGAAGCGAGGTACCTGTTACATTGGTTCAAAGACTGAAGCTTTCTGGATTAATGTTGTTGCTCAAATAAAAAAATTAAAAATTCCTAATTTTTCAAATGCCCCACTATTTCCCCAATGGAAGAAATTAAGCTGGTACCCTGCCCCTCAAGAGATCGAGCAAAAATTTGGATTTTTGGGTCAATATCACAACAAAGGTTCAACATTGATTCAGGTGTAGAAATATGTTTCAAGATGGAAAAAAAAGCTCAGAAACACAAAAAAAACATCTCAAAAAATGTACCATAGCTGAGAAATTGATAAAACGGGATCAATAGGCCATTTTCCCACTCAAATTAGGGTAAAAACCCTAATTTTTAGGCATAAATATATGTTGAAGGGAACTTTCAATTCTTTTGTACACTTGAACTTAGAGAGATTCTATCATTTTTTCTCTGACACCTTGGTGAAATGGCAACTCATCAACTCCCACAACACCTCGCAGACAAGGTACGAGAGTACCAACATGTAGCAAACACAAGACCACCAGTACACAAATTGAAACTTTTCTCATTTTTCATATTTTTGTGGCATTTATTAGGGGTCAAAAAGTCCAAACAAAGGCATCATTGTACCTCTCTTTTGAATCAAACAATGACACTTTTTCTTGAGTAGCAACACTCTTGCAAATAGCATCACTTTTATCTATTTAGGTTTGACGATGTGTTTGAAAAGCCGATGCACTTTTGTAATATAGTGTCATAGGAAAAAATTAGGGTTAGATTGGTTCAATAACATATTTGAAAAGTTGAAACGCCTTTGCAAGGAGCAACACTTTTGTTCTTTTGGTCCAACGACTCTATCAAAAAGTTGACATACTTTTGTAAATGGTGATGCTTTTGACATTTGGATCCTGCATCGCTCAAAAATACCATGATGTTTTGTAAAATACAATTGCTTTTGTAGATTTGGGGTTTGAAGCATGAAATTTTACAAGTTTCTTAATAGTTTTGGCATAGTTTGCTTCAATTGTGCATGAGATCATTCAGTCACTTCACTCGAGCAAGTGTCGACTTGGTAGTTTTTCCATCGTGCCCTAGTTGACGGATAATGATAGGATGTTCCTTAGGGTGATCGAGCTCGGTTTGTGGCTAGGATGCCCATGATCAGGACCCACCTCGCAATGTTGACAGTGTTGATAGAGAGGTGGCATAATGAGACCTCATCCTTTCATTTTCTGACTGGAGAGGCTATAGTCACTTTAGAGGACACTTATCACATCTTGTAGGTGTTGATACATGGCAAGCATAGTATTTATGATGTGGACACTAGGACCATTACTTGCTATGATGTTCTTGGTAGTAACACCTTGTACATAGAGTCTACCTAGATTGATTTGGATGATTATAGAGGATAGGCTCGAACTTGACCTTAGTCATCAAAGCTGTGATCTATGAAGTGCTCGTGTTAGATAGATGGAATCGAGGATTCAGCCTTGGTTGGGGACTTGCTTGGGTGAGGATGATCAAGGATATGATATGCTTTGCTTGGGGTCCCATAGTACTCGCATCCCTTTATCATGATATGCATCAGGTTGTATATATGGAGGGGCAGAGCAATGGAGCCAAGGTTCCTCTTTTACACATCTAGGAATGGGAGCACATTTCCATGCTTAGGCTCATCATTGCACTGGTTGATGTGGATGTAGGTGAGCCCATTGTATACCGATATAGAGATATGATTACATTGCATCAAACAAGGCCTGTAGGAATCCCATACTAGAGACAAGTGATTGATCATGTGACTATTTTCCATTGGAAGCCCTAGTTACAGGTACCTACATGGTATGATGATGTTCAATAGTTTTTTATGCTAGGCAGACCCTATACATGCAAGGTCAAGAGAACACTATGATAGAGAGATACCTGCCAGATCAGGTTGCTCGCCAATTCAGGGAAGTTTAGGATGTGGTTCTGCATGATTACACAACAATATTTGCATATACTATTAGAGAGGCTCCGTGGGATCCAAAAATTCTACCCCAAGTGGGAGTGGATTACTTTAGATAGCTTGTTGCACAACCTTGGGTATAATAGAAGGACCATATGATGTAGGTACAACACTTGCATATGATGCCTGGTGGAGATAGTTTACACCAGTCTGCTTAACAGATCCCGCCATGATACAGTCACCTGGTAGGGGTAGGCAAAAGGGACATGGTAGATGGAATGGGAGATTGCATCAATAGCCTCCTTAGTAGCTTTTAATAGATGGACAGGTACTTAGAGATGGGCACTAGTAGCCAGGGCATGACAGACAGATGCTAGATCATGTACCATTGGGGCCACCACCACCACCATGCCATGATCAATAGTAGGGTTAGGGTCCCAATCCTTGGGGAACACATACTCAAGCATTGACAATGTAGAGAGATTAGTTATCATAGAAGGTACAATAGTTAACATCACAAGTGTAGGTTGTGACAAGGGAATGGGATATAGCCTGTGTGGATGCACAAAGGATACAGGTGAGTAGGACCATGAGCATCACCAAGTCCAACAACTAACCATCCAACCTACTTAGGAGACTAGGTAGAGACAACAACTAGAGGCCAATGTTGTGCACACACAAGGTTAGGGCATGGTCCTAGCTTAGATGTATAGAGATGCGATGGTGACAACCTCTTATTACTGCACTTTGTACCATAGGGCGGTGCCTAGTGTGGCGACAACCCAATTTTGAGAATAGGAGTGAGGTAGAGCCAAGTGCCTTAGGAGGCACTCCTTCAGTCCACCTAGATCAGTCACAATAGGATGATAGGCAGAGTAGAGGATAGCTCGTGCACTGTTGTAGACATTTTTTTTGGATGTACAACCCTAATTTATTATATGTATACACATTCATCAGATGATTTTTGATAGCCGATTCTATCCATTTTTTATGATATTGACATAATGACTCTAACCTTTTATCATGACATTCAAATTTTCAGATATATATGAGATGTCCCAATTCGATTACGAGTTGATATTCTATGATGTGATGTTTCATTTATTTCATGCTTTATGTTCATGTATCAATGCAAATGTTATGGATGGATGTGTTTCTTTCTTTATGCATATGATATGATGTGATGTATGACCTATGATGTGATGTGTATATGATATGCAATGTATGATATACATTATGGATGCAATATGATGGATGTTTTATTCTCTTTTTTAGTATCTTTCTATGACATGCTATGAGGTGGATGCATTCTTTTTGCATATTTCCCATGTGATGATGTCATGCTTAAGATATGCTAATGATTACAATATGCCTATGTTGGATGTATGTATGCCAATGGTTTGTGGATGTAGGATGGATGCATTGTGATTTTTGTCGACTTTCATGATACCATGTTAGCACAAAAAGAAGATAGAATAATAAGACAAACAGATTGACCATTGATTTCGAGATTGATTCAAAATTCCAACAAGTCTATGAGTCTTCGAGACTTTATTACATTTGGTGATGAGATTGATGATTTGCTTGTTCCATAGATTTGGATACTTCAGTGCTTCATTCCTTATTTTTGATATAACATATAGATACGATGCATTCGAGTATCAATAACCAAGATGGTGTTGTATCTAATGCAATGGAATTTGACTCTACAAATAGATAGGATAATCCTTGTTCACACTTTGACATACAAAAACCTTGTTGGAATTTAGTTTAGAAGTTTATAATATTTCAGACCAAAGCATACACAATATTCAACAATCTATTCAAAATGACCTCCCTACACACAACAAAGCAAGTATTCACCAAATTTATTTTACAAGAACATGCCTCAAGAACAACAAACAAAAAATAATGATCGATACCATATTCCTTTCTCTCTAAATTGTTTAGACATCATTGAGAGGTCCTTTGAATGGGTCAACAAGATAAATCATAAGACAAGATCAAAACAAACAATCAATGTTATCTATATCTATTGCCAAAGGTGTAATGTGTTTTTTTCTTTAGGATAATAATCCAAAATGATTGTCAATGATAATTCCCATTGTAGGAAGGATACATCCTAGAACATGTTAGTGGATGGTGGAAGGTTGATAGGTTGTTTGAAAGGCTATTTGATATAAGGTTTGATTGACATGTTTGATAATCATCAAGAGTTTGATTTTTTTGTTGAGTTTAAAGGTTCTACTTTTGTTGATTGTTGTACTTGTTTTTTGTTTGTGTTACCAAAGGGTGAGTGTGACGATTTATTTATTATGAATAGAGGTTTATTGCATGTGAAGGCGAAATGGGATGGGTGGTTTTGAAATTTTTGGAATATTTCAATGTTTTTGATGTTTTCTAATGTTTTGAGGTTGTTTTTGGTCTTTTTGAATGTTTGTGAATGTTTATGTTTTCAGGGTATATGTGAGGTTGTTTATATTTTTCCAATGTTTTTCAATGTTTTTGGGTTTTCACATTTTCAAATGTTTTGTGTTTTCTTAGTTTTGACCAAGACCTAAAAGGGACTAACCTACAACCTCAGGGGCTTATCAAAGATTAGCCTTTCCTATGTTATACATGCAACACTATGTAGTTCGATTGACTTTGACCTGTAACTGTTTATTGATGATATATGAACAATTGATGGATTGCCAGTTTATTATGACAAACTCCTAAACTAAAGTGTCTCGGGGGCACATTAATGATGCCCTTGCTCACGTTCAAGCTCAAAGACTCATAGTTCAACATGGTAATGTTTTTTATTTTTTGATATTTTGACCTATTTAGGGATTTTTGATGCGTTTTGGATGTTTTGGATTTTGACTTTACAACTTTTTGAATGTTTTTGGATTTTTTGTTTTTGCAAGTGTTTTTAAATTTTGATGAGGTTTTCAAATTTTTTTGTGATTTTCTAAGGATAAATGATACCTTAGATCACAATGTCAATGTCACATTATGAGATTCTAGACATGAATCAAGAGCTATTTGAAAACAAGAGTGCACGAACCTACCCCCAATGTCTAGCAATGTTTCATAGTGCAATGGACAAACCAAGATAGGTAATATATATGCAAAGAGTTCAAAAAAGTTTTATCATGCTAGATATGGGATACTAGACTTCATGAGACAAAATGGTAAAAGATCCTATCAAGATTTTTCCATGAGTAGAGTTGAATTATACGTCGAATCTTTGTCAAGATCAAGATAAACTAGAATATCTGGATATAGTTGGATTGGATTGATGGAGGGAACATTAGATTTATCATGACAAGGATGAGATGCTTCTACTTGAGAAGGATCATATAGATGCTCAATTCTACTCATGACACTTTTTTTCCAGGTTTTCATCATAGTACTTGCCCAAAGTGCACTGTAATGGTTTTCACTAGAGGACGATTTTTATTTTTACTATTTTCTTGATTTTTTTATTTTTTTGAAAATTTTACCCTCATGTTGAACCACCTAGTGGTACTGATGTAGAGGCCACTGTCATAACGTGCCAATTATATCCTTCTTGAAGAAGATTCTTTGCTAAGATATGATCACTTGAATGCAACTTTTGAGAACTTTGATATGCCTTGTTGGTACCAAAATTAACCTTGTCTACATGCACACATCGCAATAAAGTGTCATTAGAATCCTTATGATGAAGATTAGTTTCCAACACATGGTTAATACAAGAATTGGATATCGTGAATGGAGGGTATGGTGTCATGCATGAATAAATATGAGATGGATTGGTCGATGGTTTGGAACCTTTGAATCTCCAAACTTGGGAATATGAGCAATGATGAGTAGATGTGGTGGTTTTTGTGAAATTAGGACCAACCACTTGATATACTTTGTTCATTGCTTGAGAAGATTTCTTTTGTATTTGAGGATGCTTTTGATGGATACATTTCCATTTTTTATTTTGATTCATAGTTTCTTTGAATAATGGAGTTTTGGAGGGATTATTTTTTTTATTTTGCTTTGGTATCTATTTGTATTTGACATGTCTTTTGCACTTTACTATTTCTTTTTCTTCGACGATGTTCTCCTTGCTGTATTGGTCCTAACTTTTGGATTGGATGATGGGTGGTTGACAATTCATGATATGACTAGCTGTAGTGTTGAAAAAACATTCATCATAAGGATCCTTTGTGCCCCCTATGTTGGTGTTTGCATTAAACAAGATTTCCCCTGGTGTTGTGAAGGTATTAACAATACCTAACCCTTTTCCCTGATAATGTATCCTCTAATCCATAGCCATTGAATATGACTTGTCGTGAACACATGATATTGCTATGGGTTACTGTTGTTCGAGAATATGAATTGCTAGATTTGATTCTATCACATCTTTATCTGTTGGTACCACTTTAGAAGATGTTGGTGTTGATTCAGAAGATTATGATGCACAATCACTATAAGAATCAAGAATCTCGACCGTTGCTTGCTCTTGTGTGGGAATATCAAGAATGGGAGACTATTATTTTGGATGAAGAACATTTATATGTCCATCAGAAAGAAACATCTCAAGGGTGATATCAAGGATGTCTTTGTAGTTTAAAATGGTTTGGAATATTTCCATTAGCTCTTGACAAAATTCTATGGAAGTGAGCTCTTCATCTTGACTTAGGGTAGAGAAACTATCACGTATGGGTTGGAAGGTTTTGTGCAAATCATGACAATGTTGTGGGGATAGGGGTTCTTGATCCTGACTCAATTTAGAGAAAATTTTGTTATCCTCAAGAGCCTCCTCTTGACATGATCCTTGGGTGGATGATACATCACCGATAAAAGACTCTTCGCAATAGTTTGTAGGTATGGGTGCAATAAGGGATATTTCTTTCTTGTTTGGAACTTCTTCAATATGCCCAATCATGAAGTCATATGTAGGAGAGATATCATAATCTGATACATACTTAATGCCATTACGATATGAAATATTGCTAGACATTGTTGATTGGTTTGGAAGTTTTGTTTTAAAATCGTATCTTGATACGTGTCTGATTCCCCATGTTGTGATGAATGAATAACATGAATGTGTCCCACCATGGTATCATGGGTATGGTTTACGTTGTTTGAAGTTGATGCCTTTCCTGAATCTTTTTCTTTTGTATGATCAAACATAGGGTTTGTGTAAATTTTCAAATTGTAATTCCCAAATTTTTGATCAACATTAATGTCTCCTTGTTCAATAAGATCTTGGATTAGATGCTTGAGTCTAAAACAGTTTTGTGTATTATGACCTTTATATCAGTGAAATTCACAAAAATGATATTCTCTATAGCTCAGAGGTTTGACTTGTGGCTCTTGATATTTTGAGAAATTTGGGAGTGTGATAAGGTTAGACTATATCAACTTCTTCAACACATCCTCCATAGGTTCTCCTAAGGGAGTGAATTTTTGCTTAGGAGCATTGTTTGTCCTTTGTGGTCCACGTTGAGTGTTTGCGGCATTGATCATTGGTTGATTATTTGGTAGTTGTATGTTCATTTGTGGTATGTTTTGTTTCATGTTTATTGGTGTATTGTGTGTTTTCCTGGGAACAATTAAGGCCACATTTGCATCAACAACACCATCACTAGTAACATTCTTATTCTTATCCCATACATGAGGTTTTTCATAGGAACTAGTAGAAGTTTGGTTGTCTTTGTATGCTTGTGTGCTTCCTTGTGTGATGAGGGCTCCATTTATTCATAATTACCGTAGTTCTTTCCCTATCCCTAGCCACCTTTTCAAATGCATTCACCAAGTTGGTGTAATCTCTATGAGTAGGTTCCACCCTTCTCAAAACCCTAGACATGAAATGTTCCAAAACATTAGACACAATATGGTTTAAGTTGTTGCAAGATCATCTTGCAATCACAGTAGAGTATAATAAGTTAAAAATAAAAGAAACCCAAGAAACACCCCCTCCATCAGATGCGCAAGAACCCAACTCTTCTACAACACCACTATCAACAAATCTAATCGAGGAAAATGAAGAGCTCAAAGAGAAAATGAAGGAGTTATAGGTTCTTGTGAGCATTCTTCACAAGAACCTCTAACTCCATTTTCTCTTTGATCTCTTCATTTTCCTTGATTAGATTTACTGATAGTGGTGTTGTAGAAGAGCTTGTTGCTTGTGTATCTGATGGAGGGAGTGTTGCTTGGGCCTCTTTTATTTTCAACTTATTATATACTCTACTATGAGTGCAAGATGATCTTGTAACAACTTATCATATTTACACTGCAGAGCTTTTCCAATGGCCTCGTTGAATTTAGTAGTATCAATTGTTAATGCAACAACTTCAACAATTGATTTGTTAGACACCTTTATTACTAGCCCTCCTCATACATCTTGAGTTGCCTCTGTAACTTGAGGCTTATTGGTGTTGGGGGCAAGGGCCTAAATGGAAAGGGTTTCCCACTTCAGGTTGAACCCTCATCTTGTCAACGCAACATGGGCCCGATCCTTTGAAGAGAAAACTTATTGGTCTTGCTTTCTAATTGTATCAAAGGCTATAGCAACTGCAATGTCCCATTTAAGGAGTAGCAACAATCCGATATCCCTTACCAATTTTCTCCCCTCTTCTGGGGTGATATTCTTGGCATCAAATTTCCTTTTTGCTTGTACCTTTTTAGTCACTTCATATTTTCTCTAGGAACATCTACTTTTTCCTACTCAAGCCTCATGTGGAACTCTTCCTTTTTTGACCTAATAATAAAGTCTCTAAACTCTGCGGTCACTAAAATTTCATTATCATCAAAGAATTATTTGCAAGGCAATTCCCTGATGTCATTTGCATTGTCCCTTCCCCCTATGGTATCAATACCAAGTCTACTTTGAGGTAGTATAATTTTAGGTTCCCTTTGGGGTGAAGGAATTTGTTTATTCACCTCTTCATTGGTTACCTCAATTTCATCATCCTCATTCGGCCCAATAGGTTAATCAACTAATGGTGGTTGATCAATCCTTCTCCTTTTTTGGGTTTTCTCTTGAGGAGGGGATTCTACAATAATTACATCTAGAGGGGATGGAGGTGCTTATGGGGGAGATGGTGGTGTTGGTGCATGAGGGGGAGAAGCTTGAGTTATCTCTCTTATTACAAGCTCCTTGGGCCTTCTCTTGAAAGAATAAATAAATGGTTGAATGGGAGGTTGATAAGTAGGCCTCTCTTCAAGAACTAGGGCCTTTCTAAAAATCCTCTAAATGTTCTTTAAAATCATTTGTATTCTAGAAATTGGATCTGTTATCTTGGTAAATGGACCTTGATAATTAGGATCCTTTTTCCCTTTAGCCTCCTCAACCTTTCAAAATGTTGTCCACTTTTTTTTTATGTCATTTACTTCTTTGTCATATTTACAATTTTTTATGTCATCTTCACTAAAGCAAACCCTATGCTGATAAGTTGATCTATTGATGCTCATTCTGATTTGATTAATAAAACCTTGTATGTCAAAGGCTCTTGCAATTTCTTGAGCCATCTTATACTTCTTCAATGTCGGCTATAATTTATCCAATCCCTCTCTATTGACATCAAAGTCAAAAAACACTATGGAATATTGGGAAAAAACCCTTTTTTCTATCCTCCAAGGTCAAATTTATCAATTTCACTTAATTTCTAGATAACTTCAAGAAATTTATCTTAAAAGGTACAAACCTTGGAAAAATATGTTGTCCCACACGACACCCATATATTCTCAAAACTAAAAAAATTGTATGGAGATAATAATCTCCCTAATTGTGCTACACCCCCAACTCTGGCCTCCTATCCTTTGGCCTCAAGAAATCCAAGATTTATTTTTGTATTCTAACTTCACCCACTCCAAAATGTGTAAGCGCCTTCCTCACAAAGTAATTTTCAAAGATAACAAAATTTGCACTTTCACAATGCATATCCCAAACATGTGTCCAACATTGGACAGGGATAGAATTTCCCTTTCCATCATCTGAATGTATTTGTAGGGACTCATCCCATTTCCCACTTCTTTCATACAAAAACATATGATAGAGAAGGGAGTACCATCTAAAATTGATCACTTTGTTATTATTCTTGATCTCAATCAATTGTTTATGGATGACATTTATAACAAAAGTTGCAAAATCAAACTCATCATTGACAAGAGAGTTTTGGATGTCAACTTCCATGTACATAAGATGTATTGGAATTTTTATTGTGAATCCCCTTAGAGGACTTGACATAAAGCATATTAAGCCCTAATGAAATAGTCTTCAAAAGAATCCAATTCAAATATATCCATCTCACTTTGGGGAATTCTAATAGACTTCCTATCATAACCTTTAACTCTATAATTGGGCAACCAATGAGCCCTGAAGCTACTCCTATATTTTTGGTACTTCTGCTTGAAATATCCAAAATCAATGGACATATTGGCAGCCAGATTTAACTTGAATACTTATGAAATAAAGGCTTTATCATCCTTATCAATTCACCACCATTAGCATCCCTAATCATTCTCACGTTCTCATCATAATTGGCTGCAATGAATTTGAGAAAGTCCACATCCATGAATACATTGGGTAATACCAGTTTCCTCAAATCATAGGTCCATACATTTCAAATGGGGACCTTTGAATTTCTCTTCTTGTACTAGTGAACAAACAATTTCCATCTTGACAAGGGTTATTTTGTATCTCTCCACTCACTAGCATTATCCACCATTTTGGACACGGTGCTAGGGCCATGAACCCTTACCGGCATTTTGGTCAAACCAAGAAGTTGGGCAATTAAATCCTCGTCCAAAGTCCTCTTTGAAGTAGAAGGTTAGTCTTTTGGAGGGCTTATGATTTCAATTTAGGTTTAAACTAGGGTTTTCTTAAGACTAGTTTTAGGGCTTTTGACACTTTTAGAAAGAAACTAGGGTAATTTAAAAAAAATTAAGACTCTTAAAAGCATACTCTATCATAATTACAACCTTAGAATAGTAAATTTGGTGAAATTCTCATAAAATATGTACTTGTTCTTTCACTTCTAAAAACCCTAATTATCATAGAATGCTCTAAAGCTCTACAAATTCTCTCATTGGATGCTTAGAATGCCAAGTGAACCATTTTACTACTAGGATCATAGAATTTATAGAAGAAAATTCACTAAGGATATGGTAGAAAGCCATCTTTTCTGCCATTACTCTCATCTCATGCGAGCCAGAGCATGCAACCATCCATTTTTTAAGTTGAATTTCATTTGTTGATCATCGAGCATAAGGAAAAGATCTAACAATTGCCAGCAATTTGATCGATTTAAAAATATTTGATGTGAGTTCACAAGATTTTGGACCAATACAAATTGTCCACGCGAGAGTAGCTTTACACATCATCAAGAGCTACATTGTGAGAAAGATGAAAAAATTATCATCATTGGCCATGTGGCAACCTTCCGCAATTTCATGGCCTAAAAACTAGACCATTGAAAAGTGCATGTGCTCTTAAAACAACTTAATGTTACTAGGAAATGAAAGGGTCAATGAGCTAATAAAATATGGGGATTCATACATGACCTTAGGTTTTTAATAAATAATTTTAAAATGATGGGTCTATGTGGTAGCCTAGGCATGGGGGGTTCATAAAGGTATGAGGGGATAACCTCTATGGGAGAGCCTAGGCATGGAGGTTGATAAAGGTATGAGGGGATAACCCTTGAATAACTTCTATGCGGGAGCCTAGGCATGGGGCTTGATAAAGGTATGAGGGGATAACCCTTAAGTGTTAACTTAAAGGTTGAGTAATTAAATATCAACAGTCAACATTAGATTATAACAAAAGTAACTACAAAACTACTTAGACTTAGGGTTTTTAAGGGTTTTAAACCTAAACAAAGGGTTGTGGTAGTATTTATAGCAAACCCTAGCCAACATAAACCCATTTTGAAGATCAAGACATGGGCAAAAACCAAAAACCAAGAAATTTTGCAAAAATACTACTAGTGGCTCTAGTTGGGGATGTTTTACAGAAGTAAAGCAAGAAACCAGGATCTCTAAAGAAGCAAGCCCACAAGCAAAACTAAGAAAAACCAAAGTAGAGAAAAAAACTAGATAAAAGGAAACTGTACAATATAAACATATGATACATTGTACATGGAAACATCCCTATTTAAGAGAAATAGGGTTTTAGAAACTATCCATGCATTGACAGTTCCGAGAATGCACCAATGGGATTTTGCAAATAATATGAATCTTCACCATGAGTATTGTGAGACTAATCACACTATTGAATTAAATGGACAATTTTTTTTTTAAAATAATAATAGTACTTATCTCTAGGTTTAATGTCAATCTTGTTGTACAAAATCTAATAATACTTCATTACATATATAAAAATATAAATTAATTAAATCATTATGAATAACAATCAAAAGTAGGAAAAAGTGATGGGACTATTCACACTATTTAATCAAATTCATATAATTTAAATAAAAATAATAATAGTTCATAGCTCTAAGTTCAATTTGGACCTTGTGTTAGATGTTGTTAAATGATTCACTAATATGTTGGGGGAAAATTAGGACCCAACATATGAATGCCTTAAGATTAAAAACTATTACCTAGTTTCTACATGGAATTGAAACCTATGTGTAGATCTAAACTTCATTGATTTTGACATCTTGGACTTATTTACCCTAATGTAATAACCTATATTTAAAGAAGGTTTGTGTCAATAGACACTGTTAATGAGCTTGTTAGGCAATAGGATTCTCCCTTTATCAATCACATGTTATTAGGTCAACAATATGCAAAAAATGGTTAAAGAAAATAAGTAGTCATGCAATATACCTAGAGTGTTCATGTCATGCTCTTGTAATGATGTAATGAGTGACAAAGCCTTATTATAAGGTTCTAGAGAATTGTACAAATTAGGGTGTATTCTTTTATACAACATTATACTGTGTAGTTTGAAGTATTTTAAACTTTGGCCAATTCATAATGGCTAGTTCAATTAAGTCAATGATGGCCCAATTTTAAATCTTAAAAAAAAATCAAAGTTCATTGTTTCAACTATGAAACTTGCTTAGGTTAATTCTACATTTATATATTTGAATTATGATGGAGAATTAATAGACTTTAAGACTCAAAACTAATTCCTTAAGATTTGTAATTATAAAATTTGTTTGGGATAAGATTAATTGCCAAATTTTATACAAAAATATACCAATTTACATAGTGATCATTAAAAAATGAAACTCAAAATATAAGGAAAAAGCATAAAATATGTAATCTTCACCATTATAATTAAAAATATTTTAATTTTCTTGTATAAACCATAAGAATTCCTTATGTTTAGACAACCAATATATGTGATAACATGGATAATAATGCAAGAAATATAACTAACATAACATCGACAAGAGGTATTCTACAATGGTAATGTTGGCTGAAATCCAAATTCTAGGCTAAGTCTAGTGCTTTTGATCACTGTGGTATCTTTGATGTTGCCTAAATATATCTCATGGGTCTTATTTTGTGTTTCCTTGCTACAAATTTATGTATGTGTACTACCTTCCCTAGTGGTGATTTTTGATGGGTCATTATGCTACCCCCACTTCCTTTTGTGGCTATACAATGTCTTATTTCCTATTGGGGCACCCCCTAGCTTAGTTATGAATCCCTAGCAATTTTTATTACTTTTTTTGAATTCTCTATAATCTCCTAATTTTTTTTCTCACTACAAAGGCAATATACTTCAATGACATATCTTCACTAACTTTTTCCTAATGAACCCTATTGATGTGTGATGTTTCCTCATAGTTTATAATGATCACACATTTAATCTTACAAGCATAATCCAATATTATAATGGCATCGCCCTTGCCACCTTGTTCCTATGTGAAAAAATTAGTGATTGCACTAACTCAATATTTATGTGGAATTATGATGTTTGCTCCATATCACCTTGTTGTGACATATCTCTCTTATAGTGGAAGTCTTGTGTGTGTGGCACTATTTATTTTCTTTTGTGATATGATCTTTGTTCATGGCAACTATTTCTCATTTGGTTGTACTCTTATGGAAGTATGATGGTTAATGTGTCATTTAGTTTCTTATGCTCTAATCACAAGTGTTATCTTGAACATATGTGCTTTGTGATGGATCTACATCTTCGTATGATTGTGCATTACTTATATTTTTATGATGCCTTGAAACTTCATTTATTCCTTGTTTTTGTGTTGCTTCATCTTCATGTGGGTGCAAGTTATTTCTTAAACATCATTTGTTGTCTTCAATCTACCTAGCTTCCATGTAGACGTGTATTCAAATGTGTTTCAAAAGGTTTACTTACATCAACAAGTAATGTCCATTCCTACCTACCCTATCTCATTCCACATTTCTTCAAGTGCATTTGAAAATATATTTTATGACTAATTTCTAAAGTGGTTTGCATGTCCTCTTAGCATTAGTGTTGTTCCTTAAGTCACTATAGAAATTTGGAATGTTGGTGCTTGATTCAATGTTTTATATTGAGCCCTATATGTGTTGGTAATGAGTAGTTCCTATTTCAATCTTTTTTTCATCAACTTGGTCATGAGTTTAATGCTAGATCTAATAGATGGTTGAACCCAAGGTGGGTTTTCATATTGTTTCATGTTTTTTCATACGTTGTTAGTTGTTCTTATTCCTAATATAGATAAAATAAAATAATTCTAAAGTAAAATAAAACAACTCTTATCTAAACTAGTATAGATATTAAAGACATTAGATTTCCCCAATCCATCATATTGAAATTTATGACATTTCCTGTCTATAATATTGAAATTGTGTATCTTCTTTAACTATATACATCATATTAATAGATCATAGAGTATGATCCCAAATATTGATGAAAAAAGATCTCCATAATCAACTTTAAAAACTTTCATAAATTTCAATAATATAAATATCTCAAATACGTCAATATTAAAAATAAAAAATATCTTATTTACTATACTAAAATAAATAAAATAAAATAGATATATTTAAAAAACTTATCATATTATTATTAAATATTAATTATGAGATTTCTTATTTTATAAAATATTTATTATGTCAAATTTTATTTCTGAACATTTTTAAATTCAGTATATAAAATATTTATGCTAGTATTTTTTAATTATTATTAAAAGTGAAGACTTACAGAGAACCAGCTTCAAGCACATGCAAAAGCATTCTCCTCTCAGAGAATAAAACTTTTGTAATATATATATAGCGAATGGATTATAAACTTTATACCTTACTTGCAACCACAGTTCGGTAACACCTAAGAAGACCCCAGTTAAAAGTGGATTAGATGCACCGTCCAAAAAGCAATGGAAAACACAGCCAATATGCTTTCAACAACTGTCCATTGTTATTCTGTGCCTTTAAGCAATGATATATTTTCTTGATTAAACAGAGGTTGAATGAATTGTGAGGAAACAGGTGATATGATTCAATTTTTGTAATATAATCTACTCTGCAGCAAATGGGTTTTGGTGATATAATCATTCTCCATAACCGTGCTTAGTGAGCTGTTTATTTTCTCATCATGATGTCTTTGAACAGTGACATTATCACAGACATTTTAGGCCGTGTGGATGGCATAACACTGGCAAATGCAGGATGTGCATCTTCACACTTTTGGTCTATTGCAAGGGAGGAGAATTTATGGGAAGAAAAATGTTGCTCTGTGTGGCCTTCCACAAAGAATCCAGACATAAAAGAACTGATATCTTCTTCATTGGGTGGATTCAAAAAGTTTTATGCTGATTGCTTTCCTGTGATTGTGTATGATGGTGAATCCCCTTACAGGGAGCCCATGGATCTCTCTCTAAACAGCCTAGAAGGCCAATCTGCTCTTCACTCTGATTTTCTGTGGATTGTGGATGTGGTATACAAGAATAAGCCCATCTATTCCAAAGTTGTTTGGGGCATCCCTTCTGCAGATGATTTTCCAGGTTTGTTCCATTACTGCCCTTTCAGGATGGAGCTCATTAACATTTGTGATGTTTTAGATGACTGTCATAGTTTTGGAAATGGGTTGCCAACAATATCTATGCAGGGGAAGAACCCCAAATTTTGGGGACAGTTGATGGACAATGTTAGGTTAAGCTGGATTCTGATAAACCAGAGAACAGGGCAAGCTGTTAATCTTTCAAGCTGGAGACCCTTGGTTGGGAGGATGGAATGGCCTTCTCATAAGGATTTTGTATTATGCTTTGGCTCTATGCTACCTTCTCACAACATGTGTCCTTCCAAGTTTGTGCAGTGTGGCCTTTTCATGAAGTGCAGGGTTTCAGATAAGGATCACACCAGTTTGAAGATTACTGAACTCAGCATGGAGTTGGAAGACATGATGGGGGTTAGATTAAATGGAATGAATAGTGTAGGTATACTAGAAAATGCTTTTGGTTGCAGGAGGAGTAAGGACCACAATCAGGTTTTGCAATCTTATCAGAAGTATTTAGTAGAAAAGAGCAAGTTAAGGGAAGTAAAGATGAGTAAAGGAGGCTGTGTAGATGGTGTTAGAATTGTCAGTGCCATTGTTGCATTGGCTTCATTTTCTTATTTCATTTTCATAAAAAGTGGTGTTGTCTTCTGATGTCTTGGAAATCAAGATTGTTGATAAATCGTTGTATAAAATATACTTAGCTGAATATACTATTCTCTGAACCTCTGTAAATCTAATTCAGCAGCAGCTGTAATACAAATTTTAAGGAAAACTTTGTAAAGGGGCAACCCTCTTCTTCTAATTCAAACTGAGTGTCATGCAACAGGCCTATAAATATGGGCTTTTCATTCTGGTCTCTTTGTTTATGGACAAAGCTTTTGGGTATGACTTGGGATAACCCGTAAGTGTTAACTTAAAGGCCGAGCAACTAGATATCAATAGTCAGTGTAACATTATAACAAAAGTAACTACAACACTGCTTAGACTTAGGGTTTTTAAGGGTTTTAAACCTAAATAAATGGCTCCGATAGTATTTATAACAAACCCTAGCCAACATAAACCTATTTTGAAGTTCAAGACATGGGACAAAATTAGGAACCAAGAAATTTTACAAAAATACTACCAATGGTTCTAGTTGGGGATGCTTACTTTGCAGAAATAAGACAAGAAACTAGGATCTCTAGAAAAGCAGACCCACAAGCAAAAATAGGAAAAACCAAAGTTGAACAAAAAAACTAGACAAAAGAAAACTATACAATATGAATATATGATACATTGTACATGGAAACATCCCTATTTAAGAGAAGTAGGGTTTCATAAACTGTCCATGCATTGGCAATTCCAAGAATTCACCAATGAGATTTTGCAAATAATATGAATCTTCAACATGACTATTGTTAGACTAATCACACTATTGAATTAAAAGCACAAAATTTAAATAAAAATAATAATAGTATTTATCTCTAGGTTCAATGTCAATCTTGTGTGAAATCTAATAATACTTCATTACATATATATAAATATAAATTAACTAAATAATCATGAATAACAATCTAAAGTAGGAAAAAGTGATGGGGCTATTCACACTATTTAATTAAATTCATATAGTTTAAATAAAAATAATAATAGTTCATAGTTCTAGGTTCAATTTAGACCTTATTGTGTGAGATGTTAGATGATTCACTAATATGTAAGGGGAAAATTAGGACCCAACATATGAATGCCTTAAGATTAAAAAAAATATTGCCTAGTCTATACGTGGAATTGAAACCTATGTGTAGATCTAAACTTCATTGATTTTAACATCTTGGACTTGTTTACCCCAATGTATATAATCTATATTTGAAGAGGGGTTGTGTCAATAGACAATGTTAAGGAGCTTGTTAGGCAATAGGATTCTCCCTTTATCAATCCCATGTTATTAAGTCAACAATATGGAAAAAATGGCTAAAGAAAATAAGTAGTCATGCAATATGTATATACCTAGAGTGTTCATGTCATGCTCTTGTAATGATGTAATGAGTAACAAAGACTTATTCTAAGGTTCTAGACAATCGTACAAATTAGGGTTTGTTCTTTTATACAACATTATGATGTGTGGTGTGAAGTATTTTAAACTTTAACCAATTCATAATGGCTAGTTCAATTAAATCAATGAGGAACCAATTTTAAATATTAAACAAAAAAAATCAAGAGTTCATTTTTTCAATTATGAAACTTGGTTCGGTTAGTTCTACATTTATATATTTGAACACCAATGAAGAATTAATAGACTTTAAGACTCAAAACTAATTCCTTACGATTTGTAATTATAAAATTTGTCTGGGATAAGATTATTTGCCAAATTTTATACAAAAATATACCAATTTACATAGTGATCATTAAAAAATGAAACTCAAAATATGAGGAAAAAGCATAAAATATAATCTTCACCATTATAATTATAAATATTTTTTTCTTGTATAAACCATACGAATCCTTTATGTTTAGACATCCAATACATGCGATAACATAGACAATAATGCAAGAAATATAACTAATATAACATCGAGAAGAGGCATTCTACAATGGTAATGTTGTCTGAAATCCAAATTCTAGCTTAAGTCTAGTGCTTTTGATCACTATGGTATCTTTGATGTTGCCTAAATGTATCTCACGTATCTTATTTTGTGTGTTTCCTTGCTACAAATTTATATATGTGTACTACCTTCCCTTGTGGTGATTTTTGATGGGTTGTTATGCTACCCCCACTTCCTTTTGTGGCTATACAATGTCTTTTTTCATGTTGGGGCACCCCCTAGCTTAGTTATGAATCCCTAGCAATTTTCATTACTTGTTTTGAATTCTCGATAATATCCTAATTTTTTTTCTCACTACAAAGGCAATATACTTCAATGCCATATCTTCACTTTGTCCTAATGAACCCTATTAATATGTGATGTTTTCTCATAGTTTGTGATGATCACATTTAATTTTACAAGCACGATAAAATTTTGTAGTGGCATCACCCTTGCTACCTTGTTCCTTTGTGACAAATTTAGTGATTGGACTAACTCAATATTTATGTGGAATTATGATGTTTGTTCCCAATGGCCTTGATGCACGACATATCTCTCTATAGTGGAAGTGTTGTGTGTGGCATTGCTTATTTTCTTTTGTGATATGATCTTTGTTCATGGAAACTAGTTCTCATTTGGTTGTACTCTTATGGAAGTATGATGGTTAATGTGTCATTTATAGTTTATTATGATGTAATCACAAGTGTTATCTTGAACATATGTGCTTTTGTTATGAATTTGCATCTTCATATGATGGTGCATTAGTAATATTTCCTTGAAACTTCATTTACTCCTTGTTATTGTGTTGCTTCATCTTCATGTAGGTGCAAATTATTTCTTGCACATCATTTGTTGTCTTCAATCTACCTAGCTTCTATACATATGTGTATTCAAACTTGTTTCAAAAGGTTTGCCTACATCAACAAGTACTATTCATTCCCACTTACCCTATCCCATTCCACATTTCTTCAAATGCATTTGAAAATATACTTTATGACTAATTTCTCAAGTGGTTTGCATGCCCTCTTAGCATTACTTTGTTCATTAAGTCACTACAAAAATTTGAAATGTTGGTGATCGATTCAATGTTTTATATTGAGCCCTATATATGTTAGTAATGAGTGTTCCCATTTCAATCTTTTCTTCATCAACTTGGTTGTGAGTTTAACCCTGGATCTAATAGGTGGTTGAATCTAGGGTGGTTTTTCATATTGTTTCATGTTTTTCATGTGTTGTTGGTTGTTCTTATTCCTAATATAGATAAAATAAAATAAAACAACTCTTATCTAAACTAGTATAGATATTAGAGACATTAGATTTCCACAATCCATAAGATTGAAATTTATAGAAGCTTTTGGATTTTTACATTCCATAGTCCATAATATTGAAATTACATATCTTCTTTGACTATATACATCCTATTGATGGACCATAGAATATGATCCCAAAGATCTACATAATCAACATTAAAAACTTTAATAAATTTCAATAATATAAATATCTTAAATACGTCAATTTTATTACTAGAATAAATAAAATAGACCTATTAAAAAAACTTATAATCCAAGTAGGTAAGGTATAAACTTCGTTAACTTTATAACGCAGATACCTTACCTACTTGTAAACACCGCGGTGCGCCGTCCAGAAAGCGAAAAACACAGCCAATATGCTTTCAACAACTGTCCATTGTTACTCTGTACCTTTCAGCAATGCATATTTTCTTGCTTAAACAGAGGTTGAATGAATTGTGAGGAAACAGGTGATATGAGTAATTTTTTGCAATATAATCTGCTCTGCAGCAAATGGGTTTTGGTGATATAATCATTCCCCATAACCGTACTTAGTGAACTGTTTATTTCTCATCATGATGTCTTTGAACAGTGACATTATCACAGACATTTTAGGCCGTGTGGATGGCATAACACTTGCAAATGCAGGATGTGCATCTTCACACTTTTGGGCTATTGCAAGAGAGGAGAATATATGGGAAGAAAAATGTTGCTCTGTGTGGCCTTCCACAAAGAATGCAGACATAAAAGAACTGATATCTTCTTCATTGGGTGGATTCAAAAAGTTTTATGCTGATTGCTTTCCTGTGATTGTGTATGATGGTGAATCCCCTTACAGGGAGCCCATGGATCTCTCTCTAAACAGCCTAGAAGGCCAATCTGCTCTTCACTCTGATTTTCTGTGGGTTGTGGATGTGGTATACAAGAATAAGCCCATCTATTCCAAAGTTGTTTGGGGCATCCCTTCTGCAGATGATTTTCCAGGTTTGTTCCATTACTGCCCTTTCAGGATGGAGCTCATTAACTTTTGTGATGTTTTAGATGACTGTCACAGCTTTGGAGATGGGTTGCCAACAATATCTATGCAGGGGAAGAACCCCAAATTTTGGGGACAGTTGATGGACAATGTTAGGTTAAGCTGGATTCTGATAAACCAGAGAACAGGGCAAGCTGTTAATCTTTCAAGCTGGAGACCCTTGGTTGGGAGGATGGAATGGCCTTCTCATAAGGATTTTGTATTATGCTTTGGCTCTATGCTACCTTCTCACAACATGTGTCCTTCCAAGTTTGTGCAGTGTGGCCTTTTCATGAAGTGCAGGGTTTCAGATAAGGATCACACCAGTTTGAAGATTACTGAACTCAGCATGGAGTTGGAAGACATGATGGGGGTTAGATTTAATGGAATAAATAGTGTAGGTATACTAGAAAATGCTTTTGGTTGCAGGAGGAGTAAGGACCACAATCAGATTTTGCAATCTTATCAGAAGTATTTAGTAGAAAAGAGCAAGTTAAGGGAAGGAAAGATGAGTAAAGGAGGCTGTGTAGATGGTGTTTGGATTGTCAGTGCCATTGTTGCATTGGCTTCATTTTCTTATTTCATTTTCATAAAAAGTGGTGTTGTCTTCTGATGTCTTGGAAATCAAGATTGTTGATAAATCATTGTATAAAATATACTTAGCTGAATAGACTATTCTTTGAACCTCTGTAAATCTAATTCAGCAGCAGCTGTAATACAAATTTTAAGGGAAACTTTGTAAAGGGGCAACTCTCTTCTTCTAATTCAATTTGAGTGTCATGGAACAGGCCTATAATTATGGGCTTTTCATTCTGGTCTCTTTGTTTATGGACAAAGCTTTTGGAATATTGTCAATGCCTTAGAAATATATTATTATATTGTTGTATAATTGTGATAGAATTTAATTATAATTTAAGTTGAATTTATCAGTAATAGTAATTTAGAATTTAAGAAAAAATATGTAAAAGTGATTTTTTTCCAGTTTCAATTAAGGCTATGGATTATGGAAGAGCTAAACAAAATTTAAGGGTGTTATTAAAAAAATTAGGAGTTTTTAAATAATCAAATGGATAGTTAAAATCAGTTAATATTTTTTAAGAAGCTATTATTCTTATGATGAAAATTCTAAGATTACACTCTAATAATATAAATAAAAAAAATAAAAAAAATTCATCTAAAAATTTAGTCAAAATCCTCAAAATGTCTTTTAATAAAAACTCTAATACTACTACACTTTAAAATAGCATCATGCAAGAGTAGTTGCCATGAGTTTTTCATAGTCCACAAAGAATTGTGTGATTGCTTTTGGTTTTAAGCTTGTATATCTTTCAATCAATAGATGTTTTGGATCATGAATACGAAGAGGAGAGTGATGGATTGGATTAGAGAATTAACCTTATATAGTTAAAACGATAAGCAATCATATAATTCATCATGTACTAGTTTTTCTTCATATAATAGACCTATCACTTTATAAATATAAAATATTAAGCCACATGAGAGTGCTTCTTGAATGTTGTTAAACAAACCCATAATTTTAGCAAAAGACTAATAATGGGTGAGCCTATAATTTTGTAGTCTCTTTTTAATAGATAAAGTTCTTAAAATATTTTAAGGTCTTCTCACAAATATAATATATATATTTTAAATCTTTTAATTAAAATTTGAAACCATATTTTTATATAAATATAAATTAATTATTCTATCTACCAATTTTTTTATATATATTTCCTTTTCCTTTACATTTAAGGAGAATAAGATTCTAATAAAGTTATAACAATGTTTGCCATTTAGTTTTGGTCCCATTTTGATTGAATATCTTGATGTGATTATATACAAACATGTGACACACTTTTGTGTTAAGTTGGCTCCTTCCCCAATCCCTATTAATCTCCACTTATGCTTATATTCACACATTTCTATGCATTTGACAATATTCATGCCCTACTTACGCTCATTCTCACACATTTGCTTCACTATTAACACATACTTCCATATATCCATTGTTGATCTTAAGATCTCACATTCTATGTCTTGGTTAAATCTTATGACATGTAGGAGCAATCCTACATAAAACACATATGACCTAAAATTGAAGTTCTAAAAAAATCAAGTTGTTGATTTTCACCCTTTCTTACTAATCATTGAGATTTGATTTGGTACTTGTTTATGTGGCAATTCATTGTTTCTTAACATTTAAAGACATTCATTTCAACACTCACACATCATCTTCAAATCATCAAGTGATCCTAGAGTATTTTCATTTCAAGGAGCACTCATTCATGTAAGACAAAAATGGACTTTAAAATGAACTAGTATTTGCATTAAAAATCATGCTTTTTTTTAAGGTTGTGAAGTTACGTAAACAAGGATTATTGAAGGGAACATTTAACTTTACACACTAAAAATTTCAACGAACACTATGGGCCCCTCTCCCCTAAGGGTTTTACCCTTGTTTGTGGCAGTGACTTGTTCCAGCAATAGCATTGGCTCTAGTACTGATTAAGATGATGAAGCTGCAGTTAGTTCTCATGTTGCAGATGGTATGGTTTTTGAAGACGAGTTTGTGGGCTTGTTGGAGACCTCATGGTGCTTTGATGAGCAAGAAACACTCCCCGACATTCTCTTCGAGGCACGTTTGAACGCCCAAAAATGTGAGGAGCCTGGTTATTCTGAGGGGAGGTGTGATCACTTGGATCACGAGGAAGATGTTCTGCTTATGGATTTGTGGTTGGACGCTCATCTTTCAACCCAAAAGGTGTCGGTTTCTGAGTTGCGTGGTGAGGGTTCTGGCTATCTGGTTCAGGATGGGTTAAGTTCTCTCAAGAGGGGCTTCCTGCTACCTAAGATTACTCCCCCTCAACCTCTGGCTAATCTGCAGATGTTGTCTCCCTTGCCTGATCTGATTCGCTTGCCTTCCCCTGTTTTTGTTGGGCCTAACGAGGCTTTTGTGCCTTCCCTTTTTCCTGGGGTGGGCTCCTTTTTGGAGTCTCATTCCTTGGAGGTTACCCCCATTCCTGTTGGTCTTGGTCCTCTCCGGAATGGGTTGCTGGAGAGTAGTGTTTTGGGGGGGTTTTTGAGGATCCTTAGCCTCGTTGCTTCAAAACTGATCTTCTTGTTCCTTGGGGAGTTTTTACATCTGGATTGGCTCTTCATGAGTCTATTCAATTTGAATTCAGTGATGTTGGGTTCCTCTTGCTCCTCCTACTATTTATCTCTCTATTCTGGATGAGTGGATAGACAGAATTACGGATGGTTTGAAATCTGCTCTTATTGGGAGATATTTTGGTTATAGACCGAAGATTGACGTTATCCAAAGTTGGGCTTCTGATTGTTGGGTGGCTTCTCGTCTTCGCATTATGGCCTTGATGAATGGGCTTCTATTGTTTTTCTTTCATTTCATGGAGGACTGTACTTGCATTTGTCAGGGAGGCCCTTGGTATTTTAGCAAGGATTTTCTTCATTTAGAAAGATGGTCTGCAGGCTTTGACGCTACTAAGATTAATGTGTTATCAATCTAGGTGCATCTCCTAGAGTTTCCATTGGAATTTGGGGATGAAGGTATTATTTAGGATATTGCTAATGTTGATGGTCAATTTATCACCTTAGATAATGTCACTAAATATAGATCCAACTTTATGCTAGATTTTGTGTTATGGTTAAGCCCGGTTTAGAGTTGCCCAATAATATGAGACTTTGCTCCAAATTTGGGGTTTGGGAGTAGGAACTTCAGTATGAATCTTCTCGGTTGCTACAGTTCACACCTAATGAACAGATTCCTCATCCTCGTTATGCCAAGAAAGATTTGGATACTACAACGAGTGTCCACAATGGTAAGGCTCTTGATCAAATAGTTTCTTTGGATTCCCACTGTGCTGATGGCAAAGGATCCATGTACAAGATTAAAAGGAAAATCAATGTTGTGCTTAGTAATCCTTCTATTGCGTTACATCCCATAAATATTGGAACATCTTTGCATGCTAGTCCTGCCCCTCATTTGAGGCCTCTTCTAAAGTTTGGTCTCAAACTGCCTTGATCTTTCTTTGTTGTTGGTTTTCTTACCAGCTTCCATTTCTTGCTCTAGTCTTTAGCTTTTGTTGGTCTTGCTTTACAGATGTTAGTTTTCTGATGTCTCATTTCTTGGGAGACTCCTCTCTTTTGCCTCTATAGCTGGCTTGTAATGGGTACGGGCCCTTCTCTCTGTATCTTAATCAAAACAAACACTAGAGGCATAGGCAAACCAAGTCATGAAAGTACACATATAGTAGGATTAAACTTATACCTCAAAATATTTCCATAAAATATAAGTTCAATTTGGCACAACATATATGCAAAAAAAATATTGAATTTCTTGTTATTCCCAAACAATGAGGATAATGAGGGCATCTATTTTGAGTATTTGGATGATTGAGTTATACAAACCATCATTATTACTCTTCATCAAAATTCCAAGAGCTACTATTTTATTTTCCAAATATTAATGTATTATTTATTTTATCATTTCAAATTGTTTTTAATTAAATCTAGACTAATTGCACTTTTATTGCTTCCATTACTTTAATTAGCCTAGATAAATATTAGGAGGTACTTTTACTTATTACATTTTGACGAACTTATAGGATCTTACTCCACCCTAGGGTTTTTTCTTATCCTTTCATTTGGGTTTTATGTTACCTAATTTTTGATCGATTGGTCATTTTCTAGATCTCATTAGAGTTTGTGATCTTATATGTTACTAATACATTATTATATCCTTCCTTCTCATGTTTGTGCCTAGTTTTGTGACTTAAATTTTTTCTCATCTTAGTTGTTGGAGCTCAATTTTGTGTTGCCATTTTCTCTCTAGTTCCCCTCTTTTTGTATGCCTATGCAATATGATCACTCATTAATAACCAATCTAAGATATTATAAGTGTCATCCTATTAAATTTTCCTCTAATTGTGTTTTCCCTTCCCCTTTGTTTGAGTCATTTACCTAATGTTGAAAAATCTAAAATTTGGCGCTAAGTCAAGGTTTGGTATGAGCCTTCCATGTTGTAGAATAGCTTAATGGGTACCTATATTTCAAATTTGGGGAAATTTGTACTTAAAATGTGCAAGTTATGGGTGGTTAGAGGTTTTCCTGGTTTTAGGAACCTCTATTAGCATTGATGGCTATTCTAGGAAGCATTAGAACCACCAATGGGTTCCCAATTCCTTCCTTGTCATTGATTGTTAACTTCTTCTTTCAGCCGGCACGGGTAGCGGAGTTGGCTTGGGCTGTGGGTTTGCTCTCCATTGGTTTCGGGTTCGACTCTGCTCTCGGGTTTCCTGATTGGGACTGGCTTGCCGGCTGTTGGGTCACCCCGTAGGGAACTAGTCTCACCTCCGCTTGCCCCAGGTATTGCAAGAACCTTCGACCTGGGTCTTGGCCTCCCTTTCTATGTTGATTTGTTCTTGAAGGAGCCTAAACTACCAAAAGGCCAATTTGGGGTAAGGTACATGTGTTTTCAAGATTCTAGCTTATAGAAGGCCTTAGCGAGTGATCTTGTTTTTCAGTTTGCTGATTTTTTATGGAAAATTGTGCAAGTTTTGACGAGTTGGGAATTTTAGTGGTTTTGGGAGCCACAATAACCTCTGAATCGGTTCATAGTTCCCAGTTGACCCCTGATCATCGACATGGAGGTGAAAATTGAAGTTAAGTGTGATAAATTGATGTTTTGAGGTTTCCCTTG
This sequence comes from Sequoia sempervirens, assembly GCA_007258455.2. Taxonomy (NCBI): domain Eukaryota; kingdom Viridiplantae; phylum Streptophyta; class Pinopsida; order Cupressales; family Cupressaceae; genus Sequoia; species Sequoia sempervirens. Next base: position 260,019,067 of record VDFB02271358.1, on the reverse strand, counting down.
TTTGTTTGCCGACGTAGTGAGTGGTAGGCGTTTGGTTCGAAGGCCAATGCCTGACATTTATGTGCTCATTGAGGTTTGGCGTGTTTCCCTGCCCATTGCTTCGGCCCGATTGGTATTGGTTTCTATTTTATACCAACGACTCAGCCCTTGACAACTCCCGTGTCGAGGATTAGTGATTTTAATGCCAAATGGCATTTTGGGCCCGTTTATGCATTGGTGATTTTTTTAAGTGTATTTTTGGTAGTTTTATGGGCCCCATGGTTTGTTCCTTTGTCGACATGCTCCACCTGCCCGCAATAATAGTTCACACATTTCCCAACTACTCAAATTGAATATTAGTCTCTCCCATCAATCTAAATTGCTCATTTTTTAGCAGGATTGATCTTGAGCCATGGATGTGGAAATGTTATAGTGTGACAACTTAGGGTTTGGGCCTTAGCCCATGTTTTAATGGGCAAGAGGCTATCATTTTTCAGGATTGTCCACAATACACGCAAAGAAGACTAGAACAAAATAATACTAGAAGGGTAGAACTTGTAAAAAAAATCAGTTGTAGAGTAGTCATAAGGAGGTAGAGGTTGCTTCTAATTATAAAAGAATATTGTAACATCATTTTTAATTTTATGTATTCACTTGTGAGTGTATAAACCCAAAAAATATGTCATTTTGGGTGTCTTTTCTTTAGCACATTTTTTATTGTGAATGTAATCGCTATTGGAGGGATTTGATAAATCTTAAATCTCTTATAAATGTTTTGTAGCAACTCTTTTATGTGCTTGCATATGGGTTTGAAAATTTATGAATGGATTACTAAGTAGATGGAGCTAAGAATGGTATTTTCTGAGGTTTTGATGAACTAGATCACTACAATTCACCATTTTCTCTTTCCATTTCTTTTTGTCAACTATGACTCTATTATCCTAGGATAGAGAACAGTCCCATTGCATTCTTTTAGACACCCACTTAAAATAAATCACAAAACTTCATTCAAGTTTTTTGTTTATGTTTTTCATGATTTAATTATATGATGGGAAATAATATTATATTTTCTATGAATCATGGAATTCACCTCACCTTGCATTCGCTCCCAAGGTGTTGTATCAACTATATAGGGGTTAGAGATAACTAGTTTACTTCCTCTAGTGATAGTCTTAAGGGTTTAGTAGGCAAGTTGGGTTTATATATCATTAATTTTATTGTTGTTTATCATAGATGATTCCAATGCCTACCAAGGTACCCTTGGGAATATCCTCCCAAATTTAAGTTGAGCTCAAAGTGTAGGAGATACAACCCACTCTTGTTGAGTTAGCTCAAAGTCCATAGTTTTATAGATGAATTGATTTTTTTCACCTATTGACAACCTTGGCCTTGTGATTAGAATTTTGTTTTAGGAGGTGGAGCAGTGATTCTGAGACCTAACACATTAGCATCATGCTATCGATAAACATCAAATGTTAAAATTACTTAGCCTCATTTGCATATTTTTAAATTTAAGAAGTGAGTTGCAACTGCTATTTTGGGTTTCTTCAGTGAGTAATTTTTTACAAAAATATTATCTCCCTCAAGGAGTGGTAACTTTGTTGTAAGAACCTAGATTGATTGAATGTTCATTTACCATGGATAGGAGAAGACAAAGATATGAGCACCATGCACAAAGGAATATTGCAAGTAATGTACAAAATCAACATAATAAATGGAAACCAAGGGATGGAAGTCGTTCATTTGAATAAAATGACATGTAAAAAGGGTTGGTAACTCAGATATAGGTGATTCTTATTATGAATTAAGGGATCAATACAAGTATACTTATGATGATTTAGTAGATCAAATTCTCAAAAGGATAAATATCAACATTGATGAATTTGATATGAGGAGAAATAGTAATTCAATGGGTCATGTAGGTTGATTTGGTCACATAGATAACATGTAACCTTCTCCAACTATTTCCCTAAGACCCCTATTAAATTAGACCTTCCATGATGTTGATTAGTAGATACTCAGTGAGGATAGTGAATGAGAAAGAATGACTCTAGATGAAGAGATATAATTGATGATAGAGCCAAGTGAAGAAGGCAAGGACTTCAAGATGAAATTGCTTGATTGACTCAAGCTCATACTTATGTTGCTCAACAAAAATATCAAGAAGGTAAAAATACAAAAAATATGTGTAACCAACAAATACTAGAACAAAAAAATATACTTCAGATTGCAAGGGTTAATAACCATAGGAAATCTTAGAGTTTTGCACTAGTTAGGAATCCATTCAAGACCAAAAGGTATAGACAATGGGACTTCTTTGGGATTCCAAAATTATCCTAATCTCATTCCCAGTGACATTAGAGGAAAGGTTCCAAAATTCTAAGTCAATTACACTATGACTGGGCAAGGACCACTTGAGGTACTTTATCAATATAATTGATGAGTACATGAGATTAAATATGAAGATGTGATGATGAAGTTTCTTGTTCATTAATTGGAGGAGAGTGCCAAGGTGTGGTTTATAAATATTCCTAATAACAATATTTATTCTTGGGAAGAATTTGTTAATTTTTTTAGAATGCAATATGGGGACATAATTGAACCTAAGTTTTCTATACATGAGCTCACCACCATCAAGAAGATCATCAATAATATGGTGACTTACTTCAATATATGTTTCATCATCCCCATAAGAAAGGTACCCCAACATCTTAACCCTAGTGAATCTATGTGTCTTGCACTTTATTGTGGTGCATTTGATTCTAAAATAGGATATTTTTTAAGAGATAAAAACCCTTAGAATCTCAAAAGAATCATATGCTACAACCATAAATATTGGAAGCAATATTAGGGAACTTGGTAAACAGTTAAAGATAGTTGATGTGAAGTTGCTACAATCAGATAGAGTTGTTATGAGCAAACCCCTCTCAACTAAGGAAAAATTAGACAAACTAATGGGTATAATGAAGGAATTTTCTTACAAGGTGAAAAAAATGATAAGTGGTTTCCACCTTAAGGTACATCCACACATTTCAATGAAGGAAAGAATCTACACAATATATCATATATCAGGATTAGAGCATGTCATGAATTTATGGACGATGAATCCTTTGTACAAACAAAGGAATTCAAAGAGTTTGTAATTTAGGTCAAAAGTAATGATATCAAAGAGAGGATTGAGAAGGCAAAGGAAGGAGTTGATCCTTCATTGCACAAAGAAGTGGAGAAGCATGAAGAAGAAAAAATCATGCAAGAAATTTTTGAGATTATCCCTATTGATCGCAGGAGGTTGGTTAAAAATGGTGGTATTCTTTTGTTTCCTGGATGGGACTTGACTTCTACAATTTCCCTAGATATAATAAGAAATGATGTTGAAGCATTTATATCTGAGGAGCAATATGACAACAAGGTGTTTGGCTCTGGCCTCAGCCCAAAATTATACACATTAGCAATTTGTTCTAGATGGGACCAAATACATGGAATCCAAGAGTGACCGGGTTAGTTGGTGCATTACAAGAGATGTTGTGATAAAAAGATCCTCTAAGATAACCCCTACTCAAGTAGAAAAATTGATAGTGCATGCTATTATGCTAAGTGTTGATATAGTTGAAATGTCTCGAGATAAATATAATAAGTTAATGGACAAGAATAATAGGTTGCTTGAAGAATATAACAAGTTGAAGGTTACTACTTCTCAGGAGAAAACTCAAATGAAATCCCTTCCACCTCCTACCTCCACACAAGAATTCTCAGTACAAGATAGAGAGATATTGTCTCTCAGGATTCAGAGATTGAAAGAGGAGTTGAAAATGGTGAGATAAAATGAGAAAAAGGCTAAGGAGAAAACTTCAAAGTTGGGCACTGAAATCATTGATGATATCTTGGGACATAAGATTTCTTGTATTTTGCATAAGTTGGAAAATGTGTGGAATGTGTACAAGAACATTCATGAAGCCTACAAAAGACATTCTAAAGTTCAAGATAATTTACATAATGTATGGAGTAAATGGAGTACAAGGGTTGGAGCTTTGAAGGAAATGATGACAAACATGGAAGGTGATCTTGAAGCACCTACAAATCTGCCACAACTGGTAAAGGCTATTGGGTTATTGGGAGAAATTTTTGCTTTCCAGAGAAAATTGGATATACAATTCAAAGGTAAGGTGAAGATGTTCATTGAGATGGAGGAGAGGGGAGTGCCAAAAATCTTAGATAAGGAAGGAAAGCTAAAGGACTTCACCATTTGGAAAGAAGAATTTGGGAATCTGGTTCCATCTTTATCTAATTTCATTTACATTTCAAAACAACTAGATCATGCATCATTGGATAATATTATTGATGATCTTTTTAGAATGAAAGTAGATATAGATGTATTTGTGAAATATTCCAAGACTATAATAGATTCCAAGTACAACTTGCACAACTCAAAGATGCAGAAGTTGTTGGATACTCAGTGGCCCGAAGAGGAGTACAACACATGGCTTGAAAAATTTATAGATTAAGCCTTTGATATGACAATGTTTAAGGTTGTCTCCTCCTGAGTTGGAAGGTGATTTCTTGGTGTATGTTGATGTGGATGGTTCACTTTGTCTTTTTCTATTTTTATGCTTTATGTCCTGAAGTTTTGGAAACCTAGGGAAGACTGAAGATAATGGAATGTTCAGTTAAATCAACCATCTCCTTGAGCAACGTGCGTCTTCTAAGGAATGTGGAAATATTTTGGAACAAGTTGAAAGGAATTTTATCTCATATGAGATATTCCCTCACAGACTATTAGGTCTTTTATTTTCTAACTATATGTCAATTGAAAATGTGACATGTGTAAATGGCCCAAGGCTTGTTGTTCCGTTGTCTTATAAAAGAGAATTCAAGGTCATTTGCACAGGATGATTGATCAATTTTGGAGAATTTTGTAATATAGGTGCAGAGAAGGTAAAGTCTAAGTCATTTTCTAGGTTATTGAGTTTTAGTCTTTGTTAATTTTGAAAGAATTGTATGATAGTGCTATAATTTTTTATTACACTAGCATATTTTTGAAGCCAATATTCTCCTTTTGTATATTTCACACTGGTTATGAATGAAATGAATCAAAGATATTTCAATTCATCTCCATTGTCTTTCCTTTGGATGTTTATCTTATGTTAATGCTCTTATTCAAAGAATCAGTTAAATGCTTTAATAGGGATAAAAATTTGTGTGGATGTATACAAGGATCTTATAAGTATAATGGGTTAAGATTTTTGAGTTTAATGGTGTAATGCATCATTAAATAGCTCTACTATGTTAGAGGGAACATTGTTATGTATTTTTAAATTACATAGGTTATGACTCCATGCCCTAGATTAAGGCACTAATCACCAAATTTGTCTCTTTGTTGCATTTCTAGGGTCTTTCACACACACAAACATTCTAAATCTTTAAATTCACTTATGTTTGTTGTTGAAGAGTTTTATGGAGTATCATGTTCTACTACTATGAAATGTTAAATGCTTAAAGATATTTCCAGAATTTTACATTTCTATAATTGTCAAGCAATTATGTGTAAGACATGTCTATTGTTTACAATGTTCAGGATAAATTGGCACAAAAGATCTTGAGAACATTGTATGGGATCACCCTCTCGGGTTTTACAGAGCCCAAAGTGTAGATGGAAAATTATTTTAACTTTCACTTGTTCGTTGGCCAATCCCTCCAAAAAATTGAATATTGGTCGCACAACAAAACCATAGATTATCTATGAGATTTGGTTGGGAATTAAAAACAACCAACATGTCCAAATTTTAATGGGAGAGTGATTGAACCTATTGTAGGGCAAGGGAAACCATTATGTGTTTTGATCTGGATGCTTTTGATTGTTCATAAGTCTTGGTAAAGTTAATGCACAACAAGAATTCCTTGGTGATCACATTCTCTACACATGGATCAATTAATATCCCATTGATAGGCTTGTCATTGATTTTTTCAGCTATGTAAAGAGGATCATTGAGTGCATTTTTAATTATGTAATTTTGTGAGAAATCAATGTCAAGAGGCAAGTTGGTTTGGCCCTTACAAGGTTGAATGTCAATGAGGTTGACCATAGTTTGTATGAAATCCTCATTATCACTCATATTATCATTAGTCACGTCTTGTACATTGTCAACATTCATCACATCATTCTTGGTGTCACTAGCTTTAACAAATGAGATGTTATGATTTAGCATCAGAGTGGTAAAGATTTGAAAATTTTGGTTGGGTGGGGCAATAGATTTATTTACTTGATCATTAACACCACTAATCTAGATGTGATTAAAATCAACGGGGTCTTGTACAATATTTTTAAGATGCATACATCATTTTGTATTGTGTCCATTTTGTCAATGATAATGGCAAAAGACATTTGGATTGTGGTTTGCAGGTAAAGGCTTAGTTTTATCAAGATTTCTAATGGGAGGTAAGGTAATTAGGTTCTTTCCCAAGAGTTGCAACATGATAGAATGAAGGGTATCAGGTAATGGAGTAAATTGCCTATTTTTATCCCTGAATTGATATGGATTTGTTGTTTTTATAGCAGGCACTTGAGACTCAACATTTTGATTTGTTTGAGGCGGATTTATTTGTATAAAGTCTTAATTTGGTTTCTTGAATGATTGGAAATTATTATGAGGCATGGATTTGGATTTTTCAGGACGGTTGGAGGATGTTTTCACTTCACAATGACTAACTAAATTCTGATAGTCACAGAGAGTTGTGTACACGTGAGTGAAGGAGGAAAAGTTCAATATCCCAAGCTTATCTTGAATATTGGTTTGTAAGTTTTTCAATGAAAATTCTTTAAAGATCAGCATCAAGAATCTTAATGTTGATTTGTGAGTAGAGCAATTGATAACGTGTTATGAAATTAGTGACCTTTTCATCTTTGTTTCATTTACATTGCATTAAATATGGTAAGGCCATCTTGGGACTAATGTGCACTTGTAAATGGTTGAGAAAGGAATCAACAAGTTCATTGAATGAATGAATTGAATTATTCGGTAAAGAACAAAACCATTCCAAGGATGTATCTTTCAAGGATCTAGGAAAAAGTTTAGCCAAGAGCCTGTATTAAAAAATGAAGTCACTACATAAGGTTGTGTATCCTGAGACATGGTTACTAGGATTTCCTTTACCACCATATTTCTCAAATCTAGGAATCTCTATGCCTTGTGGCATTTGTTCTCTCAATATCTCTAATGACAATGGGTTTCATTTGACATATTGTGAAGGTTGGCCATTTTGATTTTGGTTCAATGTGGAAATTTGTTGTTGGAGGGTTGAAACATTTTGCAAAAATTGGTTAAGGACAAAATCATTGGTTGTGTTTTGAGATGGTGCTGAATAAGGTGGAGGTGTATATGTGTTGGGATGGCAAGTGAATTATAAGTTTGTGAGAGGTGGTGGGTTAGGAGATATGATGTTTGAATTCATAGAGATAAAAGGATTCCCAGTGGACATACCCAAAGTTGGATTGATGTTGCTAGTTGGTTGTCTTTTTGTAGTGATAGTTGAATGAGTATATGTAGGAATAGAGGCCATAGTTGTAGGAGGAGGAATTTGATTTCCACCTTGACTTGGAGTGTACCCGAAAGTTTGAGCACAACTAACCATTTTAGGAACATGATCATTAATAATATGAGCTAGGCTACACACTATTTCTATTCCCACTTCATTATCAAGCATTCTCCTCATGTTATCTATGACAAGAATCGTAGTGACGACAATATATTCAACACCCACAAAGTTTTGTAGTTTTTCTAAGGCTTTATCCATTTTGTGCAATTTCTCTTGATAGACATGAGCAACAATGGTTTTGAACACCAATGGGATTAGAGGTCTTGGGACATGTTATTTTAGGTATGGATTCCAACATGGGTTGACTAGTGTCAACACTGTGAGTGAAAGAGTTGGAAAAAACCAAGATCCATAGTGGATGTATCAACATGGGATGCCATGAGTCTCAAACTACATCTCACTAAAGTATTGCAATAGGACACCAGGTTGTAATACTCATACAAGTTTCACCAATCCAAAAGTGTACCCAAAATGGAAAAAAAGGCATTAAATAAAGATACTAAAAATCCAAAAATAGGAAACACAATGCATGTTTTAAACAAGCTATTGCAATTTTCAGATTTGAAATATGATAATTGATTGGTTTTAAATGCAAAAACCTAAAAAATGATTACTTTTAAATGCATTTTTTATTTTTATTTTGAACAATGCACTTGTTTTGGTTAATTGATGTGAATGAAAACAACTACAAAAAATACAATTTTAGAAACTAAAATTGAGATTTGCAAACAACAAGATATAAAGTAGAAAGAGATAGGTTTATGCCTATAAATTTGGAAAATGACCCGTGCAAGGACAAATTCAGCCAAGGGTGAATGGGTCTTTGCATAGGGGTTGAAAAATTAAATTTTGATTTTTTGAGTTAGTGTTTAAGGTCTTTGTTTCAGCTTGCAAACACATACTTTTAGTTACATATTTTTAGAATTTAATGATTAGATATAAATGTAATTTGATGGAAAACAACAAGCCAAATGACAACTTTTTAGATACAATTTTGATTTAATTTTCTAATGTAAATGATTGAAATACACTAATATGTAGACTACCATGTGATATTTTTAGGTTTTTTTGAGATTTAAATGATGCAAAATGCAATTTTGAATGATGCAATACACAATCATGAAACCCAAAATGAGATGCAAAACTAACTAATGCAAATCCTAGATCTAGGATTTTAGAGACTCCCAAATCAGAATTTATGATGTACAACATCAGGTTCACCAAAATGAAAAATAGAAAAAGGTAGGTGTGTGTGTGGTGTTGGAATGTGGGTTTCAATGATGGAATGACCCAAAGGTTTAAACACACTTACACTTTCCCTAATTTCATTAGAAAAGGAGATCTCCCAAGGATAGGATTTACTTTCGATCTTGAGGTGAGTCAACCCTATTAGGAAGGTCTATTGTTTCCTTATGATATAAATGACTGATTGACACTTTTCAAAGATAATTTCAAATACATTAACAAACTAAATTGCATGACCTAACACTTGAAATTTAGAATATTATGATAACAAAAATGGAAACAACAATTTGCAATCATATCTGAGAAGGGTAGAATGGTGTACACCTAGCCTAAAAAAGTAGGTTATGAGCTCTGTAGTAGGATTGGTTCACCCTAGGGTGAATGGGTCCTAGTGTAGGGGTCCAAAATCTGATTTTGCAATCCTCATATCCCAAATCTAAACTTCTAATTTCTCCAGGTTCGACTTTCAGAAAGCCGAAAATAAAATTTGAATCTGAGTTTTTATGGCTTGACAAAAATGTTGACAACTTTGCAAATTGCTCCTTGATCAATATTCAATCCTTTTTGACTTGTAAATCTACACATACAAAGAGAAGAATGTTTGTTTTTGGGTGAATGGGGGTTTTCCTTAGTCAAACCCCATGTTGGTAATTAAACCTTGATAATGAAATGATGATAAATGTAAGGAATTGATGAATGAACAAAGCTATGCCACAACTCACCAAACCCTTAATGCCTAGCCTTAGAGGATTCAAGTCAAACAAATCACTCTAAGGCTTAGATCTTGCATGGATTGGCTTGAATGATTGCTTGATTTGATGCTTGAATGCTTGAAACCTACATCACAATGTTAGCTCCAAAGCATGGCATGAACATGCACAAAATTAGACATGATGATATGATCTTGATTATTGTCGTAGATGGCTAATAAATTTTCTCTCCAATGCTCTTGACAATAATATTTGCTATAGGATTGCTCTCATAAAGTGTGTTCTAATGCTTATATTTGAATTGATAAAAAATACTATGTATTTATGGGTGTTTATCTAATTTCCCAAAAATTATATTCCACAAGCCAACATTTGAAACTTTAATTTGAATCATTAAAATGCTGCCAAAAACATATTAAAAAATTGTGTCTTAGGACTTAAAGGGGACCCATTTTCCCTCGAGCAAATGGTTCCTAAGACCTAAGTCTGGGACACAATTTCCAAGGTGTTTAAATTAATGTTGGCAATTGTTTAATATAGGTTTCTCTTTCTAAAAACATGAATAATAAGGCTTTGGAATGCATAATTTGGTCAATTAGAAGCTTAATTAAGTCTAATTAATTAAGGGGATGCAAACATAGTGTGAAGTGCAATTTTCTACACTACACCTGCAACATGGCATCACCTGTGTACCTCTTTATGCATTAACTTGTCCTTATTCTTGCAAAATAACTATACATTCAATTGCTCATCTTAATTTCTACATCCAAGGAACTAATTTTATAGACTTGTAAAGAGGTTTTGAGCACCAAAAATGTTGTCTAAAGATGACTCTTCATTCCAAACGTCCCAACCCTCAAATTACCTCCTCAAATATGAAAGGATATCGGTTTTGGTTCCAATACTTTCCCTTCAACTTTGGTGTCCAAGCTTGGAAATTAAACATTACATTAAATGCAACAAAAGATAGAATACCAAGAGACACTTGTTTCCTCTTTCCAAGAGCCCACTTGAAGAATCCCAACGGTCACTCATTTGTCCATTTCACTTGTCTTTTACCATCTCATTCTAGGTGTTCACATGTGGGGAAAACATAATTAAATATTCATGTCCACAAGTTACCTTTATCGTTGCTAGTGGAACCCATCACCCCTTAAGAATGCATTACAAACAATTGTGAGAATAAATATTACAAAATACTTTCTCAATGCACCCTAAATACCTAGGGACACTTTTCAAAGATTTGGAACCATGCAATATGATATAAGATTTACAAGGTAAATGTCACCTTAATCCTAACAAAAGAAATAATTTTGGGTGATGCAAGATTGCTCTTGCACCCTAGATGTTGTTGTATCACCTTCAATCCTTAGGCTTTAGGAAATAGTAAAAATAGGTGAAACATGTCATAATAGTACATAGACAATAGAATCAATCCTATGCATTAATTTTTGACAAAACACAAGTTTGAACCTAAAAGAACATATTAGATTTGCATAGAATTTTAAATTGATCTCCATTTTCAAATGACGAGTATAAAAGAATCCATTTTCTATACCTAAATAATTGAATTTGAAGTAACATGATGACTACTTTTCATTATAACTCTAACAAATCGAATAACTTAATCCTTCCCATTCAAAAATATTCATTTATTATATATTTGTCATTGTCAACTATCTTTAATAAAGTATAAGATAATTATACTTTTATTGTTTGCATTAGCCTAGATTAAATTAACATTAGGAGGTACGTTTACCTTCATACAAAGTTTATAATTGTTTAGAAAGAAGGGATAGAGGTAATCTCAAAACGTATAATTCAACGAGTTGTTTCTTCACTCATAGTATAGAGATGACAAATTTAGGTTTTATTTTCAAGAATAATAAAATCTAATTTTAGAATTTTACGTGTTATTATATTTTCTATAAGCTTTATCCTCACATGGGCACACGTGAACAATTATATTTTCTATAATTGCAATTAGTGTGACATTATGGGCTTCAAGAAGTTCACGGGGACTTCTTATAATATTAATGAGAGGTAACACATTAATAAATTTTAATATTATTATTTTAAGTTCTATATAAAACTTTATTATTGTAGTATAGAAAGGTGAGAGTTGTTGGGAGAAAGCATTCATTGGTTTGTTTCTTAGATACATATCTTAAAATGTTCAAATTTATAATGGTTAAAGTCTATTATACTTAATCATATTTTAAATGATCATAATAAAAAAGTGTGTTGGTTTTAAACATACAATTTAAAATTGTACAAAATAATAACATAATTCATGTTGAAGGTATGATGATGGGGTCCTTTGGCTTCCTCCAATCAAAACCTACATATTTAAACCGATCATTTTCAACATAATATCCAATCAAATAATATAGATATTATCGAGGAAGATATACATATTGCAGAATAACAATTTGACATCTTTTTCTCAAGTTCCATCATTTTATGGGTAATATTGAAGGGTATGATAAGCACATTACTCAATCAATGCCTCTTATTAGATTTTCTCATGACAAAATCCCTGACAATAAGTATCATGGATTACTTTATATATCTCAACCAATATTATACATAGACACCGCAGACATAATCATATCTTTGGAGTCACACTTTAATGTTTGTACAAAGGAATACTAACTAATTAATTTCATCAACAAATGTATGCATATTCAAGGGTTTCTCTTAGATGGTCAAATAATGTACTCTACGTTACCCTTTATTGTATTATCATATGCTTTACAATTTATTCAAAGAGAGAAGACCATTTTGTTTCATATCATTATCATGATTGCTTTAGTTTTTTACTTAATCAACCTTGGATAGATCGATTCCAAGTTGTACCTCTACCTTGCATCAAAGATATTAAATTCATTCATCAAGAAAATAATAACCATATCAACCTCTTCCAAAAATATAAATTTTACAATTGATGCATTTATCCATACTCTTAAGAAGCCTCCATAAAAAAAAGATGATGTTTACAGAAAAAATTTAAAAGAAAAAACTAAAAACTATATAAATATAGACATAATTGAACCCAATTTAAATCTATTGTACTCGTACAAAATTTTCAATGATAGTTTTAAACTAAGATCTTTTGATTTCCCAAATTGCAAGTCATGTTTACTTTGTCTATTTGCCTTCATCATCATTTTTTAATGTATACTGAGCTTTTCTAGGCATTCATCATAATGGAGAAAGGAGGTTATTGGGTGAATTCAAATTGCAATCCAAGGTTAAAGTCTGATAAGATGTGCATGTTTGATAGTCAAATGGAAACACACTTAGGTAAAGAGGAAGTAGGCATGTTTATATTGACACACCTGATGTATAGGGTTGTCCTTAATCAAAGAAAATTTTGTTTTCCAAATGTAAGGTTAAAATGTATAAGGTACAAGTGTGAGGTGCGTTCCTATGTTAAGGGTGAATTAGTTTCTAAAGCAATGTTTAAGGGCTTATAAGTAGGCACATATAGGATAAGGAGATAGCCTTACAAAAACTTAGGATTTTTAATAGTTCTCTCTGATGTAAGTGACCCAACTCCAAATATGGTCAAATCATGTATGCATAGATGAAGCACCACTTTAAAACAAATAACATTGTCAAATAAGATAAATCTTTTGTTATTAACAGGTGGTGCCACTTCAAACAAGACATGTATTTTCAATACTAAAGTAAATCATCTACATATAAAATGAAGTGCTTATTCTAAAGATTTATTCTTTTGCACGAAAAAGGAGAGCACTAATATTCTTAGAAGAAAATGGCACCAATTTTGAAGAGGGATGGTCTTTAAATAAAGCTTGTAGACATTCATTATTTCCATAGAAAGCATATCACAATAGGTCATGGTAGAAAAATTCCAAAGTGTAGCAGGTCTATTCTTTATGAGATTTTTTATCACTCTTCAGTCAGTAGCGAGTAACTTCTTGTCTTTAAAATCTTCCCCTTTCTATCAGTTATCATCATTCTTTGATGAAAATGAGTTAAAGAAAGAGTGAACAATAGTCCTAGTCTTTTAAATAATAATTATTTCTATCTTTTGATAATTCTTTCAAAGTTAGACTTCAACACAAAGTCATAATATCAAACATAATAACATTTGCCTTTGTGTTATAAGAGAAGAGACATATAAGAGAAGAGACATTTGATTTTCCTTTTATTTAATAAACAATAACATTCTTTTTCCTTTGAAATCTTCTTTTCTTCATTTAATTATCTCCAAACTTAAATCATAATCAATTGAAGAGTTGTGTTACAATGGAGTTTGATAGAGTTGACATAATAGTAGTGTGTTGTGCATTCAAAATTTTTGTATGTCATTCAAATCAATAATTACACAAGTTTTAAGATTCGGTACTCATTGTTTTTCATGGATGTACCTTAATTTTGGTTCATGATCATTGAAAGGTGTGAGAAATTGACATATTCATGTTAGTCTAGAAAGCTTGATTCTTGAGTAAAATATAAAAATGGTGAGAAGGTGGCTAAAAATTGATAGAAAGTCATCTTTTTCAAGCACTTGTCCATTTCCTGTTTTTCACAAAACATAGAAATTATTCTAACTTGAAGTAAGAATTATGACCTTGAGAATATGGAGATCAAATGAATAGATGAACAAATTACTTACAAATTCAATTTCAAGAAGATCAATATGCAATTCCTCATACAATAATATCTAGGACAACTCCATATCATTAATTATTTAAACAAGAACAACTATTAATTTAGACACATATTTTCCTACAACGCATAAATATTTCATAACTCAAATAAATTATATTTGTGTGGAAAGAAGAGAATTAACATGATTCACACTTTTAATTTTTTACATTTTTTTCAATGTTTTCTATTTTCTACATGTCAAATAAAGGTCTTTAATTTTTGTAATAAAGCTATTTTAATTAGAAAATAGAAAATAATTTAATATATATTTTTATAAATATTTTTTTAAGGGCTACAATTCTTACAAAATTTTATTCCATGATGACCTTGTTTGGTCATGAAAAAGTGATCTAAATAAGTAATTTGTGTCTAATAAAAAATTTCCATATGTGCCTTGGAGAAGAAAGGATACCACAAAATGTTAAGGACACACATATACATGTTGAGAATGCCATCTACAATGAGCTTAATCTAATTTTCATTGTGTATGGTGAGATTGGGGCATTGTGTAAGTTGTTAAATCATCATGTGACCAACAAGTGGGACAAGGTCTTGTGCTTCCACCTAGTGTATTTGGATCTTATGTAACTTGAATTACCTTTTCCTTCCATTCACACCTTGGTTCAAATGGTACCTTTTTTCTTCCTTTCTTGCTTATGCCACTCCTTGTCATAAATTGTACATGTTTCTTCAGAGGATTTCCAATGCATCCCTTTTAGATCATTTGTAGTCCTATTTGTTCCCTTCTACTTAATAAAGCAATATGACATAATCTCACATGTTATGATTACCATCATAGTAGCCATAGAAATAGGACTTTTCCACATATGTAGGAAGTGTAGATCAAGTAATATGTAGGTAATATTAGCCTACATTATGACCATTATTACAACTACCTCCATGCCCATATCAATCAAGTCCTCATCCTTGGTAACCTTGGTTTTGTTATTGCTACACATGATAAGCCTACTTTTTTTTGTAGGATTGATGTGGTGAAATAAGATCTAAGGCTAATGACTGACCTAAATCACTCATTCCACCATTAACATTGGGAGACACAAAAATGATCAAAAAAAACTATTTGACTACTATCCTCAAGGAAGAGCCAAAGTAGATGGTCAAGGTTTTGGTCCCCTTTTGTTTGTTGGATAATTGGATTTGATGAGATGATATAAATTGAGATTTCCAATTAGGAAAATTAATACTAAAGATATGGGCTGTATCACAGATCTTGAATAATACAAAAAAAAACACAAAAACTAAGAGTAGATTTGAGCATTGCAAACAAAGGGGCACCTATGATATGGATTTGATCCTAATTTGACTAGAATGGGGCATTGGGTGCTCTAGTATGAGAATGTTGAATTCTCAAATCTAAAAATAGATGTAGGCACATCAAGGTCTACAAGACTTTGATTGTGAAAATATAGACCTAAAGTGTGGCAATTTGCAGATTATCAACTTTTCCTTAATTCAATGAAATAAGATACTCAAAGGCTTGACCTAGGGTTTGATGTTTTGAAATCTTCAATCCTCTTCAATTAGCTTCATACCTATAACCACTTAGATCTTCATTCCTTGTTGGACTGAAGTCATTTGGCTCATCTCATACAAGGAGAAATTGATAATTTTTCTTGAAGATTCTACAATTGTTAGTGTTCACAATAATAACAAACTTGAAACATAAAACATCTTACTATGCATAATCATAGATTTGTTGATGTGTTGTAGGCATGAATTGGCTAAAAGAGTGCTATAGAAAATGTTGCTTATCCTGCTCTTGATATCACCTTAATTTCTTTTTAGGATGCTAAAAGTTATTCAAATTGCTTACCTTTTCAAATGGAGTGAAATACTTATATTTATATGATTTTCAACATGTTTAGCATTAACCATTATGATAAGCTAACAAAGGATTTTGGATTTATGAATATATTGATGTGGACAATAAAATATTAAATTTAGGGATTGATTAGGGTTAAGTATTTTGGGGTGCCCTAATCCAACCCTATTTTGGATTTTAGATATTTATTAAATAAATATTTATTTTATTTTCTAGATTTAATTCTATTTTCTAAAAATATCAATTAAATGGGCAGTAAATAAGCACTTAGGAGGGAGCCAAACATAAAGTTAAATTGTCAAGGGTGACAATTTACGACACTACAATAGGATATCCTTATCTTTTTGCATAGGGTATCCTTCATTGTGTTGTCTAGGTAAGGCGAAAATGGTCATTACTACCTTGTCATATTTCCCATATAATATGTTCACCACAATACATGAGTTGGTGTCATGGGGACACTTTGAAAAACTTCACATTTGAAATATCCATTGATCCTCTATTTTATGCCTACCATGTCATATGGAAAATTCCAAGATGCGCTATATTTGTGGAAATCATTCAACACCTATTTGTCCAGCTCTCACTACTAGATTGTTAGTTGCAATGTGACCTTGACTTCAACACTCCATACAACATTGAAATGTCTTTGTCTTATATTTTTTCACTAGATGCTTTATCCACATGGCCATATGTCCCTTCTCTTCTTTGATATTTACATTAGATCCATATGATGGTTCTCCAAGGACTTTCAATCATAAGGTTGCATCTACAACTTATTTGTGCATTGACATTGAGGATTGCACCATCTCTCTAGATATGTGTAGAAAGCCCATTGTTGGACTATTCCTTATAAATGATGTCATCTATTTTTTAAGGGACCTTTGGGTAGAGTTTTTTGAACTAATAATTATACTAGCATATTGTCTCACTTAGCTGTTGTTTTTTCTCCTTTAATCCAACAATGTTTTGGTGAGAAAACTTTGGATAATCAAATTTAGTGAGGAAGTCCCTTTGAGCTTTTTCAAGTTAGTTGTAAAGCCAACTATATCATAGGGAATATAACAATGTTGTGCTCATGTAGTCAAAATTAATTCAAATAGATGCATCTTTTGGACATTATTAGTAATTTTCTTTGCTCTCTAGGAAATTTCACAAGCCTTCTAGTGCCTTGAGCATACTCATCACCTAAAAGGGTTTAATAGAGGTGAAACCATAGTCATTGATGATAATAGGATTTTTCATAAAATTAGTCTACATAGCCAAATAGGCTTGCGACATAGATTAATATAATAAACTAGTTAACTATTCAAAAATGAAATTTACTAGTAACTTTATTATGAATAGAATCTAATATTTTGTTTAAATTGATTGGTTAAGCAGGGAAAGGGACCTGGCCCGAAAAAATTAGTACAACATTAGTAGAACAACAGGTGGAAAGAAACAACAAAAAAATGAAGCCCACCAAACTTCCCCTTCCCACAAGCAAAAAGCTTAACCAATACCCTTACGCTCAAACATAAGAGTTCTATCAAAAGTAGCAAAATATTTCAACCTATCACAAGAAGCATCCTTCCCATTTAATCTATAATACCTACTAATATCTACCTTAGAGTCCATACTAAAACCAGTAGTACTAGCATCATTACAAACATTAAATTTTAGGCATCGACAACCATTATCAGTTTTAACATCCCTAGAAAAAGCACCAAAATGAACCATCAAAACAAAAAACATGGAACAAAAAAATGAAGCACCATGTTATGCTTCCTCAATCAGCTTCTAGGAAGTCAACAAGTCCTCAACTATGTCGTCCACCGTATCCTTCAGCTCCATCTTCCCAAAAAAATCCACACCCTTACTCATTGCTTTTTTCTTCTGTTGCTTTTTAATTTTACTCATACTTGATACCATAGCCATTATAGCCCTCTTCATGACAATGTCAACCATCGAACATAAACTCTTAACCACATTTTCTAGAGCTTGGATTTTGTACACCTTACTTAGCCTATTTTCAAATCCTATGTGCTACAAATTTGTATTCTTATTTACAACCAAGTGTAAATATTCTCTTCTTTGGAATAGATCCATGTGTGAGGGTGGTCTTAGTAAACAGCTTAGTTCATTTGCATTCAAGTGCATATACTTAATTTACATGATACTAAATTTTGGTTCATACATAGGAATTTCATTCAACTAAGTGCCAATCTCCATATAAATGTGCTCAAACCATCCATCTTTAAAACACACATCCTTGTGATTTTCATTGTTATCACTTTCACATATGCATCACCTCCACTACACATATTGTATCTTCCTAGGTACCTTTGTTGAACATATGTTCATTGATGTCAAAGGTGTGATGTAAAAGGTGTGATAGAGGTGTGATCATATCTAAAGGGTCAACAAATCAATGAGAATTAAATGTAATTGCTTCTAACATGACTTGTTTGAGCATTTGAGATCCAAAAATATCTATGACATGTTTCTACGGTTGTTGCTTAGAAATAGTTTGTGCACTTAGTTGCATTGTCATGATGATTGGTTTTTTGTTCTATTGCTATTGAATATTATGGCCTATGGTTTGGAACTAAAGTACGTTTACTCATGAAGTATTATATTCTATAGTTTCAAAAGATTTGAGTTATAGAATTGCAAGTTAGAAGTGATAGTAAATTTTGTGTTTGATGGTTGACTATGTATAATTTGTTTGAGAATTTGCACTAGAGAAGGGAAGTGTGTGCTAGTTGGAGGAAACGTGTGAAGGTAAAATATGACTATTTTAAGTCCATGGAAGGAAGCACATGATGTTATCATACATTGTGTCACATGTGATTTAGGACCGAGTCAACTACACATTTCATATCATTTTGAATTAAGGTCTATCCTTGGTCGGCATGGCTAGCTGTGGATGGTGTTAAAAGGTTCTAGGCTGAAATTTAAATATTGTTAAAATGTTGGAATGGATATATATTGTAAATCATTTTATGAAAACATGTGTGACTTGTGAATCAAGTGTGTGGTGTGCTTGTGTGAAAAGTGTATTGTTGTGCAATTTTTGCACACACGCCCCACCAGAGGCAGGGACCATCTTTCTCTTGTTTGGTTTGTTTGTCTGCCTTAGGGTCTTGACCTTTTTACCCTTAAGGTATAGGTCTCTCGCTCTTGGTCTTGTCTCACCCAGGTAATTAATGTTTAATCTGCATTTGAGATGTTTTTTTTTTGCAGCGTGATGATGATTTCCTAACTCCTTGAGGTTGACCCTTGCTTGAGATTTTGTTTTGAAGGGAAAATTGGCTAAGTTTGAGGTAGGTTCGGGGAATCCGAGGTACCTCAGAATACTCGAGACTTAGTCCAGCCAAAAAAATTGAGCTACCTCAGATTTTCCAGGTCTAAGCCTTCATTGTATTCCCAAACTTTCAAACTGTCCTTTCACGCATTAATGACATTCATTTATTAGATGGAATGGGCAATATATTTGGAGTCTACTATTCATTTTGGTCATTTTACATTGTGTGAGAATTTGAAATTGAGAGGAGCTTTAGTTATTCCATCCAACACATCATGCTACTTAGGAGCTAGGTGATTGGGTGTCGTTGTTGATCTCTCCACGTCCTTATTTTGTTTCTTTCGCTTTCCTACATTTAGTTTCAAGGTAGGGTTCTTCTCTTTGCTTTCATTTCAACTTGTTTTATATTGATTTTCCCTACTCTACATTTAATAGGCTTCTTGTTGAGTGAGTCTTGTATGTGGATTTTAAATGCTTGGGGGTGATTGTCTTGTGCATATCATTTGAGTTTATTGTTTCTTTTGATGTACATTCGAGAATGTCAATGATTGATGTCGATGCGATTGCAGTTTAGCAATGGGGTTTTTTGAAATTTTCAAGGTTTATCATCTTTGTCACGTTTTTTAATTAACATTGAGATCAAAGAGTGTCACTTCACTTTCAAACTTGATTCCGAAGCCTAGTTTTCAAAAACCCTAGACGAAGAATTAAGAATTTGATGAATGTGATAAAGTGGGTGTTTGGGAATTTTATGTAAATCATTTGATATTAATTATCTTGAGAACTCAGTGTTGGTTGTGCTATTGAAGTGATCATAATCTACCCTCATAACATCTTACGAGTTTGGCACTTAACAAATTTTTGCACTCGAGCTTTAACTTGGAAATTCCAAGGTAGTTCATATTTTTCGAGCACTAATCTTCCTAGAAAATATGAGCCCTCTAAGACTTCCCAGATCCAAAGACCATCCAAAATCTTAAACTCAAAAGTGTATACACTTAGAGAATTTTGAACCCTTCCTCGGTTTAGTAATTATGAGCTAGCTCGGCTCAAATTACCCAAACTTTAGTTCACCCAGGTAATCCAAGACCCCTTGAAGTAATCGAACATCATGAACCTTGAACTCCTAGTGCATGAGATGAATTGAACCTTGAATGAAAAAAATTTGTAGAGTGTTCTCAAAGTGATTAATGCTTGATTATGTTAAGGAACTTCATCCAATGAAAATTCTAAGGAATTACAAGTCAAAATGTGATCAGTGCACTGATTTCGAGAAATTTGAGCTCCCTCGAATCTTCTGACCTTTCTCCTTCAACTTTAGATTTTAAGTGTTAATCACAAATGAGCTTGAATATGATGATCACATGGGTTTTTGAGGAATTTATTGTTGGATATTAATTCATTTAAGTATAATTCACTTGCATATCTTTGAGTAATTTGATGAAGTGAATTGTTCTTCTTGTGCATTATCATTTAGGGCTCATATTGATGTTATAATTTTCATTGAATCATGCCATTTAGATTGTATTGACAAATCTTATTGAATGAATGGCATGTTGGTTTATTATTTGCATTTGGGTAACTATGGATTTTATCTAATAGATGCAGGAAAAGTTAAGCCCAAACAAGGCATCTAAGTCAAAAGTTGCTTTAGTACAAGAGGAGGTCAGAAGAAGAGAAGAAAGGATGACGTATGACTTCAAGGGCATATGGCTAGAATCCAAGATTGCTTCTACTTGGTCAAAGATTGCAGACACAAACATGGGAAATGCAGATTATGATAACTTTCAACAGAGGATATATGGAAATGAACCTACTCAGCTTGCTTAAATTCTCACTCACACTGGATTGGATCAAGCAGCAAGATTCCCTCCAACACAACTTTTTCCAAAGTTGGTTTTAGAATGTGCAAAAAACTATGACTCCAGAACAAGAATTATAATTGGGCCATAAGGAAGAGTCATGGAAAATATTACTGAGGAGACCATTGTAGAGGTTTTCAATATTGCCTCACATCATAAGCTTATTAAGGAGATTAACATTGGGGAAGCAATAAAATTTTATGATGAAGACCCCAATAGGGCTTTGGAGATCATGAACAACTCTTGGATATTGAAGCCCAAACCACACTACTATAATCTACCCAATAATTTCATAGGATTGGTTTTAAAATGGAATATCATGATATCATAACTCTTATGGGTAGGGTTATGGGAGTAGAAGAAGCTCACATTTTCTATAATTGCATGTTTTATCCCATCACATAAATTATGGTTTTTAAAAACTATCATTGGGCTATAATCATAAGTAACAAATTGGATGCCCAACTGAGAAGTGTACAAGAGACTAATAGGTTTACAATGACGTCATATCTTGTCTACATGTTGGCAAGCAAGACTAAGTATAAGGGTATCAATTGCAAAGGGACTATAAGAAAAGATAGGATATGGGACATTTACCCACAACTGCAACATAAAACAACTAACTACAAGAGAGCCAATGATGCATTTTTCATGTTTATTCCCAGGCTGTTGCAAGATGCTCTCCATATCATGGTTTCTTCTGATACCATGGACCTGATAAAAAAATATGGTCAATGGTTTATTCAATTTCAAAGGTTCACATACATCTGAGTACAAGGATCTCCTATTGTTCCACTTAGACTACCAAGGTTCCAACTAATAAGCTCCTAATGCTAGAATTGACAAGTAAAATGGTAGGCTTTGAGGAGATCTTACAACAAGAATTGCACAAGAAAGGATTGGGAGTAGAATCCCCATTGAGGATGGGAATTCTAGAGGCATGTTCTATTCAGAGTGCTCAATATTCCAAAAAGGAAATAGAACAATTTGAGCTATACTCTCAAACTAAAAGAAATAAGTTTGATCCTTATGGAAAATCCCATAAACAAGCTAACAAAAAATTCAGGCATTAGGACGACATTGAGGACTATTGGGCCAATTTCTAGGATGAATTCAAGGCTATAAGGAGAAGATTCTCTAGGTTTCCCTTGAAATCAATCAGATTGTACAGAGTTGCAGAGGTGCCTGGTCAGCTGCAATATGATGATGCAAACTTGCTCCAACACTATGATTTTGTTCCATATAGGAACAAGCCCTTGTCTCCAATCAATTGGTTAGAGGAAGAAGTAACAGACTTCGATCAAGTCACTTAACCAGTGAAGAAATACTCTAGGTTGTGGGTAAAAGACAAGGTATTGGAGTTGGAGGCTTATGGTACTAAATTCACCTATGATTTGATGGGAGACTTAGAGTCTCAATCTGAAAAAGAAGTTGAAGTTGATAAAGGTGATGATGTTGTTGCTCCTCATGAGGAGGATGTTCAAGAGGAAGAGAGACCTATATCAATAATAAGGATAAATAGGAGCCAAACACAGGCTAAACAAGGTGAGAAACCATCTCCCAAAATAAAGAAAGCTCCTAAGGTTCATATTTCAACTAAAGAAGGTGAAACTTCACAACATGTGAAGAAGAGGAGACTGGTCACAGAAGGACAAAGGGAAGCTAGGGAAAAGAAAGGTAGTGCTACTACTGATGCTCCTTCCTCAGCCAAATTTGAAGATGTGGAAAGTTCTGGGGAAAAGCCACAAGTATATGTCAGGAGGAATTCTCCTAAGCTTAAAACATTCCCTATAGTTGTGAAAAAGATAGTAGAGAAAGAAGTGTAGAATGAAGAGGTACCTACTGATGATGGGGAAAAGAGAACAACTACAGGAAACAATTCCTCTTCTCTTTCTCCTCATAATGTGCAAATTTAAGAATAGGCTACCTATGAAGAAGGTACTATATCTAATGACCTTGAACAACCAGAGGAAGAAGATGAAATTTCTACTCGTAAGAGCGGATAATGGAGAAAATTTGTACAAAAAATAAAGAAATAAACCTCTTGAGTAGAGAGAAAGAATATGGGATCCAAGGTAGTTCAGGAAAAACCATCCAAGTCCCCAGAGAAAGTGGTTAGTGATGAACTGCAAGACCATCTTGAGGAAGAGAAGAATCTGGAGGAGGTTGTTGACAGTCCTCACCAAGACAAAGATGACTAGGAAGATCAACCAAAAATAGAGTGAGGAGAATGTGGTTGATAGTCCAAATAAAGAGATAGAAATTGAGCAACCTATTGTCATAGATTGGCTGAAAGAAAAGCTCAACAAAAAGCCAATAATTTTCCAAGAAGAAACTGCTAGCTGAGACAAGTTGCTTGAATAGTGGGGGCAACCCAAATAGAGGAAAAGGGCTAGGATTGTTTCAAAATTTTCAAGAGATGAGTTTAATAATAGGGTCATTCATGTAGCTATCCTTGCAGTAGATAAATTCAAAGATGAGGTGAGACCCATCAATTACAAGGTGTAAACTATTAATCTGGGTCCAACTACCAAGGAACAGAAAAAGAAGAGTTTCAAGAGTCTTCACAAGCCATTCTAAGGAGGCTTGATAAGGAAATAGAGGAAAAGGAAAAGCTGAAAAAGCAACTAAATGATGTTTACAAATATGTCCAACATTTAATGAAACCTTTGAAATATTGTACTAATGGAAGTTCCTCAATCCCAAAGGGGTTGGTTCCCAAAGAGGCTATGTCAGAGATAGAGAAGTTAAAATATTTTGTGCACAATACACATGAATGGCTTCAGGAGGTCATTAAGAGAGGGGATGAATCAATTGAACATATTTTTACTATCCATGCTAAGGAAGCTGAATTTCTTGAAGACACTTCCCAGTTTGCTGCAGACTGCAACAAAGTTGATGATACAACTGTGGAAGAACTAAAAATATCCTCTAGGTACCCAAGGAAATGGAAAAAATGAATATTTTCACATCTGATGATATTGTTAAGGTAATGGAATGGATTGAAGTGTGGAATTATAGAAAAGATCTCTTGTCCAAGGCCTTAAAGAAGATAATGAAGTTGCAAGGAAAGATGAAGGAGATATATGAAAGTTGCATTAATTTTTTGGAAATAATGACTGTGAGGAGAAAGTTTGGCTAGAAAAACATGAACATTGGTAGGTTGTAGGCATGGTGCAATGAGATATATGCTCCTTCTAATAGTGCATCAATTGCTAAAGATCATCTAGAGGATGCAACCATATGCATCTCAAAGCTAGAAAAATATCATGAATTGCAGGTGGAATGGGATAAAGCAATGCCAAAATATGTTGGTGAATTAAAGATTCATAAGACAAGAGTTAAGTTTATTCCAGTGCTAGATCTAGAAGATGTGAAAGGAATATTGGAAAAATTCAAAGAGATGGCTAACAAATTAGAAGCCAATAAAGAAGGGGAAAATAGCTAGCTTACGGTCGCCTAGGGACTTGTGCCAGTCATGTGATTTTCAGCCAACAAGGACAACCTCAAATTTTGTGCCATTAGGAGGAATGTTTCTAGAAGATTCCAGGCTGATCTGGAGTTAGTTTGCAAACATTTGATGAAATTTTATTTTATTTAAAAAACTCTCTAGGCCAACTTGTTGGGCTGACCTAATCATGTAAACCCTAATTTTGGGCCGACCTAATGTTATTTTTCTATAAATTGAGGCTCAAGCTTCATTTGTAAAGGTGAGACATAGTTGGAATAGTAAGAATTGAGCTAGGAGTTAGTATTTTATAAGAGCAAGTGTTGAAACATTGTGGATATTTGAATTATTGCAAACTTGGGTGATTCAATATAAGTGAAGACATTGTTCTCTGGTCTTGTTTCTTATTCTATTCACTTTGCATGGTTCTTATTTTTCTAGATCTTTGAGAAATTGCTTTAAATTTGTGGTTGCATGTTAGATTTTAGATTTATATGTGATGCAATTGTGTTAATGATTTGAGATTTGAAGTGTTTGAGCAATCCTTTGTCCATACTTTTAGCATCTTACTAATTGTAAGTTGATGTGTAAAGTTAGCCTAGGTATTGAAAATTATGTGGTGAGTTCAATTGTGGGTATTTATTCATTTCAATTGTAACATAAGGTTGATTTGTGTGAATGCTCCATGATATGAAAATATTTATCTCCTTAGAATATTGCACTATTTTTGTGAGATTGCAGGTTTAATCTAGGTTAAGCAGGAATTGGTCTTTGAAGGATTGGTCCACTTTGGATATCATATTGTTTGCATAATTGGTCTTAGGAACTAGTTTATTTTTAGAATAGAATCTCTCTCAACCCTTTCTATTTTTCTATTTCTTTAAAATATGGGTTAGTTACAAGATTGAAAGCATCACCATATTGTTACATCTGATGAAAGTATACTTCCAGTATTCTTCATTTGTAAGGCCCCTTGTGATTACCATCATTTTCATATTATCTCTGAGTTTTTTCACTACATTTGTAAAAACCTGACATTAGAGACCTTGAGGTTATCTCTAGAGGCTTGTTAATAGATATTTACCTTTCAAGAGAGATAAAATATCATATTCTATCTAAGTTGTTCCTATGCAGAAAACACCATCAACAAATTGGTGCTAGAAGGAGGGCCTAAATAAGCAAGCTGGAGTGTTTATTATGTGCAATTTTTCCTTAGAGATTTCAAAGAAGAACTAGATCTACAAAGAGGGAGGAATATTTTCAAGAGTTATAAGCCCCTACTAGGTCAAGAAGGGCTAGGAGAAGGGGAGAATCATCATCTTCTCCACCATTTCTATCCTCTCCAGCATCTTCACCTCCATCAATTCCATCCTCATCTAATTCTAAAGTCATCCCTATCTAGCAACCCCAGCTAGCTGTTAATCAACCACTACCACCTCCACCAACACTAATGGATTTATTGGAAAACAACCCTTTACCTTTGTCCTTTAACAACTAAAATGTCATGCCAAAAATCCTAAACATTTTTGCTCTAAGTTTCATATCAATGATTCTAATAGGACTACAAAGGAGTACATTAGGATTTTCCAGACTTGTCTCATGGATAGAGGGATCAATCATGAAAATGTTGCATGTAGGATTTTACCATATTCCCTAGGAGAGAATTCCTTTTAATGGTATAACCATTTGCCTGTTGGGGTCAATTCACAATTGGTGAGAACTTGAGAATGAATTTATGTAAAAGTTCAAAATCTCTATAAGTGATAATGAACTATATCTACAGTTCACTAAGGTTAAGAGGGAAGTTAATGAGCTGATATGGTCATTCAATAATAGATTTCATCATGCATACAAGTTAGGCTATAGGCTCCATATGTTGTGGATGATGCTACTGCCTTGGAAGTTTACTATGAAGCCCTTGAAAATCTTACTACTACCTTCCTTAAATGGAGACCTAATCCTCCTAACACTTTGCTTGGTGCTTATACGGAAGTAGTAAAGGTTAGTAAAAACTTGAGACAACATTTTTTAGGACCTTTTCCATCTTTGGGGCCTGTTCCTCACCTTGGAAAAATTCAAGCGCTTAATCAGGATTTGACCAATCATACACCCATCATGAATCTAGTGCCAAAATTACCCTTGGTTCCACACCTAGGTCCTCCAATGAATCAAGCTCCATGAATGCCTAGTTATCCTCAAAATTTTAAGCAGTCCCTTAATCCACAATAGAAATATAATTTTTCCACTTATCTATAGAACTTTGAGGCCTTGAATCAGTCACTCAGCTTAGGGACACCACCAGGATATTCTCAGAACAATGCAAGATCCACATCTTATAGTAATCCTAACAAAGAGAGGTTATATGAGTTGACAAAACAAGTCAAGAAGTTGACTATGGAAGTGACTTATCTGAGGAACCAGAATAGTCAACTTTAGGCTACCTAGAGAAATATATAGACTAACTACAATAGGGAAAATAGGGATTCAACACAAGGCTATGGACATAATTTTGATAGAGGGAAGTCATCTAGATAGAACTTTGATAGAGGATAGTTAGGTAGACAAGGATTTGATAGAAGACAACCCCCAAGGAAAAAAAAATCATGGAATACAAGGTTAAATAATGGAGGTGTTCCCACCCCATTAGACTAACCAGCTAATCAAGAAAAATCTTCAAGTGGTGTATATTTAGCTAAGGAAACTTTGTTTGGGTGGTGTAGACTTCACAAGACAAATCAACATTATGAGTTGGATTTCCTTGAGTTCTAGACTGTTGCATCCATCTTTCAGTATGAGGTTGAAAACAATTCCAACAATAAATAATTGGTACCATCTAGACCCTATGACTCTTCAGTCTTGGTGTTGAATCATCCTCATTTCCCATGAAGTGAAGAGAATGGACCAGAGTATGAATCAAGTGAACCGGGTGACAAGGTGGAACAAGTATGCAATGAAGATGAGATTTCACAATTATTCAATGAAGGTATCGAGAATGACAATGGTCCTTTAGATGATGAAGAAATTGGCATTGAAGAGGTCCAAATGTTCCAACAATGCACCAAAAAGTATGATTTAAGGAGTAGGAAAGTTGGAGGTCCATTCACCACATCAATTCCTCCAAATAACTTCACCGCACCGCCTGAACCACATGCCATTAACAATCCATCCTATCCTCATGTTCCCACACAATATTTTTCAAAAGGAGGACAGTCTGATTCCTCTAAAGGAAAGAACATCGATGAAGGCAAGGAGAAGTTGGTGGATCATCCTGAGGACACTCATGTTGATATGAACATGGAAAAATTGGGTGAATATGTAGTTAAGGATCTCAAGAAATTGAAAGTAATTCTTTCTGATTTTGAATTGTTAAGGGTTCCTACTATTAGAAATGTGTTGATGGGTTTTTTTGCACCTTCTCAACACAGGCAGTGCATAAGTGCACTACCTCTCTTGAAAGGAAATTTCCAACAACAAGTTGCTAAAAATTACCCCAAGGTCTCTCAAGTGTCAAGCCATGACATGCTTGGAATATATCAATTGTTTTTTATTTGATTTTGCTGGTAATCACAAGGAAGACTTACAAAGTTAAGCTAGGGGAAGTCAGATCTTAAAATGGAGTTCTTTGTGATGGGGAAATTAGTGTGCAATTGTTGTAGGTCCCAAGATCAGTCTTAAAATCCTATTTCAGATTTAGATTTGGCTTTATAATGTGCAATGAACCTTAGATTAGGTTACTTATTAAAAAAAAAGGAAAAAGGGTAGGGAAGAGAGGAAATTCCTGGATCGGAACTAGCAATGAACAGTGATCATGGAGGATTCTACTATGAACAACCTTCCTAAAACTGAATTTCACTTAACCAGATTACCTCATAGTATCATGAAATTAGTGCAAGCTTCTAAGGACTACAAATATTCAACCATTCATTCACCATAAGCATGAATAAAAGATAGAAGTTTAGAGTAGCTTTTAGTTTATGCCTAGACTAACTTTACACAACCATTTATCATCAATAAACAACCAAAAGTATGGACCAAGAAAGCATCAACACAAAAAAATTCTTCAAAACCAATGAACAACATTAATTAATCTACTAATAACATGCAAAACTCATAAAAATCAAAGTAAATCCACTCAAATTAACTAACTATAGGAGAAGAACCATGTAACATGCAACTAAAAGTCAAGAATCCACCAAAAGCCAATAAAATTCTATTAAAATTTTAGCAACATGCCTTTACAAAAACTCAACTCTCTCATAAAAATGAGAGGAGACCCCCTATTTATAGTGTCCAAAAGAAAAATGAATGGCCAAGATTCACTACAAACTAGGGTTTCACCTACCCCCAAATATATTACAATTTAAAATTACATCCTTGTCCTCTAGTTGATTTCCTTTTGTTGTAGCTACTTTGTGAGGAATTCATCATCTATGACATGATTTCCTTCCCTCTTCTTCACAGCGGCATATTCTATAAACTTTAGGATCAATGCTTAGAGCTTACATTCGATTCCAATATGTCTGATTGGATCAATTGAAATTTTAGCCTTCTTGATTTGCTTGTGATGCCATCCTAGTCCTTGTCATATTTAAGCATGTTCTTTACTACTTGTTTGGACTAAGTGAAGGCTCATGCAAAAAAACCCATGAAATCTGACATTAGTGCATCGACAGTCCCACTCTCCATCTTCTTGTGGAAATATGGCTTCAATTTCTTTGCATCTAGCTCATTAGCGGGCACATCAAGATCTATCATCATTTCCATGTATTTTGCATAGTCTACCCTAATTTCCTTGACCTAGTCAATATCTAACTCCACTTCATGAAGCACTCGTTCCAACACTTACTTCACGTGATTCAAGCCTAGCTTCCATGTTTCTACGAGCCATTGGTCATATTTTACCAAGGAAATCTCCTTCTCCCAGGATTTATCCATTATCTTGAGCATAACCTCAAGTTTGGGATATGTGATCTTGTATAACTCGGGGAAGTTAGTGCAAAAATTCCTTATTCCCTCAAGTATCCTTTGCACTTCTAGGAACTTATTTTCTATCCTGGTAGCACGACCTATGCCCTTGTCACTGTTGTAGAGGACCTTCCAAAACCAATCCTCTATGGCCTTCATCCAAGTTTTCCTTTTCTCGAGCTTATCAATGTGATCCTTGGACAGTAATTGTGGCAGCGCCGAGGATGTGGTGTGGAAATATTTCATTAATGACCACTGTTGAATATAAGTAGTTAGATCAGCCACTTGTGATTGTAGTTCCTCCTTAGAGTTCTTATCTTTGTTCATCTGATGCACGATAATGGAAAAAAAACCCCTGGAGATGATCAATCTTTTTTTCTCTCATTGTTGTTCCTAGATCAAGGGTGGAGACATTGTAGCTTACCCCCTCTTCTCCCACATCTGGAGTGGAAATCTGCACTATTCTAGATTTGGACACATCCATTTTCAACTGAGATTTGACCTTTAGCTTCTTCTCTTTCTTCATGCTTATTTGGGCTCAAGCTAAGATAGCCTCCAGCCTTGCCCTCAGATCCTTTGAGATTGGGGTTTTCTTTTCCAGTTGTTTGGTGATTCATGACCACCTTGTTCTTCATGGGTGTGTTGGATTTCCATCACCTTATCACCTAAAGCTTCTTGTTCTTTCATTCCTTCCTCCTCATTGGAACCCTGGATAAAAATAGTTTCTTTTCCCGGGGACTCAATGGATGCATGTCCTTTGGGGTTGTCCTCCCCTTCGGTAGTTTTATTTTCTTCTTCTTCATCATGCCCATGCTCTTCATGATATTTTGTTTCAGGGCTCTTTTGGACTTTTGTTTCTCCTTCAGTTTTATGTTCTTATTTCTTTGCCTCTTCTTTCTCTTCTGAAAGAGGCATTTCTTCAACATGTTTGGGGATTTTTTCATTTCCCTTGATTGGAGGTTCAGTATCCTCCTCCATTCCCTCACTTGATTCCTTTTCTTCCTCACGAGGATGCCTCTCTACTTCCTCTCCAACATTCTTAAGTTGTTGATCCAACTCCTCTTCGAGGTCAAGATCAAATATTTCCACAATGTACTTGGCACCCAACTCCTCAGTGTCTTCCTCAGAGGACTATGTTTCTTCCTCCTCTCCCTTGTGCACCACTTTATCAATTGTCAAATGCTAGTACTTGGGGTGCTCATGGTAATCATATGCTTCCTCCTCCATCTCTTTTGTAGCTTCCCTTTCTTTTCTCTCCAAATCTTTTGATATTTCCATGGTGGCCTTCATCTCTGGTGGTTTGGTTGGAGGGGTATGGATAGGAAGACTAGCAATAATTTGTGCTAAGGAATCTTGTATGGTTGGGTTTATCAACACCCTAGATAGCTTTGTAGGAATTTTTTGCATGTGGTGGGAGAAGGCCTTTGGGAGTGAGAGAGCAAGTGTCAACATTTTTGCTATTGCTAGGGGAAGAGATGTTGGCAGAGACATGGAGGAAGAGGAGAGCAAAGAGGTGGTGGCAGAAGAAGAGTCAATTATCATCACTTGTGTAGTGAGCAAGGTGGAAGCAAGGTGGAAGGAGATATCCACTTCAAGTGGGGAATTAGAAACCATCACTTGAGAGGTAGGAAGAGAGGCAACAACAATAGCAATATTAGTAGCAGTAGTGGTTGTGAGAGTGGAGGCAACAGGTGGAGACTTTGGTTGCTCAACCTATATCTCTTCTCCTTCATGGAGAGGGTCCTCCTGGATGGTAGGCATTTCTGTGAAGCTTCCTAATTTCTTCTATTTCTTGGAAGTTTCTCCTTCTGAATCCTTTCTTACATACACCTTAGGTTTGCATTGAATTTCAACCATTTTTTTCCTCTTCCTTGACCTAGTGGTTGGAGGAGATTTTGAGGTTTCCCTAGTCAGGGCAGCAGCTGTCCCACTATTTTTTTCTTGTTGTCTCATCTTCAAGCTCCCCATAGGTCAGGGTGAATCCTTGCTACTTAGATTGAGAAATAAACCCATCAATCCATTCCTTGGTTCTAGTCTCAATGAGCTTTGTTAGAGTATTGAGGTCATCAACCTCTTGTTCGTTCCAATCTATCAGCGGCAACGAAAGATTGGAAACTACATTATACTGAGGATCCATCACTGTATTCTCATCCTCCACCACTTGATCCAGCATAGGGAATAAGTTGAAATTCTTCAAAAAATACGTCGTCATGCACATGTAGTGCCTCATTTTCACTTCTTTGTCATCCTTGCAATTGGCTTAAAATTCCTCCACATTATGCAAATGGGTGTATTCAGTCGTGACCATATTTTTGAGTTTTCCATAGGGGTCCATTCGCAGTTGATCAGTGTGAAAATTTAGGTTATACTACATGAGTTCTTTATCTGAATTTTCTACACATTGAGATGTGTGAAGTTCATACATCCCTTGGCCATAAATGTCGAGAGAGTTCTAGCAATATTATCCAATCATTTGGGTATCGGGGTAGCTTGTATGGTTTCTTTGAGAAACCTTTAGCTTGGATGTAAGTAAACTTAGGGAATTGTATGAACACGAAGGAAAATTGGTGGAGGAAGGCATTAGAATTGTGGGAGACTCTCCTTTCAAAATCACCCCCAAGCAATTTGATAATGTGACCTATAAAAGCGTCATTGACTCTGCAATAATCCCTCTTGAAATTCTTGTACTGTAGCTGAGGGTATCTATCATAAACCTTCAATTCTCTTCCTAGAGCCTTATCAGGGCTCAAAAAAAGCCTTTGAATTGGGTGTCGTAAGCCAGTAAGTAAACCAAGTATGAAGTCATGTAGAATTGTGAAGCCTTCTTCACAGCCACCAAATTTTTTGTGCAAGCAACTACTGATCATTCCTACACAATAGAATTTAGCTTTTTCTTGGAGGATCTCTTCTAAGAAATATAACATCCACTCCTAGAAGTAGGCAGTGGTTGGAAGACCCATAAACCTAATCACTAAGGTTACCAAGTCATGGTAATCCTCATAGAAGTCACTATGGTAGAGCTCTTGGGGTACCTTAGTTGTGCTACCCCTCTTTTCTTTTAACCAATATTGATTTATGAAATTTTTGCATTTGAGAGGGTCCTCATCCCACATTTTTTTCCCATATTACGTGGATGATTCTTCCATTTCTCTGAAGGTAGGGATATGAAAAGCTCTTCCTATTGACTTGGTAGATAAGTCAGCCAATACATTTATGTCTCTGTCCACAAATGTTCTAGACTTTGGCTGATATGCCTCCCTACAAGCCATTACAAGTTATGGGGCAATGAGAGCAAGTGGAAAACTTGTAGCTTTAGCCAATCCACTACTTTTGATCTTTCTTTCATTTTCTGTTGTGGGTTAATCCAGACCCTTTGCTTGAATTCATCAATATCTATGTGTCTTATGTTATTATTTGAAATCTCCTTCTAGGCTAAGGTGACCTTGGAGTTGAGGGGTTCCCCTTGGAACTTGTACTTCATTTGATCCTTATCCTCTTTTCCCCGAGGTGCTTTAGTTTACTTCTTTCCTATATCTTTCTCCATGGTATCCTTTAAAGGTCCTGCACCTAGTTCCATATATCTTGTGAGCAAGAAAGAGGTAAGCACATTGAATCATAAAACAATGGGAAAGTTAACCAAAATCTTGTGAAATAGTGTTAGATCAAATAATTCATCAATGAATAATCCTAACATATCTTTTGGATCAACATTAACCTTTCGTAGGAGGGAGTTTCAGCAAGGCGGGCCTAGGGGTACAAACTTCCCTAGGCTAGTGGTCGTTCTAGAGCTGCCGCAAGAGGGACAATAGATAGGGCACGATGACCTAATTTTCTGAACCTGTGGCAAGAGTTGATCAATGTGTGGGGTCCACCAAGGAGGTCACTCAATTTTGGCATGTGGGTTGAGGTCATTTTGAATTTTGGAGGTGTTAAAATCATCTTGTAGGTATGCAGGTGTAGCAAGCTGCTTGGTTGTTTAGGGTTTTCCATGGAAACAATGTTGGGGAAACAATGACCTACTAGTGGAGTTCCAACAGGCAAGATTTGGAGCATCAAAAGATGAAAAATGATTTTCATTAAAGTTCAAATCATTCGAAGAGGATGCAGGTCGAAATAAATGAGAAAATGGTGGGTGATGACCATTCAAGATGGCGAAAACCAGACGGTGACCCAAGTGGAGAAACTCGCAAGATTGAGTTCATAGGTGCTCAAGGGATCACACTTTGGAGAGTCCAAAGGATACGGGGAGGTCGGGTCCCATGTAGCGGGCAACCTATAGGGGAGGACCTACTTAAGATTCGACACTTAACAATTTTCATCTTCGCACACAAGTAGCCACAATGGGATCGGGACCTAAAGGGCGAAAATTCGATTGTTAGGAGCCATTCAAGATGACAACTTCACCATAGTAGTCCATGGACAGAAGTCCACTAGGAAGGGCCCCACAAAGAGGTTTACGCTTGGTCATTTTGGGGTACAAATGAAGTTGGCTAGTAGAGATAGCCTCGAGACCCGATGGTCAGGAAGATGGTAAGTTTTCGTCATTTAGGATAGTCTTATGCACCAATGAAAGGGGAATGGAAGTCCACGGTGGATAACTTGCATTCTTTGATAGCTACCTTTTGACTTGGACAATAGGTGAGAAGGAAAATTCTTTCAGATGGAAGGACAGGCTGTAAAAGTTGTTTGAAATGGTGAATTCCATATGGAACTCTACAAGCGGAAGTCTGCTATGAGGGACCTAAAGTGGACCGAGACTTAAGGTTTGGATAAGTTTGAGCTTATGGGGAAATCAATAGAGTAGGGTCTACACACCAGAAAGTCATGATTGGAATGTCGTTCAAATGACGAAGCTTGAAAGGCACCCTGGAGATGAAATCTCGCAGGGGCGAACCCAAAAGGCCAATGGATCACTTCGTTTTAGTTTGTAAATTTCAATTAAACTCAAGGCAGCTAGGTGGTAAGAGTCTTTCGCTAGGGCAGACCCGATGGGGGCACTTGTTGTTGTCAAGTTTAATTCATTTTCAAAAGATAATGATAGCGACAGCGAGGAGGTGGGCCCACAGGAGGCGAAAGCCTTAGTTGATGAATAGTGGTGGAGAGCTTAAGTTCTGCACAAAGTGCACAAGGTGATTTTTGAAATTTGTTAAAATTCCAAGAGGTGGGTTTTGTGCACCTAGTTTTAGTCTAATTATCCATTAAGTTTTCCCCTTTTAAATTTAGCAATTTATGCAGAAATCAACAAAAACCCGATGAATGCAGATGACCAAGTTGGTAATAAAAACCTCAAGACGATGAACGAACGTTGTGGGAGTGACAATGACATTTGTAGGGCTTTGAATCTTTCTCTTATCAACTACAAGTGAAAATGATAGCTAAAAGTTGGCTATTTATAGAAAATGGTGTATTAAATGTACCCCATTAATGATCATACGATGGTGTTGAAGGTTGGTGAATGGTCATTCAAAAACGATGGTGGGAGCGGGGGAACCTGCTAGGAGGAAGGCAATAAGCATTCAACTATTTGAGCATTCAATAATGGAAAATGGTGCCAGATGTTTCATATTCTGCGGGGTCGAAGGACATCGAATGATGGTCATTCAGAACAATGAGGAGGTCAGGGAAACCTGCATGGGGCGGCCCCAAAGGGTGGACCCACCTGGCTCCAAGGATGTCAATTTTGGAAAGCAAAGGAAATCAACCAAGGAAGCTCCACAAAGGCCTAAAACCTTGAAAATTTGAGGGGGGTGAAACATGGTCAACTCAAGATGACTTCTCTAAAGCCCATTGGCTATCCAGGACACAAAACAGGGGGCATGCAAAATGAGGTAGTAACCAAAGCAACCCAAGAAGGTGGAAAGAAAAGAGGGCTCACGTTTTGATTAGGGAATGTGTGCTGAGGGCACAACAAAATGCAATATTAGGAACTTTTAAAAATCATGTGGTTCCTCAAGATAGGGTAGTTAATGAAGTATTTGGGAAGACCCCTAATTCACAGACACCAAAAGATCAAATTCAAGGATAGTTAAAGGATAAAGGGAAAGAAAATGATAGGAATCAAATTGTCCGAGTTGATACTCAATTGTGTCTATTTCAAGGCAAGTCTGAAACTCCTCCTTTTTTAATTTTTTTTCGGCTCTTTGGGAAAAAAATACACAACTTCCTTTTAGACTCAGGAGCCTCCACATATGTCATGCCTTTTTCTATTTGTAGAGCCCTAGGTATTACTCCTGTAGCCTCTCAACGAAAGGTCATTTAGTTGGATAAGACAAAGGTGAATGTGGTAGGAGAATTAAATATGATTCCTATTAAAATTGCATCAAACCCTAGGATTCAAAAAATTATCAACATTCAAGTTGAAAATATTCCTAATATGTATGGCTTGATCCTAGGCAGAGATTTCACTAAGGCATTAAATGGATATGTGTCAATCGATCATTCTCACATGTGGCTTCCCTGGAAAAGAGTTCCAAACCATATTAGGATTGAGAGGGAACCAAGGATGAAGTATGCAATTACTAAATACTAGAATACTTCAAATGAGATAGTAGTATTAGAGGTCAATTTGGGGAATTATGTACTAGAGGTTCCTCCTCAAGAACTAGGTACAAATGAAATCTTCATGTTGTAGAGTGTACCCAATGAGCTCACATCATAATTGAGCAATACTAAAGCAGTGGTTGAATCAATAAAGGGGGGTGATGATCAAGAGGATGGATAGCTTAGCTTGTTGGATAGTTTTCAAGAGTTTATTCAGAAGTGCATAGAAGATAAAATCCAACTAGGCAGAGACATGAATTTCGAAGAGTTACTTCTTCTAAACTAGTGTAGGGTCCATAATGCATCTCACTCAGAGTTGGAATGCTACCTATGCCAAACAACAGGGGAGAAAATACAAAGCTGCATCAATCCACCTCTAGTTGTTAGGATAAGTGTACTGAGTATCTAGGATGAGCCTAAAGGTAAAATCCTAATGCCTCCAGAAGAACCTCCAAGTAGCAACAAAACTAATGAGGAGAGATCAAAAGGATCAAGGGTTGCTAGTTGTTGGACACTCAGATTTGATGGATCCAAGTGTAAGCAAGGTGCTGGAGCGGGGTTCGAGCTAATCATTCATAGAGGTAAAACCTTTTTTTGCTGCTCATAGACTCCAATTCCATTGTACTAATAATGTAGCTGAATACAAAGCATTAATTCATGGACTGTTGATGGCATTGAGAAAGAGAGTTAAAATTATGCAAGATTTTGGGGATTCTGAGCTAGTAGTTGGGAAAGTCAGAAAGTGATATTCGTGTCATGAAAAAAGGATGACTAATTATAGACATAGAGTTTGGGATCTCATCAAGGGGTTTGATGCTTTTAATATTCAACTAATACCTCATAGAAAGAATCAAACTGTAGATGCTTTGGCATAGGCAACAAGCACATTGCAACCCTTATCACTCTCTGGATTAAAGTTCACTGTGGAGCTCACTCTAGTACCCTCAATGCTTGATAAAGTAACCAATTTTTAGGTGTTTGAGGATGAAAAGCACATTCTTGATTTCATTATGAGCTCTGATGTGTTTAATTCACATATAATTGATGAAGTGGAGACCCAAGAAGCGAAAATGGACTTGGAAGGAGTTATTAACTTGAAAACCAACACCATTCCAAGGGGGATGGTACAACTCAAGAGAATTTTTATTTGGATAGAATAAAGGATCAAGAACAACATACCAAGAAGGATTCCCTTAGCATCCAATGTGATACCTATAATATGGGAACTTCGGATGATGTTAAGAACATTTTCATTGGGAAGGTGTGTACCCTAGAAGAAAAGAAAGGGATAATAGATGCACTTCATGCATATCAATATGCAATAGCCTAGAGTTATGGGGATTTAAAAACATATGATACTTCAATCATTACACATACTATTCCTCTTGAGATAGGTGCCAAACCATTCAAAAAAAGACAAAGACCAATCGATTCCCTATTGGAACCAATTATTCAAAAGGAGGTACACAATTTATTATCTACTCGTATCATATTTCTAGTCAGGAATTCCACTTGAGTTGCTAATTTGGTTCCAGTAAGGAATAAAAATGGAGAAATCAGACTTTGTGTTGATTTTAGAAATCTTAATCGTGCCTCAAAAAAAGACAACTACCCTGTCTCCTCATTGGATGAAGTGTTAGAAATAGTTAATGGATCCTAGATGATGTCCTTTCTGGATGGATACTCAAGGTATAACCAGGTTATGGTGCAATACAAATATAGACACAAGACTGCCTTCACCATGAAGTGGGGTACCTTTGCTTATAGGAGAATGTCTTTTGGGTTAATCAATGCAGGGGAAACCTTCCAAAGGGCCATGGACATTTCCTTCAAGGATATCATTGGTAAGTGTATCATTACTTATATGGATGATTTAATGGTTTTATCTAAGAAATGAGGTGATCATACTACAAACTTGTGCTTGAAGTATTCCAAAGATGTAGAGAATTTGGTATTTCACTTAATCCTAAGAAATGCATCTTTGGAGTTACTGAAGGGAAGTTGCTAGGACATGTTATCTTAGAAGAAGGAATATCCATTAATCCAAAATGAATATAGGCAATACTAAAAATATAGCCTCCAGCCAGTAAAAAGGAGATGAAATCCTTCTTTGGGAAAATCAACTTTGTCAGAAAGTTTATTACTAGATTTGTAGAAATAGTTAAACCTGTGAATTCAATGCTTAATTAGGATGCAAAGGTTGAGTGGAGTGCTAAAGAAAAATAGGATTTTGCAAAAATTAAGAGGGCAATAGTTGATGCCCCAGTATTGGTGAGCCCTGATTATTCCAAGAATTTCTATATATACTTGTTTGCATCTGATCATTCTTGTGCTAGTATGTTAACTCAAAAATTTGACCAAGGAAGTGAGCACCCTATATAGCCTTCATGAGTGCTCAATTGAAAGATGCAAAATTGAGATATCCTAGTGTAGAAAAATAAGCTTATTCTCTAGTTAGAGGTGTGAAGAAATTTAGGCACTACATCTTGAGAAATAAGGTTTTTGCAATAGTGCCAAATCCTGCAGTCAAACTCTTGTTGATGTAAAACAAATTGGGAGAACGAAGGGTGAAATGGGTTACAATGTTACAAGAGTATGATATCAAGATCCAACCTATGAAACTTGTGAGAGGGAAGGGATTGACTAAGACTATGACCAAAATTGGTCCCAATCTCATAGCCCATCAGTATCACCTTCAAGATGTCTCTTATGGTGAATGGTATGCTGACATTATCTACTATCTCTTAAATCAACTGTGTCCTAATCATCTCAACACAGTGCAGTGGAGAGTCTTGAATTTGAAGAGTGACAACTATATGTTGAAGGGGGTCATTTTATACAAGAAGAACCATGAAGGAATTTACCTTTGTTGTCTTGGAAAAGAAGAGGATACACAAGTGATGAAAAAATTCCATGACAAGTATCACATAGGCCGTGGTTTTGGACCAGCTACTGCAAATAAGATCTTGAGGGTGGGATATTACTAGACCACTTTGTTCAAGGATGCACACAACCATGTGAGGACTTTCCATGTATGTCAAACTGCAACAAGTAAGGAGAGGCATTCAACACTTCCACTTTAGCTAGTAATTGAGGTAAAACCATTTGTTGGCAAGAGACACTGCAAATTTTTTGTTGGTGTTGTAATTGATGGAAACCCTTGTTTGTGATTTGATCCACATGTCAACATTTGATCATACTGACAGACATATTGAAGATAGTCAAGCTAGAACAAAGCATCCAACAAATTTGAATTCATCAATTCATATGTAAATTTTCTGTTATCTTTTTGAGTTGTGGATCTCAGGGAAGGTTTTTTTGGTATATGATCTATGTTATCTATGAATCTTAGTTCCTTCTATCAATTTGTGTGCAAGTTAGAAGATCTGGTTGATTAATTTTATGTTTATCAGTGCAAGAAGGATGACTTGGTGAATGAAGCGTGTTGCAGATATTCGAGGAGTAATTGTTTAAGTGTTTTTGTGTTTGGGAATTTTGATTTGGGTCCTCACTATGTTGTGACCAACTTTGGTGGATACACATTGAAAATTAATTATGATTTGAGATGACAGTTTGTAAATATTTTTATGTTTTATTGAAGCCAACATGAAGCGATTAAATCCTTAGTAGTAGATATATATAAGTGACTGATTATATCATTTTGGTGTGTGTTCAAAGTGTGTTGATGGATGTTGCAAATGTTAGAAGGATTGTAGAGCGATTATGCATAGTTTCACTTGGGCAATAAGGATTTTGCGATGCGAGTTAGAGCATATTAGAGAAAAAGAGAAAAATCAGATAGAAAGTCAAGAAATTGATTAATGAGCTTAACTGGAACTATTATAAGGCATTTATAGGTGCTATTTCATAGTTCACCACTTCAGTTGTCTTTTGACATTGATTGTAAAGCAGTGAGCCTTTTTGTTTTTGAGCAGCGAGCTCTAGGCAGTGTGCCTGAATGCAAGTGCATTCCCATTTTATAAACTGTCACTTTGAGTATACTCAAATAATATTGTGGATTGACCTCCACCATGGTTTTTCCCCTAATAGGGTTTCCATGTAAAAATCCTTATATTATGGTGTTGTGGTTGTTTGTATTATGTTCATGCATCTTTCTTTTGTGTGAATTTTATAAGTGCTTTGAAGATCAGATTAATAAAGTTAAAAATTACATAACATTGATTCACCCCCCCTCTCAGTGTTCCTTGATTCCAACAATTGGTATCAGAGCTTAGTTCCCCAGAAGAAGTTTAAAAGCTCGGGGAAGATCCAGGAAGGTGTTTCAATGGATTCAAGCAGTCTTCAACAACAAATTTTGGTGGCCCTAGATGATCTTGATTAGTCAAAATTTGAAGTTCGAGAATTACAAGAAAGTCTCAAGAATGTTGAGAAGTTCATTTAATCATTGAAAGATAAAATCAATAAGTCAAGGGAAAAGAGAAAGGAAATTTGTGATCAACTTAAGCAGAAAGAAAGTAAAAGCATTGAAGATGAACTACTGAGTCAAGCCATGAAAGTAAAGATAGAAGAGTATGAAAATTTTGCTAGGGAAAATGTTGTCTTGAAGCATGAGATGGAATCTCTTGTGACGAGGATGACCAAATAGATTGAAAAA
This sequence comes from Sequoia sempervirens, assembly GCA_007258455.2. Taxonomy (NCBI): domain Eukaryota; kingdom Viridiplantae; phylum Streptophyta; class Pinopsida; order Cupressales; family Cupressaceae; genus Sequoia; species Sequoia sempervirens. The sequence continues at coordinate 259,978,298 of VDFB02271358.1, read as the reverse complement.
AAGAAGAATGAAGAGAAGCTTTCTTAGTCCTTGAGAGAGAAGTCTGAAGAATGCAACCAAATTACTGATGGATTCAATCAGTTGGAGTTTGAATTGGAACAATCTAGAAATAATGAAGAAGAGCTTGAAAAGTAGATTGTTGATCTTAGAGATGAATTAGCTACTGCAAATGAATTCAAGGAGAAGTTCAATATTAGCTCATCCAAGCTTGATGAATTGATTAAAATTCAGAGGACTGAAGGTGAGAAGTGAGGTATTGGATATGAGGAAGGAGCAAGTTCCAGATCTGGACAAAGGAGATTTAGGCAAGGAAATCATATGAACAAAGCTAGAAGGCATCCAGTGAGACAACCTAATGCTCAAAGATTCAATGGTTACTATTTTGTTTGTAATAAATTTGGTCATATGGCGACACAATGTAGAAGAAGAATGAATCAAAGTGGTCCATCATTCTCAGGTCAATGTTTTAATTTCAATAAGTATGGTCATAAGTCAAATGAATGCATAAATATGATGATCAATTTTTAATTGCAATAAGTATGGTCATAAGTCAAATGAATGCAAAAATATGATGAACAATTTTTATAGATATTTCACATGTTATACATACAATAGATTTGGCCATATTGATAACCAACACAGATCAAGAGAATATTAGTGGAAGAATTGGTCTGGAGAAAGGAATGTGGTGTGCTACAATTGCAACAAATCCGGTCACATTTCTAGATTTTGCAAAAGCATAAGAGGTTTGGTAAATCAAAGGAGAAACATGAAGAAGGATGAAAAGGGAAAAGGAAAGGTTACTACAGATGAGATCAGGAATAAAAAGAAGAAGATATGGGTGAAGAAGAGTCCCTCTATTGTAGCAAATGAGCCAAATTTTGGTAATTCCTCTAGGAATCATATTAAGGCCTCTGGCCTAGGGGGGGTTCTCAAGGAAATCCTTCAAACCCCCTGTCGGTAGTTGGTATTGAGGTGTGTATGAGTGTAATGATTGCATTAATGTTCTATAGATGCTACTGTAACAGTTGGAGAGAGTGTTTATGTAGAGTTGAAGGTCTATAGAAGATTTATCTTTCACAATGTATGGAAACATGGTATTTGGATGAGTTAGGGAAAAAGCATTTATTGCGACAAAAGGTTAGGTGTGTGAATGATAAGAGGTCATTTGTATTCTTCATTTATCACTTTTCACTTTGAGAAGAAGTTTGGAGAGATCTAAAGAGAACTTTGGTGAAATTTGGTGAAGATTCAAGTGTGAAGATGATTCGACAATCAAACCCTATTCTGACAAAAAGGTATTTATTGAGAAAACTTGTGAATTTGTGAAAATGGCGACTTCGTTGGTAGTTTATGTCAAGGATAGACCCCATCCGAAATTCAAGTGGCATCCTTTCAAGTCTTTTGAGATAGAGCCCTTAGGTACATTTTCGTCTATTATGTACGATGTATTGCATATTGAAGAAATTAGGGCATACATTCATTCTAATATTGAGGAGTTAGGGAGCTCACAATATTGAATTTGTATTCCAATCATATAGTTGGAGAGGATTTATGTGTTAAACCTGAATTCAAAATGATAAAGGAGAAGAAATTAACACATATTGTAAAATTTCTCATGTTTGATGAAAGTGAGTGGGTCCAGTATACTTTGAGCTGAGTTCATTTGAATTTATGTGGTTGAGTCAACCTTTTAAGATTACAAAAGAAGCCATAAGTGTTGTTACTAGTTTAAATTCCTCCGATGGGTTGCAGATCTAGAAGTCCATGAGGAATCAGACATTTACTGATGCAACTAGTTCTATGTTTGATAAAAGAGCTATGACAATTGATGATAATATTGATGTGGATGTGAAATTTTCCTTGATGGTCATTGGTTACAAGATTTATCATTCCATCCGGGATAATTTTGTATCTGGTATAGCTATTTATGCAACATATTAGATGGTGAAGGAGAATGGAGAGTATGATCTATGTGAGTTACTCAAAAGCTAGTTAATGGAGAATCTTGGTAAGATCAAGAAAGATAAGAAGAATACCTTTAAGTATGGCAATATGTTGTTTTTTTCTTTCTTTTATTTCATGAATGAAGTTTTGGGAGTTGGAAAAGTGCATTAGCAAGGTGATAATCGTGTAGTTGTTCATATTAAAGAAATTTTATACAACATTGGTGATAGTAAGACAAGGAAAAATATTATCTAGGGATATTTCAAGAGCTTTTAAAGTGAGATGCAAGAAAGAGAAAGAATCCCTACTTCTATTGTGGAGAAATAAAAGGAGACTATCTGTTTCATGGTTAACATTGATCAATGCTTGATGGAAGCTGCAAATCCTAGAACGGTCTGGATTATGCCACTGGGCTATGAGGTTGAGTAGAACATCTTTGAGCTATATGAACAACATTTGTTGAGTAAACCTTTGAATCCAACTGAAGAGAGGTTTGAAACCTATGTAGAAAAATATATGCAAGTACATGAGAAGTTGAAGAAACCTATGATAGTTCAGAGAGTAAGGAAGGAAGTTTTGTTAAAGAACATAATCAATGTTGTCTCTAAAGAAGTGCATGTTGAAGATATTTCATCTGGTCTCATGGATGAAGAGGTAAATAAAGATACAGTTGAGGAAACTCAAATTCCTCTTGGTGTGCATGATATAGAAGTACCTATGCAGATTTAAGCTCCTAAAGTTGTGTCATTTGAAGAAAAGGAGATGTCAGGTGAAGAAGTTGAAATTCCTAAAGACAAGCAAGAATCGGTAGCTAAGCAAACCATTATTGAAGAAAAGAAGGTTGAAGGAAAGGAAGTTCTTGTGGAATCAAGAGACAGTGTAGAGGAAGTGAATAAGTTTCTGGAAGAGCAACAGGGAGAGTTTGACCTTGAATTGGGTGAAGGTCCCATTAATTTTTCTACTTTGTCTCCCATTCAAAAATTGAAAGTTGCATCATTTTCCTAGGCGAACGCTAGGGAAGAATTATTGAAATCACATATTGAAGATAGTGAGCTATTGAGTCTTGCATCGAACATCTTGGAGAGGATCATTCCTACTCTGTCAAGGATCCATCTATTTCTCCCTCTGGTGAGTTGAAGAAGCTTATTAACTCTATAAGTACTCATTTTGAGTCCCTTGAGAAGTCAGTTGAGGTCAAGGTAAAAAAGGAATTTGATGATATAAGGTTTAATAGGCTAAAATGCATGATTTCTAATGAAAAATCATTATTATCTACCTGTGTAAAGACTATTAAAAGTGCTCTATTTGAAGGAGGAAACATTTATAAGTCATGTTTTTCTTTGTCTAAATTCATCGAGGACAATGAGAAAAAGATTAAGGATCATGAGAAATAGTTAGCTACTATTTATGATGCCTTTGATCCTTTAACTATTTATGTTGGAAAGCAATAAGGTCAAGTTATATCCCTACTTGAAAAGATAAATATTTTGAATCATGATAATGATAGAATTGTGGAAAGAGCATGTGAGCTTAGAAGCCTAATTGGTCTAAAGATGGAAACAATGTTGAGTGCTTTGAAGGAAGCACAAGAAGCTTTGGTGATCAGTGATCCCATGAACCTTGAAGCTGTAGATATGCAATCTTATCTATTCTATGGCCACATGACTATCTTGGAGAGTCTCGAGAAGGATTGGGACACAAGTTTGAACCTGTTGAAGACCAATTTTGTAGATCTATTCAAGTTTTTGTAAGTTGTAGAAGCATGTTTGTACATATGCAATTTGAAATTTTTGTTTGGTTTTTGATATATGGATTCCCCATGTTTTCCATTGATGTCAAAGGGGGAGAGTAGGAGAGTAAAAAATGTATATTCATCTCAGGGGGAGTTGTATTTTTGAGCCATGTTTTTGAAATCTTGAAGGATGGTAGTGTAATTCATGTTGGTACTAATCAAACACTTAGTCATTTTTCACTAAGTGTTGCCATCAATGCCAAAGGGGTAGATTGTTGGAAAGAGACACTACAATTTTTTTTTGGTATTGTCATTGATAGCAACCCTTATCTATGATTTGATCCTCACATCATCATTTGATCATACCAGTAGACATATTGAAGATAATCAAGCTAGAACAAAGCATCTGACAAATTTGTGTTCATCAATTCATATGCATTTTTTTTGTTATCTTTTTGAGTTGTGGATCTTAGGGAAGGTTTTTTTGGTATATGATCTACATCATATGTGAATCTTATTTCCTTTTATCGATCTGTGTGCAATTTAGAAGATCCGGTTGATTAATTTTATTTTTATCAGTGCAAGAAGGATGGCTTGGTGAATGAAATGTGTTGTAGATATTCGAGAAGTAATTGTTTAAGTGTTTTTTTGTTCGAGCATTTTAATTTGGGTCCTCACTATGTTATGGTCAACTTTGGTGGATGCACATTGAAAATTAATTATGATTTGAGCTGACAGTTTGCAAATATTTGTATGTTTTATTGAAGCCAACATGAAGCAATTAAATCCTTAGTAGCAGATATATATAAGTGATCAATTATATCATTTTGGTGTGTGTTCAAAGTGTGTTGATGGATGTTGCAAATGTTAGAAGGATTGTAGAGTGATTATGCGTAGTTTCACTTGTGCAATAAGGATTTTGTGATGTGAGTTAGAGTAGAATAGAGTAGAAGAGAAAAATCAAACAAAAGGTCAAGAAATCGATTGATGAGCTTAACCAAAACTATTCTTAGGAATTTGTAGATGTTATTTCATAGTTCGCCACTTCAGTTGTCTTTTGACATTGATTGTAAGGAAGTGTGCCTTTTTTTTTTTTTTTGAGCTCTAGGTAGCGTGCCTGAATGCAAGTGCATTCCAATTTTGTAAACTTTCACTTTGAGTATACTCAGATAATATTGTGGATTGACCTCCACCATGGTTTTTCCTCTAACAGGGTTTCCACGTAAAAATACTTGTATTATGGTGTTGTGGTTGTTTGTATAATGTTCGTGCATCTTTCTTCTATTTGAATGTTATAAGTGCTTTGAAGATCAGATTAATAAAGTTAAAAATTGTAGAACACTGATTCACCCCCTCTCTTATTGTTCCTTGATTCCAAAACCATTTGTGTAGTGGGGTTTGGATTTCATTGGTCCAATCAATCCATCTTCCTCTGTAGGCCATAGGTATGTTCTCATTGTAACTAATTCCTTTACTAGGTGGACTAAAGCTCTTGCTTGTAAGAAATGTACTTCCGAAGTAGTAATCAATTTTCTGGAATCAGGTATTATTAATCATTTTGGTTGTCCTAATGCTTTAGTCTGTGATAATGGTCCTGCATTTGATTTGTTAAACTTTTTTGGATGGGATTTTGATCATGTTATTATCATCAAATTTGCTTCTAACTATTACCCACAAGGAAAAAATTTGGCTGAGTCCTCAAACAAGAATATTTTGATAGTCATCCACAAATTACTATAAAGGAATCCCAAGGATTGGCATACCCAGCTCAGATTTTCTCTCTGGGAAGATCGTACTAGAAACAAAGCCTCTCTAGGAACATATCCTTATCACCTTGTGTATGGTCTTGAACTAGTATTCCTAATCCAGTTGAAAATTCCCACTTTGTAATTCATTAATGATTATTATGATGAAGGGGACAAACGTGAAGCTCATTTGGTGGAGCTTCTACAACTTGAAGAAAAAAGAGATGAAGCGTTAGAGAAATTTTCTAAGCACCAAGGCATCGTTAAGAGGTGGTTTGATAGAAAAGCCAAGGTGAAAGCTTTTAGAATCTCTGACCTAGTCCTATATTGGGATAGAGCACATGATAAAAGGGGAGAACATGCAAAATTTGATAAGCTTTGGCTTGGATCCTTCCAAATTTCAGAGATATTGGGAGATAATGCTTTTTGTTTGAAAACTCTCACTAGGGAGGATGTCACATTGCTTGCCAATGGGTAGTATTTGAAGCATTACTTCCTAGCATGAGTTTTTTACAACTCTTCCTTGTACATAGCTAGTTTAGGGGTTGTTTTCTTTTGGTTTTCTCTTTGCTTTGTTTTTGTTTTTGTTTTGGTTGCTTTTTCTTTCCTTTTTTTGGTTAGTGTAGGTTTGTTTTGGTTTGGTTTCTAGCTCACTTTTCTGGTCTTAGGTTCCCTTGTTCTCTTCTAGGAAGTGTTGTACTTGCACAAATATCATTATATCATCTAGGATTGTTCCAGGCATTTCTTTTACAAACTCTAATCATCCTTCTAGAGTAAGTTGGTGGAAGTCCTTTACTTGGTGTCACATGTTGTAAATGCTTGAAGTGGATGATTCAATAAATCAGGTTAGATCTAAAACATGCTTGGCTCTTACACTTATGTACACATATTAAGAATTCCAAGGTTGTTGAAGGTTCCTTGTGAAGTCTTGTCAAGTGAAAAATCCTACTTCTGCTTCAACACCATTGTGGTTCTCAGCCCTGAGTGCGGGATTCATTGCTTATAGGGTGAAAAGGAAAGTTTAAATGATATTAAATGATATTAAAAAAAAGGAAAAAAAAAAATCTTGAAAATCAAAAGTGAATATTCACCTTATCAGGGGGATCTAAATATCTCTACTGGGGCTATGGATGCCTGGCCGGTAGTAGAGCTATGTTCGAGAGAGCTACAATGATAGCCTCATTAGGTCTATGGATGCCTGACTGGCAGCAAGGCTCTATCCAGGAGGCTTTTGGAGTTAGAATCTTTACATAGCTTGATCAAATTGATTGTGGTTACCCTGCAACAACTAAGGGAGGGAAACTAACACATTTTCACAAAATTTGATTCTGGTATAGGAAAGGCTTGCCTGCCCATGGGTTTTGAAACTCTGTTTGTGGCTGACCTGATGCAAGGATTGAAACCAAAGTTTTGGGTTCTTGATTCCAATTTTTCATTGAATTGCTCTAGAGTATTTCCCTAGTAGGAGTTGCGATTTGTTGTGAAACTTTCGCACACATGCCCCACCAGAGGCAAGGACCTTCTTTCGCTTGTTTGGTTTTTTTGTCTACCTTAGGGTCCTAACCTTTTTCCCCTTAAGGGATAGGTCTCTCGGTCTTGGTCTTGTCTCACCCAAGTAATTAATGTTCAATCTTCATTTGAGATGTGTTTTTTGTAGCATGATGATGATTTCCTAACTCCTTGAGGCTAAACCTTGCTTGAGATTTTGATTTGGAGGGAAAATTGGCTAAGTTTGAGGCAGGTCCAACAAATTTGAGGTACCTCAGATTACCTGAGACATAGTTTGGCCGAAAAATCTGAGCTACCTTGGATTTTTTTGGTCTAAGCCTTCATCGTATTCCCAAACTTTCAAACTTTCCTTTCACACATTAATGACATTCATTTATTAGATGGAAAGGGTAATATATTTGGAGTCTACTATTCATTTTGGTCATTTTACATTGTGTGAGCATTTGAAATTGAGAGGAGCTTTGGGTATTCCATCCAGTGCATTTTGCTACTCGGGAGCTGGGTGATTGGGCATCATTGTTGATCTCTCCACGTCTTTATTCAATTTATTTTTCTTTCCTGCATCCAGTTTCAAGGTAGAGTTCTCTTTGCTTTCATTTGAGCTTGTTTTATATTGAATTTCCCTACTTCGCATTTAATAGGATTCTTGCTGAGTGAGTCTTGTATGTGGATTTTAAATGCTTTGGGGTGATTATCTTGTGCGTATCATTCAAGTTTAGTGTTTCTTTTGACATGCATTCAAGAATGTTAATGATTGATGTCGATGTGATTAGAGTTTAACAATGGGGTTTTTTGAAATTTTTGAGGTTTATCATCTTTGTCATGTTTTGTGATTAACATTAAGATCAAAGAGTGTAGCTTCATTTTGAAACTCGATTTGAAACCCTATTTTTTCAAAACCATAGACGAAGAATTAAGAATTTGATGAATGGGATAAAGGGAATGTTTGGGAATTTTATGTAAATCATTTGATATGAATTATCTTGAGAACTCAATGTTGGTTGTGCTATTGAAGTGATCATAATCTAACCTCATAACATCTGATGAGTTTGGCACTTAAAGAATTTTTGTACTCAAGCTTAAACTTAGAAATTTTGAGGTAGGTCATATTTTCTAAGCACTAATCCGCCCGAAAAATCTGAACCCTCTCAGACTTCCCAGATCCAAAGACCATCCAAAATCCAAAAGTCAAAAGGGTAAACACTTAGCGAATTTTGAACCCTTCCTCCATTTGGTAATTTTGAGCTAGCTCAGATTACCCAAACTTTAGTTCACCAGAGTAATCCAAGACCCCTCGAAGTACCTGAACTCCATGAACCTTGAACTACCAATGCATGAGATGAATTGAACCTTGAATGGAAACAATTTGTTGAGTGTTACCAAAGTGATTAATGCTTTATTATGTTAAGGAACTTCATCCAATGAAAATTCCAAGGAATTGCAAGTCAAAATGTGATCAGTGTGCTAATTCCGGGAAATCCAAGCTCCCTTGGATCTTCTGACCTTTCTCCTTCAACTTCAGATTTTAAGTGTTAATCACAAATGAGCTTGAATATGATGATCATATGGGTTTGTGAGGAATTTATTGTTGTAAGTTAATTCATTTGGATATCTTTGAATAATCTAATGAAGTGAATTGTTCCTCTTGTATTATCATTTAGGGCTTATATTGATGTTATAATTTGCATTGAATCATGTCATTTAGCTTGTATTGACAAATCTTATTGAATGAATGGCATGTTGGGTTATTGTTTGGATTTGGGTAACTATGGATTTTCTCTAACAAATGCAAGAAAAGTTAAGCCTAGACAAGGAATCTAAGTCAAAAGTTGCTTTAGTACAAGAGGAGGTCAAAAGAATAGCAGAAAGGATGAAGTATGACTTCAAGGGCATATGGCTAGAATCTAGGATTGCTTCTCCTTGGTCAAATATTTCAAACAAAAAAATGGGACATGTAGATTATAATGACTTTCAGTAGAGAATGTATCGAGATGCACCTACTCATCTTGATCAAATTCTCACTCACATTGGGTTGGCTGAAGCAACAGGATTCCCTCCAACACAACTTTGTCTAGAGTTGGTTTTAGAATGTGCAAAATGCTATGACTCTAGAACAAGAATTATAATTGGGCCACAAGGAAGAGTCATGGAAAATCTTACTGAGGAGTCCATTGCAAAGATTTTCAATATTTCCTCACATCATAAGCTTATTGAGGAGATTAACAATGGGGAAGCAATAAATTTTTATGATGAAGAACCCAATAGGGCTTTGGAGATCATGAATAACTCCTCGATATTGGATCCCAAACCACACTACTCCAAGCTTCTCAAGCAATTGCATAGGAGTGATTTCAAAATGGAATATCATGATATCATAGCTCTTTTGGGTAGGGTCATGGGAGTAGAAGAAGCTCACATTTTTCAGAATTGGATGTCTTAACCCATCACACAAATTGTGGCTGGAAAGAACTATCATTGGGCTAGAATCATAACTAACAACTTGGATGCCCAAATGAGAAGTGGACAAGAGACTAATAGGTTTAAAATGACTTCATATCTTGTCTACATGTTGGCAAGCAAGACTAAGTATAAGGGTCTTAGTTGCAAAGGGACTATAGGAAAAGATAGGATATAGGACATTTACACACAACTGCAACATAAAACAACTAACTAGAGGAGAGCCAACAATGCATTTTTCATGTTTATTCCTAGGTTGTTACAAGATGCTCTCCATATCAGGGTTTCTTCTAATTCCATAGACATGATCAAACAATATGGTTAATGGTTTATTCAATTTCAAAGGTTCACATACATCTGGGCACAAGGATCTCCTACTGTTCCACTTAGACTACCAAGGTATCCAACTAATAAGCTCCTAATGCTAGAATTGACAAGGAAAATGGTAGGATTTGAGGAGATCTTACAATAGGAATTGCACAAGAAAGGATTGGGAGAAAAATTCCCATTAAGGATGGGAACTCTAGAGGCATTTCCTTCTATTCAGATTGCTAAACATTCTGAAAAGGAAATGGCACAATTTGAGTTATATTGTCATACTAACAAAAAAAGGTTTGATCCTTATGGAAAATCCCATAAACTACTTAATAGAACATTCAGGCATAAGGAACACATTGAGGACTATTGGGCCAATTTTTGGGATGAATTTGAGGCTATAAGGAAAAGAATCTCTAGGTTTTCCTTGAAATCAATTAGATTGTATAGAGCTATGAAGGTGCTTGATTAGGGGAAAGATGATGATGTAGACCTACTCCAACACCATGATTTTGAGGCCTATAGGAACAAGCCCTTGTCTCCAATCAACTGGTTAGAGGAAGAAGTCATAGACTTGGATCAAGTCACTGAACCATTGAAGAAATAATCTAGGTTGTGGGTAAAACAAAAGGTATTGGAGTTGGAGGCTAATGGTACTAAATTCACCTGTGATTTGATGGGAGACTTAGAGTCTCAATTTGAAGAATACGTTTAAGTTGATAAAGGTGATGATGTTGTTGAGCCTCGTGAGGATGATGTTCAAGATGAAGAGAGACCTATGTCAATAAAAAGGAAAACTAGGAGCCAGACATAGGCTAAACAAGGTGAGAAACCATCTCCCAAAATGAAGAAGGCTCCTAAGGTTAGTGTTGTAGTTGAAGAAGGTGAAACTTCACAACTTGTGAAGAAGAGGAGACTAGTCACAAAAGGACAAAGGGTAGCAAAGGAAAAGAAAGGTAGTGCTACTATTGACGCTCCTTCCTTAGTCAAATATGTAGATGTGGAAAGATGTATATGTTAGGAGGAATTATCTTAAGCATAAAACATCCCTCATAGCTATGACAAAGACATTAGAGAAAGAAGTACAAAACGAAGAGGTACCTAATGATGATGGGGAAAAGAGAGTAGCTACAAGAAATAATTCCCCTTCTCTTTCTCCTCATAATGTGTAAATCTCAAAGGAGGCCACCTTTGAAGAAGGTAATATATCTAATGACCCTAAACAACCATAGGAGGAAGATGATGAAATTTCTACTCGTAAGAGCAGAGAATGGAGAAAATTTGTACAAGAAATAAAGAAATCAACCTCTGAAGCAGAGAGCAAGAATATGGGATCAAATTTAGTTCAGGAAAAACCATCCAAGTCCCTAGAGAAGGTAGTGATTGATGAACTGGAAGACCATCCTGAGGAAGAGAAGAATATGGAGGAGGTTTCTAACATTCCTCACCAAGACAAAGATGAGTAGGAAGATCAACTAGAAATAGAGTGAGGAGATTGTGGTTGATAGTCCGAATAAAGAGATAGAAATTGAGCAACCTACTATCTCAGATTGGCTAAAAGAAAATCTCAACAAAAATCCAATAATTGTCCAAGAAGAAACTCCCAGTTGGGACAAGTTGCTTGAATAGTGGGGGCAACCAAAAAAAAGGAAAAGGGCTAGGACTATTTGAAAGTTTTTGAGAGATCAGTTTAATAATAGGGTCATTCATGTAGTTGTCCCTGCAACAGATAAATTCAAAGATGAGGTGAGACCCACTGATTACAAGGTGCAAACCATTAATCTGGGTCCAATTACCAAGGAGCAGGAAAAATAAGAGTTTCAAGAGTCTTCACAAGCCATTCTAAGGAGGCTTGATAAGGAAACTGTGGAGAAGGAAAAATTGCAAAAGTAGTTAAATGATTACAAATATGTCCAACATTTAATGAAACCTCTACAAGCTTGTACTAATGGAAGTTCCTCAATCCTAGAGGGGTTGCTTCCCAAAGAGGCTATGTCAGAGATAGAGAAGTTAAAATCTTCTGTGCAAAATACACATGAATGGCTTTAAGAGGTCAGTAAGAGAGGGGATGAATCAATTGAAAAAAAATTTAGTATCCATGGTAAGACAGCTAAATTTCTTGAAGACACTTCCCATTTTGCTACAGACTGCAACAAAGTTGATGATACAACTACGGAAGAACTGAAAAAGATCGTCCAGGTACCCAAGGAAGAATTGGAAAAAATGAATATTTTCACATCTGATGATATTGCTAAGGTAATGGAATGGATTGAAGTGTGGAATTATAGAAAAGAGCTCTTGTCCAAGTCCTTAAAGAAGATAATGAAGTTGTAGGGCAAGATGGAGATATATGACAGTTGTATTACTTTTTTGGAAATAATGATTGGGAGAAGAATGTTTGGCTAGAAAAACATGAACATTGGTAGGTTGCAAGCATGGTGGCATGAGATATATGCTCCTTCTAATAGTGCACCAATTCCTAAATATCATCTAGAGGATGCAACCATATACATCTCAAAGCTGGACAAATATCATGAGTTATAGGTGGAATGGGATAAAGCAATGCCAAAATATGTTGATGAATTAAAGATCCATAAGACAAGAGTTAAGTTTATTCTAGTCCTAGATCCAGAAGATGTGAAAGGAATATTGGAAAAATTCAAAGAGTTGGCTAACAAATTAGAAGCCAATAAAGAATGGGAAAATAGCCAGCTTGCAGCCACCTAGGGACTTGTGACATTCATGTGACTTTCAACCAACAAGGACAACCTCAAATTTTGTTCCATCAAGTGGAATGTTTCTAGAAGAGTCCAAGCTGACTTGGAGGTTTTTTGCGAACATTTAATGGAATTTTATTTTATTTAAAAACTCTCTAGTTCGACTTGTTGGGCCAACCTAATCATGTAAACCCTAATTTCGAGCCAACCTATTGTTATTTTTTTATAAATTGATGCTCAAGCTTCATTTGTAAAGGTGAGACATAGTTGGAATAGTGAGAATTGAGCTAGGAGTTATTATTTTCTAAGAGCAAGTGCTAAAACATTGTGGATAATTGAATTTTTGCAAACTTGGGTGATTCAATACTAGTGAAGACATTGTTCTCTGGTGTTCTTTCTTATGTTATTCACTTTGCATGGTTCTTTTTTTCTAGATCTTTGAGAAATTGCTTTAAAGTTGTGGTTGCATGTTAGATTTTAGATTTAGATGTGATGCAATTGTGTTAATGATTTGATAGTTGAAGTGTTTGAGCAATCCTTTGTCCATACTTTTAGCAGCTTGTTGATTGCAATTTGTTTAAAGTTAGCTTGGGCCTTGAATTTATGCATTGAGTTCAATTGTGGGTATTTATTCATTTCAATTGCAACATAAGGTTGATTTGTGTGAATGCTCCATGATCTGAAAATCTTTATTTCCTTAGAAGATTGCATTGTTTATGTGAGATTTTAGGTTTAATCTAGGTTAAGCAAGAATTAGTTTTTGAAGGATTGGTCCACTTTGGATATCGAATTGTTTGCATAATTAGTCTTAGGAACTAGTTTATTTTTAGAATAGAATCTCTCTCAACCCTTTCTCTTTTTCTATTTCTTTGAAATTTGGGTTAGTTACATGATTGAAAGCATCACCATATTGTCACATCTGATGAAAGTATACTTCCAACATTGTTCATTTGGAAGGCCCCTTGTTATTACCAACATTTTCACATTATCTCCGAGTTGTTTCACTGCATTTCAAGACTTGACATTGGAGACCTTGGGGTTATCTCTTGAGGCTTACTGATAGATATTTACCTTTCAAGAGAGATAGAATATCATATTCTGTCTAAGTTGTTGTTGTGCAGAAAAGACCATCAACATGTATATGTAAAATGATGAGAAAGTAGAAAAGAGAAGTTAGGGATGTTGAGTGAAATTAAGATATCATTAGAGGATGTGTTCACTTGTTGATGCAAAGCAAGTTGAGTGAAAGAAGATCTATATATCTTTTTGTAATGTAAGGTTGAATCCTCTTAATATGAATTGTTGCTCAATGACTATGTTGTAGCTTAGTCATAGGGGATTGGTGTCTCATGTAGGTTGGTGCCTACAAGTCAAAATTGAAGGGGAATGGTGTCTCCCTATAAGGTTGAAATTCCCGTGGGTTGGTGCTTGTAATATCATTGTAAGTTTTATATTATTTTTGTGAGGTTGGATTTGGATAGTAGCTCCAAGCGACTTTTCTCACCATGGTATTTTCCATTTTGGGTTTCCACATAAATCTAACGTTCTTGTGTGGATGTGTGCATTTGTGTTGATTAATTGCTTCATCATTAAGGAAATCAGTAATTGTTTCTTTGATGTTTTGGGGTTCATGTTTGGAGAATTTATTAATAGTAATTAATGTTTAATCAAGTTGAAATTGGTTCATATATTGATTAAACCCCCTCTTAGTTAATGTGTGCCCTTCAACCTCTACCACTTCCTTTGTTAATATAGAATTTCTTCACCTTTCATATATTTCCTAATGCTCTCTATCCTTGGTGTTGATACTAGTCTCCATATTCAATTTTCATGTTTCATCCTAAACTATTTGTATCATCAACCACACTCCTTAAAGTGTGGTAAGAGGATTAATCCATTGGGAGAGCTTCAACATGCTTCTCCACTAGAAAATATCAGCCAAAGTTAAATCTCTTTAAACAACTTGTGACACAAAGAGTTTAGAAAATTACTCAAGGGTGATCCCACTATAGTGAGTTACACTTTTTGGCCGAACTTGACATTGAAATAAACATTTTGAAATTTTCTTTCACTTTTAGACACCTATAGCTACTAAACTATGAGGAATTTGAAGATGATGCAAAATAGTGATTTGGTTCATTGTGTCTATAGATTCTAAATATATATTTAAAAAAAAATTGGAATCAAATTGCATTTATGTTTCCATCTCCTTCGATAACTAGTTTTTAACAATAAACACCATTTTCAGAGAGTGATGTGTACTTGCTAACAAAATTTTTTTCTATGAAGGATACAATTCTATTTTTTTTGAATTTAGATTTGTCACTATAATATCTAGGGTATGCATTTGGTTTCATAGTGTTTTATTGAATATTTTTTTCTTAATTAAGTTTTGAAGTCAAACCAATTATAATTTAGACATAGGTTTACTTGCTAACACAATTTTTTTTGTATATATCGAAATTGAATTTTTTTTGTTGGATCAAGGACATCAATATCAAGGGCATAGATATTTTTCAGAATTTTTTTGGTAATCTACTATTTTTCCACATGTGTAGAATATAGAGCTTGATTTTCGATGAAAAACCTACATTCACAAGAAATAAAAAATAAATATAATAATCAAATTAAATATATTTAAAATTATACTTTTTGGGAAGCTTATAATAACAAATACATACAAAAAATAAATTTTAAATGAATTCATTTGATCCCCCAAAAGGTAAATCAAAAGTGGTTTTCTATCAACATTTTGATAGGTGTAAAGGAGACTCCGTTATAGGTATGGTTTAAAACTAGCAAGGTTCTATCTAAGGGGGTTTGATAAAAGGTGGTTTGATCAAACCCTTTTAAATGGAATCCTTTAAATGGAACTTTTCAAGGCATAAATCATTATATTTTCTATGGGACTATGGTTGTTCTTTGAATATTTTAGGGGTAATTTCCAAATTGAAATGATAAGTTCAAATATCATGAAACCAAAAGATTTTCCACAACATTTCATGAACATAACTGATTCTTTGCTATCACTTAAGTAGATTTAGCATTAAGCATTCAAAAAATTTATGGAAAACAAAATATCTTCAATAAAATCCTTCCCATTCATTTAAATTTTGGAACATTTTCAAAATATTTAAACATCTATTTTAAAAAAAAGCATAAAAATACTAAAAATTAAAAGTTTCTCCCAGTTATTCTTCATGGATCCCCCAAAGAATTAATCAAAACAGAGCAAACTGCTTTATACTTCACCAAATTGCTTCACAACTACATATAAAAAGGTGCAAACTTTTAAAAAGAGGGGTTTCATTTCTGGACACCTAGTAGGTTCTGTATACACCCTTAAACGACGCAACATACAGTCTTGTTCGACTGAACTAACAAAACCAACTACAATAGATACTAAGATAGGTAGCTATCTAACAAGCTTTGATATTAATTAATGTCTACGTGCATACAAAGTTTTACACCAGAATGATTCAAAAAATAGGAAAAAGAACAAAACCTAAAATTTTATACTCCTCTGACATCCACAAATTCTGAACTTAAAAACAAAAATGAGGATCCTTTGACCTTTTATAGAACACAAGGCTCAAACAGGATTGTAATGCCTAGAAAATGCACAAGACAAAGATTAAGAGCAAACATGCAATGCTAAATCTAAATGCAAATCTAATGCTAAGCAACAAAGAACAAAGGAAAGTAAAACGTGAACAAACTGAAACAATCTCACCAATTTCAAACATATTTCCATGATTCATCTCGATTGCCCTTCTCCATTTTGTTGTTGTAGTAGTATAATTGCCCTCAGATTTCTCATAAGTTCGTGCAAGTATAGCCTAAGATAATGATTTAGCAAAACATCGAAGATTCAAGACTAAGTGCTCGCAAGATTTGAAAAGAGATTTTGATTTCGAGAGAGAGGAATGAATAATGACAAATCAATTTATAGAAAATTGATTATTCGAATGACAGGCCTAGATCAAAATATCAACAGACGGTTGACATTGACTAATTAGACATGCATTCTGATAACTGTTAGTAGTGACATGAGTGATACAAACTAGGAATAGAATTAAATATTAAATAAATGATTTAATCTTCAGTTCGGTATTCGAAAACAGAAGAAATATCTTTGCATGACAAAGATAAAGATTGATTAAATCAACTCTTGTTCAAATGCACACACAAGATTTAATTAATTAAATAAGACTATTTAATTAATATGCATGTACACGCAAATGAGTTAGAACTAGATGATTGGCTGATCTGACGAAGAGATTACTCAAGAATGCCACTCAGACATCAAATCAAGAGTTAACTGAGCGATTTGAATATATCTTTGAGTCGAGTAAAAGTGAATACTTAGATAACTCACACAATTTATCTAAATATAGAGGAATGTGTTAAAATAGAATTAATGAATTAAATAATTCATTTAATTTAAGACTCGATATTTGGAGAATAATTAAATAAATAAGATTTATTTAATTAAGTGATGAAGGGGTTTTAGATGAATAATTAAATAAATAAATAATTTATTTAATTATAGTTGAAGTATGATAAAGAGTAAATTAAATAATGATTTATTTAATTTAACAAGAAGAATAAGGTTAATTAGAAACATAATTAAATAAAAAGTGTTTATTTAATTAATCAGATAGAATAAAGAAAAATGTGAATTAATTAAATAATTAAGATTATTTAATTAATAGAAGAATTGAAGACTATAGAGAATAATTAAATAATTGACATTATTTAATCATGACCATGAAGAATACGAATTATGAAGAATATTGAAGTCACTGGCCTAAAACCAGATTTCGGTGTCTACATTTGCCCCTCTTTGATACAATGTCATTTTGGCGTTGTGTCAAAGAAAATCGATAAGAAATATGCCCCAGTAATGCTCCAGATTAAAACAGGTGAAGGTATGCCCCCTCGGGAAAATTGACAAATTTTTGAAAAGTTTAGAAAAATTTGGAAATGCTCCCAATTAGTCCATTGGATAGGCATAAATGCAGCGGAGTTTGCGGAATTGGGTTTGGAAATGTGATGGACGGGTATGGGACGATCAAAATGGGAAGCTAACACGGCCAGTAGGACAAAAATGCCACCTAAGCCCTAGGTATATATAGGAATAGGGGTAAAAAACCTATTCATTTTCACCCACCTAGCTTGGAAATTGAGAATTTGCTCTGCACTCCTAGCGACGATGTCTCCTGTTCCGAACACCCATCACCGAGCCTATAGGATCCAGACCTTCCAGAGACTAGCCGACACGGACCCCCCGGTATGTACCTCAAACTTGCCTTTTGAAATTTTTTTAATTGCGCGTATTTTTATGCATTTAATTCACATTTTAGTTATGCATCATTTTGTTAGAAAACTGCATTTGCTTGCGCGAATGACGCATCTGCCTGCGGAAAATCGCATTTGTAATTTTATGTTAGTCATTTTGCATAGTAATCTGTGGTTAAACACATTTGTTTATTTTTGAAACGCATTTGACATTGTGAATCGCAATTGCATTTAGAATAGCCGCATGTGTTGTTTTTAAAACGCATTTGAATAATTTGCAATGCAAAATTTATTTTTCAATGCATATGAATGTAGTGGGATGCATGTGATGTAATTAGCCGCATTTGTTTATTAACGACGCATTTGAATTTTATGCACCGCATATGTTAAAAAGTGACACATGTGAAAAATAATGACGCATGTGCAAAATAATGACACATTTGAATTTTATTTAGTATAGCCAATTTGCACTAGAATAGATGATTGAGGCTGACATGAGGCATGTATAATTCCATTCTAGGTTGTGCTAGACACTATATATACTCGGGAGTCAAGACCTACTACATTTCGATTCAGAGACAGCCTACGGCCGGTAGAGCGTCAGATTCTTTGGCACCTTGGTTCATTGCACGTGACAGACATGCCCCAAATTCGGGCGAATCAGGGATTACTGATAGCTTTGTGTGAGCGGTGGCACTCAGAGACATCGTCCTTCCACCTATCGACTGGAGAGGCGACTGTGACCTTAGAGGATGTCTATAGGATCCTTAAACTTCTTATTAGAGGCACATGGGTGACATATGATACCTAGAGGGGTGCTGCTGAGATGTGTAGGTACTACCCTCATGTTGACATTAGATAGTTAGGGTTTGACGATTATGAGATTAGGTGGCGGGTGTTGGCGCAGAGGTATAGACAGCTAGACTGTCTATTGTGTAATTTGATAGGCGGGATAGTACTTCCTGACCACCGAGGTCATGGCTTTCCCGTGGGGTGGGGTAGATGCTAGTGGGCATGCTCAAGCATCGAGTTGTATATGCTTGGGGTTCCTGTGTGCTCGGGATGTTATACTTCCATCTGCATGATCTTGCCTACTGAGAGGCATAGTCAATGAGTTGTGGTACCATGCTCCTGATGGTATGGGCGTGGGAGCATATTGCCATTTTTTGGCCACCTGTGACAGTTGACCTTCCACATGGAGCTCCCTACACCTTCCATTATGTGGGGGAGAACATGCAGCCTCACATTGGAGATACAGGTTACTTCAGACATGCCATAGACACCATGCAACAGTTTACATGGAGACCGTACCTGGGGTGTGAGGAGTTGTCAGATGAAGATGAGCACTTGCCATTTTGCAGACAGGCACAGTACCTGGTTGGGTGGATAGTGTCACATGTCCATATCATAGAGCATTAGTTGCCAGACCATGTCTTGCGGCAGTTTGGAGAGGTGCAGGATGTGCCTAGAGGATGGGCAGAGTTTGTGAGATCCTCACGAGAGGTCCCGCTATGGGGGCCAGAGATTCCAGTGGCCACAACAGAGGTAGACATCGATGCATTACAGGCACTTCCATGGGGATGGAGGGATGGTCCAGCAGACCAATGGACCACAGTGGAGTACGACCAGTGGTGGGTAGTGCATAGGCCGATCCCCTTGACAGATCCAGAGCAGCCAACACTGGTAGAGCAGTGAGGGACAGGTCCACGAGGCAGGCGCGGTAGAGGGAGAGGCCGGGGAGGTAGAGGAGGTCATGGTGATGGAGGAGATGATGGCCGAGGTGGACGGTGTGGAGGAAAGAGAGGGAGACGTGGTTGGAGGGGACGAGGACCACCATTGTCACCGATTCGCAAGGAGGGATGAGGAGAGGAGGATGTGGCCATGCTAGACAATGGGAGAGGAGGGGAGGAGGATATTGCCAAAGGTGGAGAGGAGGACATTACTAGAGGTGGAGAGAAGGACATTTCCAGAGGTGGAGAGGAGGTGCATCTAGCAGAGGCAGCTATCCCAGACATCCCGGCAGAGGCAGCTATCCTAGACATCCCGACAGAGGAGGAGGCATGTGCTGAGGAGGCAGGTAGAGAGGAGGCAGAGATTGATGCTTTGGGTTTGTTGGGTGCCTATTAGGAGGATGATGATGAGGATGATGATCATGAGAGAGAGATTCAGGATCAGATCCTGGAGGAGTTAGATGAGGAGGAGGATGGGAGAGGTAGGGACAGACAGGATGATATAGGGGCAGAGGATACAGACATAGATACACTCCGTGCTCAGGTTGCATCCTTGGAGGAGCAAATGAGAGTTCTGATGGCCGAGAGGGATGCATATCAGATGGAGAGGGACAGAGCTATGATGGATAGGGATCAGGCCATAGCTCAGAGATAGGAGACTGAGCAGAGATTTGTAGAGCTCAGGGCATTGTGCACGGGACCATCAACCACTTTTGCTAAAGAGCTAGTTAGAGCTGGGGAGAGAGAGAGATACTATCGAGATCTATATGAGGCAGAGATTCCACCAGAGAGACGGGATCCTAGTTTCTTAGAGGCACACAATAGCAGGTGTCAGACCATGACCCATAGTAGGATAGTTAGCACAGAGGGGATGGAGTAGCCACACAGAGCAGGTCCATATGACATACCTCCCTCAGCTCACAGGTCATCGGGTTCCCATCATCATTCCTCCACACACTCTAGGCATGATAGCAGTGGCAGTTCCGGATAGTGGTACTTCTTGTCGAGTCATTGTATTTTGATCTTATAGCCTGCAGGCTTCCATGTATTATTGATACATTATGACATTGTGATGTGACACAGTTGAGCGATATAGATATATGATTTTGGTGGTGATTCTCATGATATGCATTGCTATGTATTGATTATGCAGTCTTTATTTATACATGTGATGTTTATATGGTATGCCTATGTGATGGATGATCATATTTATTTAATGACGTTTATGCAGCTAATAGTATAATGTTGATTCTATGTGATGTATGCAATTCACAAATTATGAGATGCAATATGATCTTATATGTATGATGCATACTACATGTGATGCTATACAAATGTAATGTGATGCATGTATTTATAGATGCTTTATGTATGGCATGCTTATGATATGTATTATTTATGATGAATATCTATTATGCCATGTTGATCTAGATATGAAATATGCATATATGTATGTATTTTTCTAACATGTATGTTGATGCAGGATGATGTATAATGTTTTATGTCACAGGACTCCGTCATAATGCAAGAAAGAACTGTTAGTGCGAAAAGAAAGATCGAGAAAGAACGAAAGACAGGAGATAGATGTCAGTATTAGCAATCTTCGACATTTCGTTGTATCACAAAAGGTATTACACTTTATCATCATTGGGTGGGACTAATACAAATGGAGAAAAACACCATGATATGACATAAATCAAGGTGTGCAAGGTCATCCATTTGCTAATAACAGACAATTGCAAACAAGGATTGTCATTAACTCATACTAAGGGTGCAAGTTGCCACAGTCTTTTGGTCAAGACAAACCACAGACAACAAACAAAGTAAAAGATGGGTCATGAGATGTCATTGCTCCTCTAAATCCTTCATGGGACATCCTTGAGGAAACTAGTAACATGACTCAAAATCAAATGTAAAAGACAGTCGACAAACAACAGTCAAAGAAAAATAGAATTTTGATACATCGTTGATTCTCTAAATCCTTCATAGGACATCCTTGAGAAAGCTAGTAACATAATTCCCATCATAAAGTCAACTAAAAAGATAAGATAAATAAGTCAGACAGTCAAAAAGCCAGTAAAATATTTGCCAAAACTTGATCTTGTTTGTTTGATTTGTTTTGATTGATAAAAGGATTGATAGACAGAGCCTGATTTCATGAGATACACATACCGGATAAGACTTTGAGTCTAGTTTCGATGTTATGACTATTTGTATAAGGCATGACAAAACCTAGTTTCAGAAAGACATGTATCGCATAAGACGTTGAGTCAAATGTTGTTGATGTGATAACCCGTGTAAGGCTATGTTTGAGTGTTTGACAATGTCGATTATGCAAGAAAGACTCATCCTGTATAAGACAGATTGTTTTGCTGATATCAGTATTCAAGAAGAACTCATCCTGAACATGATATAGGTTGATTTCCATGATGATGATGTCTGATTCTAGGAAGGACACATCTTGTAGCAGACATTTGTTGATCTGTTTTGATTGTTTTGTTTGGCAATTTGTTTGGTTTGACTTAGAGACATTGCTGACTTATTCACTAGATTGATGCATGACTTGAGATGATGTTTTGACAATTGACTGCGTGTGATGACAAAACCCTAAAGGACTGACCTAGTGCGGCCTCGGGGGCTCATCGATTGATGGCCTTGCCTATGTTATACACGCAGAGACCTTGTAGTTCGACTTGACTGTGACTGACAAGACTGACTACAAACAGAAGAAATGTGTGAAAGTGAATGTGACGAACCTTAATGGAATGACCTAGTGCGGCCTCAGGGGCTCATCGATTGATGGCCTTGCCTACGTTATACACGCAGAGACCTCGTAGTTTGACACACCAATGACCTTGTCATATAGACATATGGATTAAATCATGAATTTATACAGACAAACCTAAACGGACTGACCTAATGCCTCAGGGGCACATCGGCAGATGGCCTTGCCTACGTCCAGTCACAGAGGCAACGTAGTTTGACAAATGACAAAGACTTAACAAGTGCGACTGAATTTGACTCTGTTTTCTTTTGGATTTTTGAAATGTTTTGATTTTTTTGTCTTTTTGAAGTTTTTTGATGTTTTTGTGTTTTCTCAGGTCATTTTGCGATGTTTTTGGATTTTCCATGGTTTTACGTCTTCAACATAGCCAATGTAAGAACCAATATGACACATGTCAAGTGTTTTCCCCCAGTCGAGTATGAGACCAATTGAGTATGAATAGGGTAAAATGGGGGATATGAAATGCACTCAATGTCAATCATTCCAAGTTATGGGAAAGACTACCACTTCTTATGAATGGTATATACAAGAAATGGACACAAAAGATAAGGGATATGTACAGGGATAGGTAGTATGTACAAGGATAAGGACTATGTATAGGGAAGTGGACTATGTACAGGGCTATGGATTATATACAATGATAAGGACTATGTACAATGATAAGGACTAGATTAGAATAATAGTAGACAAAGGAGCAAAGTTAACTACACATGGCACCTGTTTTCTAGGTTTTCACCATGGTACTTATCCAAAGCACCACTAAAGTGGTTTTCACTATTGGATGAATGATTTGTCTTTACTATTGTCTAGATTATTTAATTTTTTTGGTGTTACCAAGACGCCTGTTTGCTAGGTTTTCACCTTGATAACAATTTTTTTGTATTTTTGCTAATTAAGACAAAGGCTCCCAGAAGCTATGCGTAGAACTTCTTCAGATTCGTACTATTGATTGGTGAGGACAATGATTCCCCTTCAGGAGTAGAGAGTTGGTATGCTCCTGATCTAAAAGCTTCCATAACAACATAAGGTCCTAACCAATTTGGTTCAAACTTTCCTGGTTTTTCTCTTTCTGCTTGATTCTTTGGGTTCTCCATTAAAACCAGGTCACCAATGTTAAAGTTTTTGTTCAATACTTTCCTGTTATAGCTACGACGAAGGTGATTCTGATATGCTTGAAGATGGTCTAGTGCTTTCTGTCTTTGCTCATCTAGGAATTCTAGCTCATGGAGTCTCGATACTCGGTACTCTTCATCATCAATGTGGCCTTTCAGGGATACCCTTAGGGAAGGAATCTTGACCTCAATAGGCAAAATAGCTTTAGAACCAAATACAAGTTAATAGGGAGTAGCACCAGTGGGAGTATAATACTAGTGCGATAAGCCCATAAGGTAGGGTTAAGCTGTAAATGCCAGTCATGACCAGCATCATTGATAGTCTTCTTGAGTATTCTGATAATGGTCTTGTTAGATGCCTCTACTTGGCTATTACCTTGTGGGTAATATGGAGTGGAAAAGTGATGTTGGATATGAAATTCATCACACAGATGGCAAACTTCTTGGTTCTTAAATGGGCGATCATTATCAGTGATTATGAAATGAGGGACACCATACTGACAGATGATATAGTTCAGGATAAACCTAGAAATCTATGTGCCAGTAATGTATGTCATAGGAATGGCTTCAATCCACTTCGTAAAATACTCAGTAGCAGTGATAATGAATTTGTGTCCATTAGATGATGTGGGGTGGATCTTACCTATGAGGTCGAGTCCCCATTGGGAAAAGGGCCATGGTGACGTTATAGGACGGAGCTCCTGTGCTGGTGCATGTATCAAGTCTCCATGAACTTGGCATTGGCGGCATTTTGTTACAAAAACATATGAGTCTTTTTCCATAGTAGGACAGTAATAACCTAGTCTCATAATCTTTTTGGCTAAGGTAGGACCACTAGAATGGGAACCACATATACCCTCATGCACCCCACACAAGGTTGCTTGTGCTTCAGTAGAATCAAGACATCTCAGTAGGGTATTATCTAAGGCACGTCTATATAGGGTGTCTCCGATGATGGTGTATTTGGCTGACTTGCAGAGGAATGTCCTATGTTGGTTATTTGATAGGCTAGTGGGTATGACTTTGGCATGAAGATAATCATAGATTTATTTGTACCATGGGGAATCAGGACCAACAATGTCACACACCATTTTAGAATCTGGGATATTGTAGGCTGGGAGCAAAAACTGTTCTACCAAGAACTCAAACTTAGGTATGTTGTTAGGAATGTCAAGAAGGGATGCAATTGTAGCCATAGCATCTGCTGCCCTGTTTAAAACAAGAGGTATATGATGAAATTCAACTTTTTCAAAGTACTCCTTAAAGTTATTAGCCATGCACTTGTATGGAGCAAACTTCTCATCCTTAGTCTCATAATCATCATTTACCTGTCCGATTACTAGTTGAGAATCCCCATATACTTGTAAAATCTTAATTTTCCACTTGACTGCCATACGTAACCCTGTCACTAAAGCTTCATACTCTATCATGTTGTTAGTGCATGGGAATGCAATCTTGAATGACTTAGGGATGGAATCACCATGTGGTGTGATAAACAGTATACCAGCCCTTGAACCATGATTTGTATGTGAGCCATCAAAGTACAGTTTCCATGTTATGTTTGTATCAATTGTGAATATGAACTCATCAGGAAATTCTGCAACTAATGGATGATCTTCCTGTATGGGTGCATCAGCTAATTGATCAGCAATGACTTGTCCTTTAATAACCTTTCTTTCTACATACTGGATATCATACTCACTAAGTATCATAACCCATTTGGCCAGTCATCCTGTTAATGCTGCCTTGCTGAGGAGATATTTCAGAGGATCTATTTTAGCAATCAACATTGTTTGGTTGTTTAGCATATAGTGCCTCAATTTTTGAGTAGAAAATACTACTGCAAGACAGGCATGTTTAATGGTACTATAGTTGAGCTCATAACCTACCAAAGTCTGACTGATATAATAGACTGCCCTTTCATGACCTTCATCGTCATTCTATGCAAGTAATGCTCTGAGTGATGAATGGGTTGTTGTAATATAAAGAATCAATGGCCTTCCTTCAACAGGTGGCATTAAAATAGGTGGTGTGAGTAAATATTGTTTAATCAGTTGAAAATCCTCTTCACACCTAGCTGTCCATGCAAAGGGGACTCCTTTCTTAAGTAGATGTTGAAAAGGATGCGTCTTATCTGCTAACTGCACTATAAATCTTCTGATAGATTGCAACCTTCCGTGTAATGTCCTTAGTTGACTAAGATTGGTAGGTGGAGGCATGTCCATGATTGCTTTTACCTTAGCGGGATCCACTTCAATGCCTCGTCTAGAAATGATATAACCTAACAGCTTTCCTGACTTAACTCCAAACACACATTTCTTTGGTTTGAGTCTCACATTATATTTCTCTAGCCTCTGAAATATCTTGTCTAAAACTTGTAAATGTTCTGCTCTTGTCTTGGATTTTGCAATAAGTTCATCGACATAATCCTCCATAAGAGTGTGTACTAGATCATGAAAGATAGTAGTCATGGCACGTTGATAGGTTGCTCCAGCATTCTTGAGTCCAAAGGGCATGACATTCCAACAATACATTCCCCAAGGAAAAGTAAAAGCCGTCTTAGGTTGGTCTTCAGTTGCAATTCTGACCTGATTATATCCTAAGAATCCATCCATAAGGGACATCTCATATCCTGCTGTCATGTCAACTATCATGTCTATGTTAGGTAAAGGAAAGTCATCCTGAGGACAGGCTTTGTTGATATCTCTAAAATCAGTGCAGATTTAGATGCCCCCAATTGGTTTAGTGACTGGTACAAGATTGGAAATCCAATCTGCATAGTCAATAGATCTAATGAAACCAACGTCTAAGAGTTTCTTAAGTTCTGCCTTGACTAATAAAGCAATTTGTGAGTGCATTTTTCTCAATTTTTGTTTCACTAGTTTGACACCTGGTTGTAAGGGAAAATGATGTAGAACAAGTTCAGGATCCAAGCCCGACATGTCGACATATGACCAAGCAAAATTTATCTATCTTTGTGCAAAGAGGTTATGGAACTTCAGCTGCTCTTCTGTTGTCAATGACGCCGCAAAATAAACCAATCAAGGATTCTCCTTGGTACCTAAGTTGACTTCTACTGATTCTTCAACGAGCATGGGTGACCTTTCCTATGTAATGGGGAGAATGTTCAAACCTCCATCCTTAGGTGCCTTAGAGAGGTTTTCACCTTCAGATGCGTCCTTTCCTTTTACTTTTTCATTGTCTAAAGGTGCCTTTCGGTTTTCACCTAGAGACTCATCCTTTTTATCTTGTTTATTCTTTCTCTCATTTTTGTGACCAGAGGGTTGAACAGATTCCCCAAAATATGCTTTGTTGTCCAAGTCAATAGTAAAACCAGCCTTATGATCACCGTTTGGTATACCTTCTCGTAATCCCAGGAACTTAGCAATTGCTTCGTCGTTCTCAAACATATCTAAGACGGGTGTCTCTTGTTGGTCCCAATCAATGAGTTGGGGATAGACTAAG
The DNA here is from genome assembly GCA_007258455.2 of Sequoia sempervirens. NCBI lineage: Eukaryota > Viridiplantae > Streptophyta > Pinopsida > Cupressales > Cupressaceae > Sequoia > Sequoia sempervirens. Next base: position 259,951,483 of record VDFB02271358.1, on the reverse strand, counting down.
GGCATGTCATTGTCGGAGTTATCAAAGTTTAATGGGGTCAAGGTAAAGATTGAATTATTCATGTGGTTACAAAAGTCTTGTACCAGGTCCTTTTTGCTCTTAGGTTTGGGTCTAGGTGGATGAATAGGTGGGCCTAATGCCAAGGTTTGACTATTGGAAATAGGGGGCTCAGGTTGCCACGAGGTAGGGTCAAGTGATTCCCAATAGTAGTGTTTAAACCACTCCTCTTTTGTCATTTTCTTTGGTGGACATGAATTCAAGGGATTGGGTGAAGAACTTAGCATCAAGTCAAGTTCTCCAAATAACTTGTCAAGGTCCATGGAAGAAGTAGAGGATAGGGAATCCCACTCATAATCGTTAGAGTTGGGGGAGTCACAATGATATTGGTCCATTGGTTCGTGAGATGTCTTAATATCTTCTGAAGCACTTACTTCCTCAAGTAAGGGTAATGGGGTACTAGGAACGCCAATCTGAATTGGTTGAAACCCTAGCCCTACTCCTTTTGTCCATTGAGAAACAAATATTGGTTCAATCCTGCCATCTTGGTTTAAGCCTAAACCACTTTGTCCATCATATCCTTTGCTTTGCATGATTTTGAAACCCTTTCCATATAGATTTGTAGGAATATGAGCAAGTAAGAGGGGTTCATCATCATCTTCCCTATACATCCAGGAAGTGACATCTTCTGTATTTATGGCCTCTTTGCTTAATTCACCCCACTTAGTAAAAGTTGTTGTGGGAGGAATGTGTATAGTGACCATAGATTGTCTCCTATTGGATGTAGGTAAACCGTATGACTTAGGAGGAATCAAATGGCTAACACAATAAGAAGTTTTCATGTAATACCCTCCACAACCCTTGTCTTGGATCTCAACCCTAGGAGTGGTAGGAACTGAGGATGAAATAGGTGTTCGAGTAAGTGTAGCTGGATCAACATAGGAGGATGATTTGGATGATGAGGCCTCTTGGTTAACTGGCACTTGGCGTTGGGGGATCTCTTTTAGATTGGTGCAATACTGGAAATGATCGAGATCACCGTCTATAGTTATTTTTGTGCCATTGTAAGGGAATTTAAGACATTGATGATACATGGAAGGGACTGCCTTCATGGCATGAATCCATGGTCTACCTAGAAAAAGGTTATAAGGAAGGGTGAGATCCAAGACTTGGAACTTTTTCTCCATCACCGCAGGACCAATTATGATAGGAAGTGTTATGACTCCCTTTGATTTTCTTTCTTCATCATCATAAGCTTTAATGATAATACTTTTGGTTGTGTCCACGCATGCTTCTGAGATACCTAAAGCCTTAATTAGTTTTAAAGTGCACAGATTTAACCCTACTCCTCCGTCTACCAAAACTCGTCTAACTTTGGTGTCATCAAGAAGGACTTCTAGGTGTAAAGGGTCGTTGTGGTTCGTCTTTTCAGTTGCATAGTCTTGTTCAGAGAATGTGGCATGGTGATTATTGGTCAAGTAGCCTACCATTTCCTGAAAATGATTGACATCAAGATCATTAGGGACCATGGTGTTCTGTAAAGCCTTATCAAGGATAGATCGATGCTCAGGGGAAATACGCAACAATTCCAAGATTGAGATTTGGGTTGGGATCTTCCCCAACTAGTCAAGAAGGTTATATTGTAACTTGGAAGGTTGAGGTGTTTGATGCGATGGAGGTCCTTGGATAGTGAACTTAGTATGATGAGTATTGATTGCACACTCAGGATTAGTATTGATAATAATGGTATTGATATTCTCATCGGCGACGTGAAGGCAGTTAATGATTTTTCCACTATTATAATCATGCTTGACACTGGCATAGTTGGCTGACATATTGGTCTTAGTACTCGAACTGGGGACAGTTCCTTTCCTATGGTCATGTAGTGGGTCAGAAAATACTTGATGATCAGTGTTTGATGACTTTTTCTTTTTCCCACTAACTTCAATAATTCTCTTTTCGACAAGATTCTGTATGATATTCTTCAGTTGTCGACAGTTTTGTAGGTTATGCCCCTTAGTTCTATGATAATCACAAAAGGAATTGTCATCCCACCAAGCTGGTTTAAATTGTCCTGGATCATATTATCTTGGTTCCTGCTGCTGTATGAGATTATATTGTAACAGTTGTTTGAACACTGACTCAATGGGTTCCCCTAAGGGAGTGAACTCACGTTTTTGAAATCTTCTTGGTTGTGGACGTTGAGTATTTTGGACCACGTTAGGAGGTTGATTGACAACATTAAGCGTGTTGGCAAAAGTATGAGGTCCTTGTAATGTGAGGAGGGGTCCTTCTTGTAGCGTTTTAGCATCAACCACCCCATCATTAGCGACATTTTTGTTGCGAGACCAGAATCTATTTCTGTCAGTGGGGGTGTTTTGTATGATCGGGTTTCTATTAGATGTTGATGTCTTGAGTTCACCCTTTTCAATGAGATCCTTCTCTATTATAACTCCTTTTTCCACTAGTTCCGAAAAAGATGTACAACAATGTACCCTTAAGTTACCCCTAAGTTTTGCATGAAGGTTTTCTTGAAACATTGTAACTTTTTGTTTTTTGGGTATCTCGACAGGACACCTACTAGCTATAGTTCTCCATCTCTGGAAGAAAGAAATGAATGTTTCCCCTTCATCTTGCATTGTGTGACACAAGGTTGCTATATTTATCTCGTGATCTATGTTGAAGGAGAATTGTTCCACAAATTTCTCAACTAGTTCACCCCAAGATCTAATGCCAAAATCTAGACCCAAAAAACCACTCTAATGCAATTCCTACAAGACTTCTTGGAAATAGTCTCATAAGATACGTGGGGTGATAAGCGACATTTATGCATATGGTAGAAAATTCCCTTATATGTTCTATTGGATTTCGTTTGCCATTGTACTTAGGAAGATTTGGTATGACATATCCGTGAGGGAAAGGGGTCATGTACAATGATCTATCAAAGGGAAATGGGCATATGTCCTTTGTTGAAAATGATTTCTTAGTTGACACCGACATGTTATCCATTTGTGTTTGTAATGCATGCATTTGTGTTTGTAAGACGTCAACTTGGGTCAAAGATGTGCTAGGGGGATTATGCAGATCCATGTATGTGTTCTGAAATCCAAAGTCTCGTGATGGGTTTCGATTGAACATTGGCATCTGAGGTGGATTTGGATTCAGAATGTTGGTAAATGTGTTCTGGTCAGGAATCTGCATAAATTGGTGTTGACCTGGGATCTGTGTAAACGGATTCTAAGTACCTCTTTGGGAAAAGGGGTTCTGATTGGGAATCTGTGTAAATGATTGGTGTCCACTGATTTGAGAGAATGGATTCTGATTCAAAATCTGTGTGAACAGATTCTAAGTACCTATTTGGGAGAGTAGATTCTGACTCGAAAACTGCATGAACGGATTCTGATTGCCATATTGGAAGGAGGGAATGCCCTCTATTTGTGTGATCCATGATATAGTACTAGTGACTGGAGCACTAGGTATGGCCATCGACTGTGGTATGGTACTCATGATACTAGCATGAGGTATGGTCATTGACTGTGAACTTGTGACACTGACATAAGGTGTAGAGGCTGACATTTTAGGTCTTTTACTCCCAACAAGAGGACCGAAGGGAGTGGATGGTGAAGCCCCTACAGTGAAATTAAATCCCGATGTCATGCTAGATGTACCAAATGGGGACGTATGGACTGTCGTACTTTGTGTAGATGTGCTAGATGGCATAGTCGTGTTGACCTAAGGTATAGTAGTACTAGTAGTCGTGGTATTTGTCCCTTGTGTAGGTTGAGTTTGTAAGGTGCTGATATCAAATCCTGGAGGTAAGGTAGCACCTTCAACTAGCAATTTGGCTAAGTATCGTTGTCGATCATTTGCTAGGTACTCATCTACTAAAGAGGCAAACTCAGGGTCCTGTGCGGTAGCCTCTATGTCTTCTACTACAATATGTCCTTGAGTGTTTCTAGTGGTGAATTTGTCTAATAGAGTCTTATGAGGTCTTGAAGAAAATGGATTGATGAATTTGTTTGGGTTCGACATGTTTTCTCTCTCTCTTCTCTTAGACCTAGTTTCAACCATGTAAGACAAGCTCAATATGCGGGAAATGCAAAACTATATCTATGAACAGTATGACCCTAGTCTATATTTTTGAGATTTTCATATGCAAGATAAGGAATGTTCTAGGATGTCACTAGCCTAAGATCTAAAGATGTAAGATCTATGCAAAATAAGGAATGTTCTAGGATGACACTAGCCTAAGATCTAAAGATGCAAGGTCTAAGTAAAGTTTCTAAGATAATCAATTCTATAAACCTTAAGACGAAGGGACCAAATACCTAAAGTCTAACCAAGGCATCAATTTAGTTTAAGTCAAGGAACCAATGTAGGATGAGGATCAAAGACAAGTTGAGTTTCCTAACTAGACTGATGAGCTAGGAGGACTCTGTGTAGGACAAAGGATATACTGATAAAACTAGGTTCAATGACAGATTTTATTGACGCTATGACTTTTCTAGAGTGTAGATGGTGAACTAGTCCTAAAGTTTGTAAAAGTGACCATTCTCGAAGTTTAATGCAAGCTAATATGTATCCTAAGATGAAACTAAACTCTGAATGAAGACAACCATGGTAATGACTAAATGAACCTAAAGGATACAAAATTGAGCAAATCGTTTCAGATTTCTGTTCAAGGACTGTTTGTGTAAAGACAAATGAAACTGGTATAATCGTGTTGACTGGATAGTGACTGTGAATTCTAGTTTTCTAATAATTAGACAGATGCGTCACAGGATTTCACAGATGCGGTTCAAGTTAACAATTGCAATTTTCCAATGATCAATTGCATTTCTCTGGTAAAGTTCAGTTTGACTCTGACATATGCGGTTAACCTTCTAACAGATGTGACTCATACTAACAGTTGCAACTCATAATATAACACATGCAGGTTTTGCAAAGAAATTGCGAGCTAACTAGCAGATGCGACTCTATGCTAGACAAATGTGACTCACAGCTAAACAGATGCAACTCATGATAACAAATGTGACTCAAAATTCAACAGATGCGACTCCTGATAATAGATGCGACTCGTGATAATAGATGTGACTCCAAATTCAACAGATGCGACTCCTGATAACAGATGCGACTCAAGTTTTAACAGATGTGACTCTAAAAATCAATTGCAAGTTTCTGGTGAACAGTTGGGACTCTCTATGTGTTTTCAGTGATTTGAGATTTAAACTGACTCTGTTTTCCGTGATCAAATTCTGACAATCAAAGACAATCACAAGACAAAGTGTTTTCAATTTCAATTTTGGACTCAAAGAACGTTTAAATTGATAACAGACAAATACATCCTAATAGGCCAAAGGCCTAGGGTTTGTATACTTGGTATAGCCCACCAAAATACCCCAGATTGGTGATAAACACCTTTCCTTCTCGAGAGTGGATAGCTTAGAAATTTGATGGCATTGGCTCCCCTCCATAGCTCATTAACGTCTTTCAAGCACACCAATTTTAAATTCTTTGGGCAATGACCTCCCAAGAACTGCTGTCTCTACTCAAGGGGATTAGTAGTGAGTGTTTTCGGGCATGATACTGTACCCTGCACTATACCAAGCAATGGCCACAAATAGGTTGGTCTCTAAAAAAAAAGGTATTTAGTATGGGCATTCCGTTCGTGGGGCATGATCCATACGGCGAGAGTCCCCTTTCAAATCCATCTCGTCGGAACCATACTCGTGATTCTTGGGTTTTCCCCAAGAATCCACTTTTTTATACCGGCTGGAAGTCCCTCGGGTTCAGGGTGCTACTGGTCTGAGTCATCCTAGGGTGAGTACTTTTTCCCACTAGAACAGGCCCAAGTTCTAGAGTTGGTAATTGTTTCTCTTACACCTAGGATCACACAGATGCGCAAGGGGAGAGAATACTTCGATATACCAAGTCGTGAGGGTAACCAAACTTGTTCTTTCGCATCAAACACAGTAGACACTTGTTAATTTTAAACCAAACGAAAGATTTGCTATGCTACCAAACAATCTATTTCAAAAATTAACTAGGGTCTTCGACAAGCGTCCTATAGAAAAACTTGTTAGTATTTTTCAATATCATCTTCGTCAATTGTCCTGCAAAAACTTGTTAACTCCAAAAGGCCACACACTGAAAATCAGATATTAGTAACACACAAATTAATTGAAAATTTTAGATTTCTAAAAATAGAAATAAAGGTTACCAGTCAATTGCATCACTGTGTTACCAGTTAGATGCGTCGATATTCTATTCAATTGCATCTTGGTATTCACCAATCAATTGCAATTTAGGATTATTCAGATGCGTCGTAATTCTGCAGATGCGTCGTTTCTGGTGTCAGATGCGGTTTAGAAAGTCAATTGCATCATTTCGTTAAACTTATGCATTGTTCCATACAAAACCTACGAAATTAAAAAAACAATTGCGTCATTATGTTATGCAAATGTGTCACTTTAATTCACAAATGTGTCATTCGGGCTCAAATGCATCACAAAAAGTCAAATAGATCATTTTGTCTTGCAAATGCATCACTTTAAGTCAAATGCATCACTTTAATTAACAAATGCATCATTCTAGCTTGCAAATGCGTCACTTTAAGTCAAATGCATCATTCTGGCTTGCAAATGCATCACTTTAGCTCACAGCCGCAAAAAAATCATGTTTTTTTTGTAAAAAATGTTCCCCTTAACGAAAATATGCAGTATAGTATATGAATCTTCGTCTCTCAACCCTTCCGAACACAACCATGCTATTTATTTGTCCTCAAAAGACTCCAAAAAGTGTGATTTTCAAGATTCTTCAAAATTACCTACGTCGGGTTCACCAAATGTAATGCCTAGAAAGTGCACAAGACAAAGATTAAATGTTAAGCAAAAAAGAACAAAGGAAAGTAAAACATAAACAAAACTAGAACAATCTCACCAATTTCAAACGTATTTCCATGATTCATCTCTATTGCCCTTCTCCATTTTTCTTGTGTAGTATAATTGCTCTCAGATTTCTCGTAATTCCTGCAAGTATAGCCTAAGATAATGATTAGCAAAATATCGAAGATTCAAGATTGAGTGCTCGCAAGATTTGAAAAGATATTTCGATTTCGAGAGAGAGGAATGAAGAATGACAAATCAATTTATAGAAAATTGATTATTCGAACGACAGGCCTAGATCAAAATATCAAGGAATAGTTGAGATTGACTAATTAGACATGCATTCTGATAATTGTTAGTAGTGACATGAGTGATACAAACTAGGAATATAATTAAAGATTAAATAAATGATTTAATCTTCAGTTCGGTATTCGAAAACAGAAGAAATATCTTTGCATGACAAAGATAAATATTGATTAAATCAACTCTTGTTCGAATGCACGCACAAGATTTAATTAATTAAATAAGAATATTTAATTAATATGCATGTACACGCAAATGAGTTAGAACTGGACGATTGACTGATTTGACGAAGAGATTACTTGAGAACGCCACTCAAACATCAAATCAAGAGTTAACTGAGCGATTTGAATATATCTTTGAGTTGAGTAAAAGTGAATACTTAGATAACTCACACAATTTATCTAAATATAGAGGAATGTGTTAAAATAGAATTAATGAATTAAATAATTCATTTAATTCAAGACTCAATATTTGGAGAATAATTAAATAAATAAGATTTATTTAATCAAGTGATGAAGGGGTTTTAGATGAATGATTAAATAAATAAAGAATTTATTTAATTATAGTTGAAGTATGATAAAGAGTAAATTAAATAATGATCTATATAATTTAACAAGAAGAATAAGGTTAATTAGTAACATAATTAAATAAAAAATGTTTATTTAATTAATCAGATAGAATAAAGAAAAATGTGAATTAATTAAATAATTAAGATTATTTAATTAATAGAAGAATTGAAGACTATAGAGAATAATTAAATAATTGACATTATTTAATCATGACCATGAAGAATACGAATTATGAAGAATATTGAAGTCGCAGGCCTAAAACCAGATTTCGGTGTCTACAAGGATAAGACAAATACATGAGAGGAAATCCAAGGGACTAATCTCGTCAAGGCACGTGGAATGTTGTGACCAATAGGAGAATTGTAATTGAAGTCAATGGAAGTCAACTCCAATCACTCATTGAAGCTCTTCGGGTGTTGATCTGGAATCTTCGCCAGGATGATACTTTGAATCATGATAATGTGTAGGGGCTTCCCATACATTCAAAATGATAAGGTGGAATTTTTGCTCCCTTCACTTCGCTTGGCTCTAGTTCTATCACTGTAGGGAATGGGCTCTCACAAGAATAGACATTTGCTTCCACCGCATGTGAAATACCAAGATCCCCAACATTTGGGTGGACTCAAAACCTTCTCCATTATAATCTCCCAGAGTAATCAAATTGGATTGAAAACTATTCCATCCATGATTCAAGTTTTCCTGACCGTCCATACCCGAGCTTTGCATCACAATCTGCATCTCATACAATCACAAATTTCATACATTAAATCCCTTTTAAAAAAAAAACATTTATAGCTTCTCATGTAAATAAAACCATTATTCAAATGTTAGTACAAAAATATCATAATCAACACGCCTTTCAAAAAAATATGTCATAAATCCTCATACATACATACATATATATATCAGATTACCGGGATCATTAGATAAATTTAAAATTCTAACATTTTACTTCACACTAGAACACAATACCCAATACCCGGTATTCAGCTATACCCACTTACTTTCCCAGACCTCGGTTATACCGAAACTCCATTATACTAGAATATTTCATACCAGACTAGAGCATTCTACTTGAACTTACATTACCTTTTTCCTTTCGCATTTTTCTAGTACTCGGTGCCCGAAACACTTACCTTACGAAGTACATTTATTATCAATAATTTTCTCTTTTCACTTGCGGTGATCTTACAATTTGCTAGCTCCTCCATAAGTGTTATATTTTTCCACTTGGCTCCCCAAGTCTTTTCAGTCTTGGGGTGTGTTGTGAGACCACACAATAATTTGATCAAACCCTCTTCAATGAAATTCTTTAAATGGAACTTTTCAAGGCATAAATCATTATATTTTCTAAAAATATGTGATTTCAACAAAAATCGAGATGTCCCAAAATGTGTAACCCATTATTATGGTAGCACCCTCAATGATTCCTTGACTAAGGTGTTGGTCAACACCATAAATTGAAGAATATAGGAATCAATGACGCCTTTCACAAATATCTTTATAACATGTGTCTATACTAGATTATTATGCTTTATCCAAGTAATTAACTTAGGTGTCCAAGTAACAAGTTGTTGGTGAATATGTTTTTGTTGATGAAACCATCTAGACAAGTAGTCAAACATGTGATCAAGTAATTTAACCCATAATTCTTCATAGAAATCATCACCAATTAACTCTTTTTCATGCCATTATAGATCCTTTCACTTGCAAGTATCTTTGCTTTAATGAATTTTTCAACTTTGAATGAAAACCATTTGAAGGTTTCATCACATGTAATTTTCCAAGGCATTTTTCTAAACAATATAGAGTATCATAAAGGGTATTGGCAATGAAACCAATACATTAATCATTAGTTCTATTCTTAGTATATCCATGATTGACACATTTCTATTGTTCCTTACATATTGACATACAATCATAGGTCTCACCTAAAGCTTGAGAAGGGCTCAACACCCTCATTAGAAACTCATGTGGTAAACTATAACTTGAAAGTAAATAAATATTGATGCATAATTATAGTAAAGCATTCATAAGACCAATAATTGTATGGATATAAATAATCAAAATTCTCATTAATCTCTATAATTACATACAATTCTTATTCATTAAATTAATGATATAAAATTTCTTTGTATTAAAAATAGAGTTATTGGTTACTTTACAATACAAGGTTTTGTAACTAGTTTACCTCAACACTCAAACTCATGGTTAATTAACCCCTACTGTAAAAGAAAGTTAAAACCCTTTTCGTGTTTTACAATTATAACTTATAAAGGTAGTTAAATCACTTACTAAACTATATGCACAAATTCAAATTTCTTTACAATGATGTTGGCTAGCTAACAACTCATGAAAAACATAAGAGTGGCCTTATTTGGTGCCAATACCATACAAGTTGGGGCTATTGTCTGGACTCTTGTTTGGTGGAAATATTGTTGGTGGAATTTCAAGACCATGTTCAAGAATTACACCTTGAACCTTATGTAGATAGTGCTTATTCATTTCTCCTTGCACTTGGGAAACTTAACAAGCTATGGTGATTGAATTTCCCCCACATACTTGGATTTGTAGAGCCACCAAATTTTGGCAAGTTAGACTCAAGCCCAAGATTGCTCTTTTTTTGTGTGTCTAATCTATCAAGGGCTTCTAGTTGGTGAAATAATTATTCATGCTAGGTCTCATCATAACTACAGCTGGTGAAATGATTATTCATGTTAGGTCTCATCGTAAGTGCCCAGCTTGTTGCATATTAAATTCCTTGCACCTTTTTTGGACTTTCCTTATCTTTCTTTTGCATCTAGGATTTTTTCTTAGTGGGTTTCTTTGTGTAAGGATATGACACCATGACTTGGCTATATTGCTACATTTTGTAATTTCTTTAGAGCTTTGGAACAATTTTGTTTTAGCTTTGAAAATTAGAAGTGGTGTTATATTTAATGCAAATGTAATAGATTCTTTTTTTCATCTTAATGAGAAACTTATTACAGTTACCTCTACTTATTTTTAGATCTAAAAGTAGGCATAAAATTTGGTGCTAGAATTCCAACACCATTAGGGCCTTTTCAATCATTGAGCAAGTTCTCCATGAGCGAAGTCCTCCTTGATGGTAACACTTAATGTACATCACCACCAAATCCTCACTTACAAAGCCTATAACATAGTCATAGTTGTATTGCATTGCCTTCATCTCAACGGTGAGGTTGGAATTCATCTCCTCAAGGAAAGAATTTTGGCTAAATGTAGAGTAGTGTTAGAGACAATTGCCATGTTTTCATCATCAAGGTAGGGTATCTTGGTACCATTAACTATGTAGGTTTTGCAAAATAATTGGGAGATCCTAAATCTCCCTTTTGAATGTTGTTCTCAATCCCAATTGGTGGTTTCTAGATAAGGCAATCTTCCTCTTCCTTTCAATACAATGACTTGTACATAATAGCAATAGTATTTTTTTTTTTGACTAATAATATTTAATTCAATTTTTTTTGCACTTATATTTTAATAAAGCATAATATACCTACCAACCATTTTTTATTATACTAAACCTTCAATTATATACAATATTTTTTTTTTATGGAATATGCACCCAAAGGAGGCATTCAACACATTAGATAGATTTTTTATTTATTTGCGATAATGCGTTGGATACACAATGTACAACTGTAACACAAAAAGCATTCAACACAATAAGACGTTCATATAAGAGGAGAGAATGAACTCTTTCTGATCTTTGTGGGCGAACTACGAAATCTCTAATTTCTAACGAAGGGATACGTAGACAGGGTCATCAAGAATGACCCCTCAGGCTTAGGTCTAGGTCTAGGAATGACCTTAACCTTGGGAGTTTACCACTCCTAGGTGTAAGCATATAAGTCGTGAGGTTGTGTTGATGCAACCAGGGTAAAGAAGAAGTTTTGAAGATTGCACATCTAAGCTACATGGAAGATGCTTAGTTGATAAAGTTGGTAATTGTTTTGAATTGAGTTGGTATTTCTTGATTTAAAAAGAAAATAGTAGCAATTGAGGGGCAGTTGTTAGGCATTGAGGGAGTTCTCCTTGAGTAAAGTCCTCATTAACGGTAACACTTAGTGTGCATTACCACCAACTCCTCACTTACAAAGCCTATTACATAATCATAGTTGTTTTGTATTGCCTCCCTCTCAATAGTGACGTAGACTTCATCTCCTCAAGGCAAGACTATTGGCTAGATGTAGAGTAGCATTGAGATAATTGCCATGTTTTCATCACCAAGGTAGGGAGTGTTGGTACCATTAATTATATAGGATCCCAGAACAATTGAGAAATCCTAAATCTCCCTTTTGAATAGTTGTCCTTAATCACGATAGGTGGTTTGGATAAGGCAATCTTCCTCCTCTTTTCAATACAATGACTTGTACATAATAACAATAATATTTCTTGTTTTGACTAATAATCTTTAATTCAAATTTTCTCCCACTTATATTTTAATAAAGCATAATACACCTACCAACCATTTTTTATTGTAATAAACCTTCAATTATATACAGTAATTTTTCTGGTGAAATATGCACACGAGTGGGTCACTCAACACATTCGATGGATAATTTTTTTTATCTGCAATAATGCGTTGGATACGCAATGTCCAACTGTAACAGAGGCGCATTCAGCACGGTAAGACATGGGTATGGGACAAAAAGCTCGTTATACCCTTTTTCACTTTGATCTTGAACAACCTAAATTCATCCGAATACGCAATTCAGTAAATTACTTATCCACGTAACCCAGACGCAGTCTTTTATCCAGATTGCCCAAATTCTTATAGAATTTAATGCTTATAATAGAACATTATGCTGCTCGGGCTTTCTTTGAATTGACGGCACTCTGTTTTAATGCCCAGGAACTTGCCAGACATATGTCAAACGCTTCCCGAATTGCCCAATTTCATTCTCTCACAATTCTTCCCGATTTTGTTTCGAAAGCACCAATTTTTGGAATAAACAGCTAAAAACGGATGTTGATTGATTGGAAGTGAACAGGGGATCGAAAATTTGATAAAATTCTGTTAGTTCAGTAATATGTTTTACTGAATCGCCATTATAAACTGTGTTTGGGGTTTAGTTAACCATTTCCCCTGCCCCCCCTTGTTTGTGATCATAGGCATCAAATTTGTTCTCTGCATAATGTCTTTGAATGGTGATCTTATCAGAGAAATCTTAGATCGTGTGGATGGCATAACACTTGCAAATGCAGGATGTGTGTCTTCAGACTTTTGGTCCATTGCAAGGCAAGAGGGTTTATGGGAAGAAGCATGCTGCTCTGTGTGGCCTTCTATAAGGGACACACAGATTAAAGAACTGATTTCTTCTTCACTGGGTGGATTCAAATCATTTTATGCAGACTGCTTTCCAGTAATTGTGCATTGTGGCAATTCGGAATGCACAATTGAGTCCAACAGCTTGCAAGTCCATGGTCCTCTTCACTCTGATTTTGTGTGGGTTGTGGATGTGAAATACAAGAATAAGCCCATCTATTCCAATATTGTTTGGGGCATCCCTTCAGCAGATGAGTTTCCAGATTTGTTCTGTAATAGCCCTTTTAGGATAGATCTCATTAACTTCAATGATATTGACTTCTATGCAGATATAGATCATAACATTGAACATGAGCTGCCAACAATTACTATGTCAGTTGACAAGCAGGAGAAGGATGGCAAATTTTTGGAGCAGTTGATGGAGAATGTTATGTTAAGTTGGATTCTCATAGACAAGAAAACAGGGCAAGCTGCTAATCTTTCAAGCTGGAGGCCCTTGGTTGGGGAGATTGAGTGGCCTTCTGATGAGGAGTTTGTAATAGGCTTTGGCTCTATATTGCCTGCTCATGACATAGATGCTTTCAACTCTGTACAGTGTAAGCTTGTGATGAAGTGCAGAGTTTCAGATGGTGATCATGTGAGTTTGAAGATAACTGAACTGAGCATGGAGTTGGAAGGCATGATGGGAGCTAGTGTGAATGGGAGTAAGAGTCTTCTCATCCTAGAAAGAGCTCTAAGTTGCAGGAAAAGTAAGGACCATAAACAAATATTGGAATCTCATCAGAGGTATTTCAAAGCAAAGGGTGACTTGATAGAAGCAAACTTGAGCACTTGTGAAGGTCCTCTGGACACTCTTCTGGATTGTCTGTGCATTTTGAGTGGCTTTTTTGCATGTGTTTCATTTGGGTATTTCATTTTCAAAGAGACTGGTCTTGCCTTCTGATCTCTCAGGAATCAATGTTCTTGATATATATAAAATTGTTATACAGATAACTGACACAAATTTGTGGGTATTTATATATATAAAATTGATTACAGAATTTTATTTGCAAATTTGATTTTAAAGTGTGAGTCAAAAATTCATGAAAGAAGTCTGATCTCAAATTCCAAATGAGCCTGTTGTGAACGAACTTGAAGAAGAAAATGATACACAGGAATAGTATTATGTTTTTGTTAATTCATGTTGTTTTACATATCGTATTTTCTTGATTTAGGTATTGTAGTTATTTTCTGGTTTGATGAAGCATTAATAATTTGTTTGTTTATTGTACATAGCCTCATTCAAAACTTGTTTGCAATAGAATATTACATGCTTTGTATTTGAACATGGATCAATTTATTTGTAAAGTAAATTCATCCTAATTGTAATCATTGTTAGGGCAAAGTTTCTAATACTAGTATAGATATTTTAAATACATTTATTTAAAAAATATTAAGAGATATTTGGAGTTATTTTGAAAATTATATGTTCATAATTAAATTTGCTATTTTAACATGTAAATGACTGTCAATTCTAAAATAAAAGGTAAGAATTTTTGTTAGCACATTCATATCATTACACTTTACTCTCTTGCTGCCATTTTAGAATGTCTCTCCACATTAAAAATATGTATTTAGAACTATGAAGGTGTCTAATTCAATTCTTATTTTTCAGCTGTTTATTCTTCTTTCATAATAATTTAAAAAATATTATATTCTATTTATTGTATTCAAAATGCTTATTGAATAATGTATTTATAAAACACTAACCTTATAATCTTATTAATTCTATAATAGTATTAAAAAAATTGAAATTGTTCATAAATTTACATGAAATAATATTTTAAACATTAGAATAAGACAAACAAACAAAACCTCAAGAGCTTGGACTCACAACCATAAGGCTATAGGGGTTCTTCCTTCGCCAATTTAACCTACTCCTAATGGCATAATCCTTGCGCCATTGACATCGGAATGCCTCGTTAATAAATGAGCCACTTACCCCACTCTCATAACTATATCACAATCTTGGCTAGAAGATTAAGTTGTAAAAGGTTTAGAAAGGGAAAAGAAATCAAAAGCCCATGTATCACCTTCAGTTTCTCCTTCCAAGATGACAATCTACAAATTCACTATGTACATAGCCAAAGTAACAAACCAACTCTCCAATTTACTAAAGTATGCAAAATATACCATTCCTTTGAATTTAGTTCTCATGTAGGATTTGGCTATGAAGCCACCCCAAAATGCAAATTAGTGAAAGGAAAGCAATAATAGAAAACCAAAAATGATAGAATAAATATCTTATATTCAATAGGAATGTAAAAGATAGAATACAATGAGATGCTCATATGAGATCAATAAGTGGGTATATAGGATATTCCACCAAGAGACTAAAAACACAACCAATATAGGATAAAGTGAAAAAAATTATAAGTAAACTAGGCATGTGAAGAAAACTTAAATAGAGAACTAGATAGGTAAAGCATTTTATTCACACCAACAACCCCTCTTAAGTGCAAATTAGGTGGAAGAAAAGAAGAAAACACTCAAAGATGGGTCCTAGTAACACGGCCTAGTGATGTACCCATTTAGAAAATATCCTTTCAAACAAAGAAAAAAATTAAAACCATGTGGTGAAAAACTCCCCCATGAGAGGATGAAGTAAGAAGAGCTATGTGACCCCCTTTGAAGAAATGTCCCACACTCCCAAGAGAGCTTGAAGATGGATGTACTTGTTCTTAGTGAAGGGTTTGGTGAAAATATATATAATCTACTTTTCTATAGGATAATATCATAAATCAATGACCTACTCTTATATCAACTCCTTGAGAAAATGTTTGTGAATCTAAATGTGTGTGGTATGATAATAACAGACTGGGTTCTTCGAGATCTAGATAGCTCTTTTGTTGTCATAGTAGATGACTAATGGATTTGGAAAATCGAAGTTGAGTTTAGTAAGGATCTTTTGAATCAAATAGCCTTCAAATTAACAAATCCTTGATACTTAGCCTCAATCAAAGAGAGAGCAATGGCATGCTACCTCTTGCTATGCCAACAATTGGGCCTAAAACCAAAGTGAAAATTGTAGCAAGATGTGGACTTGTGATCATCAAATTCACTAGCCCAATCAAATCTATGTATCTAGTCAAATATGAACTTATAACTAAATTGCAAAGAGAATACCATATGTATGAGTGCCATGTATGTAGAGAAAATTGTGCTTGGTTACTTTCCAATGAAGCTTGCATGGATCCTACATGAAGCATGAAATAATGTCAACTACAAATAAAATGTCTTCGAGGCATGTATAATTCAAGTAGATGAGGCTACCAACAATTTGACCATACAAAGTAGCATCAACAAGTAGTGTGAAATAATTTTCCTCATCCTTAATTCTAGATAGAAAAGGGATCAATATAGGTTTATAATTAGCCATATGAAAATGAGCTAAAATATCAAGAGCATACTTGGGTCATGCAAGAGAGATCTTGAAAGCGTTTTGAATTATCTCAATCTCAACAAAGAATTGCAAGAGACCCAAGTTAGTTATGAAAAATTTATTGCACAAAGTAGTCTTGACTTGGTCAATTATGGATTAGTGCTCCTTATGATAATCAATTCATCAACATAAAGGACCAAAAAAACAAGAGCATCCCCCTATCTCAAAATATAGACATTTAGATCTATGTGGCATCTATAGAATCCAATCAAGAGAAAAAAATGAATTCATCTTGGCATACCAAGCATATGCTGCCTACATGAGGCCATAAAGAGATTTCCTCATTGAAAAAACCAATAAAAAATCTTGAATGAATCTCTATGATTGTTCCATAAATATTCTCTTGTAGATCCTTGTAAAGAAATGCACTCTTTACATCCATCTGATATACAACCCATCCATATGTGCTACAACTTTAGAAAGGGTTAGACAAGTGTATTTAATAATGATGATATAACAAAGGTACATGTGTATTCAGCAACAAGAACATGTGAGAAACCTTTGGCCACAAGTCAATTTGAACTTGTTGATAGTTCCATCCACTAGAAATTTTGTTTAATACATCCACTTACACCAATTTACTAAATTCTTCTCTTAGGAACTTGAACAAGCTACCATGTGTTGTTTCTAATCAAAGAGTTATAATCTTCTTTCATGGTTGAATCCAAATTATCAATACTCGCTGCTTAATAAAATTATTATGAATCTAAAGTTATGGAAATTTAGGAATGTAGAATATATTAGTGTTATGAATGAATCCTTCAAGTGTTTAAAGGATCCCCAAAAAGACTATCTATAGAATCAAGTGTATAATAGGCTTAGCAAGGCATATAATAGGAAGGCGGTGGAGGAGGACAATCCTTAGTCTTTGAATGTGAATTCAACAAAGGGGAACACAAATCCTCATGATCATCTTTATGATTCAAATATGTTAGAGGAAGTTCCTCTATCATTGTCATTTCAATCCATTTTGGAGGAAGAAAGAATGAGAGATGAAGATTTGGGAGCAATTTCCTCAAAATGTACATTACTTTCAATGAAGAGCTCATGTGTCTTAGGATCTAAGAGTTGATATCCTTTGACACCATCGGGGTGTCCAATAGAGATACAAGGTCAGTTCTAAGTTTCCCAAGCTCGATGCTTCTCTCAAGGAATGTGAGACCATGCAAGGGAAATACTTTAACATGTTGCATGATGGATTTCCTACTACAAATATGTAAAAGAAGTGATTCCTTTCAATGCCTTATATGGAACCTTATTTTGGATGTAATCAACATAGTTGATAACCATCTTTCTAAGAAATCTATTTTTAATCTTTACAACACCATTATGCTAAGGCATGCGGGCAATTAAATTTTAAAGATCATTCCCTTCCAAAGTTCATAATTGCTCAAAGAAATGCTTCACATGTTCTCTACCATTGTCAATGTGAAGAATCTTGACACGCTTTCAATATTATTTTTTTGTATGAACCTTAGAATCTCAAAACTTGTCGAATAGTTCACATCTCTGCTAAAAGAAGAAGACCCATGTGTGTTGGGAACAATCATGAATGAAAATGAGCGAACATGGGACCTAACTGAAATACAAGGTTGGGAATAGACTCAGTAACCCACTATGAACCAATTCAATGATTTATGAAGCCCTTCAAACCCTCACTTTGTTAAATTTATCCTTGAGATACTTGTCAAATGTACCAATTATAATATTAACTAGAAATTACCCAATGACATCCACAAGAGAATCATTGTTGATGAGAATGAAAGGAATGAAACAAGGCTCTAACAAGGGAATGTGTTCTCTACTAGAAACCGTATAGTGTGAAGCAACTAAGTAAAGAATTTACTATATGAAAGAATATACCAAATAAACAAGTGTCGTTACTTTCGCTTTACTTGATTTGAAAGGAGTGGAAGATTTATTTGCAATAGAGGAAGATATATTAATGTTGTTTTTTTTACACGATGCTTTAGGTTATTGATATGCTTCCCATGAAATGAATGTTCCTCATGACCAACCTTATTGTGGTAGGCACAAGTTGGCCTTTCCTTCTTAAAATTCCCATTGGTTGAAGATGATTTTGAGATTTCTTTCAAGGATTGTGTTTTATTTTTTTTTGTGAATTTTTCTTAGACCTCTTTTGTTTCTTGTCAATTGACCTAACTATTTCTTTCACTTAGGTTCACCGGCCAACAAAGCCTAAGATTGAGATGGTTTTAGGTGACTTATAAAAAAATAGTTTATTTTGTTCATGTTTCAACATCTTAGAGAAGGATGCAAATTAAGATATAGTATACATTGATCCCATAGTCACCTTATGAGTGTGAAAGCTACAAAGAAAAGTTGCATATTAAAGACCACTATTTTAAAGACACAATAAACCAATTGAATATACCTTTTACCAATGCCACATGCTTTGGATTATGCTCTAAGTTCATTGACCTTTATGATATAACCTTGGATGTTGTCAAAGAATTTTAGATCAAGACTCATCAAATCATTGTAAATCTAATAGCCTTTAACTATCAAATTTACCATAGAGAATTTAATGTTTTTCCCAAGCATCATTTGAACTTGTACATGCTTCAATAATTTGAAACATAAGATCAAGGGAAATATAGCTATGAAGACATCCAAGTGTTTTAGTATGCCAATCATCCACTATATATTTTTCTCATCATCATTAGTTTCATCAACCCTTTGTTCAACTTAGGGTGTAAATCCTTGTTGTATTAAGGAATTCCATACATTCTTATACCATGACGCATAATTTTTGGGAGTTGAGTAAAGGAAAAGCATAGAAAAAATAGAAAGATAAGGTATACACAATCATAAAATCACACAAACCCGTGGTACTGAGGGCATGTTGCTCCAACGCCACTGGTCACGTGAAAAAAGTTTACCAGGTGCACTGCAACAAAAAAATAAAATCTTAAAATCACACAAAGAAAACCCCATATAAAATAAGACTGACACTTTATACATCATTGTGTGTACATTATTGAAGTTGATTCTAGAGTTTTACAATGTCTAAAATGGACCAAAAATTGAAACTATAGTATTAGATTAGAATGATAGATTCAAAATGGAACAAATATATAGTAGGAAAAAATTACTTACTTTCAAAATAAGAAACACCTGAATCCAAGATTGTATATGAAAGTTACAAGGATTTAAACAACACCAATATTTGGAATAAACAGCTAATAATGGATGTTGATTGATTAGAAGTGAACAGGGGATCAAAAATTTGATAAAATTTCATCATTTTAGTAATATGGTTTCACTGAATCAACATCACATAAACTGTGTTTGGGGTTTAGTTCACCATTTCCCCTCGCCTTGTTTGTGATCATAGGCATCAAATTTCTCTGCATAATGTCTTTGAATGGTGATCTTATCAGAGAAATCTTAGATCGTGTGGATGGTACAACACTTGCAAATGCAGGATGTGTGTCTTCAGACTTCTGGTCCATTGCACGGCAAGAGGGTTTATGGGAAGAAGCATGCTGCTCTGTGTGGCCTTCTATAAAGGGCACACAGATTAAAGAATTGATTTCTTCTTCACTGGGTGGATTCAAATCATTTTATGCAGGCTGCTTTCCAGTAATTGTGCATTGTGGTAATTCGGAATGCACAATTGAGTCCAACAGCTTGCAAGTCCATGGTCCTCTTCACTCTGATTTTGTGTGGGTTGTGGATGTGAAATACAAGAATAAGCCCATCTATTCCAATATTGTTTGGGGCATCCCTTCAGCAGATGAGTTTCCAGATTTGTTCTGTGATAGCCCTTTTAGGATAGATCTCATTAACTTCAATGATATTGACTTCTATGCAGATATAGATCATAACATTGAACATGAGCTGCCAACAATTACTATGTCAGTTGACAAGCAGGAGAAGGATGGCAAATTTTTGGAGCAGTTGATGGAGAATGTTATGTTAAGTTGGATTCTCATAGACAAGAAAACAGGGCAAGCTGCTAATCTTTCAAGCTGGAGGCCCTTGGTTGGGGAGATTGAGTGGCCTTCTGATGAGGAGTTTGTAATAGGCTTTGGCTCTATATTGCCTGCTCATGACATAGATGCTTTCAACTCTGTACAGTGTAAGCTTGTGATGAAGTGCAGAGTTTCAGATGGTGATCATGTGAGTTTGAAGATAACTGAACTCAGCATGGAGTTGGAAGGCATGATGGGAGCCATTGCGAATGGGAGTAAGAGTCTTCTCATCCTAGAAAGAGCTCTAAGTTGCAGGAAAAGTAAGGACCATAAACAAATATTGGAATCTCATCAGAGGTATTTCAAAGCAAAGGGTGACTTGATAGAAGCAAACTTGAGCACTTGTGAAGGTCCTCTGGACACTCTTCTGGATTGTCTGTGCATTTTGAGTGGCTTTTTTGCATGTGTTTCATTTGGGTATTTCATTTTCAAAGAGACTGGTCTTGCCTTCTGACCTCTCAGGAATCGATGTTCTTTATACATATAAAATTGTTATACAGATAACTGAAACAAATTTCTGTGGGTATTTATATATATAAAATTGATTACAGAATTTTATTTGCAATTTTGATTTTAAAGTGTGAGTCAAAAATTCATGAAAGAAGTCTGGTCTCCAATAACAAATGCCCCTGTTGTGAACGAACTTGAAGAAGAAAATATACACATGAATATTATTATATTTTTTGGGAATTCATGCTGTTTTAAATATTGTATTTTCTTGATTTATTGTAGTTCTTTTCTGGTTTGATGAGGCATTAATAATTTGTTTGTTTATTGTACATATCATCATTCAAACATTGTTTTGCATAGAGTTTGAAATGTTTCTGATTTGAAAATAGATCAATTTATTTCTAAAGTAAATTCACAGTAAAATATAAAATCAGAATTATTGTAACCGTTGTTAGGTGAAAGTTTCTAATAAAATATAGAGTTAGAACTAGGAAGGTGCCTTTTTTTTTTTAATCAATACATAAAGAAGCAAGTTCTTCTTTCATATTAGCTTTAAAAGATATTATATTGTATTTAAAAAATTTATTAGATAATTTAAAAATAAAATGTTAACAATGAAACAATCTATTGATAAAACATAATCTTATAATTATCTTTTTTTTTTTTTTTATAGATTATATGAAATAACTTTAAATAAAAACAAGACAAACAAACAAAATTCTAGAGGTATTGGACTCACAATCCTAAGGCTATAGGAATTCGTCCTTCTCCAGTTGAACCTACTCCTAATGCCATAGTTCCTAATCCATTGATGCCAACATGACTCATTAATAAATGAGCCACTTTCTCCACCCTCATAGCTGGTCACAATCTTGCTAAGGAGATTAAGTGGTAAAAGGTGTAGAAAGGGTAAATCAATCAAAAGCAGTCTTATCATCTTCAATTTCTCCTCACAAGACGAGAATCAATAAATTCTCTATATGTGTAATCAAAGCAACAAACTAACTATCCAATTCACTAAAGGATGCAAAAGATACCATTCCTCTAAATTTATAATTAGTTTAAGATTTAGCTATACGTCCACCTAGAAATACAAATGAGTGAAAGGAGAACAGTAACAAAGAACCAAAAATGATATAATAAATTACATTATATTCAATAGGAATGCAAAAGCTAGACTACAATGAGATGCCCATATGAGAGCAATAGGTGGGTATATATAGGATATTCCACCAAGAGACTAAAAACATAACCAATATGAGATAGAATGAAAATGTCCCTAAGTAAACTTAACCAGGTGGACCTAAATAAAGAATCAAATAGGCAAAGTGTCACATTTATACTAACACCTCCCTTAAGTGCAACATGGGAAGAAAAAATAAAAACACTCAAAGATGGGTCTTGACAATAAGGCTTGATGAGGTATCAATGTACACAAGATTCCCTCAAATAGAAAAGAATGAAAAAACCCAATGGAAAAAAATCACCCTTGAGAGGATGAAGCATGAAGGGCTAAGTGACCCTCTCGAAGAAATGTCTCATACCCCCAAGAGAGCCAAAATATGGATGTACTTGCTCTTACTGAAGGGTTTGATGAAGATATATGCATCTTTCTCTACTATAGGATAATAGCACAAATCAATGACTTTCTCTTGAATCAAATCCTTGATAAAATACATGTGAATCTTGATATGTTTGGACTACTTATGATGAAAAAAATTCTTTAAGATCTAGATGGCACTCTAGTTGACACAATAGATGACTGGTGGCTTATGAAAAATGATGCTAAGTTTAATGATGATATTACTAGCCCCCAATACACAATCTCAATTGAAGAGAGAGAAATACCATGTTTCTTCTTTCTCTATGAGAAAATGGGATTAAAACTAAGGTGAAAAATATACCTAGATGTGGACTTGTAATCATCAATATTTTGGTAAAAGGTGCCTTAATCTTGCATTCCTAATATTAATCTTAATAAATTTTACATGCACTTGCTATTTCATTTTCTAATGATTTTGTCTTATTGTAGGAGAGTTGGTGTCCTACTTGGAGGACAATTAGATTTTGTCTTTAATTATTTTTTGGCCTCATATGAAGAGTTAGGTAACCCACTTTGAGGTAGTATAGTTTGGCAATGTGTTAGCATCATGTGGTATGTGTAAGGTCTTCATGAAGGTAGTTACATATGATAGATTCTATGACACATAAGAGGATGTAAAAGAGAGGTTACATTGGAATCTTGACCAACATTATGAAAAGTTGGTACACTTGTAATGGAGCATCTTTTGAATGTGAGAATGATGAAAAATTGGGGTGCCCAAGTTTGGGTGGTCAAATATGAAAAACTATGGAAACATAAGAGGTGTAAAGAACATGCAAAAATAAAGCTAAAAATAATATGACCAAGGAGGGGCATAGGAATTTGAATCCATGCATTTGAGTGTCATATCTTTGATGGGTTTTCAAATGATTTTTCAAAATCATTCATTTTTATAGTTTGTACTTCATCTCCTTATTAGTTCTTGGAGTTTTAGTTTGTATGGCTGATTTACAAGTATTAATATGTTGTTGGATTCACTTTAAATTTACATGTTGGTAATACTCCTACAAAGAATTTCGCTACAAGTGTATTGTAAATTATTTGATTTATTGAATAATAAATTGGGCTACTTTGGAATGGGGGTTTTCCCATGTACACCTATGCTGTATTATATTATTCATTTTTTGTTTATATGCGTTTCTTCTTTTTGTAGTTGTAAAGATTTACAAATTTGTACAATACTCTCCTCATTAGATTGGTGTATAAAGAATTTATACTTAACTTGCTTCCTTTTAGTTGGTATCAAAACTCAATCACCCTTGATCCTAGTTGTTGGGTAGAGGTTTTTTGTAGTAATCTTTAATTGAGTGGGAGCTTCCATGAAGATTTTTTTTATCTTACTACAAGATTATATGGAAAACACATAAAGAAGAATAGAAATGAAGAAGTTTAATGATAGTAATTTTGAGTTGTAAAACTTAAAATGGAGGATGTGCTTATGGATAGAGATCTATGGATTGTAATATCTAGTACCAAGCCATTCGGTATGAAAAAATAAAATTGGGACTTGATGGATAGAAAAGTAAAGCATCTTGTGAGAATCTATTTTATAGTTTTACTTCTTTTGAATTCATGAAGAGACTACTACAACAATCCTTTAGAAAAATCTTAGTGAAATTTATCAAGCTAAATCCTTGGTGAATGTTATTTTTAAGAAATTTTTTATAGTCTCTTAGAATGGAGTATAATGTATTTGTAGCTGGTCATTTAAATGCATTTAATATGTTAGTTATCAACCTAAGTTCCATTGGAGAAAAATGGAGGTGGGGGATTATTGTATGACTTTATTATATTCTTTGCCTAATTTATGGGACTACCTTGTGATGACCATTGAGAGCATTACCACCAATTTCAAGATAGATGAGGTGGTTGGATCATTAATTTTTGAAAAGATGTGAAGGAAAATTTTGAAATAGCTAAGGAGGCCATTAAAATCCATGTGTGATCCAAAGAAAAAGACAAGAAGCACAAAAAGGAAGACAAGTCAGCACCCAAATCTTAGGGAAGATCTAAGTCTCTTGGTAAGTCCAAGGAACTATGTTGGAGCTACAAAAAACTTCATCCATTTTTAAAGGATTGCAAAGAAGAGTAGAAGAAGAATAAATAACAAGAAAAATAATTTTGATGATGAATCTAATAGATCCTCCCAAAATTATAACAAATCCTTTGTCACAACCTTGTCTATGCATGCATCAAAAAGTGCATGGATTTTTAATTTGATGCATCATTCTACATGTACTTGCATTAGGGTTGGTTAATGTTGTCACATGAAATTTCACAATACTAAACACAAAGTTCAGCATTCCAATGACACAATGGAAGATACCTCAAGGTGTGGGACCTTTGTGCACATGAGGTTGAATCTCTAGAGAAGGCTGTCTTCCTCTTTTGATCCAATTTCAATGTGTTGGTCCAACCCAAAACATGAAAACCTACCACTATCCCACTCTAACAGCTCATAGGGGAAAAGGGGAGAAAGAAAGCATGAAAGGGAAATGGAAGCAATACACCAAGATTGAAAGTTGTTTCTTCCTGGCTAAGATTACACAACAACACATTGAAGAAGGACCAAGGGGCTCACATAGATCTCTATTTGGTCAATTCCCAAAGGAAAGCATGGAGGTTAGGGTTTGACAAGGTGTTAGAAGGAAAAGGATATTCTCAAGTAGTAAATGTAAATGATTTAACTCAAACATACATGCATGGAAAGAGAGAAAAAAACACTTAGATATGAATGTATGAACTACACAAACATAAACAAGTTGAGAGGAGGCAAGCTTGTTCGATTTCATCGATGTAGAGGCAAAAAGCCAATCTTTACAATTGTAAAGTACAAAATGCAATTCTGCCAAAGGAAAACCCTAGAGGGGCTAGAGGAAGTACCCTTGAAATGAATACATTTCTTGTTAAACCGAATCCTAATGCTAACTAGGGTTAACAATGAAGTATGTGTGTGAAAAAAGAATCCCTCCTATGAAAATCATGATTAGGGAATGGATCTATCAAGAAAATCAATTGAAAAATCAATAAATGAGCATGGACACCCATAAAATCAACTTGTAGAAGTTAGGGGGAGCAATAAATGTCATTCTTGAAGTCCATAAATTGAAAGAGTCTGCTTAGAAGTTGGATCGAGCATTAATGGTGTTGCCCAGAAAATACGTCAAATCTATTGAAAGGTCAAGGCGTTTGGCTTGAAAGAAAACCTTTGCTATGCATTAAATGGTCTGAAATTGTGAAAGAATCTTCATTGGGGGCCAAGCCTCAATCCTTATTCATACTTTATTCTTCATTAGCGTTGGACCATTGGGAATTAGGCCTTGGGCATACTGCTTACTGCATGCTAGAGAAGGAAGAAGGAAGAAAGTAGAAGGATTGAATCACAAAGTCTAGAAAAGGTCGGAGGTTGGTTTAAGGATGCTTATGCCTTATCATAGAGATGAAAATGGTAAAAGGGAAGACTGCATGCCAAAGTTGGAAAGGATCCATCAGGGTTTAGAGGGAAGAGTTATCTCTTGTCGAAGAAGGGTAAGAGGTAAAGAATAAGGTCAAAGCCCAAAGTCTAAAAACTCAAAACTTAATCAAATTTTCAAAGGAAAGAGTGAAAGTGAGAAGGAAGAAAGGTGGAAGATGAGAGTTCGATGCTTGAAAGCTAGAGACAAAATTTCTAGGATCAAGGGTCAGGAGGAAGGCTTATGCCTTACAATGAAAATATGGAAAGCGCTAAGAGGGAAGATTGAACCCCAAAGTTCAACAAATCAAGACTTAGACAAATCTTGAAAAGCATTTGATGGGGCTTTAGAGGTTGGATGGTAGGATTACACCTTACAAGGAAAAAGAGGTAAGGCTTAAGAGGGTTAAACTTCAAAAGTTGGGCCTTCTCAGGGAAAAAAAAAGTGTTGCAAGTATGAGAAGTTAGTGTTGTCATTGATGTCTATTAAGATTGTTGCAAGAGTGTGAGCAATTGATGTTATCCATGCTTTGATTAGTTGTATTATGTTGTCATTATTAAAGCTACTAGTGTCAACCTCTAGTGTTGCTTTGATAATATTCTATCTATGGTTGTGGAAGTGTTGAAGATGATGAGTATGTGTCTTTGGTGCTTGGTTTCTAGGTGCTTTTAAGAAAAAATGATAAAAAGAGGAAACTGAGGGCTGTAGTCGTGTTTTGGGTTATGAAATTGTGTTCTTGTGTTGCTCCACATTTCTTCTAGGTTAAATATATGCCTATGTGATTTAGATATGTTGGTGAAAGGTGTTCAAAGGTGTTATATTCAAGAGTTGGTGTGTTGGATCATTTTACAAAAGAAGTTGTGTTCACCAGTGTGTGAACTGTGCTTTGCAGAAGTGTTTGGGAGAAATGTTTCTACTCTGTGTTTCTCCACAATTATGTTTCAAGTATTATGATTTTGAGGGTGTGTTGATTGTGTTGGTATCTTTATTTAGTTAATATGGCTTGAGTTTTGGTGCTTCGGAAGTCAGCTTCTCAAGTAATAGTGTATGCCAAAGTTGTTTGAGTGTACAAGGTGTGTAAATTCTTCAAGTGAAAGTTGTTGCGAAGGAGTTTGATGGATTTTAAGGTATTTGAGGAATATTATAGATCATGTTTAAGCATGGTGTGTTGTTTTCAAGTCGTCATTGGGTTTGAGGAGGTGTGTACTTGAAAGTTTAATGACATGTTTGCACAGGTATCAGTCGACTTGGTGTTTACACTACATGTGATGAATAATTATTGTTTGTAGAAGCATGTTGTAGTGTGGTGTTGCTTATTTAGGTCCCAAATAAGGTTTTATGTGGTCTTCTTTCACTTCTACCTACCATAGAAGTGTTATAGCATTGACCTAATTTTAATTTACACATTTGAAGTGCATAGTCGACCTTGGAGAGGGTTTCAACATTGAAGACGATATAAGTATTTTTTGAGTTGTTGAAGGATGTGAAGATAGATGTGAGAGATGTGGACGATGCAAAGTGCAATGTTTAAGAGTGGTAAATTGAGAAGTGTAGTACGTGCTTTCATGTGATAGTTTATTGGATGGAATGAGCAGAAGGTGACTACAATTCTTTAATCAGATTACAAAGGTGTTGATGTCAATGTGGTGGATTTTCTGTTGCATTGAGATACTTTTCTCTATCTAACATTCCTTCTCTATCTTCTTTTCTATTCTAGTAGTGAGCCTTTCTGCTTTGGGGAGTGACCCCCTCGATAGTGAGGCCTATTGTATTTGGTGTTGATATTACTTATATTGTAAGCTAATCCTCACCATGATTTTTTCCTTCTTGGGTTTTCCACATAAATATGTGATCTCTTATGTATGGTGTTAAGTTTTTTCAGTTTCTATTATTTTTTTTCATGTTAATTCATCATAATAGATTCAAGGGTTTAATGAATGAATGTGGATCCAAATGTTTTAATGAGGGTTTTGAATTTTTAAGGTACAAATGATTCACCTCCCTCTTAGTTGTCTTGTGCACTAAAAAATTGGTATCAAATCAAGGTTCCTTGGATGAAATATTAACCATTTAAGGTAGATTTGAGATAGCATAGAAGAAGGAGATCCCTATATTTGGTGGAAAAAACTATGCATTCTGGAAAACAAGGATGGAAGGCTTTTTGGAGAATCTAGGATATGATTTCTAGAAATTAGTTCAAGAGGGATATATTATGCATACAAATGGTCCAAGAAATGAAGTTGAACTCAAGACCTATGAAAGTAATAGTAAAGCAAGGTATTCTCTCTTGAGTGGTCTTACAAAATTTTGAATTAGTGAAAGTTATGAATCAAAAATTTGGTAAAGTAATTTGGGAAAAGCTGGCAAGTATTTATGAAGGAGATGATATGGTCAAACAAGCTAAGATGCAAAATTTAAAGATCATGTTTGAGAACTTGCAGATGTTTGAAGATGAAAATATTACAAGCTACATGCAGAGGGTAGATGAAGTGGGTAGCTCCATCAAAAGTCTTGGTGGAAAAGTCAAAGAGACAAAAGTGGTAAAGAAAATTCTTAGAACCCTTCTTAAAGCTTACAGTCATAAAGTTTTCACTATTGAGGAATCTCAAAATCTAGATCAGTATTCTAGAGATCAATTGTATGGCTCTTTCATTGCATTTGAAATGAGAGAATTTTGTACTAAAAATGGTGCAAAATTTGAGACTAATTTTAAGGATGCAAAACAAAGAAGACTAAAGAGCCAAATCAAGAAGATCTTGATGATGTGGAAGCTAAATTTTTGAGAATAATGAGAAGGGGCACTGGTAAGTACAAAGGTAAGTTACCTTTCAAATGTTTTAGTTGTGGACAGATAGGTCACTATGCTTCAAGATATCCAAATAGAGTTGTGAATGAAAAAAAAAAGGAGAGCAAAGGTAAGATTATTAAAAAAAGCTATTATGTTAGAGAAGATGCAAGTATTTTTGATGATGAATTTGATTATGGAGATGATAATGATGAATTCTTGTTCATGGCTTTAAAAAAGATGAATTTGTTTCTACTAACTCTGAAAGATGTGTGAAGGAATGCCCTCTAGAGAGAAAGGACAAGACTAAAGGTACTTTGGTATCTGCTCTTCATGCTAGACGAGATAAGAACTATTGGATCATTGATAGTGGATGCTCTAATCATATGATTAGAGACAAGAGTAAGTTTGTTAAACTTGAAAAGCATGATGGAGGAATTGTTAGATTTGGTGATGATTTAGGTGCTAAGATATGTGGAACAGGTTCAAGCAGTTTTGATGGAAAGCATAATACTAAAGATATTTAGGGTAAGTGCACCAAGATGGTTCCCAAAAAGGGGGCTTAAGTGGCCACTTTTTTTCTGAAATTAGGAAATATTGACCTTGGACATGAAATTGAGGATAGCTACACTCAAAATTTTGAGATGGAACAAAAACAAGGATTGAAGTGCTCTGAGTCTACTTTCTAAACTACTAATTTATTTTGAAAATGATTGAGATTAAGGGGTTCAAAAGAGGGATGTACAAAAATTGTTGTTGTTTTTGTCAGAAAAACATAACATAGCAACTCTTGTACGACCCTAGCACGGTGAAATTTTTTGTAGTATTTTAATAATCACTATGGTCAAAATTTAGCTAATAGTATCTAGTTGATGCATGATTTTTTTGATAATTTTTTAATGAATATTTGATTTTTTACTAATTTTCTAGGTGGGCACTTCCTAAAAAGCAGAATTTTGGTCGTGCTCCCCCTACAAATTTTGGAAAGTAATAGATTTTTTTTAATTTTTAATTTTTAAAATTTGTAGAATGGAGTCTAATTTCTAAAAATGTAATTTATTTGAAATTTTGATGAACGGTTAATTTATAACAAAAAAAAAACCAAACACTATTTTTTTCTAAAAAAGAGGCATACAAACAAAAGAAATTATGGATGAAAGACCTAACATTGTTAGAAAGTGAAAAAAATTACATCGCTGGATAGCTAAGAGAGAACCTAGCATTACCCATGTTTTTTATTTTGTCAATATTGAACTAGATGCAATGTTGATGGTGAGCATGGACCCGATTATGTGAAAATTGTAGAATTTGCAAAAACATGTCTCTGGCATTGTTGG
>VDFB02271358.1:259469356-259919615 GCA_007258455.2 Sequoia sempervirens | reverse complement strand
AGGGTGGGAGAGGGTGTGAGAGAGTGGGAGAGAGTTAGAGAGTGCGGGAGAGGGTGGGAGAGAGTTGGAGAGAGTGGGAGAGAGTGGTTGAGTTGGAGATAGGGTGGGAGAGGGTGAAAGAGTGTGGGAGATAGGGTGGGAGTGGGTCTACCCTATAAATCTTAATAAAAACTAACTTTATTATAATGCGAGCATTTTATGAATAAGTAGAGACATGGCCGTTTAGCAAGAAATAACGTGCTTGTGTTATAACACAAGCACGTTATAATGCAAGAACATTTTGTATTGCACTAAAAACACAATATACCCATGATGTCGGCCCACATTTTGCATATTCTCCTAGTTCTGTGCGTGCTCCAACAAAAAGTAGCTTTTTGGTGATTGAGTGAAGTGTGAATGCATGATTTTTTGATTCCACCACCTTTTTCATGATATTTCCATCAACTTTGCATTAAATAGTAGAGTTTTCACATTGAAAGGCATATAATATCAATTCAAGTTTGAGTTACAGTGATAATTGATATACAATTGAAGTTTGGAGGGGAACAAGCTTTTGAAAAAGTCAAATTTTTGAGGAGTTTGAGGAAAGAGGAAGTAAAGGCTACATAATTTGGTAGAACTCCATTTGAAACTTTTGTTTTTTAGGTATGTGAAGTCTTTGTACATTTTCTTTCATTCTATTATGGATTGCTTTCATTTTTGTTGTTTTTCTTATTCCATGTTGATCAAATTGTTTGTTTGTCATGTTACAACCTTAGGTTGTCAATGGATATTTTAAATTACACAATTCTATACGCTTTCCTATTGCATTTTTAAACCACATCTCTTTGAGGCATTTTCTTAAATTTAACAATTGACTTTCTTTGTGTATGCTTCCAAAGCTTTCATTGAGGTATTTTTTTCAAACAATTATACAAACCAGCTGATTGCCTTGTCTATGCTACCAAATTTTCCATACATGTCTGTAAAAAATTAGAATATACTCCTAATGTAGTAAGGGGAGGCCTGCAACACACAAACACACAAGTCCAATCTACAAACAAATTTTCAATTTACAATTTCATCATGACCTCTTCTTTCAACAAATTCACATTGTTCAAGTTGTAGCATATCAAAGTCACTCAATTGGGTATAATTCCCCACACAACCTTCTCACTTCTTAGCAGACCTCCAAATCCAAAAACAGTTTTTACTTAGGTCTCAAAACAAAATATTTTCTAGGTTTTAGGACCTTGCATGCTCAAATAGGTTTCCAATATAAAACCCCTCAATTTGCTCATAAATATCTAGGGTTTTCTATATTTCACAACTCCAAGGCCTTCCAAGCCTCACCAAAGCATCAAACAAGTTTGTTAGGGTCTGCAAAAACAAAATAAACCTTCACTAGGCCTTTAGCCTTATTAGATCTCAAGAAAACCACTTTGGTTCCTCCTTTTCATACCAAAAACTCACATTCTCAGCCTAAGATAACATCACTAGCCCTATAGACACCTTTCCACTATTAAAAGAAACATGAAACTTGAAAACAACATATTACTGGCCTTTCCTCTGAATCACATGTCACCACAATAGGAGGAAAGGCTCCATCTTTAAATTAAAGTAAAACTCATACCCTGCTGGTTTGTATAGGCTGATTATGAAGAATGGAGTTTTTCGTTCACCGAAACAACCAAAGGAGTCTCAAAATAGATTGAAGTCCAAGTTAAGACCTGCCACCATAGTGATTTGTTGTTCTATAGGGCTAGGATAATTTAGACACCTTTATTTGACCCATTACAGAGCCTTTCAGCATATCCAACAATCACCAATGCTTGTTTTGTACCAAACTGCACGAATTATTAAGTTTTCTACACTTTTAAGGGCCCAAATTAGCCTACTTTTACAAAGGGACCACCTTCAAAATGTGTCCAAATATCCTAAAACCTTGGGGCAGAACTTTATATCTATCAAAAATTCAAATTATAACACTAGATTGCAGAGATTCAATCATTTACCACCCAAACCATAAAACCCTCTCTCTAGGCTTAGAAACCGTATGTTTTATTGAAAGTAGCACTTGCCAAACACTCCAAAACTTGAAAAATATTGAAAAAATCCTAATATACCTTTTTCATGCTCAATCTAACATAAAATAATGCTGTCCAACTCATAAACTCAATTTCAGTCACCAAAAGCTCAATTTTGTTAAGGAAAACTCAACATTTCCTCATTTGGTTTGACGCCCAATCCAAGATTGTCCTCCATTCAAGTTTATCATGGCCTTTTATAAATTTTCCCTCTTAAAACAAACCACTTCAACTTCAAAAACTGACATTTGAAAGAGGTGACCGTTGGTGTCCCTCTTTAATAGACTTTTACAGCCCTTCACTATTAGTTAATTTAACTTGACTTAGCACTTTTTGCACAGGTAAAATTATTCATAATGCTAAAGAAATGAACTGTTAAAAGGAAAAAACTAACAGATGATTAGCTCCAAGCCTTTAGAGATAAAGAGAAAAAATGGATGAGGGAATATCGTGAAAAGCAGAAATTGGGAACGATTGACAAAAACAAGCTAGTTGAAGAGGAACCTCAATCGTCAAAATGAGAAAAGAAATTGGTAGCACAAAGGGCATGAATGTGAAAGAGTCGTGCTAGGGGAGATGTAGATATTGTAGTTGGAGACACACCCTCTACTTCAAGTGAATACGAAGGGACACCATTAAGCACAAGAGAATATGGAGGGACACCATCTACCACAAGTGAGTATGGTTGGGCATCATCCACCACATCTGAAGTTGAGAGTGCATCATCACTCGGATTTGATGAACAAGGTATGCCATCATCCCCATGTGAACCTCAAGGTATGTATTCTATTCCACCCTTGGTAGAAGGTACGCAATCTAGCCCACCTTAATTAAATATTGATGAAATTGCTAATGTTGAGATGTATGTACCTAAGAGAACATCACCTAGAATTTTGTGTAGAAAGACAAAGTTTTTGATCAATATTGATGAGGATATTTTGTAGCACATGGAAGGTAAGATTCCAGAACCCACTTGTAGAAGATATGCTGATAATATTTGCAAAATGTACTTTGAAAGGCTAAATGAGACCGGAAGATGTGAACTATTTGTTCAAATGATGCGGGGTTTAAAGTACAGAAACATCATGAAGACTCTTAGATTGAGAACATCGAATGCATTAAGTGAGAACACTATTGTGAAGAATCTAATGGATGCTTATGAGAGTGTGGGTAAGACCTCATGCTCAAAGGATAGTAATGTCATCCAACATGCCATTACATCGACTTTGGTAAGCTATCAAACAAAGAGATCTCGTCTCATTAAAAAGACAAGTGAACAAATGGGAATTAGTAGAAAAACTTTATCAAAATCCATTTAAAGGTGGCAAATAATTGAGGGCACCAATTCAAATGAATTATGGGAATTCTCAAGAAGACTGCCACATAAAGATAAAAAAGTTGTTGAAGCATTGAGCACACTAATTGAAGATTACTGGAGGAATAATACAAGGCAATCTACAAATCAAAGAGATGTCATAAGAAGGAGAATCGGTAGTCAGAACCATGAGCCACATCCAAAGCATTTTTTGGATACAACTCAAACCCAAATTTTTCATAAATTTCAAAATGCTTATCCTCAAATTAGTATTTCTCAATTTTTTTTTGAAATGCTTAAACCTTTTTATGTCAAGATAAATAACACACGCATTACTTGTTGCTATAGACTACATATTGAATATGCTAACCATTATGATGTTTATTGTTCTATATGTTTAGATTTGCATACTAATGGTGTTTTGTAGGATTGTGGCATGGAAGCCCCACCAAAATCTTCAAGAGAGTTATTATCAAATTTTTTATGTCAATTAGAGGATGGCCAAATATTCTATAGGACAACATGCTTGGATGGTTCATGCGAGTGTTGCAGTGGCTTGCAACAAATGCCAGTATGTCAACATATGGAAAGCACATATGAGGTTGGGCATAAACTAGTATATTTCAAAAAATTATAAAATAGTGGCATACGCTACAAAAGATGGGTCTCAAGCAAAAAGGTGTGATTTGGTTATTGAGAAGATTCCAGTGTATGAGTATGCAAGGCATACCCATAGAGCCTGATGGCTGGACACAAAATTCAAACTATGCAAGGACACCTTTCCAGTTGGCAGCATAGTATTAGTCATTGAATTTGTAGAGAACTACACTTTACAACCACAGTGTGAGGTGTAGTCACAATATTACAACTCCACACAGGTTTTGATATTTGTGCACATAGCATTCATTCATGCACTTGATAGTATAGAGGACCAAAGGAAGGTATTGAAGGAGTATCACTTTTATATTAGTGATGTTCACACAAATTCTCCAGAGTTTGTGCAAGGTTGCTTCCAGATGTTCTATAGTGATTTGGCTCGGAGGGGCATAACATATTATCAGTTTATAATATGGTTGGATAACTATGCAACATAGTTCAAGAATGCACACATGTTCTACTAGTTGTGCAGGATGCATCTCACTACAAGTGTTCAACATATGTGGAACTTTTGTGAGGCTGGGCATGGAAAGGGGGAGCATGATGGTGCAAAAGCATGCATGAAAAGAGCATTAGCATGAGAAGAGTTAAAGTATAAAGACAGTGCAAAGTTGATAGATGCAAGTTCAATTGTCGAGTAGTGTAATGCTTTGATGGGTCCAGGTAATGAAGGTATGTCCTCAGTTCATAGATTTTTTTGGTTGATGGATGATACTACCATTGCACCATATGAGGATTGTTGTACACTAACAGGATTGAGTGAGCTACACTCTTTCCTTAGCTCAAATACAGGTTCATGGAGTATCGATACATGTAAGATGGCATGGTTTTGTTCTTCATGTACAATGCAAGCCTAGAATGATTGTGAGTCAGGGGAGTGGGTTGAAAAATGGTTGAAAAGTTATCTTAACCCACTTCACACATATTAGCCTTTGACGACATTGGAACTAACACAGATGGAATCATCGGTCAACTTTGACCACATATCAGATCTAGTTCAACCAGGTAATATATCTACTTGCTTAGTTTCTCAAATTCCATATTGTTATCTTACTTTGTACTGTATTCATAATGTTGACTAATTTCAAGTGATTTTATGCACATATCAATGCAGGGCATGTTTATGCAGTTATTGCAGATGAAGAAAATGAAGAGGGAATGGACTATTACTTGTGTCGTTGTGTTGAGGACAAAAATAAATTGGAAGCCCCAGTTATAGATGGAGAAAATATTGAATACCCTACAAGCTCAGTTGTTGTTACTGGAACGTGGCTTAGAAGGTACCCACATAAGAGTGTTAAACATTGGCTATTTGAGGACTTTGACATGCATCGTAAGATTCTTCATTACTTGAACCTTTTTGTGGCATCCAATGTTCATTTGAGCAAATATGGGTGTAGAACTTTGAACAAGACCTTGTGGAAGGCCCGTGAGTCTGAAAATGAGGTAATACTTGACACAATAAAGAGTAGAGCAGATCTAGATGGTTCATTGGATTAATTTGTAAGTATATGCACAATGGTTCTTATTAATTTATACTTGTATCCATGTTAATTTGTTTGATGCCAATGCTATCATGTCTTATTTTACTTTGCGTATCTGTTAGTAACCCGGTAAACATTGAATGGTGTCCCCTTGCAGAAAATGCAGAGTTATGAGCCATCCAAGAGAATCTCAGGCATAAAAGCAATGCAACATCCCTATTTTGATTATGAAGCCAAATCTCAATTATGATTTTCAGCCATTACAAAAGTTTGTGCGAAGCTTGGTGAGGGAATTGCAAGTTATTCATTTGAAGTTAACCTTATCATGAGCACCTATGATGTAGACATTATAGGAGCATCTTGAATTCCAAGATATTCTAGATTCATGAGAGGTTTTTTTCACAATAGGTATCTTGGAAATCACAATGAAGATGTATGGGCAGGAGTGACTAAGTTGAGAGACTGCCATGCCTATCTGTAAGTTCCTTCCATCTATTTTCATTTCATTTCCATTTTGGACATGAGCTATTTCTTTTTATTCTTTTACTTTTCCTATCTATAACTAAACTAGTAAAAATTGATTGGTCTCTCCTTGTAGAAAATGTTGATTTTGGAGCCATTGAAGAGAATCTTAGCCAAAAAAAGCAATGCAACATCCTTATTTTGATGATCTTGACAAATCTCAATTTTGATTTCAAGCCATTATAAAAGAGTGTGTGAAGCTTTGTGAGGGAATCTCAAGTTTCTCATTTGAAGTTAACCTCTAAATGAGAACCTATGATGTAGACATTATAAGAGAATCTTGAATGTATGAGTGACATTGTAAAATATTTGTGAGAATAGAGTACCTAAGGCATTGTAATGAGATTTACTTGTAATGACATTTACTGAAATAATGAAATTTGGTGTAGGGGCACCAAGGTTTTTAAGAAAATTTGGTTCATGGAAATCTTTAAAGTTAGTTTTTTGTTTTGAGTTTTGTCAATTGAATAAGGTCATAACACATCCACAATTGATTTATAATGTAATAAGTCATGTTAGTTACAAAAAGAGCAATTAGGCATGATTGGAAAGATGTAGAATCATTTGTAAAGGCTATTTAAAGCCTCTTGAAGGCTATTTAAGTCAATATTTGAATTTGTATCCTTTAGAAGGAAAATATTTGAATATGGTTGTAAATGTACTATTAGTGAGATTGAGATTGTTAACCTTCAGAGAGTAGTAGTATTTATGTTGATGAAATTTCCTTTAGATGCAAGGATTCAAAACACATCAACCATGTGGTACAAATGATTAAATCCCATAGATGATCTGTAGCAATGAAAGAGTTTGAAAAGGAAGAGAGAGCTACACTGGTGACTCAGGATAAACTTTAGTGATGTAGAGTCAAGGTGGAGAAGACTCAAACAAATCAGATTTTAGTAAATCAACAACCTTTGTTATTTCATTTGGCCATCTTGGAACAACTACCAACAAAAAGGCTTCGAAACTCAACAGTTTGGCTTAAATTTTAGAGAATTCCTATCAAGGACCATCTCATCATCAATATAGCATCTACTCAAACCCCCAACACCATTCCAAAACCAGACATACAAGGTTTCTTTGCCATTTCTTGGAGATCCTTCAAACTGCCCTACAAAAAGGCTACAAAATTAGCCCTGTTTTACAAACAAACTGCTCTTTAAACTTCTTCTAACCCCACAAGCTCTTGTAAAGTCATAAAATAGGTCACAAAACTCCCAATTCCATAGGTTTTAGAAAATCACTCAACCTCTAAGCCATAATTGATTAAAACCCTCAAGTTTCTAACAAATACATAGGGTTTTTAGCATCTCAAAACTCCATGGCCTTCCAAACCTCACCAAAGCATCAAACAAGTTTTTTAGGGTTTGCACACACATAAAGAAAAATGGATTTTCCTTTCACTAAAAAAACCAAAGGTGTATCAAAATAGATTGAAATCTAGGTTAAGACCTGCCACCACAATGTTTCATGAATTTATTTTCATAAGAGGCCTATACTAGGCCATACACAGAGAAAAGAAACTTAAAACTCAGAAAAATGTTGAAATTCCACAGTTTTAGGCATTGTGAAGAGCACCAATCTTCAAAAAAACTATTGATTGAACCCCCATTAAGGATTGAATGATGTTTTTAATACATTTAAAATGAGAATAATCTCCCTTCAATTAACATAACTACCTTTGAACCACCAAACCCTTATTAAGCCTACAAATACTAGTATTTATTATTTAAGAATGGTTTTGCTTACTAAGCTTTATCATGCAAATTTAATATTCTAAAGGCCTAGGACCACTTAAACACCCTTATAAAATGAATTTTAGACTCTATCGATGCACTCCCACCTACTTTTTACATAATTTTCCTTTATGGCAATATCAACAATTATTTAATTCAAGAGTGTTTTGCACATTTGTCCACCCTAACCTACTAATTCTGAAAGTACATAAAAGATTGGTCTATTAGACCTTATTCAAGACAAAAATACCTCAACATACTAACATTTACCAACTATCCTCCCAATGTACCATAAAAAAATCACAAGTTGAGGATGAGGTGTGGGTTCTCCTACACCATTCAACTTTAAAAAACAAAGTCAATTAGGCTGGAATACGTTTGGATCGGGATAGCATTTGGTGGAAGAGGAGGAAAGATGACTAGAACTCTACAGGCCCACCATACTAGATTTTTGTATTGAACCATGAGAGTAGAAGAGAGATTTGATATCATGTATCAAAACATTAAGCATGCATTCTTCCAATCAACAGAGAAGGAGATGATTGCTTTGCTTCATTTTCATTTGCATAAGCATATCAAGGCATGTGAACCAAGAAGACCAAGGATGTCCAGTTTTATTTGGAGGTAATGGATGTGGTCCAAAATTTAGGAGGGTCAAGAAGGTCAATGCATGATCTTGATGAAATTGAGGAAGAACAACAAGAGAGGGACATGAAAAATAAAATCATACAGAGTTTCAAGGTTTTGTCAAGCGAGTAAGAGAGCTATGGGAGCAACCTCATCTAAAAGATTTTGAACTAGACTTTGATATGTACCATTTAAAGAACTTGGTTTTCATGGAGTTCCTTTCTAAGCCTCTGCTTTTATTATTCTTATGGTAAATTGTTTGGTAGAGTTGGTGGAATTACCTTTCTTAGTAGTAATTGCTATTAGTGAGATTGAGATTGTTAACCTTGAGAGAGTAGGACTTGAGAAAAAGGAATTTGATATGGCTATTGCTTTCAAAGACTTCAAGCGGGATGTACTCCGCATTGACGCCATTCCTCAATATTCACTTGATGGCATCAAGGAATGGTTGAACTCCATGGTTATAAAGTATTATGAAAATATAATGAACTTGTACTAGCAGCCAATTTTGAAGACTATTACTAATGATTCAAAGCACATCAACCATGTGGTACAGATGATTAAATCCCAAAGATGATTTGTAGCAATGAAAGAGTTTGAAAAGGCAGAGAGAGCTACATTGGTGACTTAGGAGAAACTTTAGCTTTCAAAAAACAAAGCCAATTAGGCTGGCAGATGTGTGGATCGGGCTAGCATTTGGTGGAAGAAGAAGAAAGATGACTGGAACTCTGGAGGCCCACCATACTATATTTCGATATTCAACCATGAGAGTGGAAGAGAGAGTTGATATCATGTATCAAAACATTAAGCATGCATTCTTCTAGCCAGTGGAGAAGGAGGTGATTAATTTTCTTCATTTTCATTTGCATAACCATATCAAGGCGTGGGAACCAAGAAGACCAAGGATGTCAAGTTTTATATGGAGGTAATGGATGTGGTCCAAACTTTAAGATGGGAAAGAAGGTCAATGTATGATTGTTAACCTTGAGAGAGTATTTATGTTGAGGAAATTTCCTTTAGATGCAAGGATTCAAAGCACATCAACCACATATGGTACAAATGATTAAATCCCAAAGATGATCTGTAGCAATGAAAGAGTCTGAAAAGGAAGGCAAAGCAACACTGGTGACTCAGGAGAAAATTCAGCTTTCAAAAACAAAGCAAATTAGGCTAGAAGACATGTGGATTTTGAAGTTTTGACACATTAGAATTGCTGCCCCAAGGGTTGGTAAGGTTTGGATAAGTTTAGAGTATAGACCCTTTGTTCAATCAGATCGATCCCTTAAGGGTCCAAAGGGGAAAATGGCTACAAACTTTAGCATGAGGTTACTCAGACATTGTGATGTTTAGAACCTTCTTTCTAATCCGATGGGATCATGTTAGGCCCTTGTATAATAACCTCTCTCAGTTTTTGTTATCTCGAAGTAGTTTTCCCGTGGTGTCCAATTTTTAGTTGATGAAAAAAGTGTCAAATGGAAGCAGTGGAAAGTTGCAAAGTGGTGCAACTTTCGTTCTACAACTCATGTGACCAAACACACTATTACAACACATATAAATAGACATGTTCACACTAGACATGGTCCTCTTTTGCACCCAAACACGCAAAATCGCTTTGAGCTACATTCAATCAGATCGATCCCTTAAGGGTCCAAAGGGAAAAATGGCTACAAACTTCAACATGAGGTTACTTGGACACCATGATGCTTATAAACTTCTCATCTAATCTAATGGGATCACATTGGCCCCCTCTACAATAACCTCTCTTGATTTTCATTATCTCAAAGTGGTTTTCCTGTGGTGTCCAGTTTTTAGTTGATGAAAAAAGTGTTAAATGGAAGTAGTGGAAAGTTGTAAAGTGGTGCAATTTTCATTTTGTAACTCGTGCGACCAAAAAACTATTCCAATGCATCTTAATATGCATTTTTACACTAGGCATAGTCCTCTTTCACACACAAACACGCGGAATCACTCTGAGCTATGTTCAACTGGATTGATCCCTTAAGGGTCCAAAGGGAAAAATGGCTGCAAATTTCAACATGAGGTTACTCGGACACCGTGATGCTTAGAAATTTCTTGTCTAATCTGATGGGATCATGTTGGGCCCCTCTACAATAACCTCTCTCAATTTTTGTTATCTCAGAGTGGTTTTCCCATGGTGTCCAGTTTTCAGTTGATAAAAAAAGTGTCAAATAGAAGCAGTGGAAAGTTGCAAAGTGGTGCAAATTTTGTTCTGCAACTTGTGTGACCAAACAGATTGTTCCAACATGTCCGAATAGGCATGTTTATGCTAGGCATGGTCCTATTTCACACCCAAACAAGCGGAGTCGCTTAGAGCTACGTTCAACCAGATCGATCCCTTAAGGGTCCAAAGGGAAAAATGACTGCAAACTTCAGCATGAGGTTACTCGGACACCATGATGCTTAAAAAATTCTCGTCTAATTTAATGGAATCACGTTGGGCCCCTCTACAATAACCTCTCTCAGTTTTTTTTTATCTCAGAGTGGTTTTCTTATGGTTTCCAGTTTTTAGTTGATGGAAAAAGTGTCAAATGGAAGCAGTGGAAAGTTGTAAAGTGGTGCAACTTTCGTTCTGCAACTTGTGTGACCAAATAGACTATTCCAACACATTTGAATAGACATGTTCACACTAGGAATGGTCCTCTCACACCCAAACATGCAGAATCACTCCGAACTAGGTTCAACTAGATCGATCCCTTAAGGGTCGAAAGGGCAAAATGGCTGCAAACTTCAGCATGAGGTTACTTGGACACCATGATGCTTAGAAAATTCTCATCTAATCCTATGGGATTACGTTGGGCCCCTCTACAATAACCTCTTTTGGTTTTTTGTTATTTCAGAGTGGTTTTCCCATGGTGTCCAAGTTTCAGTTGATGAAAAAAGTGTCAAGTGGAAGTAGTGGAAAGTTGCAAAGTGGAGTAACTTTCATTCTGCAACTTGTGTGACCAAACAAAATATTACAACACGTCTAAATAGGAATGTTTACGCTAGGCATGGTCCTCTTTCACACCCGGACATGCGTAATCACTCTGAGCTACGTTCAACTGGATCGATCCCTTAAGGGTCCAAAGGGAAAAATGGCTGCAAACTTCAACATGAGGTTACTCGGACACTGTGATGCTTAGAAACTTCTCATCTGATCCCACGGGATTGCATTGGGACCCTCTACAATAACATCTCTTGGTTTTTGTTATCTTAGAGTGGTTTTTCCCATGGTGTCCAAATTTTAGTTGATGGAAAAAGTGTCAAATGGAAGCAGTGGAAAATTGCACAGTGGTGCAACTTTCATTCTGCAACTCGTGTGACCAAACAGACTATTCTAATGCATCCGAATAGGCATGTTGACACTAGGCATGGTCCTCTTTCTTACCCAAACATGTGGAATCACTCTGTGCCACGTTCAACCAGATCGATCCCTTAAGGGTTTGAGTGTAGTATGTTGAAATAGGCCATTCCACCTATTGTTCAGGCTGTGTCTCGGTGATATGGACCTAATGTAAGTAGGATAGGGATTAGGAATAATAAAATTTCATTAGTAAGGGCATTGGAAGAGATTACTAATGCTTCCCCTATTGAAAATTCAAAATTGAGGCCCTGTAAAAGCAAGGCTAGAAGAGGTGAAAAGAAGAAATTGCTTGAAAATAAGTTACAATAGGTTGGAAATAGGGTGAGATTGTAGATTTTGGTGTGTTCAAAAGGTTTGCAAGGACAGGGGAGGTCAAAAGTATGTTATGGCATGACATACCCTAGTTGGGAAAATAGGGGTTTTGAATGAAAAAGAGAGGTTTGAGGGAGTAAACATGGGTAAAATCAAGGGGAAACATAATTTGGTGGTCAATTAAGTTTATGCAAGAAAAATGAAGAGTGTTGGAATATGTTTTGAGGTTCAGGTTCGGGGGTTCGGTTCGCCGGTTTGGCCAAATCTTTTTGGAGGGGGGTTTAGTTCATTTTGGGTTCATTGGTACAAAAAAATGTAAAAACAAAATATATATCTATGCAACCTAGAAGCATGAATTAGGATTAGAATATCACATATCATCATATAAACAAAAAACCCACCATAAAATTGAATGTCATTTAAAACAACAAATTGGCAAAAAACAATGTGTTTATAACCTACAAAAAAATGTGAATAAAATCACATTGATTTTCACATGAAAAAAACCATGAGACCATAGCTTGTTGCTTACTATTATGCTTTGATAGATTTTTTCCAAGAATCCATAGCTTGTTCAAAAGTACTTTTTTAAGGCTTTTAGCCATAGTAGCAAGGTAGTGAATTGTTTGATAAAATGCTTTGGTAGACATGTATGAAAAATGTGGTAGCATAGACAAGGCAGTGAACTGTTTGAAAAAATGCCTCAAAGAAATGTGGTTTCATGGTGATGGAATGGCATGATGAATGCCATGACAAAACAAATTTCTATGGATTGTCATGGAATTCCACTAGTGAGACCACATTTCTTTGAGAGGCTTTTTGAAGCAGGTTAAATTTATATCTATCTATATATTATTATGCTTTTATTAGATTTTTCCAAGAATCCATAGCTTGTTCAAAAAGTACTTTTAGGGCTTTTTTAGCCATAGTAGCAAGGTAGTGAATTGTTTGATAAAATGCTTTGGTAGACATGTATGAAAAATGTGGTAGCATAGACAAGGCAGTGAACTGTTTGAAAAAATGCCTCAAAGAAATGTGGTCTCATGGTTGATAGAATGGCATGATGAATGCCATGACAAGCAAATTGCTATGGATTGTCATGGCATTCCACCACCATTGAGACCACATTTCTTTGAGGCTTTTATTCAAACAGTTCGCTGCCTTGTCTATGCTATTGCTTATTTTTATGCTTTGATAGATTTTTTCCAAGCATCCATAGTTTGTTTGGAAGCACCTATTTTAGGATTTTAGCCATAGCAGCAAGGAGGTGAACTATTTGATAAAATGCTTTGGTAAAAATGTATGAAAAATGTGGTAGCATAGACAAGGTAGTGAATTGTTTGAAAAAATGCCTCAAAGAAATGTGGTCTCATGGTGATGGAATGCCATGACAATCCATAGCTTGTTTGAAAGCACCCGTTTTAGGCTTTTAGCCATAGTAGCAAGGCAATGAACTGTTTGATAAAATGCTTTGATAGACATGTATGAAAAATGTGTTAGCATAAACAAGGCAGTGAACTCTTTGAAAAAATGCCTCAAAGAAATGAGGTCTCATGGTGATGGAATGCCATGACAATCAAATTCTTTTGATTGTCATGGCATTCCATCACCATGAGACCTCATTTCTTTGAGGCATTTTTTCAAAGAGTTCACTGCCTTGTCTATGATATTGCTTACTATTATGATTTTGATAGATTTTTTCCAAGCATCCATAGCTTATCGAAAGCACTTGTTTTGGGCTTTCAACCATAGCAAAGAAGGCAATGAACTATTTGAAAAAATGCTTTGGTAGACATGTATAAAAATGTGGTAAGTATAGACAAAAATGAATTGTTTGAAAAAATGCCTCTAAGAAATGTGGTCTCATGAATGACAAGCAAATGCAATTGGGAGCTGCTCGGTTATTATTTATGCAATGTGAAGTAATTGCATAAGCTGCTTAGGTTGACTTTGTAAAAACTATATTGTAATTGAAATTTTGTCATCTATCAACATCTAGTTATTAGTTATGCAATGTGAAGCAATGCTTTGAGTTTGAAATATGTGCAATGCAATGTAATCAACGATATGAATATATACTACAAAAATCTATTTTTTACAATTTATTAGTTAAACTCTTTATTTTATTTTCTCTCTATATCTCTATGGTATGGAAATGCCTTTAAATTTTTTAATTTTTTTTTAAATCTCTTGTTCTACTTTTTTTAACCTTTTTTTAAAATCTGATTTTTTTTTGATTTTTTGTAGACTTTTTCCCGATTTTTTCAAAACATCTTATACTTTTGGTTTGCTGATTTTTTCCCCAAAATATTTTTTCTGCAATGGTATAAACACATATATTTTTGTAATATCAAGGATAATTTTTGAAACTACATTGCTAATCTAAAAGGAAAATTCTTTTGCCTTATCTGTATGCAGCCATGCTTTTGACATTGTCAAAAAGAGCAAATATGGACACCATCAATAAAAAATATTTGTATTAGCCAAATAGCCATGCACACATACATCAATATATGTTGATATAAGTATAAAATATAGTTACAAAATATCCATATATGCTTACGAGAATGCCATATAGGCATACAATGTCAAATATATCCAATACAAGATATGCACAAAATTGCCATGTCTAGGCATACAACAAAG
The DNA here is from genome assembly GCA_007258455.2 of Sequoia sempervirens. Classification (NCBI taxonomy): domain Eukaryota; kingdom Viridiplantae; phylum Streptophyta; class Pinopsida; order Cupressales; family Cupressaceae; genus Sequoia; species Sequoia sempervirens. The sequence continues at coordinate 259,904,886 of VDFB02271358.1, read as the reverse complement.
GGCTCTGGAATCAAAATTCATTTCTCTCCTTGCTCTGGAAATAAATTCTTTCCCTTTTGTTTGGCGATCTGATGGTGATAAGTCCATCACTTGTTTTTGATGTGCTCAAGGAGTGCTCCTATTGCTACTCCTACAGTTTAGCTCCTAGTGAAGTCTTAACTGTTACAATAAGAAGTAAAGACATTAATATATAGAAATTACATTATAAAAAAAATATATTTAACAAAATAATCACTTATGGCCATCTCATGATCACTCTCCATGATGGAAATATTTGGATGCTGATGCTCAGGCATGCTCAAGCCCTGTATAAACAATCTAAATAGGAATTAAGCTGTGAATCAATAATGGTTTGATTTTTCACTAGAACTAACATCTATAACAATGAATGTAAATTGAAATTTAGTAATTTGACTCATACCTCCTCTATTAGAGCCATCAAGGATTGTATAGTGGATGAAACACCGATATCCATTTCCCTTGTAACATTCAAAGGTGTTTCCACAACCAACATCTAAAAATAAAATAACAAATTATTCAATCTCAAAAAAGTTACAATAGCGATCCACGTCATGACTTATAATGTATGAGATATAATGAACAAAATTTTGAGTACAAGTATTAAACTATATTTTTTTGGTAGGACTTGGCAGTTTGATAGGAAGACCAACCATGATGGGGAGAAGAACACATACTCCATTGTGAAGGATGGGAAGACTTACAACCTTTCACCTCTCCTAGAAGAAGACAAGGAAAAGCATGAAGGTCCTAGTGTTTTGATGGTGGGTGAGAAGGAGTTCATGAAGACCTTGAAGGAAGGAGGAGGAAGAGGATTCTTCCTGATTATGAAGCCAAAAAGTGAAGCAGATCTGTGCACAAAGAAGGAAGATGCACTAAAGGAAGTCCAAGAGTTGTTGGAAAGGTACAAGGACATAACGGTGAATGAATTACCTAGTTCCCTACCTCCAATTAGGGATATAAGCCACCATATTGATCTGATTCTAGGGGCTACATTGCCCAATAAGGCTGCATACAAGATGACACCTGCTCAAAATGAGGAGATTGCAAGACAAGTGCAAGACTTGATAGATAAAGGGCTAGTGAGGAAGAGTTTTAGCCCATGTGTTGTTCCTACTGTCCTAGCACTAAGGAAGGATGGGAATTGGAGGCTTTGCACTAATTCAAGAGCCATTAATAGGATCACAATTAGATATAGGTTCTCGATGCCAAGAATGGATGACCTCATGGATTGTCTATCAGGAGCATCTTACTTTTCCAAGATTGATCTAAAAAGTGGGTACCATCAGATAAGTATCAGAGAGGGTGATGAATGGAAGAAAAATTTTAAGACTAATGAAGGGCTCTGTGAGTGGTTGGTGATGCCCTTTGGGTTATCAAATTTCCCTAGTACATTTATGCGCCTTATGAATGAGGTATTGAGACCTTTCATTGGAAAGTTTGTTGTAGTTTATTTAGATGACATCCTTGTGTTTAACAGGTCTAAAGAAGAAAATTTGAAGCACCTTCACATGGTACTAAGGAAGTTACAAGAGGAGAAGCTGCTGATCAACATGGAAAAGTGTGAATTCATGAAGGAAGAACTAGTCTACCTTGGTTTTGTCATCTCCAAGGGAAGTTTGAAGATGGATCCTTCAAAGGTGGATGCTATTCTTACTTGGCCAACACAAAAATCCATGGGAGATGTGAGAAGCTTCCATGGACTTGCAAGATTTTATAGAAAATTCATCAAGAACTTTAGCCAAATTTGTGTACCAATCTTGGACACCATCAAATGAGGTAACAAAAGTGAGTTTTCTTGGACCAATGAGTCTAATAAAGGGTTTGAATATCTTAAAATGAGAGTAGCACAACAGCCTATACTTTTTCTCCCTAATTTTGATAAAGTTTTTACCATTGAGTGTTATGCCAACAATCAAGCAATAGGGGCTGTTTTGAGCCAAGAAGGCAGATCAGTTGCATTTTTCAGTGAGAGGATGAATGAAGCAAAGAGGAAGTATTCTTCCTATGATTTTGAATTGTATGCTATGGTCCAAGACCTCAAAAAGTGGAGGCACTACTTGTTACCTAAAGAATTTGTTGTTTATACTGATAATCATGCCTTGAGTTTTTTGAATGCACAGGATAAACTCAGTCATAGGCACATGAAGTGGGTAGAGTCTTTGTAAGCCTATACTTTCACAATAAAGAATAAGAAGAGCCAAGCATCTAAGGTGGGATATGCTCTCAGTAGAAGGGCACTTGTAGTGCAAGAGATCCAACTCCAAAGCATGGGGGTTGAAGCATTGAAGGATATGTATTATGAAGATTCAGATTTCAAGGAGGTATACAATGTTTGTGAGCAGCATTTGAATTCTTTTCATGGTGAATTCTCTGACTTTTTATTGCAGAATTGTTTTCTCTTCAAAGGAAGCCAATTGTGTGTTCATAAATGCTCAATGAGGGACAATATCATAAAGGAGAAATGTAGTGGGAGTCTTGGAGGTCACTTTGGCCTTGACAAGACCTTGGAACAAGTTAGGAGATTTTACTGTTGGCCAAAGTTGCAGGTGGATGTGAGAAGGTATGTGGAAGGCTTCACAATATGTCAAAGGGCAAAGGGAACTTCATCAAATGCAAGAATCTATCAACCACTACCCATTCCCAATAGGCCTTGGGAGTGTGTAAGTATGGACTTTGTCTTGGGGTTTCCTAGAACCCAAAGAGGTTTTGATAGTATCTTTTTGGTAGTTGATAGATTTAGTAAGATGGCACATTTTCTTCCTTGCAAATGCACCAATGATACATCTCATATAGCAGGTCTCTTCTTTAAGGAGGTTGTTAGGATACATGGATTTCCTTTAAGCATTGTTTCTGACAAGGATTCTAAATTCATTGGTCACTTTTGGAGGACCTTGTAAAAGAAAATCAAGGAATTTTTTTTCCTTTAGTTCAGTAGACCATCCACAAACAGATGGAAAAAATGAAGTGGTGAATAAATCATTGGGAAACCTCTTAAGATGCCTTACCAAGGAGCATGGACAAGCTTGGGATCTAATAATACCTCAAGCTGAATTTGCATATAATGACTCCATGAATAGGAGCATTGGTAGAAGCCCTTTTGAATTAGTCTATGGCATGCACCCTAGAGAGGTCTATGAACTAAGAGATCTACAAGGAGTTGCTAAGAGAAGTGCTCAAGGTGAGGACTTTTCTATTACAATTAGGGATATTCATCAACAAGTGAAGGAAACCCTTCAAAAAAATGTTGAGAAGTATAAGGAAAAGGAAGATTTAAAGAAGAGGAATGTCCAATTCAAGGTTGGAGACTTGATGATGGCACACTTGAAGAAGGAGAGACTTCACAATGGAAAGTATACCAAATTCATGATGAAGAAGACATGACCTTGTAAGGTGGTCCACAAGTTTGGCCAAAATGCTTATGAAATAGAGCTACCTCCTGGGGTGGAAATCTCTCCTATCTTCAACATTTTTGACTTGTATCCTTTCAAAGCTTCTATGAATGCAAGTGATGGAGTAGGTACAATAGCAATGGAGGATGAAGATTGGGTGAAGGAACTACCCCCCAGCCAACCTATGACTCTTGAATGCATCCTAGACACCAAGGAGACAAAGAAGACTAGAAGGAAGGTTTACAAGGAATACCTGGTCAAATGGGAAGGTCTACCTGAAGAGGATGCAACATGGATGTTTGAAAATGATATTAAACAACATGTAACTACTATAGAAGACTTGATCTTAAAGAGGACTTGAGATCTTTTTCTTGCTTGGGAGTATGGTGCAGGAACACCTATGGGTTTAAGGGACCTAGAATAATTTTTCATGTTTTGTTTCTTGGTTTATGGATGGAATAAGGTCTTATGGACCATTTCAATGCTTTTTAGTAGGTCTTCTAGGTTTTTGGTTGAGTTTTTGGTTTTGGTGACCAACTTCTTTGTAAAACAAGGTCTCCATCCTCCTTTGTAAGTCTAGTGCATCTTGGAAAAATAAGGAAAAAGGATGCCTTGCTGTATCTAGACACTTGAGGGGAGTCACCTTACTTTTTGACAAGGTTTTAAATTCCTTTGACACATTTTGGAAGGATCTTTGTGGTCGAGTTGGTAGAAGTTGCTCACATTGCCTTAACTAGAAAATTAGAAGTCAAATCATGAGATTACTTATTTTCCAATGTCTCTCTTTTCAAAAGATAGTTGCAAGAAGTTGGAGGGAGTTTTTAAGACTTAAAATATGCCTCTCTTGGTCAAGGCAAGGTTGATGTTAATGTTTTGAAGAAGTTTCAATAAGAAGTTTGTTGTTTTTCCTATGTTTTTCTAAGAATTTTATGATCCTGTACTTGGTACATACTGTATGTTCACTTTCATGCTCCAAGACCATAATGGTTGGATAGGTAATTGAATAATATTTCCTTTGGAATTTGAGTGGTGATATTGGATTGAGTATCAAGGGAGATATTCCAATTTCTCTATGGGGTGGTCTGAAAACCCTTAAAATCAGGGTTTTGGGTGAAAAATGTATATTTCTTCCATTCCACATTGTAAAATTGCTAAATCTTGGTGGGATGGAAGATATAAGGCTGTAATATCATGCCCTCAATGTTTTGGAGAATGGAAGGCTCATTGTTGGAAGTTGTACATGAATTTTGGCTTGACATCTCTATGTGGCAAACATAATTTACAAGCAAAAAAAATGAGTTTTCGCTTAATTTTGAAGAATTTGTTTAAGAGGCACTTAGGAATGGTGGAAACAGGTGTGGAGAACCTGTAGGAGTCTAAATTTGGGCTTTGGGGTGAAGGGGAGATCCTAGATATTCAAGAACTAGGTGTAGGTCTGTGAATTAGGCCTTATGGAGTAGCGGTAGAAAGGACCATTGTGAGTGATGTTTTGATAGTCAAGAGGAAGGGTTTTGGAACCTTGTAGGGGTCCATATTAGGGGTCTTAATCCATAGGTTTGGTGTCTTAACAATCTTCCTTGTGTTTTTAATTTTGACTGTCCTACTAGGAAAGGGATGCAAGCCTTAAGAGAGAGCGAGGTCTAAGTCACCATAGTGATGGGTGTTTGTTGTAACCTAAATGCTAGAGGGTTGCTAAACCTTGTTTTTGAGTTAATGAGACATGATCCAAATGTTTTCAAGCTTTGTGAGTGGTATGAGTTGTGAACCCTAGGTGTGTGGAGTTGATCTCTTAAAGAGTAGTGGAGTTTAGGACTCGTCATAAGAGTATTTGAGATAATCATTCAATGGAGTGACTTTTCCATTTGTGATTGTGATTTTTCCTTCCTTGCCACTTTGCATCATTTCTAAAGCTTATGCATGCTATTTCCATAGTGTTTGTGGTGGTGGCAAGAGTATTTAAGGTTGGTAAGTACCTTATGCAATAAACCCTCCTTTGTAGGGCTTGATTTGTGCATAGAATAAGCTTAGTCAATAAGCATGATGTGAGTAATGTCTTGGAAGTCAAATGAAATGATTGAGGTGTAAATGGTTGATTGTAGTATCTTGGTCTTGAGGAACTAGTTGGTAAAAGTGAAAATTTTGTGTGTTGTTTAAGGAATCGAAAGATTTAGAGCTCTTTATCAGGTTTTTGCTTTGAATTTAGATAAATTGATGATGACAAAGGTGTGTTAGGATCTGATGGATATAGGTTGTAACATGAAATATTGGTTTTTTGGTTATTTTTCCTAGGTAAAGAAAATTGAGTGGAAGGGTGCCTTGGTGAATGATGAAAGAGTGGATTGTTTAGTGACTCTAATTAGGTTTCTTGTGCATAGATTAGTCATTTTTGCTGATAAATAAGATGTTTGAAGCTTGAGGATGATAAGAAGTATTGAAATGAGTTGGCTTGTTGTTGCCTTGTGGTTTGCAAATGAAATAGTGTGATTTTTGATGAAAAGAGAAAGAAGTTTTAGTTGCTTATTCAATTTGATCTTCTCTTGATTCAATTGGGTCAGATGTTGGTGTAGGAGCACCTAGGTCATCAAATACTTTTCAATTTTGCAAAAGGGATGAGTGTCAAATTTGGATTGAGTCAATCACAAAAGGTCATGGAAAAATGATGTAAAGCATGTTCAAGGTCATATGAGGTCTTATTTGAATGTATTTATGGTTATGGGTAAGTTCTAGGTGGTCAAAGTGGGAAAATGCAAACAATGCAATGATGTAATATTGTTAAAAGTTGTTAAATTGACAAAAATAAGGAAATCATGCATATTAAGGGTTAAAAGGGGTAGTTTCAACCGATGGAAAGAAAGTTATGGAAAAGAAAATATCTTTAAAAGGCATGTAAAGGTGTAAAAAGTAGAAGTTTGTGTTCTTGTAATTAGATTTTGAAATAAAAATTCCCTATTTCTGAGTTTGCAATATTACTCCATTGTTTTGTTTTCTTGTGTTGGTAATTTAGGAACACCCAAAGTTAAATCATAGTGTGAATACATGTAAAGAGGAGTTAGCTTCCAATTTCAAGAGTTGGACTTGGTTAGTTTTAGGAAACAAAAGAATTAGAGGTAGTTTTCAGTGCATGACAGAGTCTTTTTAGAAGCAAGTTTGAGAGTCCAATAGTGTTTTTCTTCACTACTCCACCAATGTAGGTCAAGTAAATTGGTCAAGTAAAGAATACCATGGTGGAGTTGCTGCTACATTGGAAAATAGAGGATTTTCCTACACAAAGTGATGCTACAGTCATGGATCATGAATAAATAAAGCTCGCAAAGGATTGGAAATGATGTAGAAGGTCTTGGTAGACATAAAGAATCATGTTCCAGGTGGTGGCTAGAGAAATAGAGGTTTGCAAGAGTATTTTTCACAAAACCCTCCTTGATTTGTGCTTTTACACCCTATAAACGAGGATTTATTGGATTAGAACATTTTCATGGTTTTCAATCCCTATAAATGATGAAATCTTGAGTTATAAGACATACTTGAAGACTATTTTGAAGTTTTGAGTGATTTGGAATGGTTTTGAAGGGGTCTCCTTTGTAAAACAACCCTAATCTACTAGCCTTTCTTCAGAGGATAGTTTGAAATCTGATGATTTTCTTTATGTCAAATGTCTAAGAACTTTGATATGTTGTGATGTGATGGAAAGTGTTTCTAAATGTGCATTGATTTTTTTAATAAGCTTTGAGATAGGAATGTAACTACTCGATTCAATGGTTGACAAACCTACTAGAGGAATATGATATTGTCTGATCAAAACAAAGATGTTTGTTTAAACAATGGAAAGGATGATATTGAGTGCTTGGTTACTATCAAACTAATGATATGATTGATGTTACTAAATTTGGTTAAGGTGTATAAGATAGGTTTTGTGACTTTGATGGTTGGATGGGTGAGTATTATGAAGCCTTTTGAGCAAATTGGTGATTAACCACAAGATGATAATCAAGATTATGTTGTAGCAAGATTTTATAACTTGTAAATAGATTACTGTAGTCAAAATATGGTGAGTATAGTGCTTGATAATGGACTGATAATAGTGAGGTATGGTTTAGTTGATTTGTTACCTTGGTGAATAAATGAAAGGATGAATTGTTCAAGTGTCAATAATTAGGTTTATGTTGTTTTTATGGTGGTTGAGAATGATGTGAATCTAATTGATTAAGTCAAAGTTTTCTTTAATATGGATTTTGCTTTGAATGAGTCAATTGGAATACTGATTAGTGGAATGATGAATGATGGCCTATGGAATGGCTAAGAGAATTTGAGTGGATTTTGGTTGAATGAAAAGTAGATTTTTGATGAAATTATATTTGTTCTTCTCCTGATTCTATTTGGGATTGAAATCCCTTGAAGAAATGATGTTGATGGTGTTTGTTGGATGCTCTGCATCAGATGTACCTTGATGATTGAGTGTTTTGATATGATGCTTTGCATCACTAACTGCCTTATCTGAGCTATTGCTTATTATTATGGCTTCATAGATTTTTTCCAAGCATCCATAGTTTGTCATGCTGGTGCACCTTTGCAAGCACATGCCTCCATGTGAAGTAATTGCATCACATTGCTTATGTTGACTTTCTAAACAACTATATTGTACAGTTGAAATTTTGTCATCTATTAACATCTAGTTATTAGTTATGGAATTTGAAGGAATTCTTTGAGTTTGAATGATGTGTAATGCAACATAACAAAAAATATGAATATAAACTACATAAATCTATTAAGTAGAATTCATTAGTTAAGTTCTCTTTATTCTATTACCTCTGTGTATGTTTGAGTGAATCCACTGGCACTAGGAGGTGTTTGCTTGAAACTACCAATATTATCCTGTTCAACATCCAAAATCACATATATTAAAATACCATTCATAAAACAATGCTATTAACATGCAATAAATTTATAATTGTTTACTAGTTACATACCTCATTGATAGGTGTACTGCAAAAATAAGTAGGTGGAGGACCAGTGTATCCAGTCTCAACACTGTGACTCTGCAATTTTATTAAAATAATAAAACTAAATTAGTTAATCTTGCATTTCAGAATTAGAATTTAATAAATTAAATTCAATGAACATGTTGACTTTTACCTGACTATCAATAACACATGTATGATGCAAAATTTCAGCCATCCTCTCCATCCCTATAGCAGCATACAGATCCTATGTAGCAACATATGGATCCTGCTTAGTAGCATACAGATCCTGCGTATTAGCCTCCTGAGTGCTAGTGGGGTCATATGAACAAATCGGCCCACAAGATTGACACACATGGGTTTGAAGGCCACTACCTGAAGAATCCCCTGGATGGCGTTGTACAATAGGGCTAGTATGATGGATGACACTCTGGGTCAAAGTGTTGATCACCTATAATGTCTCTAGGTCGACACTCTCCTTTGCAATGACATGCATAACAGTGTTCTCATGAGGCGGCCTAGCGAGAGGTCACCTCCCTTGCTGCGCAGGATCCGGCTGTGCGTCAGGCCTATCCTAAGCCGACTCCCCATCTATCCTCTAGAACTCCCTCATATCAAAATAATTTGGGATTTGGTTCAATACGAACTCATTGTATAGTTTCCTAAGAAAATATATGGGGACTTCACAATTGTTGCATGGTGGGTAATCAAAGACGAAGTACCACCTATCATAAAAATAGTTTCTAATCTCCTAGTGGTGGCACCAATGAATAGGAAACCTCTTCACATCAAGGCTAAGATTTTGATTTGTTCTAGGGTCAGTGAATAAAGAGCACAAATCACCTTTAGTAATTTTTAAATATTTTACTTGTTTATATGATAGTTTATCTGATTAATATGCCCTAGTTGCCTACCTCCTATCTTGCCATCCTGTTATTTGTTGGGTTATTGAATCTACATTTTTTAACATCTATTTCATTGAATTTGCTAGTGTCATTCTTTCTGTGGTTGAAGCATTTGGATCACTCAACCTACTGATAAGATCCTCATTTTGTTTTTTGTTGTTCTCAATTTCACTCAAATTTTGTAGAGTGCTAGGAGGGTGTTGAGGATTGGTGGGGGAGGTTGATTTTGTTGAGGAGGATTTTCTTGTTCTTATTGTTGAGGATTTCGAGGATTTGCAGGATTATTTGCATCTCCTACAAATTAAAAAAAATCAAATCTAACCTAAAATAAACAAAATCAACTTGAAACTAAGAAATTCAAAAAAAATAGCAAACAATACTTGCCTCCTACACCTCTTTGTCATCGTGGTGCCATCTTTGGAAAAGAAAAGCAACTATTGTTGATGAATTTTGTAAAATTCCTCCTCCTAGAATGCAAGCTCAAAAATGAGGGTTTTTTTCCACAGGCAGAGCAGAAAAACAAACAAGAGAAAATGAATAGCTTTCATTTTTTTTTGCTTTTAAAATGATATAGGGTATGTGTAGGATCATGATGGGCCAAAAAGTGGCAATATGATGGGTATGTGGCTGATGACTATTTTTTTACCCAAAATTTATGAAACGAAAAGGGTTTTTAAAGGACATTCTCAACTTTCCACCAATATAAATTATGCTTTACCTTGAATTTAATAAGTAATTATTATTCATTTTCTATTCAAATTATGACTAAAGTCCTAATTGACAGGCTGATTGAAAAACATCTATAGCTTTCAAACGGTTTCACATTTTTTGAATCCAAAACATGTGTCACATTCTATTCTTTGTATACTATAGGATTAAAAAAAAAAAATTGAATTTCATGAAGTTTTGACCAAGTTAAGGTGGTCAGGACATATGATTTTTTATATTTTTTAAAAAGTTGTAATACAAAATTCATAATTAATTATTTACTTGGAAAAAAATTACAAAAAAATATGCATCACATCAGGGCATGAATCCTCTACTTATATCTAAAATCTTATAAAAAAATATTATCATTTTATTGTGGTTAGGGTGGTCAGATAGACACCTACTTCTTATTTTTCCCTAAAATTTAAGTACCATTGCATTGAAATTTCAAATTTTCACCAAATAAATTTTTGTTTTTTTTTTAAAAACCTAGTAGTTTAGAAACTACATTCAATTTTCTACAAATTCTATTCTTACATATTTTTGAAATAATATAGATAAATTATTCAAATTTTTACATCAAGTTGCCTAACTCTGATTTTTCTGAATTTTTTGCCACTTAAGCGCCTGTTTTTTTCACGATGATCCTACACATACCCTATAATGTGAGTGTGTTATAACACACTCATGTTATGTCATTTCGAATCTTTTTTTGAAGTTGGCCACAAAAGTGTAACCCAACTTCATGCACCTTCCCTTTACTATGTTAAACGTTTAAGGAATAACCTCTTGAGTGTTGGAAAAATGTGTAGCAAAGGATATAATCTTATGTTTCAAGATGATGGATGTGAGATAAAAAAAAGGGTCCAAAATTGTGATTGTTGCTGGAAGAAGGAAAAATGGAAATTTTTATCAACTCAAGGGTGTTGATGGTCATTGCTTTATGAATTAAATCAATGAAAGTTGGTTATGGCATAGAAGGATGTGTCACATTAATTTTGATAATATAGTAAGAATCAATTTAGTTCAAGTAGTCCAAAGATTACAAAGCCTATCAATTTTGTCTACAAGGATTGTCAGATTGGAAAGAAAACAAGAAGTTTGAAAGGAAAAGAATGATCTACTGGATTACTGGAATTGGTGCATACAAATCTTTGTGGTCCTACAAGAACAATAAGTCTTCAAGGTGATAGGTATTTCATACTTTTTATTGATGATTATTCTAGAATGACATGGGTTACTTTTCTTAAGGAAAAATTTGAATCCCTATATAGGTTCAAAACATTTAAAGTCATGGTTGAGAATGAAATGGATATTAAGATCAAGTGTTTGAGGTTTGATAGAGGTGGAGAGTTCACCTCCAATGAATTTAACATATTTTGTGAGAATCATGGCATAAGGAGGCTCTTGTCTACCCCTAGGAATCCTCAAAAAAATGGAGTGGTTGAAAGGAAAAACAAGACTGTTCAAGAAGCTGCAAGTACTATGATGAAAGAAGCTAATCTACCGGAAGCCTACTGGAGAGAAGAAATTCATACTATTGTTTACATACTAAATAGAATTCAAGCAAAGGAAAACAATCCAAAGACTCCCTATGAGTTGTGGTATGGAAGGATCCCTACTGTTAAATACTTCAAAGTGTTTGGAAGAAAATGTTATATCAAAAGAGATAAAGGAAACTTGGGAAAGTTTGATGAAAGGTCTGATGAAGGAATATTCCTTGGATACTCTACTAAAAGCAAAGCCTACCAATGCGAGACCAAGAGATTAAGAAAGATTGTTAAAAGCACAAGTGTCAAGGTTGATGAATATTTTCAGAACTCGATGGTGATTGATGGATATGAATCAGATGAGCCTGATTGTAGAGAAAAAGAAAAGGATAAAGAAAAAAGAGTGTAGATTGAAGAGGAAGAAGCTCTAGAAAAGACACCTAGAACCCTTAAGTATGTACATAGGTATCATTTTGAAGAAAAAATCATTGGAGACAAAAGCACACATGTATTAACAAGAATTAAAGATGTTGAAGAAGAGGAAAATTTGTGTTTACTTTATGAAGTCAAACCTAAAACAATGATTGAGACATGCAAAGATGAACATTGGATGAATGTTATGGAATAAGAATTACTGTAGATTGAGAAAAGTCAGACTTGAGAACTTGTCCCAAGAGGTGCAAACAAAATAGTAATTGGATCTAAGTGGGTATTTAGAAACACACTGAATGAGAATGGAGAAGTAGTAACAAACAAGGCACTTGACTTGTGTATAAGGGTTATTCACAAGTTGAAGGAATAGAGTTTGAGGAGACATTTGATCTAGCGGTAAGAACAAAAGCTATTAGGATGTTTTTTGGATTTTGTAGCACACAAGGATTTCAAAGTTTATTAGATGGATGTGAAGTCTTCTTTCATGAATAGAGAATTGGAAGAAGAAGTATACATGAAACAACCAGAAGGATTTCAGTTATCAAACAAACCAAATATAGTCTACAGATTGAAGAAGGCATTATATGGATTGAAACAAACTCATAGAGCTTGGTATGCAAGGTTGGATAGGTATTTGATACAACAAGGATTCAATTAAGGTACCACAAATAGTAATCTTTAATTTAAAGTTGAAGAAGATCAAATTTTGATTGTAGTCATGTATGTTGATGAAATAATTTTTTGAGGCAATGAAGCTATGTGTAAGAGTTTGCAGAAGAGATGTAGAAAGAGTTTGGGTGATCCCAAAATACTAGTTTACAAATTTTGGCCAAAATGGACATTGAACTAATTTTTTAAAACTAAATCTTCACTTTCAGGAACCTATAGCTACTAAACCATAAGGAATTTGAAGATAATGCAAACTAGTGATCTGTGAAATTTTGTCTGTAGACTCTAAATATATATTTTACAAAAATTTTGGAATCAGATTGCATTTTTTTTCCATCTCCTTCGAAAAGTAGTTTTTAACAATAAACACCATTTTTAAAGAGTGATGTTCGCTACAAACAACATAACTTTTTTCCTATGAAGGATACAATTCTATTTTTTTGAATTTAGCTTTGTAACTATGATATCTAGCATGTTCATTTGGTTTCATAGTGTTTTATTTAATATTTTTTTCTTAATTAAATTTTGAAGTCAAACCAATTACAATTTTGACATAGGCGGACCATATACAACATAATTTTTTTTGTATGTATCAAAATTCAACTTTTTTTTAATGGATCAAGGACATCAATACCTATCATGATTATATTTTTTAGATTTTTTTTGATAATATACTATTTTTCCACATGTACAGAACAAAGAGATTGATTTTTTGTGAAAAACATATGTTTAATTAAAATAAAAAAATACAAATAAAACCAAAATATATTAAAATTATATTAAATGGATAACTCATTTTGAGGACTACCATCATCCAATTAGGTCTATAAATTTTCCTCCGTTTTCATCCTCAACTCGAGCTTTGAAAGGAAAATTTTTGTAGAAATTTGGTAGAAGAGGGGGAGAAGGGAAAAAAATGGGGGTTTGCTTGAACCCCCTTTTTTGAAAATTTCCTTTGTTTTCATTTAAAAATACCAAAAGGAGATGACATCACAAATGGGTTTTCTTAAAGGGGGGTTCAAGCGAACCCATTTTTGGGTTCATGTGAATACCCCCCCCTTCGAACAAACCCTTAAAAACCACAAAAATTTCTCTGGAGCATTTTTGCAATTTTCCTTCCTCAACAAAATTGTAAACTAGTATCGTGGGCTACAAATCAAACAAAGGTATATTCATTTCACAATCAAAGTATGTCAAAGAAATGTTGACAAAGTTTGGAATTGAATACTCCAAACTAGTATGTACTCCTAGGTGATCCCACAATAGTGGTTTACACTTTTTGGGACATCCTATTTTTTTGTTGAAATCACATATTTTTAGAAAATATAATGATTTAAGCCTTGAAAAGTTCCATTTAAAGGACTCTAATTGAAGAGGGTTTGATCAAACCACCTTATATCAAACCCTCTTGGATAGAACCCCACTAGTTTTAAACCATACCTATAACGGAGTCTCCTTTGCACCTATCAAAATGCTGATAAAAAACCACTTTTGATTTACCCTTTGGGGGATCAAATGAATTCATTTATTATTATTATTTTTAAGTATGTAGTCCTTATTATAAGCTTCCCAAAAATTATAATTTTAAATATATTTAATTTGATTATTATATTTATTTTTTATTTTTTGTGAATGTAGGTTTTTCATTGAAAATCAAGCTCTATGTTTTGAACATGTGGAAAAATAATAGATTAATAAAAAAATATATGAAAAATATGTCTATGGTAGATATTGATGTCCTTGATCCAACAAAAAATAAAAATTGAATTTCGATACATACAAAAAGAGTTATGTTGTATACGGTTTGCGTATGTCTAAATTGTAATTGGTTTGACTTCAAAACTTAATTAAGAAATAAATATCCAATAAAACATTATTAAAACCAAATGAAAGTGCTATATATCATATTTACAAATCTAAATTTTTAAAAAATAGAATTTTATCCTTCAGAGAAAAAAAGTTATGTTGTATATGGTGAACATCACTCTTTAAAAATGGTGTTTAATTTTAAAAACTAGTTTTCAAAGGAGATGGAAAAAGAAATGCAATTTGATTCCATTTAAAAGAAAAAAAAAATTTAGAATCTATAGAAAAAAATTCAAAAATCACTAGTTTTCATCATCTTCAAATTCCTCATGGTTTAGCATCTATAAGTGCTTGAAAGTGAAGATTTAGTTAAAAAAATTAGTTCAATGTCTAGTTTGGCCAAAATTGTAAACCAGTATTATGGGATCACCCTCGAACTATGGTTACTGTTTGCAAGTTGAGAAAGAATGATGAATCTCCTAAGGTTGATCAAAGCAAGTACAAATCAATGATTGGTGGATTGTTGTATCTAAAAACTACTAGATTGGATATCATGCATTTAGTTTGTCTTGTGGCTAGATTTCAAGAGGATCCTAAAGAGTCACATGTTACAGTAGTGAAGAGGATATTCAGATACTTAAAGGGTACTCCAAATTATGGCTTGCGATATCCAAATGATACTAACTTCACCTTGAGTGCTTACACAAATGTAGAATGGGTTGGTTGTGTTGATGACACGAAAAGTACAAGTGGTGGTGCATTCTTTCTTGGATGTAGATTGGTAGTGGCTAAGTAAGAAACACGATTCAATTTCTTTATCTATTGTAAAGTATGAATACATTGCAACAACATCTTGTTGCACATAGGTGTTATGGATGAGGAAAAATTGAAGAATATCAGAGTGGATGTCAATGATGAGCCTATTTCTATCTTCTATGACAATACAAGTGCAATCAATATTTCAAAGAACTTGCTAATGCATTAAAAAAAATATTTCAATTAGGTATCACTTTTTGAGAGACAAGGTTGTGGAGAATGAAGTGAAGCTTGAATATGTGGCTGCAAAGGATTAGATTGCTGATATATTCACCAAGGCTATTCCTAAGGATCAAGTTTTTATTATCTTTGGGAGAAGTTGGGGGTTATTACCATTCTTTCTTGAACTAGATGCATAAGGAGATGCATCAATCCAGTGGATCTCAAGATTCATTCTTTTTCTAGAATGATTTTGTTGGCTACCTCTTAGGGAGAGTAGGTAGTGGCATTTTTTATTGTTGCAGTCAAAAAAGTGTGTGTTGTTATTGTGCAGTGGTTATTGATTTGGTATAGTTTGGTGTGTGCTCCTAAGGGGGAGTACTAGGAATAGTAAAGGAAAGGTGTTGTAGAGTAGTAGCAAGCAGGTTGTTTGATGTCAAAGGAAGATAATACATAGTGCAAACATTTTAGTCCTTTTCCATTGATGTCAAAGGGGGAGAGAGAAACATGTGAAAGAGAATAAGTAATAAGGACAAGAGAGTCATGTGAAAAAGAACAAGTCATTCAAGGAGAGAGAAACAAGTAAAGAAAAAAACCTACAAAGGGGAGAGAACAATGTGAAAAATCTAAGTTATTCAGGGGGAGAAGTAATGTGAAGAGTGGCAGTGTGTTGGTATTCAAAGATGGTGTGTCTTTCATGGTTTTTCACATCATGTGTTACCATCAATGAAAAAGGGGGAGATGTTGAATTCACAAGACAATTGAGAGGGGGTGAATCAATTGTAACTTAAAACTTCAAAACCCTCATTAAAATTAAAATCCACATTCATTCATTAAACCCTTAAAATTGTTATGATGAATTAGCATGAAAAGAAAAAATCAGAAATTGAAACAACTTAACACCATAAACAAGAGAAAACTAGATTTACATGGAAGACCCAAGAAGGGAAAAACCACAGTGAGGATTAGCTCACAATATAAGTAACATCAATACTGAATACAATAGGGCTCACTACCAGAGGGCTCACTACCAAAAGAACAAAGGATCACTACTAGAAGTGCTCATTGCCAGAATAGAAAAGAAGATAGAGAAGAAATGTTACATAGAGAAAATAATCTCAATGCAACAAGGATTCCACCATAATGACATTAACACCTTCACTCTTTGATTGAAGAATTGTAGCCACCTTTTTCTCATTGCATCTAGTAAACTAACACTTGAAAGCTTGCAATGTATTACTCAATTTCACACTCTACAACTCTACACTCCACATCATTCAAATCTCACACATATATCTTTGCATCCTTCAACAACTCAACTCATACTTATACCATCTTCAACCTTGAAACCTTCTCCAAGATTGACTATGCACCTCAAATGTGCAAATTTAAATTAGGTTAGCACCAAAACACTTATGTGGTGCATAAAAGTGAATGTGGACCACATCAAAAACTAATTGGGACACAAATCAATAACGCCACACTACAACACACTTCCACAAACAATGTTTATCCTTCATATGTAGTGTAAATACTTGGTATGTCATTACCCATGTAAACACAATTAAAATTTTAAGTACATGATTCCTCAAACCCAAGGATGAGTTGCAAACCATACACAATGCTCAAACATGATCTAGAATATTCCTCAAACACCCTAAAATTGAACAAACTCCTTCACAATAACTTACAGCTAAAGAATGTACATGTCCAATACACTAAGACTACTTTTCCATACACTATTACTTAAAAACCCATATTTTGAAGCACCAAACCTCAAATCCTCTTGAATAAAGTAAACTACCAACACCATCAGTAATCTAGAATCAAAAGACTTGAAACATAGTTGTGAAGAAACGTGGAGCAAAAACATTTCTCCTAGACACCTCTCCAATGCACAATCACACACTAGTGAACAAAAATTCTATTGTACATCAATTGAACACACCAACTCTTGAATATAATACATCTAAAATCCTCTCACTAACATATTCGAATTGAACAAGTAGATCTTCAACCTAGAAGAAATGTGGAACAAAAACATAACACAAATTTGTCACATAGAACACCACTGCAACACACCATTTCCTCTTTTTATCAAAATTTTCAAAAGCACTTGGAAACAAAGAACCAGAGACACATCCTCATCATATTTAACACTTTCACAACCATAGAAAAAAACTTATAAAAGAAACACTATAGGTTGAAACCAATAGCTTTACTAATGACAACATAATGCAACTAATCAAAGCACCAACTTCTCACACTCTTGCAACTATCTCACTCAGACATCAATGACAACACAAGCTTGTTGATATCAATGACAAAACCAACTGATCATACTTGCAAAAATCTCCCCCTTTTTCATTAATTGAAATACATGATGTGAAAAAAAATCAATGACTCAACATCTCTATACCATACCAATATTTTGAAACTCATCACATTACTTCTCCCCTTGAATAACTTATTCTTCTTTAGTTGTTTCTTTCTCCTTGAATGGTTTATGAATTTATCTCCCCCTTATTACTTAATTTTTTTACATGATTATCTCCCCCCATTTGAAATCAATTGAAAATGACATAGTATTGTACTATTTATTTTCTTCCTTTGACATTGAATAACCTACTTACAATTACAAAATCAACAACCATTGCAAAGTGAAAACACACACTCTTTTGACTGCAACAATCAACAATGCCACTACCCACTCCCCCATAGAGGTAGCCACCAACATTAGTCTAGAATAAATAATGAATCTTGAGATCCACTAGACTAATGCATCTCCTTATGCATCTAGTTCAAAGGAGGGGCAATAACCCCTAACTTCTCCCAGAGATACTCAAAAGTATCCTTAGGAAGATCCTTAGTGAATATATTAGCAATTTGATCCTTTGTAGGTACATATTCAAGTTTTAATTCATTCTCCACAACCTTCTCTCTTAAAAAGTGATATCTAATTGAAATATGTTTTTCCCTTGAATGCATCATTGGATTCTTTAAAATTTTGATTGCACATGTATTTTCACAAAAGATAGAGATTGGATCATCATACATTACTTTGATATCCTTCAATGTTTTTCTCATCCATAACACCTGTGTGCAGCAAGAGGATGCTGCAATGTACTCAACCTCTATAGTAGATAAAGAAATTGAATAATTTTCTTATAGCCATGATACCAGCCTACATCCATGAAAAAATGCACCATCACTTGTTCTTTTTCTTTCATCAACACAACCATCCCAATCTACATCTGCGTAAGCACTCAAAGTGAAATTAGTATCCTTAGGATACCCCAAGCCATGATCTGGAGTGCCCTTGAAGTAAATTTGAATATCTTCTTTACTGCTGCAACATTTGACTCTCTAGTATATTCTTGAAATATAGCCATAAGAAAAATTGCATGCAAGATATATAGTCTAGTGGCAATTAGATATAACAATCCACCAATCATTAATCTATACTTACTTTGATCAATCTTAGGGGATTCATCATCCTTACTTAGTTCACAACCAGTAACCATAGGAGTACACAATGGTTTAGAGTCTGCCATTCCACACTTCTTCAATATATCTTTGACATTCTTTGATAGTGAAATGAATATACCTTTGTTTGTTTGATTGATTTGTAACCCAAGGAAGAGATTCATCTTCCCAAATATAGACATCTCAAACTCTTTTTTCATCTCTTTTGAAAAATTATTGTACATAGCTTCATTGCCTCCAAAAATTATGTCATCAACATATAAAACAACAATCATTTGATCTTTTTCAACCTTAAAGTAATGATTACTCTTTGTGGTACAAGTATTGAATCCTTGCTGTATCAAATACTTATCCAATCTTTCATACCAAGCTTTGGGAGCTTGCTTCAATACATATAATTCCTTCTTCAATCTATAAACCATATTAGGTTTATTTGATAACTAAAATCCTCCTGATTGTTCCATTTATACTTCTTCTAATTCTCCATTCAATAAAGCACACTTCAAATCCATTTGAAAAACTTTGAAATCCTTGTGTGCTGCAAATTCCAAAAACATCCTAATAGCTTCCATTCTTAACCACTAGAGAAAATGTCTCCTTAAATTCTATTCCTTCAACTTGTGAGTAGCCCTTACACACAAGTATTTCCTTGTTTCTGACCACTTCTCCATTCTCATTGAATTTTTTTTGAACATACACTTAGATCCAATTATATTTTTTTTTTCATGTCTTGGGACAAGTTCCCAAGTTTGATTCTTCTCAATCTGATGTAGTTCTTCTTCCATAACCTTTATCCAATGTTCATCTTTGCATGCCTCAATCACTGTTTTAGGTTCAACTTCAGAAAGTAAAAACATATTTACCTCTTCAACAACTTTTATTCTTGTCAGTACACTTTTTCTCTTGTCTCCAATGACATCTTCTTTGGAATAATTTCTTTGCACATACTTAGGGGTTCTTGGGGTCTTTTCTGGAGCTTCATCTTCTTCTTCAAACTATACTTCCTTTTCCTTAGCCTTTTTTTCCCTCTACAATCAGGTTCATCTAATTCATACCCAACTATCACCACTGAGTTCCAAAAATCTTCATCAACCTTGACACTTTCACTCTCAACAATCTTTCTTAGTCTCTTGTTGTAGCACCAATAGGATTTTCATTTAGTAGAATATCCAATGAATATTCCTTCATCTGATCTTGTATTAAAATTTTCCAAATGTTGTTCATCTATTCTAATATAACACTTGCTTCCAAACACTCTAAAGTATTTAATAGTAGGTATCCTTCCATACCATAGCTTAGAGGGAGTCTTTGTGTTGTTTGCTTTTGCTTGAATTCTGTTAAGTATGTAAACAACAATATGAATTGTTTCTCTCCAGTAGACTTCTAGTAGATTAGCTTCTTTCATCATAGTCCTTGTAGCTTTTTGAATAGTTCTATTTTTCCTTTCAACCAAAACTTTATAGTGTCTTCATGGTTTTAGTATCATAGGGCAAGTAACTATGGGTATGGAGTTAATTTGAAACCAAAACTTGCTCAATGGTCTTGATGTGATTCCTCTTAATGAGCCATTAAGAGGAGTGAAGAAAATCATACTTTGGGATAAATTGATTTTTCTTGTCTCATTCCCATTTCCTAGGCTCATTTATGAGCTTGGAGAAGCCCGAAAATGACTCTCACATGTGCTATCCTCCTTTGTAGGAGATCCTAGGAAGAGTGTCCAAGTAAACTCCCCATATCTCCAAAATTATCACACATGTGTGAGCATTTTTGGGGATGTGTGCTTGAAGGATGAGTGGGAGAGTGAAAAGTGCCACTCCCTCATTCAAAGATTAAATTTAGGGTTTCTTATTTGTCTCCCTTTAGAGATTGAAAAGTGTCAAAGCTCCAAACATTTGAATCAGGAACTTATCATGACATCATGATATTACCATCCCCCTTAGGAGATCCTATGCTTCAAGTGAACTAACCATGGTCTCAAGAGAAATGCAGTATGCCAAAACTCTAATACACAAACAAGAGCCTATGGTGACATTAAGCAAAAAAAATCTAAACCAACATCACCTATCAAGGACCACCAACACCTCAACCAAAGACTCAAAGAATCCGCCATGGTTTCGATATGTTGCACATCTTCAAATAGTGTCCATGCAAATTCGAAAGAATCCTTCTACAACAACAAGATCTAAGAGCTCCTCCTAGTAACATATGCAACACTAGAGAAGACCATCCATCACCAAGTGATGAATTCAAAGTCATTGCTAAAGCTCCCACTAAACTGTGACAACCAAGCTCTTAAGAATCATGAACCAACATCTGCTAATTTGAATAAACTTCAGGTCCACACATCAATATGTCCATCAAGTGGCACCAAGATCTCAAAAATAAGCATATATTACCATCATTGTCAAAAGCTTACACAAAGCAGTGTATCCAAGCTATCCATGACATCATGATACAACATGCTACATGTTCCCATAACTAAATATTCAGGCACTCAACACCATCCATCCTCTCATCTCAAAGAAACCATACCAATGCACAAGTGACCATAGACAAGGCTAGATAACAAGTCTACACTAACACTGAATCAACCTTGTGGATATAGACAGTCCACTTTTGAATTATCTCACTACATCCAATGGGTATCTAATCCACCAATCACATAACTCAAAGATCAATTACAACAAATGTAAAAAACCATCACCACACTAGAAGAAACAACATTGAGATCTCAAAGAAAATAACCCCATAGAAAACTTGGCTCAAGCACCAGATCCTTCTCAGATGAAATTCACCAATCATGTCCACAACAAGCACCATAGTCTAGGAAACTACCAAGCATCACCACAAGAGTGCTGAGTGACAAGTCACTTACCAACACTCCCATGCAAAGAAAGAATCACACCTCACATAATGAATGAAGCATGCATACAAAAATACAACTATCTCATCCAGTTACACCCCAAAAAATGGTCTAGAAAAAATAGCTTTAAATGTAGCTTCACATATTCACAAGTTTTTCTTGACCATGCAAAACCTAGAAAACCACTATGTTTTAAAACACCCATGCGCATCCACACCCACTTCACATCTGGAAACCAAAAATATGAATCAAGAAACACCATAACGGTTAATCTAGAAAAATGGATTAACATGAATGAGCATCACCATAGATTCTTTAAATGAGAATCTATAAAACCCCTCAAATCCAAAAAGCATGAATTTGAGTGATGCAAGTACAAAACATCGATGACAAGAAAACAATAGTTCAGGAACTCTAGGCCCATGTTAAGCCAACTCCAAAACCACCAACATGCACATGCATCCGAGAGAGACAAGCTATTGCATAAGCTTTTAGATCATCCAATGATCAACTCCATAGCCCACATGCAATCGGGGTAACACAAAGCTATGCCTTCCAATACCAAGAAAAAATACCCAACATAAGCACATTTCTCCATAGCTGAGAAAAAACCAAAGCTTCTCCATATTATCAAGGAGCCCCTCACATGGACACCCAATATGAAATCTTCACTGCAACACAACCATAAAGAAAATAATATTCGACGCCATGCATTAGGATTATATGGCTACCAACTCATGAGCTTCAAGTCACATTATTTCAATATTACCAACTCAAGTTTCTCCATCTTCCATATTGCATGTTTTCTCTTGGACCTCAAAGAAAAGAGCAAGAATTTATACTCACCAAAGGATCAATCCATAAATCAATTCCTTCAGATTTCCTGAAGCCTGCCACATTAAGAAATATTCACAAAAGGAATATCAAGAACTAGAAACACTAGGAATTCATGCATGCATCAACATACAAGCACATGCAATCCACATGCAAGTCCATGCAAGTACATGCAACACACATGGAAGTACATGCAAGCAAAGAGAAAATCCCAGAAGAAGGCTTTGATACCACTTGTTGAGAAATATCAGGCATCTCAGAAAGAAACATCCAAGAAAAATAGTGTCTTCAGTAACCATAATTTCTTCAGATTGTTTCAATGACACGAAATACTATACCACAAGGTGAAATCAAACATAGTTCATTTCCCACATTGACCGTTAGAGAAAAGTTAATGCTAATTAAACCAATTCCAAACAACACAATTAAACAGTTTCAATCAAGCAGAACCATTAAACACAAAAAATGGAACATAAAACATGAGGGTACATGTGCAGGATCATCATGAAAAAATAGACCCTTAAGTGGCAATTTAAAAAAAAAAAATAGAGTTAGGCAACTTGATGTAAAAATTTGAATAAGTTATCAATATTATTTCAAAAATATGTAAGAATAGAATTTGTAGCAAATTGAATTTAGTTTCTAAAATGCTAGGTTTATTTAAAAGAAAAAAACTATTTGGTGAAAATTTGAAATTTCAATGCAGTAGTACTTAAATTTCAGGGAAAAAATAAGAAATAGGTGTGTCTGACCACCCTAACCACAATAAAATGATAATATTTTTTTATAAGAATATATATATAAGTAGAGGACTCATGTTCTGATGTGATGCATATTTTTTGTAATTTTTTTCCAACTAAATAATTAATTATGAGTTTTTTATTAAAACTTTAAAAAAATCTAAAAACTCGTATGTCGACCACCTTAACTTGGTTAAAAATTCATGAAATTCATTTTTTTTTAATCCTATAGGATGCAAAACATAGAATGTGAGAAATATTGAAGATTCAAAAAATATGATACTGTTTGAAAGCTATAGATGTTTTTCAGTCATCCTATGAATTAGGACTTTAGTCGTAATTCAAATAGAAAATGAATAATAATTATTTATTAAATTCAAATTAAAGCATAATTTATATTGATGGAAAGCTAAGAATATCCTTTAAAAACCCTTTTTGTTTCATCAATTTTGGGTAAAAAAGTCGCTAGCCACATACCCTACACATACCCATCATATCGCCACTTTTTGGCCCATCATGATCCTGCACATACCCATAAACACACAAATTTATGTGGGGAAAAATCCTTTTAGGTAAAAATCCCACACTCCAAAAGCCCAAATTGCCATTGTATCATTCAACATCAGAATATAGCTACAAATACAATTCAGGCTAAGGCTTTATATAGTTTACATCTTGTTCCATTCATAGAGAATCTGACGACATAATTCCTATTCTATTTCCCTCTTCTCTCCCTCTTTTTTGGCTACACAGCCTCTTAGATAGTTGACAACACTTTCCTTGCAGAATGTTCTAGGATTTTATAACATTCGTTCTTAACCCTAACCCTAGTTACATCATTCCAATAGGAAACAGTTTGGTTCAACTTCCACAGATAAACGGTTACAATATAACTCAAACCTGTTGAGTCAATCATCATTTAATCCATTAGTAGTTGACAACCAACCATTGCTTTCCAGCTATCAATTCTCCTTCATATACCACTTGTGGTGAGGGTCCACCAAGACACACATACACTGCTTGTGAAATTCTAGAGAATCAAGATGGGAATCTACAATATTCACAATAAGTCTCCCAAAAAAGACCTAAATATTTAACTCCCAACATGACATCATGTCATCACCGCTTACCACTCCTACACACCTCGCAAAAGTCTATCAAGACCCACCACAAGGGGTGTAGGGTTAGCAAGCACTGTTGGATCGAGCACATCGCAACTGTAGGTCAAGATCACCTTTAACCAGTACAATGTGGTCCCCACAGCCACCATGACATCCACATCACTACTAAAAAACCAATGCTCAGTTAGGATCGCTATGTCACTAAAAAATTGAACTTCACAGCCTCTATCGAAGGTTATGAAATTCCTGAAACTCGTGACATGTTGATAAGCACGAGAAGCCCAATATAGGTAAGTCAAAGTTATGAAAATTCATAACCATGTGACATAGGTTTCAAAATTAGGATTTTCAGCAATCCCATGACATACAAGCTAAATAAGGGAAAAATGCAACTGCTCTAGGAAGTCGATCAGGCTAGTAACTTTGAGTCACATTTTTCATTAGATAGCACTCCATGAAAATAGGTTTTAGGATCACTATAAAAAAGGAAGCTACAACTCATTGCAAACTTTATTTTAGGGCTATAATCCAAGGAAGCAACTACTCCCTAAACTGAAAACAAAATAAAATAATATTACAACATGATATTCCTACTATTTGAATCTAACAATGAAGCTCAATCCTTTTGATGATTGCAGTCCTAACTTTTCCCTTCTCTTTTGATGATTGCAATTATACTTGACAAATCTTTTTTAACTTCTTCAAAATTCTTCTTTGTAGATTACTAGCTCATTACTTTAAAAACTCAAGAACTTTTTCCTTTGGTTCGCTATCTCCAACAAATAGTTAGGCTCACTCTTCACTTCCCATCTATCACAAAAACATGATGAAATTAAATACAAACAAAATATTCCACTTTTTCTCTTTCTCTTTCAATCACTTACATAAACATCATAATGCATTACAAATCCATGACTCAACCACACAAACTAGATCAACTAATTTAACAATTTAAAGATGATTTTACATTGATTACATTACATATATCAAAATACAACAAAAAATATTATAAATACAAGTTAACAAAAGATAAGCAATCCACATGAAATGTGTAGAGGATAAGAGAAATTAGACTACACACAATACTAGGAAGAGGAACATGCCTTGTGGATTTCAACAGACAATTAACCTTATCCTAAATAATCTTCACAATGCTAGTCTTCAATGAACATCATGCTTCACAAATTCAAATTAGGTCGACCTTAGGCAAGAAAATATGAAACTTGTAGCATGTTGGCCATCATAACATTAGCGATACACATGAAAGATTAACCATTACTTTCACTTCTCCTAGATGAGTTATCATGACCCATGCAAAACATTAAAATACTTCTTGAACCCCATGCAACCTTGAACTTATGGCACACAACTTCAACATATCTCAGTCAGCTAGGAAAAAGCATAACCTAGCAACACCTTCATTTCAAACCACAACCTATTCTAAAGAAACCAAAAACATCTTGTAGAGAAACATAAAGAATCACATGATACTCAAGAGAACTCTCATACAATAATTTCACACTTCATATAGCAACAAGATGGCACAAGCCGAAATACATGAAACTAGCCACTAGATAACACAGTCTTGAACTTTGTCACATACAACTTTCTTTGCAGAAGGACTAATGACATGAAACTTTGGATGTAACAAGTCATCCCAACACAACAAGCTTAAATTCTAATCTTCACAACCATATCTATAAATGCAGAGGAATGTAGAGCCTAACTTTGCACCTTTGTGAGTATCCTCACAAAACCAACATAATCTTCAAATAGTCACTTTCAAAACACCTTTGTTGTAACAAAATTGAATTGAAAATTAGCTAACACATGCTTTGACACATCATGAATCTATCTTCCAAACCATAGGAGCAAAGTATCACTGATAGAGAAATGTGGATCATCTCTTTGAGACTCTAGCACTTAAACAACTAGACTACAAAACTCTTTTGAAAACACTGCCAATAAAAAAGTAACAATCTCAAACATACTTTTGACATCAATGATAACCAAGCTTATCAAGTTGAAACAATCTCTCCCTTTTTTATTGATGGAAAAACCATCCTCACAATTCTTTGGTGTACAATCTATCTCCTTTAATTTCTCCCCCTTAGGGCACAAGGTCTCCCCTAAGTTGCACAATGCATACTTTCTCCCCCTTTGACATCAAGGACAAAGGGAAAAATTCTCTCCCTCTTTGAAGCACAATTATCCTCTTCAAACTCTCCCTTTAGTGTATATTCTCTCATTCTTGAAGCAACTTATAAGCTCCCCCTATCAACAACAACCACTACCTACTCCCCCTCAGAGGTATCCACCATCGATACATGAATAAAGATATAGCTTGAATTAATCCCCTTGGACACATGCACCAATTATGAAAATATCACAAATAAGGATGGGAAATTACCCCTAAATTCTACTAGAGATACTCAAATGTATCCTTTGCAAGTGCCTTTTTGAAAATATCTATAATCTAATCTTTTGTAGGTACATATTCCAAATTCACTTCTTTATCTACAACCTTCTCTCTCAAAAAGTGATACCTGATTTATATATGCTTGATTATAGAATGCATTACTAGATTCTTTAAAATATTGATAGCACTTGTGTTATAAGAGAGAATATGAATAGGCTCATCATACCATATCTTGATATCCTTTAATTTTTTCTTCATCCATAACACTTGTGTACAAAAAGATGTTGCAACAATATACTTTTCCTCTATAGTTGATAAAGATACTAAATATTTTTTCTTACTATGCCATGAAACCAATCTACCTTCAAAAAGTAAAGCATTACCACTTGCACTTATTTTATCATTGACACAACCAACCCAATCAATATTAGTGTCTACAATTTGATCAAAGTCTTTACCTTTTGGGTACAATAAGCCATAATTTAGAGTACTCTTCAAATATCTAATGATTCTATTGACTACCTTCAAAGTAGTTTATTTAGGATTATCTTGAAATATTATAACAAAACATATCACATGCATGATATAAGGTCTTGGAGTAGTTAGATACAATAGGCTTCCAATCATAGATCTATATAGCTTCTAATCAGATAGGGGAGACTCACCATCTTTTCTCAAATGCCAACTAGTAAAAATGGGAGTACTAACTAGTTTACAATCTTCCATACCAAACTTCTTCAACATCTCTTTGACATAATTTTCTTGAGAAATAAAGGTACCATTACTTATATGAGAAATTTGAAGACCAAGAAAGAAAGGTAACTCACCAATCATAGACATGTCAAATTCCTTCTACATCTCTTCAACAAACATCTTGCACATCTCATCATTTCCACCAAATATTATATCATCAACATACATAACAACTATCAAAATTCTATCATCCTCAATCTTGAAGAAAAGATTACTATCTATGTTACCTTTCTTGAATCCTTGTAGAAGAAAGTACTTATCTAACCTTGCATACCAAGCCCTAGGAGCTTGTTTCAGACCATACAATACCTTTTTGAGTCTACACACCATGTTTGGTTCATCTGATAACTAGAATCTGTCAAGTTTCTCTACGTAGACCTCTTCTTCCAAACCTCCATCCAAGAAGGTTGAATTGACATCCATTTGATAAACCTTGAAGTCCTTGTAGGAAGAAAATGGAAGAAACATTTTAATCACTTCCATTCTTGCTACTGGAGAAAAAGTCTCCTAAGAATCAATTCTTTCTACTTGTGAATAGCCTTTAAAAAGTAGTCTTTCTTTGTTTCTTACAACTTCTCCTTCCTTATTCAATTTATTCCTAAATACCCACTTTGTTCCTATCACTTTTTTGTTCACAGGCCTTGAAACCAATTCCCAAGTATGAATCTTCTCAATATAATTCAACTCTTCTTCCATTGCTTGAATCCAACCTTCATCCTTGCTAGCATCAACAAAATTTTTTGGTTCTATCTGTAGACATCCAAATTTGGACATTTAATTTATCCAAATTTATCACTTTTCATCTAAACATCCTCTTATTCGAGTTAATTAAGTAATATTACTATTATTTAATTAATATCCTTAATTCTGCCAAATCCCTAAGATATTTATTAATTAAATACCTTACCCTCTTTAATCCCCTTTTCATCAAATGAATTAAATAAATATTACATTTATTTAATTCCTCACATGTCATTTTCATCTAATTCTAATCCATCTCCTAATTTCTTCATTAGGGATGTGCACATGTCTAATCCTTGATTATGATGTATCACATTCTCCAACTTTTGCAAGTTGGCTTCTAATCCTCATTTATCTTCTAATTACTGGTTAATTAATCTTAATCAGTACTTTGGTCAACTCTTCCCCCCCAAGGAATTTTTAATTCTTTTTTATTTATCCTAGATTCCCCTCCTTTATATGTGAATTTTTAGTTTACATTCTATCCTTCCAAGGCTTCTAGAACCTTGGACTTGTCACAATCTCCACATGTGACCAAGTCCCACCCTTTTGGAGCCCACCTTTTATCCTCTAGATCCTCCTAGGAATATGAATTTTTAATTCATATTTATATCCCCAACCACTTTTCCTTTTTCCATGTAGATTTTTGAGGAATTCCAAAATTTCTCAAATGTCCCTTTCACTCCCACTTGGGGACAAAGAATCCCTTTTTGAGGAAATCTCCTTACTCCCCAAGGTGCTTGTCCTTCCTCCACCTCATGTACTTTTTTGACACCTCACTTACACCCCATCTTCTCTTGGCCACTTCACCATCCACATGTCAAGATGTGAGGGCTTGTGGGTTCTCAACCCACCATAGCCCTTCATCTTGGCTTTGTTGGATGCATCTTGACCGTTGAATTCTCTAGAGAATTCAAATTCTCCTATAAATACCCCCTTCTTAAGGGCATTTTAGAACACTTAGCCATTTGATAACTACATGCTGCCAATTTGCATTCTCAATTATTTTACTATCATCTAGCTATCCATTCTAATCACTTTGCATATTCAATCTTGCATTTAGTCACTCAAGAAACCATCTAAGGAGCACACAAAATTATCCCAAGCAAAGGCCAATCAAGGAGACATCAACAACAAGGAAGGTGAAATGGTTTTTATCTTGTTTTATCTACTTTCCTCCTTGTTTTATCACTCTTTAGGCTAATCTTGAAGTATCCTTAGTCTTTTATCACTTGCATTTTTAAGTTAATTTGCATGTTAGAGTAGGGTAAAATTCTTAGGATCACATTTCTGGCACGCCCGGTGGGACCCACAAACGGGTTCTTGCATTTAACCTCCCTTTTTGCTAAGAATTTTGTAGAAAAAATTCACAGAAAGGCGGCAACGCCCTCTATTTTACTGTAGAAAGGTAGCAGTGCCCTCTGTTTTACCGCAGAAAGGTGGCAGCGCCTTCTTGTCCACTGCAGAAAGGCGGCAGTGCCCTTTGCTTTACCGCAGAAAGGTGGTAGCACCCTCTTGTCCACTACAACAAGGTGACAACACCCTATGTCTGTTAATTTCATGTTTTTTAAATAGTTTGTTATAGTTAGGTGTGTACTTAGAAGGTTTTTCTAACACTTTTTTGCAAAAGGGCATACAACTTTCTCTTTTTTTTAAAATAAAATAAAAAAATAAAAAAAAAAAAAATTCCTGTGGAGGGGTGGATATGCCCTTTTATTTTGAAGGTCTCTTTTTCTCTAATATCTTGCTGCAGAAAGGCGGAAGCGCCCTCTAACCTTTTGCTGCAGAAAGACGACAGCGCCCTCTGCTTTACCGCAGAAAGGCGACATCGCCCTTATTTTGCTGCAAAAAGGCGACATCGCCCTTATTTTGCTGCAAAAAGGCGGTAGCGCCCCCATTTTGTTACAGAAAGGTGGCAACGCCCTCTAATTTTTTGCAGAAAGGCGGCAGCGCCCCTGTTTTGCTGCAGAAAGGCGGCAACGCCCCAAAACAACACAGTTTGGAAGGTAAAACAGTCATTTTGGCTTCGTTTTTTCTCTCGCTTTTTGCTATTTTTAAGTAGTAACTCTCTAACATTGTTTTGGAAAGAATATTGATATTTTTTGCTAACGTTTTGCAACATATTAGGGCATAATTGACCAAGAACGAAGAAAAAGACAGCTAACATTTGTTTGCAGGGCCATCTATTTGATCAGATCTGCAAAAAATTATCCTTGTTGTTTTGGAACATAGTCTAATCATGGGGAGTAAACTTCATTGCTTGCTGTGATTATTTATTCTTGTGTTACCCAAGGGGGCATTAATTTGTTTTCACTTTCCCCTTGCACTTTGTGTGAGTCTGGGGAGTAGTTGGAAGCAGTTAGTGTCTTCTTTTTAGTGAGACCTGCTTGGAGATTTCATCACCCCAAGGGATGATTCCAATCACGTGTGCCAGCGGAGTATATAAAGGGGGGAGAATGAAAGTTGTACCCCAATCTAGTCACGTCGTAATTGGTAGAGCGTTGAAGCTAGGGTGATACCTAGATAGACGTGAAGAGTTGGTCTGAGCCTTTCAGTATCTTGTTGGGTTCCCGACTCACGCTTGTGATGGAATGGTGTTCACGGTTGTGCCTCACGTACCGAGAGTATATCGAGGACTCCCTAGAAGCCTTGTGCATCCTAGATTAAGACCTTGCCTGGCCATACCCTTAATATTAATCATAGGATTGTGCTTGCTTGAAGTGTTTTCTTGTGAAAAATCTATCAAATCTTTGATACTTTGGCCTTACTTTATCATTTTGTGTCCTTGCCATAGACATTGCCATCAAAACCAAACTTTGTCTTACTACAGAAAGGTGGCAACGCCCTCTGTTTTACCGTAGAAATGTGGTAGTGCCCCTGATTTTGCTGCAGAAAGGTGGCAGCGGCCCTGTTTTGCTGCAGAAAGGCGACAGTGCCTCTGATCTTGCTGTAGAAAAGCGACATCACCCCTGTTTTGCTACAGAAAGCTATCAACGCCCCTGATTTTTGTTGTAGAGATGCGAATTTTCCCTCCTGAGCACCCGAAATCGTCCCATTTGGATCTATTTAGCACCATCATTTAATCATTCCCAACCATTATCTCATCATCCTAAGCCTCTATTTTGTTACTCTAAGCTTCTCAAGACCTCCCTTTGATCCATTTTAACCTCCATCTTATCATTCTGAATCTTTGTTTAACCATTATAAATCCCCATTCATTCTTTGCAATCATCTCCAATCCACCCATTCATTCTAATTTCCTCATATTTCATTCAAAGGTCCATACCATCACCTAGTGAACATTGTAACTTTACCATTTCCATCACCAAACACCACTCATAACCAAACCTCCTTAAACTTGCTTTACAAAGTGGTTACCCAAATTGACCATAGCACTTGAATTTGATTATTAGTCTTTAACTTTGACCCCAATCAATTCACTTCCATCTTGAGGTGAATTTGGTGTTGTAAGTTATCATCCTCGGCCCAATCAATCCATTCCTATCTTAAGGTGGATTCGGTGCCATAATCATCCTCTTAATCAATCAAAGCTCTAGGTCACTAAGGGTAACTTCCTTTGATCAAGGTTAAGGTCTCTCTCTCACATCTTTCATCATCCAACCATACCCATCCAATCATCCAAATCTATCAAAACCAATCATTCTACCCAATCAACCAAATCACATCCGTTCAACCAATGTTGTCCTATTGATCTTAATAATCTAATCCAATTTAATCAAAGTCCAATCTAGCCAATCAAAATCAATCCCATCACATCATCCAATCATCCTAATCTAAGCTTTTGTCCAATCCTGATCCGAGCTTGACCAAAATCCTGATTTGAGCTTTAATCCGTTCCCATCCAAAATATTTTATCCATCCTCTTTATCTTGTCATCATCATGAATCCTCATCCTCCATCAATAGTGGTCAAGGGAAACCCTAATTATGTTGACGATGATAATGAAAGTCTTGTCAATCAAGAAGTATACAACATAGATCCCCTTGACACTATCATATCTAGTAAGTTTTCTCCACCCACTTTCCAAAATCCAATTACTCCTATGAGCTATCCCATTATGTCTTCATCCATACCTAATCATGCTCCTTATGCCACCTTTGACAATGGATATCCAGTATCTTCTTCATCCCTATATTTTTCATGTCCTTCATTTACATCATCCTCTTATACAACATCTACATCCTCTTATCCTAATTTTCCATCCCAATACTCCTATTACAATTCCCCATCCATGTCCCCCTATCGTAATCCTCTTTCCCAATCTTCCCATACTAATCCTACATCCACACCCTTTTACCTTAATCCCACATCCATGTCTCCTCATCCTAATCCACCATCCCAATACCCTTATTATAATCCATCCCCCACATCATCTTGTCCCACTACACCACCTATATCATCTTGTCCTAATCTGCAATCCATGTCCCCCTATCTTAATTCACCACTCCAATATCCTTACCTTAACCCTCCATCCAATCCTAGTCCTCCATCTACTCCTAGTCCTCCATCCAATCCCATTCATCCATCTACTCCTAGTCCTCCATACAATCCTAATCCCCCATCTACTCATAGTCCTACATTCGATCCCATTCCTCCATCTAACCCTAGTCCACCAATCCATAATCCCTCATCCATTTCTACCACCCCAGCCAAGCCAACCATATGCAAGTCTCTCATTTCAGAAGTTCTCCAAGGACTCATTACAAAGAAGCCATCCCCAACTCCACATCTTGAAGTCATGGAACCATGCCATCTAGATCCATCATCCACGGTCACTAGTGATGGGACCCTCCTCCATACCACAGCTATTATTGACGTTACCACCCCTAGTACTACTCAAACCATTGAAACCATTGAACCCACTAAATCCATTGAACCCCCATCTCCTACTCCAAGAACCACCGAATCCATCAAAGACACCCAATTCCAATCCACTCCCTCTACTCCTAGATCCACCCAAATGCAATCCACTCCTCCCACTCCTAGTAGCACCAAAACCCATTCCAATGAACCTCATGAATCTTTCATCCCTCCATCTTTCCCACTTGAAAAGTCCCAACAAGACTCCGTTACCATGCCTCCTACACACAATGAGTCACGCCAAGAGTCTAATCCAAAGCATGCTAGCATATCCCATTCTCCATATCAAGATCCTACCATCCCATCTAGTCCACCTCAAGATCACAGTCCCCCATCCATTCCATCTCATGATCCCCTTGTCATTCAAGCTTCCACTGCTCCATCTCCATCTTTATCGCATGAGCCTACTACCACAAATCCAGATCCTATCATGGCCCCTACCCCCTCTCTTGATGCTACTATCCCATCATCTCCTTCTCATGATCCCCCATCATCGCCTAAAAATGCTATCCCCACACCGCTTGCATATCCCCTTGGTCCTCTCACATTCCTCCATGGTGGTCTCCTCGCAGAAGAAAAACAAAGCATATACACCAACCTCCTCTTCCACCTCATAATGAACTCGCATCATTCTTTGAGAATAACAAAAATACTGTCCTAGATTGAATACTCAAGAGAATGAACTATCAAGGAAAAGGTTTAGGCCTTCATGAGCAAGGTATTATAGAGCCCCTCCAAGCTAAAGAACATTTGTATCCGCAAGGTCTTGGATGTACTACTCATGACTTGCAATCCAAAAATGTTGGTACAACCTCTAGACGTCCTCAATGAGCCTTTTCCAAAAGAAATATCGCCTCTTCCCATCACCCCACCAGATCATATGTGGCCATCCCTCCTTATCGTATCACCTCAAAACAACTGCCCATCTTCCTCCTTCATCTGCTTCCATCCATTTTGGGTCCTTACATCCCTCCATCTACCATGCCCTTGTTTCCTCTAGGTCCTACGCCTATTTTGGGCAGATATCCCAAAATCACCTCCTCCATCTCCTCCTATCCATCCTTTCATCCATTCATCACCTATCCATCTCATCCATCATAAACATCCCTCTCACATACCCCATAGTCAGATCAACAAAGGCACTTACCTAAACATCCTCCATCTACACATAATCCCCATACCCTACCCCCATCACTCCACATCATCCATTTCCTCACACCCATCCCATTGCTACTAAAAGCACTTTGGTTGTTAAAGAAAAAATGCATCAATCTAAACATCCACATGAATCAAAAGCTTCCCATGTCCCCTCTAAAAGACATGTTAAAGCAAAGCAAAATCAAATTTGGCCGCAAAGGCCCACCAAAGCAAAGATCAAAACCATGTGGATCCCAAAGAAAAAAGATGCAATGCCATCACATGAAAAATCTGTAAGAACATCCAAAATCGCTAATCCAAAAGCTCATCATACACCCCTTTCATCTCCTAAGTCTATTTTGGGTCCTTATGTCCCGAAATTCACCATTCCATCTCCTCCATTATCCCCACATTCTCCATCCCTTAATCCTATTATCTTTTCACATCCACCAACACATGTGCCAATCTTGGTCCTGAACACATCTCCCCATCACATATCCACCCCATCATTCTATCCATACCCTTTCCAGTATCCCATCCATTATCCCATGTATCAACCCCAGCAAATCCCTCTAATTCATCCTCATGCATAATCCATTTATCCTCATAAGGTTGTACCAACATCCAATAGTCGGTTTGAACATGGGCTCTTACTACCTCATATAGAACTTGATGCTTGAAGTCCTTCATCCATACCCCCTTATCCACATCCCTATCCTTATCCATTTTCATCCCCCTACTATCCAAAAATTCAAAAAAGTCCAAAAAAAAAAAAAAATAGCAAAGAGAAATAATTCGTCCAACGGTGAAAACTTGGCAAACAAGCACCTTGGATAAGTACCATGATGAAAACCTGGCAAATAGGCGTCATACGTAAACCCCCATCTGTACTTGGGGGCAACTTCCTGATATGCATTCCCTCCATCCGCTATGCTTCCAGCTATGCACCCATCTTCCCGTTATCTGTCCTCTTCATAAATCCCCCCATCCCACCTATCTTCTGCATCCTACCATCATATCCCATTTATCTCCCATTCCCTCCATCCTTCTTGTGATCTTGATCAAAATAGGGGCACCTATCTATGCATGCTTTAGACACCTATTGGTATACATTCCCTTCATCCATGCTCTATCATATTCCTTTGCCACCCATCCTATCCTCATCTAGTTATCTCCTTTATCCTCCCATCCACTTGTCTTTTATCCCTCATGCCTCCTCATATATGACATATCTAGAGTGGGGGCATCTGCTTCCTTTGTGGCATAATCCTTGGAGACATCATCTATCCTAGCATCCCTTTCATCTCCCAATCCTTCTGTCCCTATCCATCTATCAGAGCATCCCTTCCATCTCCCCATCCTTATCTTCGTATCTATCTATCCTAGCATCCCTTTCATCTCCCAATCCTTATATTCCCGTCCATCCAAACAACCCCTTCCATCCCCCATCCCTATATCTCTATCCATTCTTTCATCTTTATCCTTATCCCATCTCACAATCCCTTGTCATTGGTATCTGGCTATAGGCCTACCCCCATGCAACCCAATGCCATTTATCTCATCATAATCACCCTTGCTTCTCTTGCACATTTTTCTAATCTTCTATCACTTTTTATCACTCATCTATTTATCATATCATCCTCCCAAGTCATTTTAATGCTTTGGATAACTATCCCATTCCTGAGCTTTATGTGATCGTCATCATCCTATCCAATCCAACAGGTCTATCCTATCTTGTTGTATCGATCCCATCTTTTTATCCACTTATCCTATCATCTTATCATCCTTTATCCATTGTTTTCCTTTGGTCTTGATGAACTATGTTGCCTCTGCACTTTCACGTAGGCAAGGTCGATCATTTGATCCGCCCCCGGGGTTCCATCATCGATCTTCATTGTCCACTTTTCTCTTCTATTGTCTATCATTAGTCTTTCTTCTTTTGTCCATCCTATTTTTACCATCCATCAAGGTCTCCATCTTGGTCAATCATCCACCTTTCATCGAACTAAGAGAGCTTTGCGCTTTCACATAGGCAAGGCTAATCTTTGATCGGCCCTCGAGCCCCTAGGTCTTTAAGGTGTGTCAGTCCCATGTCTTGTCTTCCTTGTGTCGTGCCATCAAGCTATGCCCTTATCTAGCCAGTTATTCACAAACAAGACTCACTTGTATCATGAGATCCAATCGATTTTGAACATCCCGCGTCATAATGATCTTTTAGTTTAGTATCCGTCATCTTTGGTCTCAACAGGATGCATCCTTTCTAACATACCTCATCAATCCCATCTATCCCCTTGATCCTATGGCAAAGGACATTTGAAATTGCTTGCGATCTTTTGAAACTTTTGGATTTTGTTTATCATTTCAGCTCCCTATCATCACTTGTCAAGGCCGCCATGATCCATCATATTATGGTGTGTTTTGATTGGTCAACATAGGGGCATATCTTGATCTTTTGTTTGATTGTGTCTTCTTGGTTGTCCCACATAGTACCCACCAAGATCCCTGAGGTCTTGTGTTATAGTGGGGCATCCTTTTGTGCTTGTGGTTATCTCAATACCTCGCCCGACCAAGGTCTTTGTGACTTTGGGGTGTTGGGATAGCCTTCTTGTCTGTTGTATTTTTTTTATGCATTAGACACTAACCCACCTTGGTTCTTCATACCTTGGTGTCTTGTATCTTATGCTATAGCAAAAATCAGTGCTCCGAAGATGGCAAATTGCATTAGGATTGCATTTCATTTTCCATTTCATCATCTTTCATTTATCCCCCATCCCTTCATCCTTCTTCACCAATCCCCCCATCCCTCCATTTTTTTCCCCCTATCTCTTCACCCTCTCTCTTGCCCCCCTCGCTGGTGGCGGGCGCAGCTTGCAGTGACAGAGCGCCAGGCAGGTGGAACTGACCGCGAGGGCTCACACCAAGAGGGCGGGCGCGGGCTGCGGCTCAAGCTGTATGGCGTGCGCTCTACCCGGCATGGCAGCCCGATGCCGAGAAGTGGCCGGTTCGGTTACGGTTTGGCGGCGCCTTCCCGAAATGTACTGGCGGCAACAACAGTGATGGTAGCCCTATCCCGCCAACCTTTAACCCCCAAAATTTGCATTTTTACTATCTTTTTCAAAAAACCAATTCCGACCCATTTTCTTATTTTTCCTAACGGAGAAAACCCATGTGTTGAAATTTTCAACATTGATTTTTGATTTTTACACCGAAACTTCTGAAGGCCATAACTTTTGACTCAGGTGTCCGTTTGAGCTGAAATTTGATGGGTAGTTGCATTACGAGATAACGAGTGGATTTTCAACTAGTTTGTTTGAAAGCCGTTAGAACCCGTTTTGGCACATTTTCGGGGCCTCAAACTTTTATCTTGACCCTCAAAATCCCAATTTAGTGTTTTTTCCAGCATTTTAAAAAATTGTTCACTCATAACTTGAAATGCATATCTCAAATTTGGGATGTTAGTTGGAAAATTCATCCTATCTCAATATTGGGTATTTGTTAGAAAAAATTTGGACTCCCAAAAGTATATCTGTGAAGTTTCCTAAAATGGCAAAATTTGACAATTTTTGAAAATTGCCAAATTAGGAAAAATCTGTTTGTCAACCCTTTACGCCCTTTAAACCTCGGAACTCGGTGTAGAATCAATCCAATCATATCCTTCAATCATTATAGTCTTCAATCCAATCCTCATCTGAGCTTTAATCTTATCCCAATCTGAGCTTAACCACACCCCTAATCTGAGCTTTAGTCCATCTGCAGTCCAAATCTTTGGTTATCGAACCAAATCTTAAGATCCTTCACTCCATCTCACATATCAATCTCCTCCTCATCTGTTCAATCTCGTACAAAACACCTAATCAAATCCTTGTTCTTGTCCCTAGTCTCATTACCAGCCTTGACCCATCATCATCATCATCATCCATTAGTATCCTTCCCTATCCCTTTGGTGTTGTTTTGGGATGTATCCTTCCCTCATCAACAACACTTTCATCATCATCATCAGGTGGTATTCTTCCCTATCCTTTAGTGGTGTTTTGGGATGTATCCTTCCCTCATCAATACCACTCAGTGGGATGTATCCTTCCCTATCCTCGTGTTGTTTTGAGATCCTTCATTCCCTCATTGACAACACTCCATCCATCATCAACCCATTTTGGCTTGTACCTTGACTGGGGCAACATCACCTTTTGTCCTAAAATCCATTTGTGCTTCATCGATCTCCTATCGCTTCTCTTACTCTCTTACCCATCACCTTGCATCATCTTCCTCATCTCCCCTGCATCACATCATCTATTTCGAGAGCACACACGTGTTCTCTTCAACCCGCATGTCCTCTCGAGGGGGCATCCTCAATCCCTACTCTTCATCTTCACCCCCATCGTCTTTCTTCCTAGTCATCCCTTTGATGACTAGGGCATCTTTTCCAATCTAACCATCTCTTCTAGGTTCTATATTTTAATATTCTTTGAAATGATGCTACTTCGTAACACCATCTCAAGAGGGCAAAATGTAGACATCCAAATTTGGACATTTAATTTATCCAAATTTATCATTTTCATCTAAACATCCTCTTATCCGAGTTAATTAAGTAATATTACTATTATTTAATTAATATCCTTAATTCTGCCAAATCCCTAAGGTATTTATTAATTAAATACCCTACCCTCTTTAATACCTCTTTTCATCAAATAAATTAAATAAATATTACATTTATTTAATTCCTCACATGTCATTTTCATCTAATCCTAATCCATCTCCTAATTTCTTCATTAGGGATGTGCACATGCCTAATCCTTGATTAGGATGTGTCACATCCTCCAACTTTTGCAAGTTGGCTTCTAATCCTCATTTATCTTCTAATTACTGATTAATTAATCTTAATCAGTACCTTGGTCAACTCTTCCCCCCAAGGAATTTTTAATTCCTTTTTATTTATCTTAGATTCCTCTCCTTTATATGTGAATTTTTAATTCACATTCTATCCTTCTAAGGCTTTTAGAACCTTGGACTTGTCACAATCTCCACATGTGACCAAGTCCCACATTTTTGGAGCCCACCTTTTATCCTCTAGATTCTCATAGGAATGTATATCCCCAACCACCTTTCCTTTTCCCATGTAGATTTTTGAGGAATTCCAAAATTTCTCAAATGTCTCTTTCACTCCCACTTGGGGACAAGGAATCCCTTTTTGAGGAAATCTCCTCACTCCCCAAGGTGCTTGTCCTTCCTCCACCTCATGTACCTTTTTGACACCTCATTTACACCCCATCTTCTTTTGGCCACTTCACCATCCACATGTCAAGATGTGAGGGCTTGTAGATTCTCAACCCACCATAGCCCTTCATCTTGGCTTTGTTGGATGCATCTTGACCATTGAATTCTCTAGAGAATTCAAATTCTCCTATAAATACCCCCTCCTCAAAGGCATTTTAGAACACTTAACCATTTGATAACTACATGCTGCCAATTTGCATTCTCAATCATTTTACCATCATCTAGCTATCCATTCTAATCACTTTGCATATTCAATCTTGCATTTAGTCACTCAAAAAACCATCTAAGGAGCACACAAAATCATCCCAAGCAAAGGCCAATCAAGGAGACATCAACAGAAATGAAGGTGAAATCATTTGTATCTTGTTTTATCTACTTTCCTCCTTGTTTTATCACTCTTTAGGCTAATCTTGAAGTGTCCTTAGTCTTTTATCACTTGCATTTTTAAGTTAATTTGCATGTTAGAGTAGGGTAAAATTCTTAGGATCACACTATCTTTGATAGAAGGAAAAAGTTTATTTGTTCACTTGTCTTTGCAAGCATTATTTTGGTCAACACTCCTTCATTCTTATCACCAATGATTTGAAATTTAGAATGATTTCTTTGAACATATTTGGAAAGAGTCTTAGAGTGATTTTTTACATTTTTTTCCTTTTATTAAACTTATTCTTCTTCATAATTTGAGTAGGGAGGTGCATTAGATCCAGAGTCTTCAATTTCATTCATATTTTGATGTAGATCTTCAACAACCTTGACATTTTTACTTTCAAGTATTCTTCCCAATATTTTTTTGTAGCACCTATAATCCTTAAATTGAGATGAATATATTAGAAATACACCTTTATCAGATCTTGAATCAATTTTTCCCAAAGCATCTTCATCTCTTTTTATGTAGCATTTTCTTTCAAAAACTCTAAAATTCCTGACATTTTTTAGGTCTTCCATAACATAACTCATATGGAGTCTTAGTGTTGTTCAATCTTAATAATCCTCTATTTAGAATATATACTACAATATGAATTTATTTTCCAATAAAAATGAAGAGTATTTTCTTCCATTATCATGGTCCTTTCCATCTCTTGAATAGTCATATTATTTCTTTCCACAACTTCATTTTTTTGAGGAGTTCTAGTAGTAGATAAATGCCTTTTTATTCCATGTTTTTCATAAAAGTCATTGAACTCATTTGAAGTGAACTCACCTCCTCTATCAAACCTCAAAAATTTTATCTTTGCATTAATTTCATTCTCAACCATTGATTTGAAAATATTGAATCTACTGAAATCATCAGATTTATCTTTTGAGAATGTTACCCATGTCATCCTAGAGAAATAATCAATAAAGAGCATGAAATACCTTTCTCCATTTAGACCTTTTGTTTTGGTAGGTTTGCAAAAATTAGTATGTATCAACTCCAAATGTCTACAAGAAAAATATTCTATGGATTTGAAACTTATCCTTGTCTACTTACCAAATTGACATTCCTTGCACAATGTAATTGTAGGCTTGATTATCTTGGGTATATCTCTTATCGCATGCAATGAGATAATCTTCACAATATTTTCAAAGTTGATGTGTCTCATTCTCCTATGCCATAGCCAAAATTCACTTGCATGTCCCTATAGAAAATTTCTCCCATTGAAATCCCTTAGGTTGTATATGTCACCACTTGTCCTAGATCCTTCATAGACCAATTGACCTAACTTTTCTTTTCTGATTTCACATCCACTTTTATTGAATCCGAGATTGTATCCATTTTTACACATCTAAATCACTCTAAGAGGATTGGGTTGGATACCTTTTACATATCGAACATCCTCTATTCTAGTCTTTCCATCAATACTTATTGCACCTTTTCTATAGATCTTCACTTAAGTATCATCTCCAAACTTGACTATGTCTCCATTCCACTTCACAAGTTTGATAAAATTTCTCCTATATCCTGCCATGTGGTTAGAATAACCACTATCAATAACCCATGAGTTTTCCTCATAATTTACATGAAAATTAGTACACACCATACTTGTATCTCTATATTTATCATTAGTCTTCTTGGCAGCCAAGAACATGATTTCATCTACATTATCTAGACAACTAGAATTGTCATCTTTTGCAAAGTAGGAATCTTCCATTGGGTAGAGACTCTTCTCAACCTTATTCCTTCTAGGCTCTTTGTTTCTTTTTTTAGAATATTTCAAGGGACATTTAGAATCAAAATGACCAACCTCTCTACACTTGAAAAATTTGAAAGGTATCTTACCTTGTACCTCTCTTCAACTTTCTTACAAAATTTTCATCCTGTTCATCAAAGTCACTACCTAGATTAGATTCTTCATATATTTCTTTCTTGTTAGCTTCGAAGGTTGCTTCCTTCTTTGGAACTTCTTTTTCAAACTCTCTCATTTCAAATGCAATAAGGGCACCATATAATTGATCCATTGAAAGTTTATCTAGATCTCTACCTTCCTCAATAGAAGATACTTTAGAATTGTGTCTGACAGATTTAGTATGGGCCAAATACACTTGATCCACGAGGGTTTGAAGTATAATTATGCCACTAAATATCAGTCTAATAAGATTAGTCAATGAAAACTAGACTAAGAATCCATTAAAACTTAGCATATTAAAATACAAAAGCTTTAGAAACACCTATTCTAATCCATTGAAACATATCCTATGGATAAATGAGCATGTTTCGATCGATTCTATTGAAGGGAATCGACAAAACTGATGAAATATGTGTATGAAAACATGATTTAAATGATAAATTAAAATGATGCAAGCTATTTTAACATGATGTAGAGTAAGATGATTGATATGGGTGTATGCAAAGATAATCTAAATGGATTTTAAGCTGAAAATATTGAAATCCTAATTACACAATATACTAAATGGATGCATTTATGTTATCATGGAAGCCATTAATGTAATCTAAGCTAATATGAAAGTAAATTAATCTAAAATGATGATAGATGTGACTGAAAGTGAGAGTGATTTTAACAACATAAGTTTTCTCTTAAAAGATGGATCCCTTTGTCTCCAAATAGTGACCTATTATAGGAGGACAAATGACAAATGAAGGGTCAAGATTAAAAAGATTAATAAATGGTCAAAAATGGAGGAAAGATGAAACATGGATCATGGATTCCAATCAACGAATGAGAATCAATGGTCAAAAATGGAGGAAAGATGAAACATGGATCATGGATTCTAATCAACAAATGAGAATCAATGATCACATGGATTAAGGAAAGAATCAAGGTTCCATATTCTTCCAAACAAACACACTCAAAACTTACACAAGAATTCTTGTAAGTTTGTTATGAGGAAGAATATTCATTTTTTCAAA
Organism: Sequoia sempervirens; assembly: GCA_007258455.2. Classification (NCBI taxonomy): domain Eukaryota; kingdom Viridiplantae; phylum Streptophyta; class Pinopsida; order Cupressales; family Cupressaceae; genus Sequoia; species Sequoia sempervirens. Next base: position 259,861,941 of record VDFB02271358.1, on the reverse strand, counting down.
TGAGTGAGGAGAGAGAATATTCTTTGGAATATTCTCATGGGTGAGGGGAAATTAGATATTTAGAAAATTAAAACAAAGTTTTAATGTGCAAAAGGGGAAGGAATATTCCTTTGCAATTGGGGGGAATTAGGTTAATTAGTAACTGATAATTAAAAAAAGGTTTAATTATGCAATTAGGGGAATTTCATGATATTCATTAAATAAATGATTTAATGAGAAGGGAAGATATGATATGACATTTAATTAAATAACTTAGGGTTATTTAAAATTAAATAAGAAGTCATTAGGGACTTAAATTAAATAACTTGATGGATTTAATTTAATAAGACGAAATGTTAGCATGATAGGGGGTGAATTAATCTAATTAGATTAATTAGATCAATAGATGAAAATGACATAATTAATTAAATAACTAGGCTAATTTAATCAATTAAGTGAAAAGAGGATGGGTTTGAGGATGAAACAGTGTTAGTATACCTGATTTGAGTGCATGATATCATTGAGGACATTTTTAAGTGTCTACATTTTGCCCCTCTTTGAAGCGAGGTACCTGCTATGTTGGTTCAAAGAGTGGTGCTTTTCAGATTAAAAATGTTACTCAGATCAAGAAAATTAATTTTTTTATTTCTTTTTTGATGCCCCACTATTGCCTGAGTGAAAGGAATAAACTGGTTCCCTACCCCCTTGAGAAATGAAGTGGAACTTTTGAATTTTGGGTTGATTTCTCAAAAAATGTTAAATGTTACCTCAAGGGTCTGAAAAGGCCCTGGGATGCAAAAAAATGCCAAAAATGCAAAAACGGTGCAAAATAAGCTTCAGTTTGGCAAGATTGGTGAAATTGGTGAAAAACCCTAGCTACATGGTCAAATTAGGGCAAAAAAGCCCCTAAATTTTAGGCATAAATAGGTGATGAAGGGTCACTTTCAATTCATTTGTGCATTCATACCTTAGAGAATTCTTGCAATTTGAGCTTTGACCTCTTAATGAAATGGTGCAATGAGTGCTCCCATGAAACATTTCTGACTGGGTTCGAGAGTCCTAACAACCCTCTAGGCATAGGGATAGTAGTATGTGATTCAAAACTTGGCTTGCATTTTGACATTTTGTCACATTTATTGCATTTTGAAATTTAGGTTAGGGTGGCATCCCTGTATTGTGACTCCATTTTGAGAATTGGTAATGCTTTTTTCATTTTTAGTGACACTATTGTAATAAGCAACACACTTCATGATTTGAAATTGGGGTTTCCAAATTTCAAATCACAACGCATGTGTAAATAGTGATGCACCTGCCTAATTTTCAATTTAGATTTAGGGTTTCCAAATTTCCAATGGCAACATGGGTGTGATGAGTGATGCTAGTCACGAGTTAGAATTTAAAGGTATGTAGTGGTGTTGTTTGGAATTTGGACTATAGTGACACTTTCATAAATAGTGATGCTTTTATCATTTGGGGCATAAAAAATCCAAACTTTAGCCAATTTTAGTGAAATTTGACATCGTGCACTTCATGGGTGTAGGAGGTTATCTAGCCTTTGATGTCTCATGAACACTAGCTTTCCATTCTTTCTAGACTTGATGATTTATCTGAACTTCGACAAGAGAAGCTTGGAGAGATCAAATTGTGGTACGTTGCCTATATGGCAATTGTGCATACCCACATGGTGATGATGACAATGCTATGTGAGCGATGGCATACTGAGATCTTGTCATACCACTTACCCACCAGTGAGGCGATAATGACATTGGAGGATGTATGGAAAATTTTATGATTGGCAATACATGGTGAGTGAGTGATTTATGAAATTGATGCAGGATATGATGCCTATCACAAGTTTCTTGACTAGGACACTGTTGTCCTTGTCAACTCATAAATTGAATTGGAGATGTATAGAGTTTTCTTGTTGACCTTCAGATTGATCATTGTTGTAGTGATTTTAAGGTTGGTTGCCCCAGATCGATGGAGCAAGCGAGTCAATCTAGGTTGGGGGTTGGAATGGCATCTGATGTTGTTTAAAAGGACCCAGTATGCATGGGGGCCAATAATGTTGGCCTCCCTTTACCATGATATGCATGAATTTGTGTACTGTGATGGTAGAGATATTGGTACAAGGGTCACACTTCTACATATATGGGCATGAGAGAAAATTACTGTGCTTCGACTGATTGTCCACATGGCAGATGTGGAGTCAGATGATTCGATCATCTAGAGGTATAGAGGAGCAATCACTCTTCAGCATACAAGATAGCTCAACATTCCTTCCTAGCATTGATTGATCGACGATATGATAGTGTTTAGATGGTGGTCATGGCTATAGATGCTGACATGATATTACGATGTACAACATTTATGCTTTGCTCGGTAGACTTGATACATGCAGGGTCGTGAGCACACTATGATTGAGAGGTACCTATTAGATAGAGTTTCCAAATAGTTTGGTGAGAGACATGATAGGCCTGATGATGCCTATATAACCATTTTTGCTAGATCAACATGAGATATGACATGGGGACACATGATACTAGACCATGAGGTCGTTGAGGGCTTTAGATAGTTGGTTGCAAGGCCATGGGCTTATGATTAGAGATAGGAAGATACTCAGACAATTCCTACATATGATGCATGGTTTGTATCCTCCCTAGACATATAGATCCAATAGGCATACCTCCACAAGGGAGGATGAGAGGGAGAGGAGTAGGCAGAGGTCAGGCCTAGCCATAGGATGGGAAGGGGAGAAGATGAGTTGGAGGACATGATGACCAATAGCAGGAAGGATAGGTCCTGGGTGCACCCCCACCACCATTGCATCAACAACCACCCATATAGTAGCAGCCAACACAACATCCACCATTGGGGCTAGATCCCCGTGATGCATAGATTCAACAGTTACAACAATAACTACAGGTGGTTATGGCTAACCGAGATCAAGCTCAACAACAAGTACTAACACTCATAGCTAAGAGGGACTAAACCCTATAATAGAGAGACCATGAGAGATAGCTTAGGTAGACATCCAATGTACAGTTGGCTTAGGAGGTCGGGCGATGACAACAACTAGAGGCAGTATCTCAACAGTAGTCCTAGTATGCTTAAGGGTTAGATGGACAAACGATATCTACACAACTATATGGTACAATGAGGGAGGAGGTGGGATACTGGTGGACCTTTTATTACAAAGACATTCCTCCCTATCGTAGGAAGCTTGATTTTGAGCACCATAGCCAGGTTCAACCTATTGCCTCCACTTTAGTTAGGTAGCCAAAATAGCTAGGAGATGGGGACAAAGCCAATGAGGGATAAGATGCCTTTGATTTTGCAAACACATTTTTGTATAGCCTGATTATTGATAATAGGCTCATTTTTTATAGCCTCATGTAAATTGTACATTTTGATGATATACATACACTAATTCAGATATTGTACCATGACAATCATTTTTTATATATATACACGAGATGATATGGATTTATGATGTGATGTCCTTTTTATTTCATGCTATATGAATGTATGGATGCATATTATATGATATAATGTGACATGTTTATGTATTATGATCATGTATGGATGCAATATGATGGTTGTACTTCCTTTTATTCATGTTTATGCGATATGTGATGATGATCTATGATGTGATGTATATGAGATGCAATGATATGGGATGGATGCAATGTAATGCAAATGGATATATTCTTTTTCAGTATCTTTTTATGGTATATTATGGGATGGATGATATGATATACTTATGCAAGTGTAGATGATATGGATGCATTTATTTTTGTGTATTTTTCTATGAGATTATGATGTATACATATTGATGTATATATTGATAATGCAAATGTTCATGATAATGATATGATAATGTAATGAATATTAATGCAATGGATGCTTAGAAGAATAATGTGGTGGATTATGCTTTCTTTTATTATGATATGATGTGATGATGTAATATGCATGTATGCTAATGATTTGTGGATGTAGGATGGATGCATGATGATGTTTTTTTGACTGTCATGATAACAGGTTAGCATGGAAAGAAGATAGAAGAATGAGATGATTGACCATTGATTTTGAAGATTGATTAAAAAATTCCAACAAGTCTATGATCCACCAAGACTTTCTTAGAGATAGTGATGAGAGATGGATGATTTTTTACATATCTTGGGATTGGAATTTTCCATCATTCCTTATTATTTGATATAACACATAGACACAATGCATTAGGTATTGCTTACCAAGATGGTGTTGTATCTAGTGTAAATGGAATTTGACTCTGCAAATAGATAGGATAGTTCTTGTTCACATCTTGACATACAAAAACCTCATTGGAATGTAGTTTATTAGTTTAAAATATCTTGGACCAAAGCATATGGAATAGTCAACAATATACTCCGAACAACTTCCCTACACACAACTAAGCAAGTATGCACCAAGATTATTTTACAAAAATACCCACACGCACAACAAATGAAAGATAATGATTGATGCCCCATTCCTTTCTCTCTAAATCATTGAGACATCATCAAGAGGTCTTCAAAATGTGTCATTAAGATAAATCATAAGAAAAGATCAAAGACAAACAATCAATGCCATCTATATCTCTTTCCAGATTAACTTAGCTGAGGTGTTTTTTGATGTTGATGTCCATCACAGGAAGGATGCATCCTAGGACATTTTATTAGATGGTTTGATTAATATTAGGTGTGTGATAAGATATTAATACAAACTCCACTAACTCATTTACCTATGACCTAGGCTTTAGATTTTGACACTTAGGTTCTCACTTTACGACTTGTCTTACTTGTTTTCTACTTATTTTGCCAAAGGTTGAAGATGACAATCAATTTATTATGGGTGAAACTTATTGTGGGTGAAAGCGAGTTGGGATGGATGCTTTTGGGGTTTTTTGGAATAGTTTAATGTTTTTGGTATTTTGAAAAGGTTTTTGAGGCTTTTTTTGGTCTTTCTAAAAGTTTATGTGAATTTTTTGGTTTTGGATTATTTTGAGGTTGTTTAGGATATTTTTCTAAGATATTTGATGTTGTTTAGGTATTTTGCATGTTTTCTAATTATTTTTGTGTTTTCAATTTTCCAATGTTTAGGGGTTTTCTGTCATCTGAATGTTTAAGGATTTTTTGATATTTGAATGTTTAGGGATTTTCTAAGTTTCAACCAAGAACCTAACCTAAAATACTATCCTAGGGGCTCATGTGATTATCAAAGATGAGCCTTTCCTATGTTATACACACATAGACCATGTAGTTCGACTGAATCTACTTATTTGAAGATGAAGATGAATAGTTGATGGATTGCTAGTTTATTATGAAAGGCTCCTAAAGGAATGCCATAGGGTGTCTTAGGGACACATCAATGATGGCCTTGCCTATGTTCAAGCTCAGAGACCTATAGTTCAACATGGTACTTTTTTAGATTTTTCGATGTTCGACTTTTTTAGGGATTTTGATGTTTTCTAGATGTTTTGGATTTTAAATTTGCAATTTTTAAATGTTTTTGGATTTTAATTGTACAAGAATTTGGATGTTTTTGGATTTTTTTGATGAATGTTTTATGAATTTTTTTGGGATTTTTGATGGGATTTCCAATAACCTTAAGATATTCAAGAGCTTGATCCGATCTGGAATGAATTTCCCTCGGTGTGATGCAATATACTAGTTTGGTATAGACAAGACAACCTAACCTTAGGAAAATGCCAAGTAGTACTAAAAGGGATACAATACTTCACAATATCAAGCTATGGTACAAACATAGATGGGTGATGGAATACATAGGATGAATGAAGTGATGAATGAATGAGATGTAGAGAAAGATAAGTTAAAGGGATAAAGATGGATGGAGGTTCTTTATTTATGCAAGGTGCCTATTTGACAGGTTTTCACCAAGGTACTTTCCCAAAGTGCCACCGAAGTCATTTTCACTAGAGGACAATTTTTTTCTTTACTTTTTCAATATTTTTTCTCATTTTTTAATTTATCTTTTTATTTTTTTGTATTTTCAAATTTACACTCTTCAAGCCTAGGCATAAAACTTTTTAAGATGCAAGTTTTTGGTTGGTTCCCACAAGGGTTCACCTTAAGGTGTTGACAATTGATATGCTCCTAATACATAACTTGATGTGATGAAAAAGGGACCTAACCAGTTAGGCCAAAATTTTCTTTACTATCCCAATTTGGAAGATTCTTTTGATTTTTCTTTATGACAAGATGCCCTATCTAGAAATATTGACACTTGATCTTCTTTTTATAGCTCTGTTTCAATCATTTTTGATATACTTGCAAGTGATTAAGAGCGTCAAGATGATGCTGATCCAAGAATTCTAGCTGATTCAACCAAGATATTTTGTACTCTTCATTAGTGATTAGGTTCTATAGTGATACTCATAGTGATGGAAGCTCGAATTGAATAAGTAGGATGGCTTATGATCCATAGACCAAGGAGAAAGGGGTTATACCTATAGGTGTGCAAATACTAGTTCGATACGCCTAGAGAGTAGGATTTAACTGCAAATGCCAGTCATGACCAACTTCATTGACTATTTTCTTTAGGATTTTCAAAATGGTCTTGTTCATAGCCTCAAATTGATCATTACTCTAGAGGTAGTATGGGATAGAGAATCGGTGTTGGATGTTGAATCTTTGACATAGCTCTTTCACATTCTGATTCTTGAAGGGTGTTCCATTGTCTAAGATAAGGGCTTGCGAAACACCATAACAATAGATTAGGTAATTCAAGATAAACTTAGCAATTTGATTCCCCATTATATAGGTCATAGGAATGGCTCTCATCCACACGGTAAAGTATTCAATGGCTGTTATGATGAACTTGTTGCCATTAGACATGGTTGGAGTAATCTTTCCTATGACATCAAGTCCCAATTGTGAGAAAGACCACGATGTGACTATTGGTTTTAACTCTTGAGTTGGTGCATGAATCAGATCTCCATGTTGTTGACACTAGACACACTTTTGCACATAGTGATGGGAGTCTCTTTCTATGGTTGGATGGTAGTACCCTATCCTCAACAATTTCTTAGCTAAAGTCATACCACTAGAATGGGAACCACATATGCCATCATGAACTTCTGTTAAAGTGATTAAGGATTCCTCATGGTTAAGACATTGTAGTAATTTCCCCTCAATGATTTGACAGTATAAGGTATCATCTAGGATCATGAATTGGGATGCCTTCTTGAAGAAGGTATTTTTAAGGTTGGAGGTGATATCAGATGGGAGGGTTCCTCTACTTAGGTAGGTGAATATGTCATGATACCATAAGGATCCAGGACTAATGATGACACACACAAATTTAGATTCTGGGATTTTGAAAGTTGCTACGAGAAGTTGTTCTACTAATAATTCACACTAAAGGATGTTGTGCAACATGTCTAACAGTGATCTGATTGTTGCCATAGTATTTGCTGCTTAGTTGTTCATGCAAGGAATCTTCTCAAAAGTTATATCTATGAAAAGGTCCTTGAGACTCTCTACCATATTCTTATAAGGGGTAAGCTTTCCATCCTTAGTTTGGTAGTCATCATTAACTTGGTTGATAACCAACTGTGAGTCTCCATAGACTTTCAACTCTTGTATTTTCCATTGAACTACTATCCTTAGACCTGTGATTGAGGATTTGTACTTAACAATTTTGTTAGTACATGGAAATGATAGCTTGTATGCAATCACCTTGAGGGGTAATAAATAAAATACCTTTCTTTGATCCATGTTAGGTGAACAATCCATCAAAGTACATTTTCCATTGATCTGTTGTATTGAAAAGGAACATTGATTCATTAGGGAATTCAGATATCAATGGATTCTCTACATAGATATGTGCATCTTCCAGTTGGTCTGCAATCACTTGTCCTTTGATTTCCTTAAACTCCACGTACTCTATGTCAAATTTAGTTAATTTCATCACCCATTTGTTCATTCTTCTAGTGAGATTTTCTTTTGATAACAGGTATTTTAATGGGAAAATATTTGCAATAAGCTTCATTTGATGTGACAACATGTAGTTTCTGAACTTTTGTGAAGAAAAAACCACCGCTAAGAATGCTTTCTCAATGGATGAATAGTTCATTTCATAGCCCACCAAGGTCCTACTAATGTAATAAATAGCTCTTTCCTTTCTGTTTTCATCATGTTCTGCTAAAAGAGCATCTAGTGTTGCTGATATTGTTGAGATATACAGAATCAATGGTTTGTTTGGTATTAGAAACATGAGCAATGGAGGTGTCAATAAGTAGTCCTTGATCTATTGGAAAGATTTATTGCACTTCTTATCCTACTTTTAAGTTATTCCTTTATGGAGAAGATCTAAGAAAGGGTGAATTTTATCTAATAGTTGCGGTATGAACCTTTTGATGGATTGCAACCTTCCTTGTAACCCTCTCATCTATTTCAATGTTTGCGGTGGTTCCATGTATAGGATGGCTTTTACTTTTGTTGGATCATTTTCTATCCCTCATTGTGATATGATGTAGCTAAGAAGCTTTCCTGATGTAACCCCAAAGACACACTTTTTTGGGTTTAGCCATATCTTATACTCTTCAAGTCTATCAAAGATGGGTCTCAATACCTATACGTGTTCACTCATTTTCTTTGATTGGGCCAAGATATCATCCACATAGTCTTTGAAAATTTTGTGTATTATGTCATGAAAGATGAGGGTCATTTCCATTTGATAGGTTTCTCCTACATTCTTCAGCCCAAATGACATCATGTTCCAACAATATGTTCCCCACAAATTAGTGAATGAAGTTTTGTGTTGATCCTCCTCAGTGATCATGATTTGGTTGTTGCCTGAAAAACCATCCATGACTGATAGCATCTCATGCCCAGTTGTTAAACCATGATGATGTTGATGTTAGGAAGAGGGAAATCATCCTTTGTACATGCCTTATTTAGATCTCTGAAATTTGTGCAGATTTTGATGCCCCCAGTGGGTTTGGAGACTAGTATTAGGTTTGAAACCCACTCAAGATAGTCTATTAGTTGGATGAATCCAATGTCAAGAAGCTTTTGTAACTCAAGTTTCACCTATAGTGCTATCTGAGGGTGCATTTTGCTTAACTTATGCTTCACTAGTTTGGCTTTAGGATAGACTGCTAGATTATGCACAACTATTTCTAGATCGAGCCCTAGAATATCTATGTATGACCATGTGAAGTTATCCCTTTTCTCTTTCAAGAATGCTACTAGGTTCTTTTTTTCTTCATCCAACAAGGATTCAACATAGAAAGTGATCATAGGTGTTTCTTTTGTTCCCACATTGAATGGAGTGGCCTTTTCTACCAATACTATTGACTTTTCTAGATGCATCAAACTGAGGGGGAGATTGAATCCCTCATCCTTGGATGCCTCAAAGAGGTTTTCACCCAAAGATCTACATGTTAGTTACATGTCATCAATTTTGTGACTAAAGGATTCAATCGTCTCCTCGTAGTATTCCCTTATATTGAGCTCTATGTCAAAACCTGCTTTGTGATCTACCCATGGTAGGTTGTTACGAAGTCCCATGAATTATAAGATTGCTTCATTATTTTTGAATAAATATAGAATTGGTGGTCCTCATTGGTCCAATTCAATGAGTTGTGGGTAGAGTAGGCTTATTTCATTTTATTGGTCATTCGGGGTGAAGGATGTTGTGGATATCATGAAAAGGGAGTTATTCTCAAATAGGTTGGAAACATCAAGGGGGAAGTGATATAGGGTAGTATCATGCAATGTTGGTAACCAAGAGGAAGCCTCATCCTGTTTAGCAAAATTTCCTTTGCCATTAAGGGTAACCTTACTAGGAATACATCCTAAGTTGAAATTCTTTGGATGTTTCTTAGGAATGAAGGGTTCTAGCAATCCATTGTCATTTTGTCCCAATTTATCATTCTTGTTGTATCCCCAACTCTTCATTAGCTGCAAGCCTTTGTTGTCATCTTCCATGGGAAGAATGAGGATGGGTTGTTCATCTTAGTATAACAATTTAGAGGCATCTTCCTCATTGAAATCTTCTTTGTTTAAATTACCCCACTTGGTGAAGGTAGTAGCTGCCATATTTATTGTTAAAGGGACATTGTTTCTAGGTGTGGGTTTCCCATCAGATTTAGGGGAAAGAGGTAGCTCCCCCAACAAAAAAGTATCCTTTGTTAGTTTATAGCTTGCATAACCATCATCCTGGATCACTACTTTGATGTCGGGAATTTTTTGCATAATGGGTGTTTTCATTTCTGATGTTGATGCAAGGGATGACAGGTGAACAAATGAAGAAGATAGTGTAGGTCCTTCATCATTTTTGGGTATTTGGGGGATCTTATAAAACTTGGCCTCAAGATTTTTGTGGTAGTAAAAAGGTTTAGGATCTCCATGGATGGTAATTTGTTTGCACTTGAAAGGAAACTTTACACATTGATGGTAGATTGAAGCTACAACTTTTAGGGCATGGATCCATGGTCTACCAAGCAGGATGTTGTAGGGGAGATCAAGGTCTAACACTTGGCATGTAGTTTATGTATTGACATGTCCCACTTTGATGGGTAGTGAAATTATTCCTTGTGATACCTACTCTTGGTCATCATACACTCTAATGGTGGTACTCTTTGTTTTCTCAATAGTATCCTCTGAACATCCCAATTTTTTGATCAACTAAAGGGTGGAAATGTTCAGACCAACACCTCCATCTACTAAGACCATGTTTTTACCTTTTTCTTATGAATAATGAACTCAAATTGCAAAGCATGATTATGAGATGGTTGTGATGGAAGGTTTTGTTTCAAGAAGGTGAGGAGATGATTAATGATATGCCCTACCATAGCTTGAAAATGCTCTATATCTATATCCTCAAGGATGGATGATGCAAAAAGAGATTTCTCTAATATTTACCTATGTGTGGGGGATAGCCTCAATAGTTCTAGGATAGAAATCTGTATGGGGGTCTTCTTAAGCTGATCTAGGAGATTGTACTACCTAGGATTTGATGTTGGAAAGGTAGGTTGTGCCCTAGATTGAGATGAGACTCCTTGGATAGTGAATTTTCCACATCATGTGGTGATTCCACACTCCAAAATAGGCCCTTTGGTGGTGGTGAAGCTATCACAAAAAGCAACTACATTGGAATAGGTATGTTGTATGTTTGTGTAATCCTTAGATTTTTCGGTGTTGTTCCCTTTGCTATGATTCAACATGGGGTTCTTGCATATCTTAAGATCCTAGTTACCAGATGATACTTCAACAGATATGTCTCCATTCTTGATAAGGTCTTGGATAATTTTCTTGAGCCTCATATAGTTTGTTGTCTTGTGTCCCTTGATTTTGTGAAAGTCACAAAGATCTTTTTCATTGTACCATAGCGGTTTATCTTGTGGTTCTTGGTAGTTTTCAAAATTGGGAAGTGTTATTAAGTTTGACTCTACCAATTTCTTCATGATAGTCTCAATAGGTTCTGAAAACTGTGTACTTGAATTTCAAATAGATTTTCTTGTTATGAGTTCGTCTCTATTGAGTTTTGGTGTTATTGATATGATCATTTTGTAGTGATGTTGCATGTTGCATAGTTGGTTGAGTGTTAGCCATTTGATTATTGTTAGGCCTAGGAGCACTTAGGATTAGCTTAGCATCTACCATGCCATCATTAGTCACGTTCTTGTTCTTAGCCCGGACATGAGTATTTTTGTTGGAATTGATTGATGGGTGGTTGTCTTTGTATGCTTGGGTATTTTCCTATGAGATTCGAGATCTCTTAATGTTAAGGGCTATAGGGAAAATCTTGTCATAAGAGGTAATGCACTGCATCTTTAAGTGGAAGGATAGATCTACGGATCTAGATTGGCTATGATAATTCCCACTTGTTGTTTATCAAGAATTGGCCACTTTCTCTTACTAGCTCTTTGTCTCCACTATTGCAAGAAATTAGTGAAAGATTCTCCCTTGTTTTGTTTGAGAGTATATAACTCTTCTAAGCTAACGTCTATGTCAAGATTAAAGGAGAAATGATCTATGAATTTATCAATGATTTCCTAGAAGGTTTTGATTCTTAGAGGTAACTGAGAAAACTAGTCGATGGTTGGGCCTTTCAAGCTTTGCGAAAAGAGGCACATCAAATAGGACTTGTTGTAGGTGACCTCCATACACATGAAGTTAAAATATTTTACATGGTCTACAAGACTTCCTCTCCCTTTGTATTTGTTAAATTTAGGTACTTCAAAACTGGGAGGGAATGGTACCATTGTGATGTTTTGATCAAATGGATATGGGCATAGATTATGTGTATGGGGTTTCTTCATTTTTCCATTCTGAATATCTTGCATTTCTTGTGTTAGTGCCTTGAGTTGAGATGCCATATCATCTTGTGGGTTTTGTGGAGGAACAATGTTTCATATTGGGGGATGGTGGATGAAGTGTATCTGGGATTATGATATGATGAGGTGTTGTATGGTGTGTATGGTGGTGTAGGATAAGCTGATGATGGAATAGGTATTTATGTTCCCAACATGTTCGAGTTGATGATGTTTTGTTGAGGGTTATAGTATAAACCCTGTTGTTGTTGTTGTGCAAGAAATTGTTGTTGTAGGGTATATTTTTGAGCTTGTTGTTATTGTTGGGCTTGTTGCTGTTGTTTAGGTACTAAGGCTGCTTGTTGTGCTATAGGCTGCTTGATGTTGCTGCTGTTGTGCTGCTAGGGCTGCTTGATGGGCTTGTTGTTGTTGCTATGCTGCTAGGGCTACTTGTTGTTTCTACTGTTGTTGTGCTACTAGTGCTACTTGATGTGATGCTAAGGATGCTTGATGTTGATGTTGTTGTTGTGTTGCTAGGGCTGCTTGTTGGGATTTTTGTTGTTGTTGTGCTACTAGAGCTTGTTGTTGGACTAATTTATGATAAGCCTATTGTGCTTGCTACAAAGCTAGGGCATGTGCTTACAATGTAGGATCAATCAGTGGTTGGGACATCTACAATGGGTTTTTTCTATTGATGTTTTGTGTGGGTTATGGATTGTTGATGAGAGATTGGGGGTTTTATTGGTTGAACATTCCTTGCAAGATGGTGGATTGGGATGGAGGAATGTAAGTTTGAGGTCTCATTTGATTTTTCATGACTTGGGGGATGAATGGTAAAGATGATGATGGTACCATTAAGTATTGCGATGTTAAGGGAACCCTAGGACCTTGAGTCCACTAATTGAAAGGATTCCCTTGACCAATGTTTTGAGGATTCCCTTATGCTTGAGATGTGGCCATGGTATTAACCTGTTTAACGAGATTGGTGATCACATGATTTTTTTGATGTTGGTTGATGATGGATGGGATAGATGTGTTTTGGGCAACTACTAGGTTTGATGTCTCAATGAGAGGATTGGATGAAGTTGTCCCATGTTGTGTTAAAGGCTGATTTTGTGTGAGGGTATTGCCTTTCCCTTTTGGGTGTACTTGTGACACTTGCTCCACACTACTTTGTGTGATGTTGGGAACACTTGTGGTACTCATGGGTATGGATGAATATGGGTGTCCTTGATATGTTGAGGTTGTTGTGGAGTAATGGAGTATAAGTGTTTTATATGGATGTAGGGGATCCTCGAGAATGGGATGAGCACCAAATGCTCATGTACAAGTGGTTTTTTGGGATGGAGTGGTGTTTAGGGTACCCAAAAGTGTGTTGATTTCAAATGGAAGAGTGTGGCCAAATTCCTTAGCAATACTAGTTGCAAGACTAGGAATAGATGTTTGATTTAGCCCTACTAATGGAGTTGTTTGAATAGTGGATGAAGTCAAGCCTTGTGTTAATGATTGTGCAACAAAAGATGGGGAAATTGGACTCATGTTTTCTAAGTCTTGATGTTCCATGATTTCTTCCCTTTTAAGTGAAAATTGGCTTTTCATGACATCTTCTATCTTATATGGCCTTGATGGAGATGGGGGTTGTTGTGATGGGGTAACATGACTTCTTGAATCAGATTCTTGAGGATTGGGATCACTTTATGTGAATGTGAATTCAGTTTTCTCCATGATTCTCTTGAGTTGTGATCTTGTCTTTACCATAAATTTTGGGTCACCTAAGGGAGAGTTATGTTGAGATTTGTAATGTTTAAACTCTCTAGTTGACTGAAATCTAGGTAGAAGAGACACTCTAAGTATTTTTGGAGCAATAGTGATAATGGGTGATGAAAATGATGAATGATATGGGGAGAGATCTTTGCAAACATTTTGGGAAAAAACTTTTGACTTGTAAGTTTAATTTTTTGATGTTTGGATAAAGGATTCTTATGAACTTGTGAATCTTTAGGGTAGACTTGTGACCTTCAAGATAAATGATTTCAAAAGATGATAACTAATTTAACTAAATGCATGGAAAAGGATTCATTTCACATACAAATTAGTTAAGTTAGGGTTTGGGTTGATAGATCTATGTTCAAGTCACAAAAGCGTTGGTGTATTCAAATTTTTTTGCAAAGTTTGGTGAAGTGAAGTATGAATTTTGATGAAGGGGTGGATGAAGGTGTTTGACCCAATATTGACTTAGAGTGAACCTTTGTTTTAAAATACCAAGGTGGTGAGAAACATTATAGACCTCTACAGTTTTCAAATCATATGATCAAGGAGAAGTTCTTGTGAAATGTGTAGATTTGGTTCGTTCATGAAATAGCGTAGAAAAAGTATCCTTACTGATTTAACTCTGTTGTAGTACTATCTTAGGATACATCTTCTAAAATACTTTGGACTATGATGTCTAAGTTTGAAATAGTAGCATGTAGACCTTCTTTTAGGGATTATTATTTTACGTGAGATCATTTAAGACAAGCCTAAGATTTTGAAAAAGACTAATGTTTGACTTAAATGAGAGATTCATATTTGGCATACATGTTAGGATTATTCATTGAAATACGACTATAAAAATTCCTTACCAACCTATTCCTATTTTGGTAGAGTGCCACAATGTGTTGTTTGATAGCTTTTGGACTATGATGTCTAAGTTTGAAGTGGCATGTAGAAATTCTCTTGGGAATTTTTCTTTTGCAAGAAATCATTAGAGAAGTTCAAGATCATTAAAAAGAGGATATTTATTGCCATGCGGGGGGTGGTAATATGGGCTTTCTAGCCACAATATCAACTTGTTCCTCTTCTTCATCTATGATTTATGTTGTGTTATCCACTACGTTGGTGTTTCCTTTGTTTCAAAAGTGAAGCTTCTCAAAGGGTAAAAGAAAAAAGCTATGTCACACTTTATAAAGGAAACAACCAACACTGATCCAACTTTTAAACTTGAATCACTAAGAAGTGGCAATATGTTTTGAATTTTGAAATGATGTAAACTAGTAGAATATGCATTTTTTAGTATATTTTATGTTTGTATTTTTTTTAAAGAATTATTTAAAGCTAGTTTTTAATAAATTAACACTATAATTTAGTTGCTGATAAAATGCTGAAAAATGAAGTTGAATGAAATGTCAAACTTTTTATAGTATTTTTTTTCTTTCAATTTTTTTTGTGTGTATTCATAGCTTGAAAATTTACTGTGTGGATATTGTTTTTCCAATTTTGATAAATATATATTTTTAAATAAATATTAAAATGTGTGTGAAGCAAAAAATAGTTGTTTCCATCAGACATCAACTTTCATATTAAATATTTATCTAAAATAGAAAAAAAATTATACCATTTTGAAATAGATTCCTTTTTCTAGTGCATCATATTTTTTAAATTTTTTTTAATAAGTTTTAGTATTTTTCCTTGGCATGGTAATCAACCTAATATTTTTTGTTAATAACATACTTTTAGTATAAATAACAAATAAAATATAAATAATTCAACTATTAAAATAATTTATTTTTGAAAACTACACTTATGGATCTACAAAAGGGTATATTTATATTTAAAAACAAATGTTATTTACATTAGTGTGCCATAGAAAAATAACCCCTTGTCATTTTCATGGCCTTTTAGGTCTTGTTTCATGGTGTTGGAACTATGTTTCTCTAATTTCATGTTGTAACATAGCTTGAACATGCTTATTTAGGTACTAAAACTCAAAGAACAACGACTTGTGAAGGTGTTGTGAAGTGTTGTAAGACATTTCTACATTCTTCTAGACTCTATTCATTACAATTCACCTAAAAATCACCTTTTCATCACTAAACAAGTCCTATTTTGAAGTGTTATAAAGTCTTGTAACAAGATTTCACACTTTTCTAGGCATATCTTCACTATTTATCCCTTTTGCATGCTTTATTTGGTCCATTTATGCCCTCATATAACTTAATTAAGTGTATTTTTGAATATTATCCCTACAAAAAACATTAAATACAACATATTTCCTAACAAATATTTTTAGGTCCTAGCTGGGACCCATTTTCCATGGGTGGCGAATGAGTCTCCTTTGGCTCCAAATTCAAAATATTTTAAATTTTCCTTTCGGGTTTTTATTCAAAAACACTTGATGTTGGCTTGTGATGAGCTATGAATGGATACTAAGGTACAATATTGTATAAATAAGTGATTTTCACCTCATTTTACATCTCCTACAATTGCTTCATTCAAGCATTCAATCTCCTAACACATCCAAGCAATCTCAAGCATCTTGCAACATCTTTTCAAGAAATATTCAATTATTTTAAAGCATCCATTGACTTTACTTTAGACTTGGATCACCAAGAGTTAGATAAGTTGATAGAAACTGCATTTTATTAGTTTATCTTTCTCTTGCATTTCATTATTTCATTAAGGGTTTGATTACTAAAAGTGGGGTTTGACCAAGGAAAACCCTTATTCACTAACCCTCAACCATTTTCCCCTTATTGCATGTTTTTTTGCAGCCTTTTGTGTGTAGATTTGACAATATTTTTGGTGTTGAAGATTGGTTTTCAATTCAACTAGGTGCTTCAAGTCAACTCAAGTCTATTTCAAGCTTGGAGAAGGTTTTTTGTCCATTTCTTGTAGAATTGACTTCAACAACCTGACAATTAGTGATTTTTAGACTTGGTGTTGTAGACTTGTCTCCTGATTTTTCAAAAATTTGGGAGAGGATTGATTGACCACCAGTGGAAAATGAGTCCCACCTTAGGACTAAAAATTTGAATTTTGTCAAATTCCAGATCTCGACAGTTAGAAACTAGCTTCTGACACTTTTTCACTAGGAGGAGGATTGATTCACCACCTTGGGCGAATGAGTCCCACTGTGAAAATTTAGTGATTTTAGCCACCATCCACAACATTCTAGATTCATCATTTCTCACCCTGATTTAACTCATTTCTTTATGTTCTGCATATTTCCTTCATTTACTTCATTGTTTTCATATCACAATGTGTTTTCAAACATAGCTTTAATTTCACTTTTGCATTCATTTTCATCCATTTAGATTAGTTAATTTCATTTAGTTTACTTCATTTATCTTAGACTACATTGAACATAACATAAATTGAATGAATCATTAGCATTTTTGGTTCCTATCTCTCTTTTTAGATGAAAAACCCTAGAAGAGCAATAGAAGTCTTAGGAACCCAAAAATCTATGTTTCATTCCGGTGAACCCAACTCTTGAACACTTTGCATTTCTAATTTCATTTACATATTGTATCTTAGTTTACATTTTCATTAACATTCAATTAGGACATTGTTTTGTTATTGCATTCTAGGACTTTTCATTTTGTATTAGTGAAAACTTCATTTACATTTCATTTTTGCATTACATCTCATTGAAAAAAGTAAAAATCTACATTCTGCATCTTTGATTGCAAACTGTAGAGCATTAAAATTATCTTCAAATTTCTAAAAAACATAAAAAACATCATATTGGGACTCATTCACCACCCAAGTCGAATCAGTCCCTTTGCACTTTTTAAACAACATTCCTAGAAACTTTTTGAGATTTTTTTGCATCATTGTTTCCTATTATTGCATTCTATTTTCATTTCCAACATCCTTGTTTTTCATCATAGCTTACATATTAGTCTATTTGCATCATGGCATTTTCCTTCAATAAGTTTTGGACTTCATTAAAATCATTGGTAGACATGTCAAATTGTGCCTTTGGCTGTGACTCTAATGACCTTGAACTCACACATGCTCCCTCAACTCCTCATGATTGTCCTTCTCATGAAGTAGACATCATTGGAGAAGATGATGATAGCATGAACAAGCTCAATAATGATTTCCTTGATAACCTAGAAGCTAATGTAGCCTTTTATCCATCAATGAAGTCACAAGATCTTCCTAATGTTGCACCTTCTAACCACTTTACATATTTACATCCTAAAATCAATCACGGACCTAAGGTTTTTTCATCAAGTGGACCTAGTTCCTCTCAACCACCACAATCTAAACCCTTTTACGATCATAAAGTTACAAAAAATTATATCAATCTTGAAGAAATATATGGTAAAGGATTCACTATATTAAGTAAACAAGGTTGTGACACAAGACATGAACATGGCATTCATCAACTGCTTGAACAAAAACCAATTGAAGAAAATAGAATGAGTCAAGGATATCATGATCCTCCTCATCCTGACAGACAATAATTTATATATTGGAAGCTTCGGGGTGATGCCATAGTCATCTTTGATTCTTCTCTTGATTTAAACATTCTTCTTCCACAAGAACAACCATTATCCCCTTCTAATGTTAAGTATGTTAGGATCCCTATAGGTCCTTCTCCTCCTATTCATGAACAATGAGAATCTAGCAAATAAAATGACCTTGACCTTACAAATTGCAGAAGCTGAAGTTTCCTACACATCCTCTACCTGAATGTGAAAGGAGACTTCAATTACTTTTAAACAAAGGTCTTATACTTTTACTACCTATGAATAGGTTGGTTATCTATCCTAAAGACTCTAACATACCATTTTGCAAATATCACCATATTCTTGGCCATTGAACTGAGGAATGTTAGACATTGAAGGACATACTAGATAATTATCACTTCATTGATACCGACCATTTCTGGGTCATTCCTTAAAGCAACCAAATCCCTTTATCATGCCATAGTTGTAGAGTTCCCTATTCTCACTATTGCATGAACATTTCACATCAATCACCTCAGCTCATTCTTGCCTTTACACTTTGAGGGGGGCGAGAAGTTGATTGCCTTGTCCTTGTAATGCATTTTCCTTTGTCCCTTAACTATGTTATCCCTTTTTCTGCTTAACCATTTTAATATTGCGAAACCAATAAATTAGTTAATGGTTGACTTATATCTGCATTACTTGTCCCTTTGTCTTTTTTCATTTTCATGTGTGTATTGTGTTTTCCCATATTGTGTGTTCGATGTTCCCTCTCTTTGTACACTTCTTCTATTTGTATCTCTATTCTTCTATTTTTTGTGCATTTTCTTTTCCTTTTTTTCTTTTGTGTTCTCCTTTTGGGGATGACACAAAGCATAGAGATTCCCTATGTTTCTTCCATGTTGACCCACAAGGTCCTGGTCTTTTTCAATTTTTTTTTGTGTTTTTCCTTTTGGGGATGATTCAATGCATTGAGACCACAATGCCTCCTTCATGTTGACCCAAAAGCTTTTTCAATTTTCTTTCTCCTTTTAATTTACTTTCTTTTCACTTGTGTTTTCCTTTTGGGGATGATGCAAAGCATTGAGACCATAATGTCTCTTCCATGTTGACCCAAAATAGTTCTTTTTCCTTTTGTTTTCACTCTCTTTGTGTCATTCTTCTAGTTCTATGTGCCTTGGGGAATGATGACAGTTTTGAGCTCTTTAATAAAAAATTGTAGCAACTAACCTATTGAACCTAAATCCATAGATCCCTTATGTGTTTGGTGTGTTTTCTTTTCTAGGGGGAAACTCCTCTTTGTTTTTTTTTCATTTTCCTTGACATGATGCAACCTAACTTTGAAACATATGACTTGGCACAGGGATTTCCAAGTTAGGTCTTATGTCTTATTTTTCTCTTTGCATTTCTCTTTCTAATTTAAATTAATTTCTCATAGAACGATGTGTAGCAATTCCTTTAAAGTAGGGGGCATACATTGCCATAATTCATTTGCATTCTTGGTTCCTAGTGCAGCCTTGTCGTTTACGTGATGCATTCATCACTTTGTGGATGACATTGGGTGTGATGTCCTTCATAATTATGATCTATCTTAGCATATTAAATTCCTCTTGGTGGCATGATGCGACAAACTACATCCCCTAAGTTGTGAATATACTATTCTTTGATTGGTCCTCTCTTGGAGACATTAGACACAATGTTCCCTAAGTGATTGACGTTGCATAAACTGAACAAGAATCCTTTGAACTTCATTTATATTTTACATTTTTGCCACCTTGCATAACCCAACTTGCATGATTGTGGTACCATTCTTTTTGTTCATTAAATTTTTCCTTGTGACACCTTGATTAAAGTTATCATCAGGTATAATTTTAATATGGTTAAGTGGGAAGCCCGCCTAGTGGCATGAATTTTCCCCATAGCCACCTTTGTGTTTATGAGTGCATACTAACTGGTGTATGTATCTTAACCTTTGGGATTTCTCACCTTGCAGACAACTAGTTCCGTGGCCATAGAGTGAGTACATTTGGGCCTTCTCACCCGACAAAATGTCATGTGTTCTGTCACCCTAGAGTGAGTACCATTCTTCTTGTATGTGCAGGATCATCATGGAAAAAACAAGCCCTTAAGTGGCAAAAAATTTAGAAAAATCAGAGTTAGGAAACTTGACGTAAAAATTTGAATAAGTTATCTATATTATTTCAAAAATATGTAAGAATTAAATATGTAGGAAATTGAATGTAGTTTCTAAACTACTAGGTTTGTTTAAAAATAAATAAATCTATTTGCTGAAAATTTGAAATTTCAGTGCAATAGTACTTAAATTTCAGGGAAAGAATAAGAAGTAGGTATCTGTCTGACCATCATAACCACAATAAAATGATAATAATTTTTTATAAGATTTTGGATATAAGTAGAGGACTCATGTCCCAATGTGATACATTTTTTTTAAAATTTTTTTCCAAGTAAATAATTAATTATGATTTTTTTATTACAACTTTTCAAAAATATAAAAAACTCGTATGTCTGACCACCTTAACTTGGTCAAAATTTAATGAAATTCAAGTTTTCTTTTTTTAATCCTATATTATGTGAAGCATAGAATGTGATGCATGTTTTGGATTCAAAAAATGTGATACCATTTGAAGGCTATAGATTTTTTTCAATTAGCCTATCAATCAGGAATTTTGTTGTAATTCAAATAGAAAATGAATAATAATTACTTATTAAATTCAAGGTAAAACATAATTTATATTGGTGGAAAGCTGAGAATCTCCTTTAAAAGCCCTTTTTGTTTCATCAATTTTGGGTAAAGAAAAATTCATTAGCCACATACCCATCATATTGCCACTTTTTGGCCCATCATGATCCTGCACATACCCTTATCCTAGATCTAATCCATAACTAGTTGGATAGACGATCGAAGCTTCGTTTGATTCTTAACACTTGTGTGTTCCTTTGTTCTTATGTTTAGTTTTCCATGGGATCTTCATCTTGGGGGCTTGATCATCCCTCTTGATTGTTGTCATTCCATCTTACTAACGTAAGTGCATTTGAACCCTCCCTTAATGTTCATGGCTACTTTAGTGTGAGTTTGAAGCAAGTTCATCCTCTCACCAAAGTGGGGGCTAAATGTGCTGTAGAAAAATGGCACCTTCTCATTTTCATGGCCTTTTAGGTCTTGTTCATGGTGTTGGAACTATGTTGCTCTAATTTTATGTTGTAACATGGCTTGAACATGCTTATTTAGGTACTAAAACTCAAAGAATGATGTCTTGTGAAGGTTTTGTGAAGTGTTGCAAGACATTTCTACATTCTTCTAGACTCTATTCATTACATTTCACCTAAAAAATCACCTTTTCACCACTAGACAAGTCCTATTTTGGAGTGTTGTAAAGTCTTCTAACAAGATTTAACACTTTTCTAGGCATTTCTTCACTATTTATCCCTTTCTCATGCTTTATTTGGTCCCTTTATTCCCTCATATGACTTAATTAAGTGTATTTTTGAATATTATCCCTACAAACAACATTAAATACAATATATTTCTTGACACATATTTTTAAGTCCTAGGTGGGACCCATTTGCCATGGGTGGCGAATGAGTCCCCATTTGGCTCCAAATTCAAAATATTTTAAATTTTCCTTTCGGATTTTTATTCAAAAACACTTGATGTCAGCCTGTGATGAGGTATGAACGGATACTAAGGCACAATATTGTATAAATAAGTGATTTTCACCTCATTTTACATCTCCTACAATTGAGTCATTCAAGCATTCAATCTCCTAGCACATCCAAGTAATATCAAGCATCTTGCAACATCTTTTCAAGCAATATTCAAGCACTTTGAAGCATCCATTGGCATTATTTTAGACTTATATCATCAAGAGTTGGGTAAGTTGATAGAAATTGCATGTTATTAGTTTATCTTTCTCTTGTATTGCATTATTTCATTAAGAGTTGGATTACCAAAAGTGGGGTTTGACCAAGAAAACCCCTATTCACTAACCCTCAACCATTTTCCCTCTATTGCATGTTTGTTTGTGACCTTTTGTGTGTAGATTTGACAAGCTTTTTGGTGTTGAAGATTGGTTTTCAAGTCAATGGGGTGCTTCAAGTCAACTCAAGTCTATTTCAAGCTTGGAGAAGGTTTCTATCTGTTTCCTACAGAATTGTCTTTGGCAACCTAACAATTAGTGATTTCTAGACTTGGTGTTGTAGAGTTGTCTCCCAATTTTTCATAAATTTGGGAGAGGATTGATTCACTACCAGTGGCGAAGGAGTCTCAGCTTATGTCTAAAAATATTATTTTTTTTCAGATTGTGGATCTCAATAGTCAGAAACCAACTTCTGACACTTTTTCACCAGGAGGATTGATTCACCACCCTGGGTGAATGAGTCCCATTATGAAAATTCATTGATTTCAGC
The DNA here is from genome assembly GCA_007258455.2 of Sequoia sempervirens. Taxonomy (NCBI): domain Eukaryota; kingdom Viridiplantae; phylum Streptophyta; class Pinopsida; order Cupressales; family Cupressaceae; genus Sequoia; species Sequoia sempervirens. The sequence goes on along the minus strand of VDFB02271358.1, from coordinate 259,839,015 downwards.
TAGCATCCACAAAATTCTAGATTCATCATTTCTCACCCAAGTGCACTATGATTGAACTCATTTCTTTCTATTATGCACATTTCCTTCATTTACTTGATTGTTTGCATATCACAATGTGTTTTCAAACATAGCTTTAATTTAACTTTTGCATTCAATTTCATCCATTTAGATTAGTCAAATGCATCTATTTTACTTCATTTAGCTTAGAAAACATTGAACACAACATAAATTGAATGAACCATTACCATTTTTGGTTCCTATGTCTCTCCTTTTATGTGAAAAACCCTAGAAGAGCAATAGAAGTCTTAGGAACCCAAAAATATATGTTTCAATTAGTAGGATTTATTGAAACTTCAATTTTTTCAAATAATTTTAATTGTTTGGTAAATTGGACTCAAAGTGGTGCTCTATATATTTTTAACCAACAATTTTAGCTGAAAAAGTTGTGAAAGTATCTAACTTAGCTAGAATGAATCTTATTAGATCATATGTTTGACCAAAATTATTTTTTTATTAGAAATACTTAAATTCAGTTGTGCTGATAAGTTGGTTGAAAGTGTGACACAACTTTGTATTTTTACCCCAAACTACTAATTATATCATTTTATTCTCCTTTAATGAGTTCAAAGCCTAGTTGAATGATAGCGGGTGTAAGGTTGGGTTGTTCAATTGGTACGATTTGATGCCAAATGGTCATGTGGGGTTCAGTTTGTCAATTTATCTTGCTTAAATGAGTTTCTTTTTCCCAAAAATAATTGTTTTTCTTAAGTTCAAACTAAATGTCTATGTCAAAAACATCATAAATTTCAAAAAGTCTATTTTGTGAAAAGGATGAAGTTAAGGGCATAGTTACCTAGGTTAACTTTGGGAAGTATGGATTGAGATATAAACCAAAATATTTAGAAGTCTCCAAGAATAAATTCTTAGCACAAACATCAATATCAAGGTTTTGTGAAAGGGTATCCGTACTTAAACCAAAGTGTTTGAAATTTTGAAAATACTTGTTGATGTTTGTTTGTAATTGTTTTGGAATGAAGGTGTTAAATTGACTCACAAGCATGAAAAATCCTAGATAGGTGTGTATTTCATAGTAGGATTACCATCATCAGAAGAGATGATTAATTTGTGAAGATGAAATGACAAATAGGCTATGCCAAGGAAATGTAGCATCTTGACTTGCCAAGCAGAGGAGTCCCTTCCCCATTTGCTTTATTGCCTCAATAAAAAATTGGACATGGTAAGTAACTTCTTAGAGCATGTAGGATATTGTAGTTGTGTTGCTGATATATGGTTGTCATTGATGTTAACACTATTAGCATTAATTCATTAGAAGCTGTATATGTTGAGGATATTGAGAAAATTGTAATGGAATGAGTTGCAGGTTGTCAGTGGTGAAGTGAAGTTTAGTATGTTGGTAAGTTCTGTACATTGATGATCAAAGGTTGTGGACTAAAGGGTTTGTTCCTGAGTGTATCTATTTTATCCATGTTGAGTTTCAGAGATCCGTGTGAAGATTTGATTGAGTTATGAAGATTTATATTCTGACAGTTTTTTTGATGCTTTAGTTGGTGTTAATAATTGAAGATGATGCAATTTCAATTATTTTAGTTGTTGTGGGTGCTTCTCAAGTGATTCTTTATGTTTTTGGATGTTTCTAGACCATTCTCTATCTTTGTTGCACGTCTGTATTGATCGTTGTACTTGAAGTTGGCAATTTTATCTGGCGTGTTCATGTTTTTTTGGTTCTTGGATGACATGGTGTTTGTAGCATGTTGTGGATCTTCAAGGAGTAATTAATTGAAGTTTTTTCATGTTGGAGATGTTTATTTGGGTCTTCACTAAGTTGTGGCTAACCTTGGTTGATTCACATTAATAATCTTTAGTGTTTTAGGCTGAAAATTTATATTCATCTTATTGTTTTGTTGAAGCCAACTTGTAGGGATACAATTTCTTGTTGTGGATATATATAAGCAATTGTTTATTTGAATTGAAGTATGCTGGTGGATGCCGAGTGTGTGTACGTGCGAATAAAGTCCTAATCATTTGAAGGCATAGTAGAGTGTGAAGAAAAGTGAATAAATACTCATGTGCTTAACTAGAACTATGATTAGGCATTAGCAGATGCTAATTTATTAGTTCAAATCCCCACGGATGTAATTTGATTCTTTCTATAAGATAGTGTGTCTTCCTTTGGGTGGTTAGCCTTGTTGTAATTAAGCAATGAGCTCTAAGCAATGTTCCTAAATGCATTTGCATCCCCCATATTTCATTTCTTTATACTTTTAATAGGGTATAATCTTGTGGACTAATCTCCACCGTGGTTTTTCCCCTAACACGGTTTCCACGTAAAAAATCTTGGTGTTATATGTGTTTCTTATATGTTGACAATCAAATCTGAGAATAAGGTTAATAAGTTGAATAAGTTTTAAATATATGGGACAATTGATTCACGACCCCCTCTCTATTATCTGCCCTTGTGTTGTAAAGAATTGGTATTAGAGTAGGTTCCTTGGAAGAAGTTTAACAAATTGAGGTGATCTGAGATGACATCATACAAGAAGTATAGTATGAGATTTGATGGAACAAATTATTCTCTATGGAAGACTCAAATGGAGTGTCATTTGAGATGCATTGGTGAACCCTTCTAGAACATTACATGTAATAGGTATGTTATTCCTTAGAATGGTCCTACTACTACTACTGAGCTTAGAGATGTTGAGTATAATATCAGGGCTATAGAAGCATTGTTGGGTGCCTTGACTAATTTTGAGATGACGAATGTTGTGGATCTGAGGACTGCTTATGAGATCTAGAAAAAAGTTGGAAACCTTGTATGAAGGTGATGCTAATGTGAAGATTGCTACGTTGCAAAGTCTAATAGGGAAATATGAAAAGTTGAGAATGGGTGATGATGAGAACATTACTATTTTTATGCAAAGAGTTAATGAACTTGTATGTGGTATAAGATGTGTTGGTGGAAAGATATACGAATTAGAGATTGTTTCTAAAGTGATCCTTGCTTGATTCATACAAAGTCAAAGCTAGTGCTATTGAAGAGATATGGACTATAACAAATGTAACCAGAGATATGTTGGTTGGTAAGCTTACTACTTTTGAGTTGAGTGAATTTGGTGATGCCCTTCCTAAGGTTGAATCTATATTTAAGGCTACTACTTTTAGAAGAGATAGACAAAGATATGATCTAGGCGAGAGTTCATCTAGAAATACCTTCAATTATGAGGATGAAATCAGACAAATTGAAGAAGAAGAAAGAGACTTGGAAGAGCTAGAAGCACTTATTGTCAAGAGAGTACCGAGAGGAAAAGGTAAGTATGAAGGAAAATTGCCTCTTAAATGTTTTTCTAGCAATAAAATAGGTCATTTTGCATCAAGGTGTTTGAAAAGAGCTCCTAAACCAAGACATAACAAGCTTATATTTCAAAAGAAGTATTACTATGTTGCTGATGAAGGTGTGATAGATGATGAATCTTATAAAGTAAATAGAAGTGATGATGAATGGGTATTTATTGCTATCAAGGAAAATAATCCTATATCTACTGAATTTTCTAGTTGTACAAATGTGGAGAAAGCCCTAGTTGCTCCAATTGAAGAGAAAGATGAATGGGTGATTGATAGTGGATGTTCACATCATATGATAGGAGATAAAAGAAAGTTTGTAAGCTTGGAAAAGTTTGATGGTGGTGTTGTGATATTTGGTGACAATACAACTAGGGTGATCTATGGAAAAGGATGCATTTCTCTTGATGGTAAGCATAATACTGATGATGTCTTATATGTGGAAGGCTTGAAGCATAATCTTTTAAGTGTTGGTCAGATGGTTGATAAGGGATACAATCTTTAGTTCAAGGATGGAAAGTGTAGAATATTAAGTTCTAGAAATGTAATTGCATCAGGTACAAAAAAAAAAGGTAATATCTTTCACTTGAGTGCTACAAGTAAAAGTTGTTTGATTACTCAAGTTGATGAAAGTTGGTTATGGCATAAGAGAATGTGTCATGTTAACTTTGATAATATTGTCAAGATAAGTTCTACTAAGGCTGTGAGAGATTTACCTAAGTTGGTGAAACCTACTAATGCCATATGCAAGGAATGTCAGTGAAGAAAGCAAACTAGAATTTCATTTTAGAGGAAAAAAAATTGTTCAAATGAATTGTTGGAGTTTGTGCATACTGATCTGTGTGGTCCCTCTAAGGCCAAAAGTTTACAAGGTTGTAGGTATTTCATGTTACTCATTGTTGATTATTCTAGAATGGTGTGGGTTACTTTCTTAAGAGAGAAATTTGAAGCACTGGAAAAGTTCAAGATCTTTAAGGCTATAGTTGAGACAAAGACAAGTTTGAAGATTAAATGTCTGAGATCAAATAGAGGTGGTGAATTCACTTCTAGTGAATTTAATTCTTTTTGTGAAGAACATGGAATAAAGAGACAATTATCCACACCGTAGACCCCTCAGCAAAATGGAGTAGTCAAAAGGAAGAACATAACAATTGAAGATCCTGCTAGAACTATGATGCTGGAAGGAAATGTCCCTCATATCTGATGGAGAGAAGCTATGAGTACTACTGTGTACACACTCAACTAGGTAAAAATCAAAGGTGATACTGGTAAGACCCCTTTTGAGCTATGGATTGGTCAAAAGACTACTATTAAATATTTCAAGATATTTGGAAGCAAATGTTATATCAAGGGTGAAATCACAATATTGTGTCACTTTTTTCCCAAGATTGAAATTTACATCAATATGTTTAACTAAATCTTGATCTTTTGAGACCTATAATAGCTAAACCATAAAGAATTTGAAGATGATGTGAACTAGTGATTTGTGGCAATTTCTGTGAAGATTCTAAATATATATTTTTTCAATTCTTTTGAAATAAATCATGAATCTTTCAACATCTCCTTTAATAACTAGTTTTAGATAGAAAATAACATTTTTAGAAAGTAATGTTTGTGTCGTACAACATAACTTTTTTTATATAAAGGATTAAATTCTAATATTTGGAATATAGATTCTCAACATCAATATCTAGGGAAAGGATATTTTTTCATAATTGTTTTTTGCATATTTTTTTAAAAATTATTTTTTGAAGTCACTATAACTATGATTTGGACATACGTGTGTGTCATACAATGTAACTTTTTGTGTATATATCAAAATACAAATTTTATTTTTTGGTGAAACAAGGAAATAAATATCTAGGGAATGGGTATTTTTTCTAATTTTTTTACAATGGTTTACTACTTTTCCACCTCTGCACAACAAAGAGCTTGATGTTCAGAGAAAAACCTATGTTTAGTAAAAATTGAAAATTAAATACATGATAAAATGAAAATATATCAAACCTATACTTGTTGGAAAGCTAGTTTCAAGGGCTACAATCTTGAAAAATATAATTTTTAAATGATGTTATTTAATCCCTCAAAAGGTAAAGAAAAAGTGGTTTTTTGCTAGTATTTTGATAGCTATGAAGGAGACTCCATTGTGGGTATGATTTAATACTACAAGGGTTCTATTCAATGAGGTTTGATGTAAGGGGGTCTTATCTATCCCTCTTCAATTAAAAACCTTTAGATGGAGCTTCCAAGACTTAAATCATTAGTTTTTCTAAAAAATGTGATTTCAAACAAAAATCAACACATCCCAAAAGTGAGACATAGTATTGTGGCAGCACCCTCAACAGAGATGAAGATAAAGGAAATTTTGATGCTAGAAGTGATGAAGGTATGTTTTTGGGTTATTCTACTAAAATAAGGGCCTATCGGTGTTACAATAAAAGAATGTGGAAAATGTTTGAAAGTGCAAATGTCAAGGTTGATGAAGACTTCGGTACACCATCCAAAACCCGTGGATATGATTCTGATGGTTAGAATGATAGTACAAACAAAGGAAAGAAAGTTCATACTACAAATCAAGTGCACATCATTCTAGTGAATCAGGAAAATCAAGAGGAAGAAGAAAATAGTGAAATTGTAGAAGAGGGAACACAAGAGCCTAAAGTTGAAGAACATCCTAAGAAGACTCTGAGATATGTAAGATTGAATCATTTAGAAGATCAAATTATTGGTGATAAGAAAAAAGGTGTCCATACTAGGAGAAAGATTGTAGAAGAATATTGCTTGATTTCAAAGAATGATCCTACTAGTTTGAATGAAGCATGTAAAGATAAACATTGGTTTGAAGCAATGAAAGAGGAGCTAAAGTAGACTGAGAAGAATGATACATGGATTCTTGTTCCTAGACCTAAGGATAAGAATGTCATTGGAACTAAATGGGTCTTTAGAAATAAACTGAATGAGCAAGGTGAAGTGGTTAGAAACAAAGCAAGACTAGTATGCAAAGTATATTCACAGATGGAAGGAATTGATTTTGAAGAGACTTTTTCCCCTATTGCTAGAATTGAAGCTATAAGATTATTTATTACTTATGTTGCTTACAAGAACTACAAGGTTTATCAGATGGATTTCAAGTCAGGTTTTCTACATGGTGAATTGGAAGAAGAGGTGTATGTTGAGCAACCTAATAGATTTTAGTTGACTGATAAGGGAGATATTGTGTGTCAGTTGAAGTTCAAGCATTGTATGGACTCAAGCAATCCCCTAGAGCATGGTATGCTAGATTGGAAAAGTATTTGGTGAAGCTTGGATTTAACAAAGGTACTGTTGATAGTAATATGTATTTCAAGAATGGTAATAAAGATTTGATTGTTGAAGTCTTTGTTGATGATATCATTTTTGGAGAAGATGATGCTATATGCATGAAGTTTGCTAATGAGATGCATAATGAATTTTAGATGTCAATGATTGGTGAGATGAAATTATTTTTAGAATTTCAAATCAATTAGTTAGATAAAGGGATTTGTATATCTCAGTCCAAGTATGTGAAGGAATTGTTGAAGAAGTTCGGTATGGAAGATTCAAATCTGGTCGGTACACCCATGGTGACTGCATGCAAGTTGACAACAGAAGATTATTCTCTGAAAGTAAATCAGACTAGATATAGATCAATGATTGGTGGATTGCTATATTTAACTCTAACTAGGCCTAATATCATGAATGTTGTATGCATTGTTGCAAGATTTCAAGTTGATACAAAGGAATTGCATGTGACTGTTGTGAAGAGAATTTTTAGATACTTAAAGGGAACAATTGACTTTAGCCTATGGTATCCTGAAGTTGATGATCGTAATTTGAGTTCCCTTACTGATGTTGATTTGGAAAGAGATATAAATGAAAGGAAAAGTATTAGAAGTGGAGCATTTTTCTTGGGTAAGAAGCTGATTTCATGGTTAAGAAGCAAAATGCCATTTCCTTATCTACTGCAGAGGAAAAATACATTGTTGTTGCTAACAATTGTACTCAAGTCCTATGGATGAAGCAGCTGTTGAAGGATATTAGAGTTTTGTATAATGAGCCTATTGCTATATTTTGTGATAATTTAAGTGCTATTAACATTTCTAAGAATTTGGTGTTGCATTCAAAGACAAAGCATATATCTATTAAGTTTCACTTTTTGAGAGAAAAGGCTAGTGAAAAGGAAGTTAGACTAGAGTATGTGCCTACTAAGGAGAAGATTGTAGAAATCTTTACGAAGCTATTGCCTAAGGATACTTTTGAGTATCTCAAAAGGAAGTTAGGGGTGACTACCCCTCCTAATCAGAACTAAGGATGAATTGCATTGCATTAGTCTTTGCATTTCATAGTTATATCTTGACTTGAATTGATGTTGTGATGTCTGCTACTCAGGGGGAGTAGTTAGATGATCAAATGCTCAAATATGTGGTTTAGATTTTGTGTGGAGCTTAGAGATATTTTTCATTGACTTCAAAGGGGTAGAAGACCATGTGAAAAACTTTCTAGGGAAGAAGAGCCTTGTGGGGAAAGAAGATTATGTGAAAGAGTTGAGGAGGGAATGTGTTAGGATCTAAGGGGGAGTAAGGTCAAGAGTTAGTTGCATTGATGGTGTTTTCCACATCATGTGTTTCCATAAATTCCAAAGGGGGAGATTGTTGATATGTGGTTTTCATTGATGTCAACACTATTAGCATTAATTCATTAGAAGCTGTATATGTCAAGGATATTGAGAAAATTGTAATGGAATGAGTTGCATGTTGTCAGTGGTGAAGTGAAGTTCATTATGTCGGTAAGTTTTTAATGTTGATGATCAAAGGTTGTGGAATAAATGGTTTGTTACTGAGTGTATCTAGTTTATCCACATCGAGTTTTAGAGATCCACGTGAAGATTTGATTGAGTTATGAAGATTTATATTTTGACAGTTTTTTTGTTGCTTCAGTTGGTGTTACTGATTGAAGGTGATGCAATTTCAGTTAGTTTAGTTGCTATAGATGCTTCTTTGGTGATTCATGATGTTTTTGGATGTTTCTAGATCATGCTCTATCTTTGTTACATATCTGGATTGATCGTTGTGCTCGTGGTTAGTGATTTTATCTTGTGTGTTCATGTTTTTCTTGTTCTTGGCCGACATGGTGTTTGTAGCGTGTTGTGGATCTTTGAGGAGTAATTAATTGAAGTGTTTTTGTGTTGAAGATGTTGATTTTGGTTTTCACTAAGTTATGGCCAACCTTGGTTGATTTGCATTAATAATATTTAGTGTTTTGGGCCGAAAGTTTATATTCATCTTATTATTTTGTTGAAGCTAACATGTAGGGATGAAATTTCTTGTTGCGGATATATATAAGTGATTTTTTATTCGATTTGAAGTATGCCAATGGATGCTGAGTGTGTGTGTATGTGTGAATAAAGTCCTAATCATTTGAAGGTAGAGTAGAGTGTGAAGAAGAGTGAAGAAATATTCACGTGCTTAACCAAAATTGTGATCAAGCATTAGCAGATGCTAATTTATTAGTTCAAATCCCTGTAGAGATAATCCGATTCTTTCTATAAGACAATGTGTCTTCCTTTGGGTGGTTAGCCTTGTTGTAATGAGTAGTGAGCTCTAGGTAGTATACTTGAATGCATGTGAATTCACTACTATATTTGACTCCAATTTTTGATGAAAGTTTGTTGAAATATCGACAACCTATTGTCAGAATACCAACAAATCACTAAAATAATGTCACTTTTCGACTAGCTTTAAAATCTTGAAATCATGACTCAACTTTGTCGGTTTCTGCCACAAAAAAAGGATTTGGTTTTTGTCAGAATATTGACAAAATGATTGTCGATCTAATGATGAACAATAGACAAAACACAAGTGGCATGACTTTGTGAAAGCATCGGAACAACAACAAAAGTTCTTCAAAATTGTGACAAAATAGGCAAGTCATTACGATGAAAGTTCCGTTGGATGTATTGCAAATATCAGTGAAAGATCAAGATTGTTATAGTGATCAAAATTTCCTGAGAAGATATATCAGGAGGACTGGCCCATGGTCTCAACGATGAAGTTTCATCAATGAGATACTCATCTTGTCTCATTGATGAAGCACGAGGGAAGCTTATCAGAAAGACATATACCATTAGAGTAAGTTTTGAATGTCTACCCAACCCGCTATGTCATGCCGATAAGATTACATCGGTAGGAGTCTTGGTGACATACTTGAGATAGAAAGAACAATAATAGAATTTCATTGAAATTGTGAGAAAATAGGCAAGTCATTATGACAAAAGTTTCATCAAACATATTGCAATTTCATTGGATGCTTTTGGAGGTTTGTTAGTAGCTTTCATTGAAAGTTCGACAAAACAATGCAATTTTAAAAAAAAAAACTATTCATTCAAAAGTAGGCATATTGGTGAAAGATCAAGACTATTTCAGTGATCAAAATTTCTTGAGAAGATATATCAGGAGGACTAGCCTGTGGTCTCAGCGATAAAGTTTCATTGGTGAGATACTCATCTTGTCTCATCAATGAAGCACGAGGGAAGCATATCGATAAGACATATACCATCAGAGTAAGTTCTAAATATATACGTGACCTGCCATGCCACGCTGATAAGATTACATTGGCAGGAGTCTTGGTGACATACTTGAGATCAAAAGAATAATCATCGGGGAGACTCACCACGTCGTGGAAACTACAGAATATCCTAGTGATACATGATCTCTTATCGATGAAGATACAAATGGATCAAAATAATTATTGGGGTGACTATGGGCGATATTTGATGTATAAGACATTTTTGAAAGGACATGTGTCCTTTCAAACATTTGATGTATAAGTATCCATTTTTTTATATCAAAAGGAGAGAGGCGAATAGGAAAAAACAATACTGTAGATAGTTTTTTTTGTAATGACGTTTTCATCAAAAAGACTCAAATGCATGCATGAAGTTCAATGAAGTTAATGAACATATATGAATTTGTGGCTTAGTCTTTGGTATCAGCTATTTGTGGAATTATACAGTTATTAGGAAGTATGAAAAATTATATATAGGTAAAAGCTTTGAATAATTCTATATAGTTCGAGAAAAACTTCAAGGTTATTAATTCATGTCATTTTGTACATTCAAAAAATCTAAGTTGAATGCAACTAATTTGCAAATACTACAAGTCATCATCAACACTAACAACTTTAAAGTCACAACTATTGGTCCAATATTGAAAAAAATATTGGGCATTAAATATAAACCACTACTATCACAACTATTGAAACATGCTCAGCTACCTGGTCCTCTCCCCTAGCTTAAATTAAGGAAAACATTATTTTAAACACAATATGTATAGAAGAATATGAATGTAAAGGAAAATAGATATTAGCAAAACATAAATGTAAATAAAAGTAGTGTGAGCAGAAAATGAATCTAAATTGGTCTTGAACAAATAAAATCATACCCAATTAACATTAAGTTATACTAGCCTTGTACTCATTTCCATTGTCAATCTTGAAGGTTACTTTGATGCCTTCTATAGAAACTCTCTAGCCATGAGACAAGAGAAGGTGGGAAAATGAAGTGTATATTGATGACTTCCTCACAATAAAAAAGAAACAAGCAACTAGTCAACCCTATTAGAACAAAATAATCTTATGAATTGATTTTATTTGTTTAAATGGCTAATTGATAGTGGACCTAGTTCTCCTGAATTGAGATACTACTAAGATGTGTTGACTACCGATATTTTTCTTCAATCTCTATAAGTTAATTTTGTCTTAAATATATTCAAGATAACTTTGTAAAAAAATTCCATGATCTGTTAGAAATTATGCAGATTATTTTGTTAATACATCTCCATTTTTATATTTTCTTTCAAAAAATCATAGAAAGATATGTAATGCCATATTTGAAACTTACATATTTTAATTTTACTAGTTTTGTAATTATAGGATATGATTCCAACAATTGTGAAACACATTGGCAATATGTTGGATGAATGAAGTAAACTATGCAATTGGTAGGTGTTGTAATACCCTCATGTTGTTGTTACTCTTATGGATGGATTCTGTACTTGGTTGTGTGGGTGATCAGTTCACCATTTTGGTTGTGCATGGATTTATGGTTTGGTTGATTAGTTGCATTGGATTTTACATATGTTTTTAGATGATGCATTTCATGGTGATTATGTTATATGGCTATTTTGTGGTGTTCTTTAATAATATATATATGGTGATGTTGTGAGTTTTATGCTGTTATAATGTTTGGTATGTTTACTAGTGCATCTTGGTGAAAGGACAGAGTGGCATCACTTGCTTGCAAGTGCCTTGCTACCCTGTGATTGCCTTTCACGTTGTGTTTGCTATGGTGATTTATATGCTTCAAGACATTTATTTCTATGTAGGATGTAGGTACTGGACATGAACTCCACCTGCTTGTCAGGTTTGAGCGTTTCTCATAAACTCAACGAGATTGATGTTAAAAGGATTGGTTAGGAAAGTGTTCCCATCCCAAGTTCATCTATTGTGAGTCATTGGTTGTCTTTCTTTCTATTTGTCCTTGTGTGTAATTGTGAAGTGTTGATTAATATTTTAGTTGTGATTTAATTAATTTCTATTAAGTGTGATTAATTATTATGTTTAATTGATAGTGTTATTATAATTAATTATGGTTAAGTTGATTGAAGAATATTCTTGATTAAAGGGATAGTTTAAATAAAATTAAAAAAAATTGCTTTGTTGATTTGTAGAATGTTAAATTTGTTATTTAATTTTGGAGTTAATTAAATAGCTTATAAAGCTATTTTATTATTATTAGAAGAGGAATAAATAAAATATAATATAATAAATAAATTAAATTGATTTAAAATTATTAAAATTCTTTTTTTTGATGGCTACAGGAAGTAGTGGGGAAATTAATGAAATTTTGGTGGGGAAATGATTCCCGGAAAGAAAAGGGGCATGAGGTAACATAAATTACTCACGAGAATTTTTGGGCTGAGAACAGAGGGGTAGCTCTGTGTGAGGGAGTTTTGGGGTTTTCTGGTGTATGCTTGTGTTAGAATTGGGAAAAGGCTGCAAGAGATTTTGAAGTTTTCATTTTTTTTGGCTGGAGGAGAAGCTTTGGGAAGAGCTTCATAGCTGGAGCTTTTCATGACAAGGCGGGGCACAATTTGTACTTCTTCATCCTACAAGAAACAGGTTCCTTTTTATTTTGCTTCTTTCCTATTTTTAAAATGGTTGGAATGCTTTCCTATTTTAAATTTTTTTTGTTTGGGTAATAGATATTGTCTGTATCCTTTGAGGAAATTAGAAGTTTTTTGTAGAAAACAATGCTCCCAGTAGCTACCATTAAAATTTTGTGTTGCCTTTGTAGGAAATTACACAGCAAAATTTATAGAATCTAGTTAAATGAAAATTCTTCAAACAATAGCTCAAAGAAAAATACAGTAGAAAAAGAAAACCTCTGTGGAAATTTAAAAAAAATGAAACCTCTTTGTTTAAACTCAAGAAATGAGGAAAAGCTTTGTGCAAGGGAAATTGGAAAGAAACTCAAGAAATTAGAAAAATTCTATGTAATTTTCTATACTTTACATGTAGTTAAATATGGTGAACTGTTTCTCAATCTATTCTATTTTATATTGAAAAGAAATAAATCTTTGTTTTAGAAAAACCTGGTCTAATAAATTTCTTGTTTCCGTAAACTTAATTTGTCTGGAAATTTAATGTATAATAGATATATATATATACATTAAATATATATATAATTGTGATTATGAAATCTGTATAAAAAATAAAAAATAAAAATAAAAATTAAAAAAAATGATGAAAATCCGTACTTCAAAATTCGTCAACTTCCTTTAAAAAATCAATATATATATATATATAATTTCATTTCTCTTGAAAAAAAAAATGTATATAAAAAAAATATAGGAAATTTTTATTATTGTAATGGGGGGACGGCTACAGCTGTACCCCCTGCGCAGCCCATAAAGGCTGTGTACAGCAGTCAAACGACTATTGTGCAGCAGTCCTTGGACTGCTGTATGTAGCCCTTGGGCACTGCGTGCTCCCCTATGGGGAGGTACATAACCTCCAAGATGAGCAATAGGTTTTTTTTATTTAAAAAAAAAAACAAATAAAAAAACTCTATATTTATTGATTTCGGTTTTTAATTTATTATTTAGAATTTTAAAATTATTAAATTTATTTTATTTTAATAATATATATATATATATGTATATATATATAATGATATATATATATATATGATTAAATTGTGGAGTATTGTTATTATGATAGTTATTATAACAATTTTATATTTTTTGAAACAGATGAAATTGGAAGTAAACGATTTATCAAATTTATTTAAATGTTTTCTATTAGTGAAACAAACTGAGGAAATTAATGGTTTGACTTTTGTGATGGAGTTTCTTGTAGTGCAATAATGTAATCTGACTTATGAATTTGTGTTATTAATCAATTTCTTGATATGGAATAAATAGTTGATTTATTTTATTGAGTTCCTTATTGAGTCTCATGAGTTGAGTTATCAACTTGTGGGTTTCTTAAATTAGTCAACTTACCATAGGAGATAGGGTTAATGTTATAACTTCTAGAGGTTTTAGAATGGGGTGTTTTAAGTTTTATGGCTTCTATATTTGAATCTTGATTCCATTTTCTTTATGGTTGTAACCTTGTGTATACCTTGAGTTGCATTGTTTTATGTATGTAATTGAGTCATATGATTATAGCGAGATGGGTTGCCTCGCGATTGTTTATTCCGTGTTTAGAGAACTTGAGAGTATAATCCCTTTGATTTTGTTGTATGTTTGGGGTTCTAGGGAGAGTGGCTCTATGTGGGCGTTGGCGCACAAAGGGGCTGTTAGGATAACCCACATTAGATTTAGTGTAAAAAGTGAAAACCTAACTAATTAATTAAGGGATGGGTAGTTAAGCACTAAAAGATAATTATAGATTCCCCGCTCACCTATTAGGGCTTCCAAAGACTAAAGGTGGTCGAGATGGCCGTGGTTGGCATAATCATGATCTCGTCTCTACGAGAAATGCACGATTCTGCATGAGTCACCCTATGGGGTGGCGCCTTGAGATAGGAAGTCAGGATAACCATAGATGGAGGCGACACCTTGTGATAGGATGTCAGGATAATCCATGTAAGGCCATGCGATGAAACTCTCCTCTAGCATTCCCCTTAGTTGTTTTAACTAGAATCCTCTGGAAGTGGTTTATTATTATGACTTGGTGTATATTGTTGTCATGTTTTGTTAGTAGACTTTTGTCGTTATGTTACCTATGTGTGTGAATTCTCTTTCCATGTTTGGAGTTGAGTCTTATGTGTTACCTTAGACGTCCTTGGTCGGGAACCCTTTCTTAACTACTCCTAGCACGGGGGTGGTCAGGTGGAACGTGCTTTGCACCCCGTTGGGTTTCCCATTTGGCAGTTTTTTCTTCAGTGTGGAGATTGTGGTGACAAAATGTTCCATATTTATGTTCATTCAGATGTATATATTTGTACTCTTATCATATCTTGTTAATTGTAATGTAACTCTCCCATTTGTTGGGATAATGTATTTTGTAACTTGGATAATTGTTTATTGATATTTAATTTGTAAAATGATGTATTGTATTATCACACTATGTAATTTAAACGTTATTCATGGATGTAATTATTATTGGTGTTGTATCATATTTGAGCATATGAGTTCTATTTATTTCTAAGTTGAATGGCTTAGGAAATCTAGTATAGCATCTGTATGGTTCATTCTTTTTTTTTTAATGCTTATCGTTTATCAATGTTTTTATGAGAACTCATATTAGTAGAAACGAATGTTAGATTTGTCAAATTTGTTAATGGGTTGATTACGTAATGTCTCTTCGCATACCCCAAGGGACTTAGGTGTTTAGTTTGTATTTGTAATTATGTTAGTTGTAATAGTTGACATAGTTCTGTTACTTTGTGTTTAAAAAAAGAAAAATTGTTGTGTACTTAGTTGTCCTTTGGGGTTTGCACAATGGGGCGTTACAGGTGTAAATCCAAATTCCTTAACCCTTTCTAGCATCCTTCTTGCCTATTCTAAAACATGTGCTTTGGAACAAGGCATGAAAATCCATCTAAGTATAATGAAAAACAAATTTTTGTTAGATATTATATTACAATAAGTTAAATGAATGTAAGTAGAGAAATTTTTGCATACCTGTAGATGGTACAAAATTTCATGGTTAAGTGGAAGCCTCCCATCAACAACAATATCCAAATATCCATGTATCTATCTCAACCAAGCCTCTAAACCCTTGAAAGCTATCAAAATTTCCACTAACCTGTTATACACAAAATTCAAATTTTAGAGTTATGTCACCACTAAAAACAAAAGAAATAGATCTTTGAAACCAAATCCACACACAACACAATGTGGTATTCCTACAAAGCCATGCAAACAAACTAAACTCAAAACATTGGAATGGAAACAACTTCAGATTATGATGCAGAGAGCATGGATTCACTTTACTCAACTAGAGGCACATTTCACAATAATGGGTTCTTCATCTAAAACATCTGTACGAGGTTCAAATAGTAAAGAGATTGATGAAAGATAGAGGAATTAAAAAGATAATTGGATGTAGTTGGATTGAAGGCCATAAAATGGTACATGTTTTTTGTGTAGGAGTCATATCACATCCAAAAACATGGTAGAACTATGCAAAGTAGGATAAATTGGCTTGGAAAATGAAGGCATCGAGGTATAAAGAATCATTTTTCTACCACCATAGTGAAAACTTAGCACTTTCTTTCATCTTTTCATATTGGTTAGATGCTTCAAACGATGCATTTATTATATTGAAAAGTGCATTACCTTATTGAGCTTCTCTTTGTTTCAAGAATAGTTTAATATTATCTACTTAACAGGGCCAACCATGTGATGGTGGAAGCTCATTTGGCCCCTCCCCCCCCTCACATCACTCTCAATTCCCCATACCCAATCATATAACATTAATCATTCATTCATCCATTAATAACATATAACATTAATTCATTAACATATAACATTCATCCATTAACATTCATTCATTCATCCATTAATAACATATAACATTCATTCTTTGAGTTTTTACATATTATAAAAAATATGGTTGTCATAATATGATTACAATCACTTTTTTTTTTTGTTTCTTTTTTGAAGCTAAAAAAAGATGAAGTGGAGTATCATTTTCTAAATCATCTGTCTCCCCTTTAGTTGTTCTACCCTCTGCTCATGATCTTAATATATGCCTAGTTGTGTACACACGATGTGGATGCCACTGCAGGGGGGTCTGCTGCTATAACAAAGAAATGTTAAATTGATATATTTTATTATTATTGTTACAAGTATTTCATTAATTAAAATAACATTAGAGTGGTTTTGTTTACCTGATGGGGCCACATCATGTTCCTGATCTTGTCTTATAGCCTCATGCTCAACATGTTGAACACCCTCTAAATGCTGATTTGGATTTGAAACACGAAAGGTTACATCAATTAATACACCAATTGAAATTAAATATGTTTAAAAGAACATTAGAGTGGTCCTCTTTACCTGATGGAGCCAGATCATGTTCTTGATCTTCTCTAGCCTGATTATGCTCAACATGTTGATCACACTCTACATGCTCTAAAGTTGAAACATGAAAGGTTACATTAATTAATACACCAATTGCAATTAAAGATGTTTAATTGTATTAATCCATACTGTGTTTTGTATAGCACATGCATACATCTAGTACTGGGATGCACACCATGAACTTCATGTGTAGGTTGTGCTCCATCCTCACTAGGTTGCATTCCAATGTCATGTGCAGTATTATCATTGCTTGTTTGTTTAAAACAAATAGGCACATAATTACTTTATGGTGGAAATTAATATTGAATAGATTGCATAAGCATTCAATTTTAAATAAACTTTATTGAGTTTATTTAGGTGCATGTCAGATGCAGTGGAAGATTGTGTTTTCCCAATCAAGACTCTTAGAAATTTAGCCATTCCTCCATAGCCTTGTTGGAAGAAAATCTTCAGGTCCTCTTCGATGGGTGCTCTATTGAATTCAGAGCCCTACATTTTTGCATAAGATCATGAATTTTGGTTCCATGGTGTGATGAAACCAAAATTGTTTGCAATTTA
This sequence comes from Sequoia sempervirens, assembly GCA_007258455.2. Classification (NCBI taxonomy): domain Eukaryota; kingdom Viridiplantae; phylum Streptophyta; class Pinopsida; order Cupressales; family Cupressaceae; genus Sequoia; species Sequoia sempervirens. The sequence goes on along the minus strand of VDFB02271358.1, from coordinate 259,821,490 downwards.
TTATTTGGATGCAATATTTCATTTATTGATACTGACAATTCATGCAGCTAATTTCATATAACCACTAGAGCCAAGTTTGTGTTGCCCATGTTTTTCTAGTCTTTCCTTTGTTTCCTTCGATGTGTCAGGAAGCCTATGAAAATTTTGAAATACATTAGATTATATAAAAAGAAAGAGTAATAAGTATATAATTACATTGTTGATAGTATCACATACCTTCCTTGGCCTAGTGGTGTCTTTCCTATTTTCTTTTCAGCCTTCTCCTTTCCATTTGACAATAGGTCCTTCCACTCTCTCTTCAGAATCATGGGGGGTACTCGTACTTTTTGTTCTTCTCTAAATGTGACCTATATTGGTCCCTCACATACTTTAGATAGGTACCAACTTTTTTAAAGACCTTGGTTTAGTTGAATGTTTTATCACCGAACAACACAACTAAACAGTTAATGAGCTAATCTTTTAAATCTTTATTTTGGGCATTCCACCATGTACGTATGGTGGGCCCGAAGAGCTCCAATGTAATATCACTTAGATGTTTATAAAAAGAATAATTTCCTTCAAAATGATCATGGGATCTTTAGTCTAAAAAGAGTGATCACTAAGTAAATTTCAATTGGATTATATATAATAATAATTAAAATATTTTGAAGTACATAGGACCTTCTCTATCTCTATGGGAATGAAATCCTTGGTCACCACAAATGTGACTAGAAATGTTCCCGTACTAGTAATACAGGAAGATCTAAGAAATGCTTCTAAAACATCACTAGTACTAGTGGCATCTGCATCCCTAGGTACATGTCCTGATGCATGTTTTGGAATGTGTTCATTGCTAGAGGGTGCACTACCGAATGTTTGCATGCTATGTGTTGTTGACGTTTCAGTCGACAATATAGGCATGGATGATGGGGTTGGATGATGTGATGTATGTGTAGGAAGATAAAGATGGACACGTGTACCAACCCCCACTGCTTGGGAAACACTTGTAGTACCTTGATCATGGCCAACAACATCATGAGGATGCAAAAATTCCTATAAAAAAAACACATATTTTAGTTCATGACAATAAAGAGTACAAAATATAAAACCATGAATGAACTTATGTTATAATTAAAGACCTCATGACAACTTACTTGCAAGTTTTGTGCTCTCTTAGTTAATATTTTAACCCTCTCTCTTATCTCATTTGTTTGAGGCACTATGAATAACAACTGAAGGATTTCTTCATTGCATTTTTTTTGGGCCTTCCTTATCATATCGAGAGGGTTTGTTGAATATGCGATGTCATCATCACATAATAGTGACTGCACCTCCCTATGGATTCTCTCCTCTACTGCTGGTGCCTTACCCCGATCAGTTGACTACAACAAGAATATTAAAAACATTATCGAAATTAGCCCAATAAACTCATGAAAAAGACATAATAATAAAAAAAAATTCTTGTATCTAATTTGTACAACTACAATGAGCTAAACCTGTTAGGTAGAAGTGCCTGAAGATGCATCATGATCTGTACTCTGGGCCAGAGCCTTCCCCGTATGATCAATGTCCTACTGTGACAAAAATTAAATATAAAAAAATATTACTGAAATGAAACCAATAGACTTATGAGAAAAAAACATAATAATAAAATGGTATATTGGAGTCATTAATTGGAGGTTGGGTAAAATGGTATATAGTACATACCACCCCCATAGTAATTGTGTTTGTATCTAATCGATTCAAATTGTAATTGATTAGAAACTCTTCCCTTGCAATTATTGATTTTATCACACATACGAATACATAGTTTCCCTCACACGCCTGAATATGCAATTGGGTTGCTTATTTGTTGACCCAGGTCATGTACTATTTATAAAACCTACAATATTCCCTGATGCTTTTGGCCTTCCATCAATGTACATAGCCACTCCTTTATTTTGATCCTTATATTTTAGATGTACATATAAATTGCTGACAATGCATACCTACGCATACTTCATGTATATCGAACTAGCTACATCCAATCTTTGTAACTGTAACAAGGTGTAACATACTCCATCAATTTAGTAACTTTTTTGTAATAGACCTTTATGTCGTCCATGCAAAATAGGCCCAAACCATGTAATGACGATGGTGTTATGTGATATATCCTCTCATTGACACAAAAATCAGTGTTTATTAGAGGAAGTTCCTTGGGTACCCACTATTTTTGTAGATGTTTGTACCTCAAGGGAACCTCGATGTTTCCTATGTTCTCATCATAATAAGAATATGACCCCTCTTTAGCAAGAAAAAATTCTATGCATTTACTAAATTTTCTTCTAATCTTTTGACCTCTTGTTGATCTCCCTCTTTTAGACCTACTACATGTCTCACTTTCGTCTTCTCTTCCTGAATTTCCCTCGCTCAAGGAAGATAGATCTAACAAATACCTATTTGGTGGTACTTGCACTCATAAGGATGTTGGATGAAGTTCTTTCATGGTGATGTGATCCCAAGGTGACATTATGATTAATCTATCATTTCATCTCTAGAATTTGACAGGTTATAAGGTAATCAAGTCTTGATAGATTGCAAGTTATTGTTACTACCATCTAAATGTGGCCATCACAAATCAAATCTACTTAACATTTTAACTCCCAAACTTTGTAACAAGTGTTAAATGTGACTATGGTCCACCAGATACACAACCAAGGCCTCAAATGTATTCTCTAATTGTAATCAAAGGACTTTTGCTCTTCATTCAAGTAAATAAACTTGAAGGGAAACACCACCAAGTGGTTTATTGGACACCTACATGACTAAAAATAGTAGCAAATTTACATTTAATTTCCATATGTTTGAGTGGTTAATGGGGAGGGAGTGTGTACTAGGCCTGGTTAAGTCATCATAAGTTTATGCTTTGGCAATAAAAAATGTTTAAGTCATCTTAAATTTTCCTATGTATAATTTCTAGGAGACTTTTGGTATGTTTCAAAATAGGATGAGTGGTTGCATCAATGTTCTAGTTCTCTATGACAAGGTTTCAACATCTTCAAATAGTGAAATTTAGTGCTCATATTCATTTGAAACAAAAAATATTTTGATTATATATGATGGTAGGATTTGACAACTTAGAAGAATTGGCTACCCAACAAACTTAAAAGAAAAATTTTTAGTTTAAGGGGTTAGCACTTTCTCTCATCTTTGCATATTGGTTTGATGCTTCAAATGATGCATTTCTTATCCCACTTTTATCATATTGTATTCCCATCCCATTGCAATTGTTGCAATTGTTGGAGGAGTTGATACCAAAATTTCATATCAAATACCACGTTCTTGAAGCAATTTTTTGTGCTTTTACTATTTTTTTGAAGTTCTTTTGTGTTAGATCCGTACAAGCTTGAAATGATCTAAGATCATTGGTGTAGATAAATATATGTGTTCCCTTTCATTTTAATTTGTTTTGAAGTGCTAAATCACTATTTTGTGGGAGAAAACAATCAAATATAGGGGCTGCCATGTTTTGCCTATGTAAGGGTTTAAGGGATAAATAGAAATGACATCCACCAATCCACCCATTGTCTTGGAATTGTAACTCAGTGGAATGGTGTGCAACATGTTATGATAGAGGTTCATTGCATTTAGGGGTCTGGTAAATCAAGAAACTTGGCATTGAATTGATGCCCTAGGGTTGACAAGGGAAAATTTCTTATGAATTTGTGGTTGTTAAGGCAGGGTTTATCAATTTGATGGATATCTTGGTAGAGTCCTGGTGACACTATTTGATGGTCCAATCTCTACTTCGAAACAAAAATATCTCTAACAAATCTAAGAGCTATAATGGGATGACATTAAAGGAACTTTCATATGAAGGATCTTCTAATGAAGGACCTTTGAATTAAGGTCTTCATTTGAAGGTCCTTCATGCAAAATTTTCTTTTATAAATCATTTTGGACATGAAATGTTTAAAATAAAAAATACCTTCATTTGAAAGTCTTGACATGGCATCATTTTTGAATGAAGGTTCTTCATTCAAAGGTCATGATGACATCACCTTCAAATGAAGGTTCTTCATTCAACTCGTATTTTGTAATTTTGAAATTTTGTGATTATTTTTTTGCTTCATCCCACAAGTGGGACACATCATTGTGAAATCACTCATTAACAAAGAGATGAATGTAAGATAATAATTTAGAGTTAAAAATAAATCCATTTGAGCCTTTTATAAATGAAAGGAAATTTGATGCAATCATATGCCTTGTCAAAGTTTTAACTTAATAGTAAGGGCATCATGAGTAGTTTTTTGGGCCCATTCAACAATCTCTGATGCAAGGATTGAATTGCCTAGAATGTATCTACTATCAATAAAGCCAAATTTTTTACCTGTATGACTTTATCTCGAGCAATAGGTTTAATTGTGATAGCAATGATATTGACAAATATTTTGTAATCTAGGTGTTGAGAAGCATACTTGGCCACCATCCTAGGAAATATTCCTCATTCTCACTTTTAGGTGTTAAAATTTAACAATACCTTGATTGATGAAAGAGACACAAGAGCCTTTCTCCATGGTATCCAAGTACACATAGTAGCAGTCTTCTCTTATATGGTTGGACATGATTTAAAGAAATTAGCTAGGAATTATTCATTTAATCTAAGGTTTTCTCATAATGCCATCATTGGAAAAGTATGATCAAATTCTTCTATTATGAAGAATTGGTCTATGTGCCTCTAGTAATCACTATAAATGTTTATAAGGATAAAATGACTAATTGCATCATGTATGAGAGAATTAAATTTAATTTCTTCAAAGACTATATTCCTCTATTCATAATTTTTAAGGGTTGTGTGTGGAGGAGGTTATCACTACCAAGAAGGGAGGAGACCTTTCCTTGCATATGTTTGTGGTGGAGGTATTAAAGAAGAATTGTATGCCTCTATTTCCATTCATTAGATCTAGCTTAGCCTAGTATATACTTGGGATCCTTTGCCCCAATAAACTTCCATTTGTTTGATTTTATGTTATGTAAGTGTAATTCCATGATATGTTGAAATATAAGAGGTGGAGGAGGCCAAAAGGAAATAACCCATTTTTAGTTGTACCTTCAAAAATTTTCTTATTTTTTTTATGTTTTTAGCAACTTTGTGGACATAAGATTTGAGGTAGGTCATACAAAAAATAATAACATGTTCCCACCAACAAATTGAACCTTGAAAGTTAGCGGGACTTAATTATAAGTTCTAGATGAGAATGATGACAATGCCAATCTTTTTGGAGGAGGTGGGAGGCATTAAGCTTAATGTGGAGGATGTTGGGGGTAACTAGGTGGTCAACTACCTAGATTGACATGAGCACATGAAGGATCAATAAGAAAAGGAAACTATAAGTTAAATTTGTACAAGATGATTGAAAGGGGAGGGACAAACATAAATATTGGAGGAAAAATAAAGATAAAGTGGTCAAATTCACTAAGCTTGTAGAGAGGGCTAAGTCTACAATTACTTTAGACTCATGTGATGAAATCCTAGACCTCAACCAAGATGTGGGCAGATTATGCGAGTTTTTCCAAGACCTGAGGTTGGTCGATACAAATGTGAAAGACTAAGCTATTTTTTTTTTGTCTTATCTTATACCATTTTACGAGAATCGGGGTGCCAATGTACGAGAAGATCTTTGGAAACTAGTCATGAAAATTGCAGGTTAAAGAGAATGGGGTGCCAAAATTACAATACTCATTTTCCCTTGGTCATCGATTTTCCCTGAGTACCCTTGACCTCATCCTCAGCACTGGTATTGACCTTGTTTTTAGTCCTCCAAAATCTTCCTCAACACTAGTATTGACCTTGTTTTCACTCCTCCAAACTCTTTGTCGACGTTGGTATTGACCTTGTTTTAACTCCAAACTCTTCCTTAGTTTTGGTATTGACTTTGTTTTCACTCCTCCATACCCTTCCTTAGCATTGGTATTGACCTTTCACTTCTCCAATTTGACGAGCTACAACCTGGTTTTGTTAGGTTTTAGAGTATGTTAATTAAATTGAAAATTATGGTGCCATTTAGCTAGGTTTTAATATTCTACAATATAGTTAAGTATATATTAGCTATATTTTATATAATAAATAATATAATTATTCGACTTATTATAATCATTTATTATATTCTTTAACAAAATTATTAAATACATATAAAATTATTATAATTAATAATTAATAAGTATATTTTTATATAATACAAAATATAATTAATATAATATATATTTAATATAATAGTAATATTAGATTAAATTATATATAATATAATTATATAATAGTATATATAAGTTTTTACCCGATATTTTAGAGGATTTTTCCATTACACTACATATGGTTTACCATTAAATGGTTGTTGAAACTTGTTTTCCAACAACACGATAGTGGTTTCCAGGCATGAGATTTGTTTCAAGCTCAAATCTCACAATATATACATAGCCTATTAGCTAATACAAAGAGAGATAGAAACTAAAAAGATAGAGAATGAGAGAAAGAGATGAACTTAGATAGATAGGCAGAGAGAGAGAGACCATGAGAGAGAGAAATATAAGAGATACAAAGGAAAAGCGAGAGAGGGAAAAGAAAAACTAAATTTTGATTGGTTGTTTCATGTCAACAATCCAAGGATGGCTTATGTCCTCGGGGAGTTATGCTCAAGGTAGCATGTCATTTGATTAAAGATATGATAATTCTCCTTTGTCACCTCTTCAATGTACCCATTGCACACTTAAGGAGACAAAGATAAATATAGGGAAGAAAACATAGAGAGAGAGGGAGATAATGAGAAACATACAAATAGAAAGGGAGACAAAGAGATAGAGAGAGGTGGAGAGATAAAGAGATAAGGATAAATAGATAGAGATATAGGGAGGGTGATTGATATATCTCTCCCTATCACTCTCTCTCTCTCTATGTCTACCACTATCTATGTCACTCCCTCTTCCCCCTATCTTGACCTATCTCTCCCCTTTCTCTCTTGTTCACCATCTCTCCCTCCATCTCTCCTAATCTATATATCTATCTCCATTTCTCTTTTTATCTCCCTCTCACTCCTCTCTCTATCTCTTTCTATCCATATCTTTGTCTACCTCTTTCACGTTCCTCTCTATCTCTTTCACCATCCCCCTATCTCCCTATATCACCCCTTTCTATGTCTCTCTCCCTCTATATATATTGAGGTATCTCTCCCTCTCCCCTATCTTCTCTCCCTTTCTACATATTGATCTCCCTCTCCCCTCTTCTCTCTCCCTTTTCTACCTATCTATCCCCCTCTCTTCTCTCTCTTCCTCTTCAACCTATCTCTCCCTATCTTCCCCCTCTTCTCTATCTCTCCTCCTCTACCTATCTATATCCATTTCTCTCCTCCCCCTCTCTATCTCCCCTATCTCTCACCATCTATTCCTCCCTATCCCCTATCCATTCTCTCTCTCTCTCTCTCTCTCTCTCTCTCTCTCTCTCTCTCTCTCTCTCTCTCTCTCTCTCTCCCCATCTATCTCTATCTCCCCATATATTAACTAAGCAGACATGCAAGCATACAATAGCTATTAAACTATAAGTAACACTTATGTTTCTAATGTCAAACCTTCTTATAAAAATAGTGTTTTATTAAACTATAAGTAGATTATTGTCACCACTCTTCATTCCACATGAAATGCCAAATGTAACAATTGTTTTGTTGATTTTGTCAAGTTTCATTAACCAAGGTATTTAGTGGGTTGAATAAAGTTGTGTTATGACCCTTGGTCTATTTAAAATAATTAGACAATATTAGGGAGACCAAGAAGGGAGAAAACTAAACTCCTTCAAAATAGGGGTAGTTGTGGGTTTGTTGGTTTTCTTTGTATAGTATATACTTATTTCCTCTAGGATAAATAAGTCATTGTAGAAATGAAAGATGTTTGATTATCTACCTAATATTGTTTTGTGTTTTTTAAATGGAAGAGATCTACAACTCTATAGAAATTGTTGTATGGTAATGGTCAAATTATTAGACTATTTAGATCATTTTCTTAGTTTTGTATCCTAACTAATATAGATTAAGCTTTTTCATTTTAATTGACTACTACGTAATAGTTTATGTGTTGAAAGAATTGTTTCCATTCTTTGTAGTTTTTATATTGGAATACAAATCATATTTAATTTCATGCCAATATACTTCTTTCATAAAGATATTTGTTTGATTTTTCCTTACTATTTTCATCTTAAAATTAAAAAAATGTATTCTATAATATAGAATTATTTTCAAATTGGGACAAAAAGGATTCTAAGAGATACATTTAATCATAAATTTTACAACCTACCTTTAAGAGGCTTCCAAAAAGTTTAGAATGACCAATTTAAACAATCCAAACAACTCTCAAATCTTGACAAGCAACAAAAGTCAGGTTCCACACTTTGACTCCTTGAATCCTTGTAATAGTGCAAACCTAGTTTTTTCTCAATAACTCAATACTTTCCCAAAACACTAGAGAAACCCTTGATGGTTTTAGAAACCCATTTTGGATTTATTAAACATACTTCAAGGTAAAGTATGAGTCCTTTGGACTAAATAACCAAAATTACCCTTTCTAGGTTGTGTTGATTAGGATGATTAGGCCTATTTTATAAAACAACTAGCCTTTAAACTTTTCATATGCCCGTGAAACCTTGAGGCAGCAATTTTTATGCCTCTGTTGGAGCTATAAAATTTTGAAAATTTTATAGTGATTTTGTACTCGTTGATTCCCTAAAGAAAACCTTATCTTGAGTATAATCCATCATATTCACATATGATCACATCATTCTTGACCATTTGATATCATGAAAAACCTCCAAAATATACTATTCAAATAACCCATATCGGTAAGAATTTGTGTAGGTCTCTTTGATTCATAAATCATTATATTCTCATTTTTAGCATATCGGCAAAATAACAAAAATGTCACACCCATTGAGTTACATAAGAACACACACATCAGGATGACACAGTCCATGGTCTCACTGATAAAGAGATTCATCGGCAAGACAGGTTCCATCAGGGTGAAATGAAAAGGTCATACCAAGCATATAGGTCTCACCGATGAAGTTCCATCGGCAAGAAACCTGTTTTGTCTCACCGATCAAAGAAAAAGGATTTGTATCGACCAAACCAATGCCATTAGAGTAAGATCCCTAAGTCAACCCAAGTGCATTTGTCTTACCAATGAAATATCATCGATGGAACACTCATCTTGTCTTGTTGACAAAACAAAGAAACATACTATCGCCAAGACAAATGCTATCAAAATGAGTTCAAAATGTCCTCCCAAATCACTATGTCACACTGATAAGATTACATCGGAAGGAGTCTTGGTGACATACTTGAGATCAAAGTAATAATCATCGGGGAGACTTATAACATCGGGAAAATTATTGAATGTCTTAGTGATACACCATGTCTCGCCGATGAAGACACAAACAAATAAAGATAGTCATCGAGGTGACTCTTGGCAACATTTATATGAATTAGATGGATAGATTATGTGATATTGGCGTAATGTCTCCCCAACCAAAAGAATGTTTAATGAATGTTAGTCAAGCTTGAATGAAAAGATCGCCCAAAGTTTGAATTGTCTTGTTGATAAAACATTTGATGTGACAATGGGTAAATTCAAAGATCAGATATGCTCATGTTCAAATCCATATCAACAAGAGATGGTGTAGGTCTCTCTGATTCATAAATCATTATATTTTCCAACATATCGGCAAGAGGTCAGGAATGTCATACTGATCAAATTTCATAAAATGATGCACATTGGAAAGATATAGTTCATGATTTCACTAATGAATAAGTTACATCAGGAGTTTTGGTGATATACTTGAGATCGAAGTAACAATCCTCGAGGAGACTCACAATGTCAAGGAAACTACAGAATATCTTAGCGATACATGATCTCTTGCTGATAAAGATACAAATGAATCAAAATAATTGTTGGGGTGACTCTAGGTGATATCTATATAAACTAAATGGATAAATTCCATATCGAAGAGAAGGATGTGATGTCTTTTTTATCAACAAGAGGATCAGTGAACATTGGTTAAGCTTGAAATAAAATGATTTCCCAAGGTTTGAAATGTCTTGATGATATAATCACATGATGTGACAGTGAGAAATTCAAAAATCTGCTATACTCGTGCTTAAGCTAAGACATTAATGGCACCACGAAGCATAAGTAATTTCATAAATTGAAGGGAATTGATCAAAGACGTTGTAGAATTGGTAGTGGAGGAACAACAAAAAAAGGGCCATGATATTTCTTCAATTCAAAGATTTCAAGAAAAATATAGTAAGTTCTTTGTACTCTAAATTTTGCAATTTTGAAAAGATAAAATGGAAGCTACTAGCTCAGGAAAATTAAGGGGTAGGAAACATGGGGAAAGTAGTCACCCTAAAGGAAAAAAATAGAAAATTGAGTTTATAGTTGAGCTAGAGGGCACTAAGAGAAAATTAAATCAAGATCTTATTGATCAATTACCTGGTTCTGGACCCAAATCTAGATGCTCTACACAGGTTAGGGAAGAAGTAGATAAATTGGATGATAAATGTAAGCACATAGGTGATATTTGGACCCCAATAAGAGGTTATGAGTTGTTCAGTTTTCATTATCATCAAAGGAATCATTTCAAACCAATATGTAATCCATGGAATCTTAACCTGGGGAAGCTTGTTTTCCCTAATGTGTTCATTAATGTAGAATTGGTGAAGTTGTTAGCAAACCATTATAATTCAAAGCTTAAAGCCATCTGTGACCCATTTGGGAAACCATTTGTGCATGTATCAGAAGATGAAATAGGTGAGGTTTTCAAATTGGAAGGGATATGTAATGAAAAAATTGTATGTGAAGAATTAGAGAACGAATTATGGAGGATGAAAACAATTTATAAGGGTTAGAGGCTACTATTACATAGAACTAAATAGGGTTGCAAACCAGTTCTGCTAGAAGATAGTGATGGACCCCCATTCCATGTTGACTTATTTGAGCCCTATATGAGATACACCTATTTTTTGGTAGGTTAGGTGTTGGGAATGTAAGTCTTTGAATACATGTCAATTGTGCCCATGGTGATTTCAGCAGATATTCAATGTCACAGCTCCAGACCTTTTGACTATGCCTCATATTTTCAAAGGTCTTGATTCAGGATTGATGGCAATAAATGGAGCCCCTTTTTTACATCTTAAGTTTTATTCAATATTAATGCACATAGAGTTATATTTTGGACAAGAGTTAGGGATGTGGCTTGAGGAACTGAGGGTTTCACAGTTCAACAAGGAAGGAAAGTTATTACCTGTTTAGTTATGGACTACTATCTGGGATAGCAGGTTTGCTAATTCTTGTTTTGTGCATTTTGAGGAATATTTTGTAAAACCATTGTATAAATTCTACAATCATTCATGTGCCTATTCTTTGTTTGAAGAAATAAAGAGGTTTCTTAGACATAAGGATTTTAATGGGCCAATTAATCACAACTGGGGGGATTGGTATCATTTGGAGGATGCTACTATGATTAGAGTGTATGGATTTGAGGATACCCCATTTATTTTGCCCAAAATAGTTCCAAACAAGATTTCCTATTTAGAAATTATGAGGAAAATGGAATTTTCTAGTGTTATGAACTTGAGCTCTTTTGGAAAGAGAGCTTTTACGCCTAGTGCACTAAGCTTTGGTGATTTTACTATGTTGGAGAATGAAGGATGATGTGATTCTTGACAAGTTATTGCAATACAACATGAAAAAAGGACCACCAAGAAAGAAATTTGGCCCAGAAGGATACATTAATTTTGCTAAACAAAAGATAAACTTTGGAGGTTATAATCATGTACCCTATCAGTTTGATGATATGATCAGGATCTTAGAAGTAGAAGAAGCAAAAAGAGTGGTTGAAGAATATAACCAAGGACTGGAGGATACATAATTTCTATCTTCTGGAGAGGAGGCATCTAGAGATGATATGCACAAAGCCCACCAAATAAGATTTCTAGATTGAGGACCCAAGACTACAAATGCCCTACTAGAGAATTGGGTATTGAAGAAAGCCTAGACATAGACACAAGACAAATGGAATACAAATAAGTTGTGGTAGATAGTGAATTTGTAAATTATCTAGAGTTTAGGGCTTTCTTGTATAAACAAAAAGGAAAATTAATAAGAGAAACAATTGACAATATCACAAGAAGTAATGAGGATTAGTTATTAAATGATTTGAAATTGAGTGTGGAAAGAGAGATGGCAGGTATAACCCCTAAGAAAGGAAGAAAAATGTTAGAAGATGCTGGTGTTATGATCTTTCCAAGGTTGGATCTCATTTCTACATTGGTTTTTGACAGTTTTCTGAAGAATAATAATGCCACACATAAGCTTAGCCATGAGGGGGTGACAAAAGTATATGTAGGGTCTAAATATAATCTAGATGAAGGGTCATTAATGATTTGGGCCTTGTATCCATCTCACAGAAAATCAATTGTTATTGATACTAAGAAAGCATTTGGGCATGTTATGAATGAAGATTGGAGAGGTTGATCCTATGGAAACAACAGAAATTGGGATAAATATAGAAAAACTAAACAAGGCCCATATACAAATTTTGATCAAAGAAAAAGAAATGTACAAGATGAACAATGAGAGAATGTTGAGAGAAAATGACCACTTGAAAGATATGTTGTGAGCCACAGTGGGATCAACTAAGCTGTCAACTCATGGTGAAAGTTCACAGACAAAGGATCCATGGGAAGGATCAAGTGCTTATTCTCAAGGGACATATGATGCACTTGTAGTAGTAATTAAAAAGAGACAAGCCATCCTAATGACTTGGTTGAGTAAGCTCATGGGAACACATTCACACAATTTTACTGTAGTACAGGAACATAAGAGGATAGATGTCAACATCCAAGAGAAGCTCCAATAAATAAACCAAAGGGATGCTCCTAATAGCGTGGAAATCGACACTACAAATCATCTTATAAGAAAACACAAAGATTTTCTTGAAGAATTATAGGGGGATGCATAGGGACTAATCGATGCTGCTAAACAAAGATTCACTACATTATTTGATGATTGAGGAAGATTGAAGGAAGCAACTAGGTGGAATGGTGAATGTGAATCAATATTGTAGGAGATCCTAAAGAAGGCTACTGAGAAAGATACAACATTGGATGAAGCATTCAAACAAAATGAGAAGATGGTGAAAATGGAGATCACAATTCAGAATGCGTTAGGAGATGCAGATATGCATGAGTGTTAGGAATAATTGGATAACCTATAAAAAATTCACTTGTGGCTAAACAAAGCTTAATCACTTTTTTTAATTTATTATTGTTAAACAAAAGATATTTCTGAAAGGAAGTGTCCTTTCAAGCATTTGATGTATAAGTATCCATTTTTTTATATCAAAATGACATAGGATGAATAGGAGATATATATGATAGATATTTTTAAATGATGTTCACATTACAAGAGACTTGGATGCATGTTTGAAATTCTGAAGGAATCAGTGGAAATTATTTGATTTTGTGGCACATTTTTGGTATCATTTGTTGGATTAATTGAAAAAATTATTAAGTTGTCTATAGGGTTGATAATTTTATGCTATTTAAATTGATATATCAAGTATATGTTCATTTTATCTATGCACATTTGTTGCATCTGTGTGGTGTGATTTGTTGGTTCTTTCAAGTAAAAATTAAATCCTTCAAGTCAGTGATAGTAGTTTAGAAATATCATCTAGATTATTAAGAAGAACTTAGTAATTACATTTTTCATTTATGGCTTAATAGAGCATAATATCTAGTTTGTTATTGTTGTTAAGCAAAAGAAATTTCCAAAAGGACGTGTCCTTTCACAATTTTGATATATTTATATATGTTTCATAATGTAAAAAAAAATATAGGTGGATAGGAGAAAGATATAGTAGATAGTTTGCAATGAAACTTTCCTTTAAAAGACTCAAATGCATGTATGAATTTCTATGAAGTTAATGAAGATGTATGAACTTGTGGCTTAATCTTGGTATCAGTTGTTTGTGGAATTATACAGTTATCTGGTTGTGTCCATTTTGATGCTTTTCTATTGTTTAAATTGATATATCAAGCATATATTTAGTTTACTTATACAAATTTGCTATATTTGTGTGATGTGATTATTTGGTTCTTTCTTGTAAAGATTAAACCCTTCTAGTCAATCATTGTAACTAAAGATTATTAATTGTATCAATAAGAAGAATCACATAACTAGGAATGTCATTCTATTTCAAGTAGAGTTTTTCAGCCATTTACTTGCATGTTTATACAAGTTATAAACTACATCTATGTGCCAAATAGTTTGAATTATTGCCATCATAGATTACACTTTTCTAGATCTTCATTAGACTCCATACACCCAACAAGGTACTGGTCTCACACATTTCATCTTTTAGTTTATCCATTTTATTTTTTACATCTATTAACTGAACATATTCTAATATTACACATACACTTTATTAGGATTATATCTATTCACTATAAGATTTCCATTGTGAATAGATTGTTGTAAAAAAAATCACATCACTTAAGTCTGCTCATCTTGCAAAGGTAGACCCACCTAGGTTTGGTAGCATTTGAAGAGAAGAAGGTTCAAATCATTTGGCCTTGTTTGTTACCCTAAAATTAGATTCAAATCAAATATAACACATATCTTCATGACATGGAATTAATTTTACATCAAAATATGGCTGAATGTGACCCTCCAGTGCTACAAAATAGGAAAAATAAAGAAATTTTGAAGAAAAACACAAATTTTTGAATGTCAAGAGCTTGTATTTTAAATCCTCAACCATCAACAACCTTTACAATGATCACTTTATTCCTTTTAGAGGCCTTTACACCTCAACCACTGAACAACCACCTCTACAACTAACTTTTTAATCTTTTATGATCACATGAAACATAAAACACACTAATTTCAAGGTTGTTAACATTACTATTGAAATGTTTTAATTTTTTGACCTTTCAAATGTATTGAAACTCCTAGGAAACCTCTAAGACCATGCTAGTGGCTTGATAATATCCTTATTATTGACATGACACTAACCTTGCACCCTTTCACATGCAAATTCTCCAATTTTCCTTAAAAAGGTTACAAAACTCTTTAGTGCAAGACTCAAACTCATAACTCAAAACTTCACCTAGAACATGACTAATGGTCTTGAGTGACCTTATTCACAATAAAATATTCTTGAAATTCCTAAACTAGCCTATTGAACTCGCTAATTATCATCACATGATTAAGCATAGAAGATGAGGCGTATGTGCTCTTGCACCACTACCCCATCCAAAACTTGCTCACATTAAACAAAGCTACAATGTTCCTCCAAGATAAGCCAATAAAATCCTACGTTATGTGTCCTAGTAATCAAATTGGAGATGATCCTAAAAATGACATTGCAAAGGGTGATTAGTCTAAAAAATCTAAATGACTTTGCAATTATTTCACTACTACGATCAATGTGTCATCTTTCATGAAATTTCCCAAAACACTATTCATTATGATCATATGGAAATTTCTAGGAGAGCTACAATAGTTGTAACATTATGAATTAAAATTAAACATTAAAAAGTACATCATGAATTAATTATGTAATGGCATAAAAATTAAAAACATCATGAATTAATTATGTAACCACAGAAGTCAAATATAATTCTATCAAGAAATTAATATCAAATAAATAATACAATCACATAACTCATACATTTCAATGCCATTGATCTTCTTCTTCATCCAACTCTTTGTCTGTATCATCCAATCTAGATTCGACATTGTAAGGATTGGTCATATCATCATCATCATCATTGATATTAGTTTCGATAATGTCATCATCCACACGGATATCATCTTCATGAACATTAAATCCTACATCATCATGATCTAGTTCCTCCTCTTTGAAATCTTCATCAGGAACATCATCAACTAACTATTGATCCCGATCATCATCTACATCATCTTCTACTTCTTCGGTATCTTCTTCTTCCACCACATTATACTTTATCATCCTTCCTCTTGGATCATGTCTAACAACAAATGACCACCCAATTTACCTAGAACCTCTGAGTAAAATACCTACTCACATTGGTTTGGAAGAACATAGGGCTCATTTCCAGCTCGCTCGATCGACCTTGTATTAACCATGGTAAATGCATTATCATGTTCAATAACAGTTCTCTCAGGATCATTTTCATTCAATCGTAGCTTGTACCATAGGATGATGAACAAAACTAATTTGAAGGAATTAAAGTCAAACTCAAGTATATCATCCAAAATCCTATAGTATCAATTTTTTGAGACTTCTGGATGTATGTCCCTTCTAGATGAAACATTAGTCACCTGAAAGACTGTAGTTATCCTAGAATCACAAGTTTTCTTTGTGTCATCCAACTTTTTGATTCAAAATTTATGACCATTGCACCACATAGCCTTGTGGTGTTTCACCTGCAATATGTCAAACATGTAAAAATTATTGCAATATCGTTAGTTGATAAACATATTTATTGTTGGCCAAATGTATGCAAAGAAAAAAATATAAACATATATATACATCAATATAATTAAAAATAATTAAATAATATGGGTGATTAATATATTTATACGTACCTGTTTATCTCTTAAACCATATGCTGAATCAATTCCCCTTGGTGTAACATTGGAATCTCCATTACGATGAGCTTCTCTAACCAATGAAGCCACACCTTCCAATGTTGACATCGTTCAATCCATACCCTCATCTAATCAAGATTGTTTGCAACGTTCAAATGTAGTACATCCCACTCTTGACCAACTGTATCAAAAAAATTGGAATTAACAAATGATGTATAATTAGTTAATTACCATAGTATACGGCCTTAATTTATAATTAATGTATATTGAAGATTAATAATTAAATAAGTACAATATACATAAAAACCAAATGTAAAATGTATTCTAATTAATCTCCATGACCATCTTATAATTAACTCTCACTTTCCTCAATCTACCTTTCCCCATCAGGTACTCCCCTTTGAATTTGTTAATGGATTTGGGTTCCCAAATATGATCTACATGGATCTTTGCTGTAAACTTAGGAAGATATTCAGTAATGTACACCATGTTCTAATATACCATATATCCCTCCACCATATAACCCTCAGGATGTGCTCTTTTTCTAACCAAAGCCTTCAAAAATTTCAAGTGCCTCTCAACCATCCACATTGACCTTGTGTGTACAAGTCCACACAATTCATTCTCCTCAACTTGGTGTATGAGGTAGTGTTCTTGTGCATTGAAAAATGTCAAAGGTAGACAATTTTGCATTTCACACATTACATGAGAAATTTTTCTCTTCCAATAATTTATATCTTCTTTATGGATTTCTTTAGATGACATCCATCTACAAGTGATTCAAGGCACAAATATATTAATGAGATTTAACAAAAATATACAATATATTACATAACAAGTAAAACAAATGGAAATTATAAGATCTATAACGAATTGAACAAATATTGCTACTTTCCTCATGCATTTTTCAAGATCATACATAACTTGCTTGGCATTGTTGTCGAAGTTGTCTAGGAGAGATAGAGGTAGAATGTACTGCAACAATTGTAAAATGATCTTTTCATTATTTTTCCAAAAGTAGTAAACATAATACATTGAAAAGTACATGTAGTATAAAAATATATATATAATATACCAGAATAATTACCTTAATGAAGGTATTCCAATCATGCATTTTCATCCCTGACCCAAATTCACCTTTCTTTGTTATGATATTATTTATGTTTGCAACAAATCCTGTGGGAAATCAATTTTTTCGTATGACTTCTTTTATAGCATTGCTTTGCTACTCCGTTAATAACCAAGAAAAGGGAACTTATATTAATTTGGTCTCCATTGCTATTTAATTGAATGACATTTTTCATTGCATAATTGGCTTCCTGAATGTCACTACAAATTTTGACAATTTTTTCTTTGTCATTCCTTCCATCCAATATTTTCTATAACGTTTTTGTTATATTATTTCTGATATGCATGCACAATTTGTAGCTTCTCATAGTAGGAAAACCTACTAAATTGTTTGGGATAACTTTTCAGTCCTTGTGGAAGCCGACCATTAATTCCTTGACAACCTTCATGAAGCATATAAGTTAAACAAATTAATAATGACAATCATTGTCAATTACAACACGAGTAAAAACAACACAATATAAAAATATAAATTCCAAACATATCATATATGATAGATAAAAAATTTGATCTGATGTATAACCTTGATAATTAATTCTATTATATTCCAACCTCCATAGGCAAGGTGTCATTCTTCATGGTTTTTATGTAGTCTCTTCTTTCCCATTGAAAAGATGTTTTTCAGTAGTTCGATACTTATGATTTATGTGGAGGAAGTTCCTGTACTCATCAAACACCTGCTTTCTAAACTTGTTGAATGACAAGATTTCATCTTTGGACCACAAAGAGGACATGCAAAATGTTCCTTTGTTTGAAGACCTACAAGATCATATATAATTGGATTAAATATGCCAATTTTTATAATTATATATAATGAATAGATTATTTAAAAAACATGCATGATATCTTTTTCATAAAATTAAATATCATTAAAGTGCAGTCGAACGTTATAGCATACCACAAAAATGTGTTAGCCTAGGGGCATCATGAATTGTGCATACAAGTATTGCATGAAATTGAAATTGTCTTTGTCCTATTGGTCTAGAGACGCCATACATAGTGACACCATTCCATAACTTTATTAACTCGTCAATAAGAGGCTCGATATATATATTCATATCTTTAACTTGGTACTTACCTAGTTGAATGAACATAAATAGTACATAATTATTATAACCATTTTACTACAATATATATAAATTAATGTATATGACTATTAAATAAAAAAAATATAAGTCATTATGCAACAAATAAGACAAATGAGATGCTACTACGTTAAAGAAAATTGATGTAAACAAATACCTAGAACAATCATTGCCAACATTATGTGCTCCCTCTTTATTGACATCCATGGAGGAATGCTATTGTTTATAACAAAAATAGGCCACACCGAGTAAATAGATCTCAGCTCTCCAAATGGATTGACACTATCCGCTGCCAATGAAAGCCTAAGATTACGAGGTTCTTCTTTAAAGTGTGGCCATTTTTCCTCCATGTCCCTAAATGAAAAACCATCCATAGGCATTCGAAGAATGTCATCTCCACTTCTATTCCATGCATGATAATCCATAAATTGTGCTAAGATTTCACACCTAAATAATTGTTGCATACATGGAATAATGGGAATATAATGAAGAACATTGTGAGAACCCTTTTTTGTTAGTTGATTTGTTCAATATCTACTGATATGACATTCCAAGCATTCTATTACAAATTCATGTTGTTTATGATATATAATATGATCATTGAGACATGCATGTATTGCTTGATACTCCATTCCAATATTTTTCATAATGGCAGATAAATCTTGGTATGAGCGAGGTAAAATATTTTATGGTGGTAACAAAAATTCACCAATCAATCTATAACAAAAAATAATTTTTTTAATATAAAGAGTATTAATGGTACATATTTCATCCTTTATTTACTAGTGATGAACTAAAAACAATTAAAATAGATGAAAAAAGATGACATAAATGACATACCTTAACATCTATGAGATTTCTATGTTGGATAAACCATTCATAACCTTCAAGTTCACCAACAACAATACAACAAAGAGAAGAGTTGTTTGGGAGCCTTCATAAAGGGGCTCGTATGCCTTCTCAAGTATAGGTAAATCATGAACATCATCAAAGTCATCTTGATCATCATGATCAGTTGTTCCACTAAATGTTTCATGGATCAATGTATTTGTACCATCATCTTCAACTATGTTTCCTGACGCATGATCATCTTCTTCCATAGGGTCATTAACTTCATCTTCGATATTCACGGCTCCATGTTCCTCCACTTGCAAAACCACATTCTCTGAGCCTTGATAATCCATATCATGTGCCCTAGGGCACCCCACCTTTATAATAATAATAGACACAAAAAAAAATGATCATGATCAAGTGATTATATATATAAATTCCAACACGAGTAAAAACAACACAATATAAAAATATAAATTCCAAACATATCATATATGATAGATAAAAAATTTGATCTGATGTATAACCTTGATAATTAATTCTATTATATTCCAACCTCCATAGGCAAGGTGTCATTCTTCATGGTTTTTATGTAGTCTCTTCTTTCCCATTGAAAAGATGTTTTTCAGTAGTTCGATACTTATGATTTATGTGGAGGAAGTTCCTGTACTCATCAAACACCTGCTTTCTAAACTTGTTGAATGACAAGATTTCATCTTTGGACCACAAAGAGGACATGCAAAATGTTCCTTTGTTTGAAGACCTACAAGATCATATATAATTGGATTAAATATGCCAATTTTTATAATTATATATAATGAATAGATTATTTAAAAAACATGCATGATATCTTTTTCATAAAATTAAATATCATTAAAGTGCAGTCGAACGTTATAGCATACCACAAAAATGTGTTAGCCTAGGGGCATCATGAATTGTGCATACAAGTATTGCATGAAATTGAAATTGTCTTTGTCCTATTGGTCTAGAGACGCCATACATAGTGACACCATTCCATAACTTTATTAACTCGTCAATAAGAGGCTCGATATATATATTCATATCTTTAACTTGGTACTTACCTAGTTGAATGAACATAAATAGTACATAATTATTATAACCATTTTACTACAATATATATAAATTAATGTATATGACTATTAAATAAAAAAAATATAAGTCATTATGCAACAAATAAGACAAATGAGATGCTACTACGTTAAAGAAAATTGATGTAAACAAATACCTAGAACAATCATTGCCAACATTATGTGCTCCCTCTTTATTGACATCCATGGAGGAATGCTATTGTTTATAACAAAAATAGGCCACACCGAGTAAATAGATCTCAGCTCTCCAAATGGATTGACACTATCCGCTGCCAATGAAAGCCTAAGATTACGAGGTTCTTCTTTAAAGTGTGGCCATTTTTCCTCCATGTCCCTAAATGAAAAACCATCCATAGGCATTCGAAGAATGTCATCTCCACTTCTATTCCATGCATGATAATCCATAAATTGTGCTAAGATTTCACACCTAAATAATTGTTGCATACATGGAATAATGGGAATATAATGAAGAACATTGTGAGAACCCTTTTTTGTTAGTTGATTTGTTCAATATCTACTGATATGACATTCCAAGCATTCTATTACAAATTCATGTTGTTTATGATATATAATATGATCATTGAGACATGCATGTATTGCTTGATACTCCATTCCAATATTTTTCATAATGGCAGATAAATCTTGGTATGAGCGAGGTAAAATATTTTATGGTGGTAACAAAAATTCACCAATCAATCTATAACAAAAAATAATTTTTTTAATATAAAGAGTATTAATGGTACATATTTCATCCTTTATTTACTAGTGATGAACTAAAAACAATTAAAATAGATGAAAAAAGATGACATAAATGACATACCTTAACATCTATGAGATTTCTATGTTGGATAAACCATTCATAACCTTCAAGTTCACCAACAACAATACAACAAAGAGAAGAGTTGTTTGGGAGCCTTCATAAAGGGGCTCGTATGCCTTCTCAAGTATAGGTAAATCATGAACATCATCAAAGTCATCTTGATCATCATGATCAGTTGTTCCACTAAATGTTTCATGGATCAATGTATTTGTACCATCATCTTCAACTATGTTTCCTGACGCATGATCATCTTCTTCCATAGGGTCATTAAATTCATCTTCGATATTCACGGCTCCATGTTCCTCCACTTGCAAAACCACATTCTCTGAGCCTTGATAATCCATATCATGTGCCCTAGGGCACCCCACCTTTATAATAATAATAGACACAAAAAAAAATGATCATGATCAAGTGATTATATATATAAAAAATGTTAAAACGATATAAACATTCACAAATTCAATCAATATAAACACATATAATGAACAACTTACCAATGGATGATAATCATGCCCCCTTCAACATGACCATGTTTCCTACAATGTTTCTTAGCTGTTGTGATTAAAAGTCTTCTCGTCTTTAACCCCTTGCAATTATTGCAAGGACAATAACATTTCCCATCACCCTTTCTTTTCAATCTATCCCACAATATATCAAGTGTCTCTTCATTTTATTTTGGACTAATATTATTTGACATGATTTTTCTTTACCAAGCTTGAATATTTAGATCTTCAAAAAATATCAATCTCACACTCTAATAATTTTCAATCATAAATAGGTAAAAAAATCTAATAATTTTGATATTTTACACCAAAAAAATTCGGCATGCAACCACCCCTACAAAATAGAAGATAGTTTAAAGTTAATGAATCCAAAAAACACTTTAAAATGTTAATTCTAGAACTTATTAAATTCTGATTTTACTATGATTTCCAACGGTTAGACTCCTAAAATCAGAATATTGAACTTGCACAACAAAATATGGAAATGAAATTCTAAAAATGCACAAGTCTAAAAATGAAATCTAATGAGATGTTGCTTTAAAATATGATTTTCAAACCTAGATGTACAAATCTAACTTCACAAATGAATTCTATAAAAAGATAATGACTACCGTCATCCTGGCGATATCTTCTTGAATTTTTTCTAATTTTTCTCAAGAAAATCGTCCTTAGTTCTCCACAAACTGTCGCAAGTATACAAATTCTCAAGAATAGCAAACCAATGTCGTAATAAATTGGAAAACTCACTTTTATTTATGTCGGCCACAATTTTATTTTGCATGTTCGTCAAAAATTTGATGAAAACTTAGGTTCGTCAAAATTTCAATGAACGTCAGGGATAAAATTTTAAAAAATTTAAAATTACACATAAAATATCACAAGTACCTAACAATACATCAAATTATACATCTTTCATCAAAAAATTTCATCGAATTTTGTAGTCAAATGAGTTAGTGATATTCCCCATATTTCATTTCTTTATACTTTTAACAAGGTATAATCTTGTGGACTAATCTCCATTGTGGTTTTCCCCTAACAAGGTTTCGATGTAAAAAATCTTGGTGCTATGTGTGTTACTGATATGTTGATAATCAAATCTGAGAATAAGGTTAATAAGTTGAATAGGTTTTAAATCTCTAAGACAACTGATTCACTCCCCCTCTCATTTTTCTGCCCTTGTGTTGCCAACAAGAGCAGTGCTACTCCAATGCACTACCTCAAAATACACTTCGGGGGAAATAGCGAGCCAGTAATAACAAGGTTTGTAATTTGGAATTTCAGGGTAAACCAGTGCCATACCTGCAATGAATTCACTTAATGAAGAGGACTCCCAACTCTTAGAAATATCTAAGTGTTTTGACATATCAAACATATACTATAGGAGATGATTGTAGGTATAGTGTAACTACATTAGCTGGTCGATGAATTTCATCATGCCAAGTATTTATATCACATACTGGAATGAAAGCACTGCTTGGGTCATTCACTTTCACAAGTTGGGAGGCAGGCCTGCTAAAGGTAACACATGTTTGAAGTGTAAAATTGTTTTTCATCACCAATTATTTCCAATAGGCATGAGGGGAGAGGATAAGTGCTTCCAAGTAGAAAAGTAGACTTGTGTTTTTTCTCTTCACCCAAGATCACATGAAGCACAAGGGGATTGGATACACACAACAAGAATACGTAGAAAAATAAAAAAAATGTTCATTTTAATTCATCATAGAAAAATGACTTCATTTTAAGCACCAAATGAAGTGTGGAAGTTGTGTTGTTCAATTTTAAACCAACAAGCATAATGATGTGAGGGTTCAATTTTAACTAATTTGAATGTTCATTTTAAAGCCAGAAAGAAATCTAATCTGGTCCTAAACGCAAAATAAAAAGCATCATAAATGGGTTATAATTTCCCCATAAGTGTTACAACACTTTTTACAGTTATAATTAAAATGATAATAGTATGCTTCTTCACTTCAAATTGTATTGTCCAAACCTACAAAACCCAACTAGCCTAAAAGAGTGAGAAGTTAGTGATGTGTTCAAAAAGAAGATAACAAAAAAAATTTAAAGCAGTTGATAAAAATCATTAAATTTTTTTTCTTACCAGTAAAAAAGTGCCATTTTTCATGGTAGCATTGCTATAATTCAAATGAGTGTCACTCTAGTGAAAAATAACTTCACTCTGTAGTAAAACAAAGATGACAATAGCATCACTATTTGGTGGCATTCCCATTTTCAAATCTTCGATACTTCTAAAAAGTATTAGCATCACAATTTGTTTTAATCGGTATTAGTGTTTTAATTAGGCATCGGTGTATTTTCTAGAAAGAGCATTGCTATATGGAAACACTTGACAAATGCATCATTGAAATCTCCAAGAGCATCGCTGTATCTGCAAAAAAATAGAAAAATGAACTTTACAAAAAAAATTGGTAAATTTGATCAGTTATGCCCTCTTTCTAATGCCAAAATGTGAACGATGGATTTAGCATGGGCCAACTACACTTGATCCATGAGGATTCAAAGTATAATTATGTCACTAAACATCAGTTTAATAAGATCAATCAATCAAAACTAGACTAAGAATCCATTAAAACTTAACATATTAAACTACAAAATCTTTAGAAACACCTATTCTAATCCATTGGAACTTATCCTATTAGGGGAGTGGTGTTACATTGATGTGGAATGTTGATGCTTTCCCAATCTCGTGGATAAATGAGCCTTTTTCGATTGATTCTATTGAAGAGAATCGATGAAACTGATGAAATATGTGTATGAAAACATGATTTAAATGCTAAATTAACATTATGCAAGCTATTTTAACATGATGTAGACTAAGATGATTGATATGGGTGTATGCCAAGTTAATCTAAATGGATTTTAAGCTATAAATATTGAAACCCTAATTACATAATATACTAAATGGATGTATTTATGTTATCATGGAAGCGATTAATGGAAGCTAAGCTAATATGCAAGTAAATTAATCTAAAATTATGTTAAATGTGAGTGAAATTGAGAGTGATTTTAGCAACATAAGTTTTCTCTTAATAGATGGATCTCTTTGTCTCCAAATAGTGACCTATTTATGGGAGGAAAAATGACAAGTGAAGGGTTAAGATTAAAAAGGTTAATCAATGGTAAAAAATGGAGGAAAGATGAAACATGGATCATGGATTCTCATCAACAGATGAGAATCAATGATCACATGGATCAATGAAAGAATCAAGGGTCCATATTCTTCCAAAGAAACACACTCAAAACTTGCACAAGAAGTCTTGTAAGTTTGTTATGGGGAAGAATATTCCTTTTTTCAAAATGAGTGAGGAGAGAGAATATTCTTTGGAATATTCTCATGGGTGAGGGGAAATTAGATATTTAGAAAATTAAAACAAAGTTTTAATTTGAAAAATGGAAAGGAATATTCCATGGGAATATTCATTTTGGAGGAATGTGCAAAGGAGGAATATTCCCTTGCAAGTGGTGGGGAATTAGGTTGATTTGTAATTGATAATTAAACAAAGGTTTAATTAGGTAATTAGGGGAATTTCATGATATTCATTAAATAATTGATTTAATGAAAAGGGGAGATGTGATATGACATTTAATTAAATAACTTATGGTTATTTAATTAAATAAGAGGAATTTAGGGATTTGAATTAAATAACTTGATGAATTTAATATAATAAGACAAAATGTTAGCATGAAAGGGGGTGAATTATTAATTAGATCAATAAATGAAAATGACATAATTAATTAAATAGCTAGGATAATTTAATCAATTAAGTGAAAAGAGGATGGGTTTGAGGATGAAATAGTGTTAGTATACCTGATTTGAGTGCATGATATCATTCAAGACATTTTTAAGTTTCTACAAGAACTATATTTTTTAGGAAGATATCTAAGAACCTTTTTGACTACAAAAAATTCTTCTAAATCTTCACCAAGTCCTCTAATTGCATTGAACACTTCATCAACCTGAAGAATATATCATAGATTATCTTCATTGTCTGACATTTTTAGGTTCTCAAACTTTCCTTCATAGATCTTCAAATTGTCTTGCTTCACTTTTATATCTCCTTCATAGATGCCACTAAGCTTATCCTAGACCCCATTTGTTGACTTCCAATGCATTACTTTTACTAGGTTAAAATATGATACCCACTCAAGATAACATTCTTTTCCTTTCCATTATTCTCATAGGCCTTTGTCTTAGCTAGATCAATTGGAGGAGTAGTAGAAAGAATATATCCATCGTTGACAGATTTCCAAACACCATACCCCAAATAGGGTAGATGGGTGGATCTTCCTTAAGCTATTAGAATTATTCTAAGGAATTAGGCTTTGATACCAATGGTTGAGATAACATTGAAACACTGAGATAGGGGGTGAATCAATATTCTATCAAAGTTCAAACCCTTCGAAGAAAATTGAAACTTAAACTTTACAACACAAATAAAAACATGAAATATGAACACAATTCAAAACACCACAAAACACTAGATGTACATGGGAAACCCTAGAGGGGGAAAACAATGGTGATAAATTTTGCAAGGAGATACTTTCCTAATCCAACCTCACAAATGAATAATAGTTTATGGTGCAAGAGCACCCTCATGCTTAAAATGCTCAAAATGCTCAAAATTCTCAAGTTTGTATTTTTGCTTGTTTTTGTGTTGCTAAATGTTAATAAGGTAATTTTAGGCCAATATAAGTCATTTGGAGTCATTTTTGAAGGTTTGGTGTCATTTAGTTGAAAAATGAAAACATTGTCAAAAGTTGTCAAATGTTGTCATAAAAACTTTTCTTGTCAAATGACAACTTTTTAAAAGTTTGTTAAAAGTTGTTAAATGGTAGTTGTAGGTTGGTTGGGGGAATAAATTTATTTTACAAGAATAAAAATGGTCCTCCAAGTTGAATGGGGGGCTGGTATGTAGATTGAACAGGAATTTTTGAATGAAGACATGAATTTTTCTGCAATTTCCCTATTGTTTTACATGGTACAGATCTATATGAAATTGTACAGATCTGAAATTGGTTTTTACTGATAGAGGAATGACTTATATTTCATTTGCAATTGGTTTGGTGGTTTTTCATTTAGTTTGGAGAAAGTTATGACCATTTTACCATTGGTAGCCCTATGGGATTAGTTTCTTTAGAAGTTGTCGGATGTTGCAGAGAATGGTACAGATTGTACAGATCAAATAAAGACCTCAAACCTATTGTAAATGTTAAATATGCGAATCTAGTTTCATTTTCACTTGATTTTATCAATTTTCATTGGGTTTTTATTTATTTATGGAATTTTTGGTGAAGACTACCCAGTTTTGGAACTAGGGTTTCCAGCAGATAAGAAAAATTCATATATTTTTATTCCACCATAAAAAGTGATAAAAATTGGTGAAATTTTTTGTTTTTATATGTTCTAAAAATTATTTAAAGGAAAAATATTCATTTATTCTTTTACATGAGTTATGGTAGATTGTGTGTCTCATTTCATTGGAGAGTAGTAAAAAAGAAAACCTAGTTTTGTTGATGTTTGAACAAATCTATGCATAGTTTGTTTATGGTTGGACTTGGGATCAAGGAAATATGTTGTGGAAGGCCTATAAAATCCAATATTTTTAAGTTGTATGATGTTCTCTTTGTTAAGTTCCCATTAGGCCATTATAGCAACATTCTCAAGATGACTCAAGTTGCATTTTGTCATTGTTGATGATGGATCACTGTTCAAGTTGTGTCAAGTTGGTTTAGTTGATTCCTTTGCTTTGCATTAGTTTACAACTTTGTTTTAGGGTTACAACCCAAGGAAGATACTACTCCTTGAAAGGAGGTTTTAGGGTCACTCCTAAGGAAGAAACTACTCTTTGAACTAAGAACATAATCAAAAAATACAACATGATAGTCCTTCTATTGTCTAAATCTAACAATGAAGCTCAATCCTTTTGATGATTGCAAACCTTCTTTTTCCCTTCTCTTTTGATAATTGCAATTCTGCTTGACAAATCTTCTACAACTTCTTCAAATGTCGTCCTTACAACTTCTTCAAATGTCATTTTTTCGAAAGTTTTGAATTTGATTCACTGCCTCTAATAAATATTTAGTCTTGAACTCTTCACTTCCTTTCTATCACAAAAATATGGTGAACTTGAATCCAGACATAATCTTCTACTTTTTCTATTTCTTTTTCAATTGCTTACATAAACATCATAATGTATTACACATATACAATTTAAGCACACAACCTAGATAAACTAGGTTTATAATTTATACATGATATTACATTGATTACATTGCATATGTTAGCCTACAACAAAGAATATTACAAATACAAGTAAACCAAAGATAAACAATCTACATGAAACATGTAGAGGACAAGACCAAATTTAACTACATGTAATACCTAGAAGAAGAACATGCCTTACAGATTCCAACACATGCCTAACTTTTTCCTAAACATTCTTCACAACATCAGTCTTTAACGAACAACACCTGTACACTTCACAAATTCAAATTAGATCGGTCTTAGGCGAGAAAATATGAAACTTGTAGCATTTTGACCATCACAACATCAATGATTCACATGGATGATCAAACATTACTTGCACTTCTCCTAGATGAGTTGAGATGACCCATATAACACCTTAAAATACTTCTTACACTTGTGGCACACACCTTGAACATATCCCAATCTGTTAGGAAAAAGCATAACCTAGCAACACCTTCATTTCAGACCACAATCTATTTCACAAAAACCAAAAAACATCTTGTTGGGCCCTCGTTTATGATTTCAAGTCATATAATTATCATTGTGTTCAAGTTTTATATTTATAAAACCTCCCCAAAATGGCCTATGAATCAAAAAATCCCTTGGTCATTATATTGTTGCATTGACTTGATTTTCTCGGTACTCGATCACTTAAGTTGCTACTTATGCCATTGAGGTCATTGTTTTTACCGAACCCCTAATCTTAGGTCTATAGATCACCTTAGTCCTTCTTGGTATTAAATTCCCCTATAGTCAAGGCTTGATATTAATATTTTAAAACCTTATCCTTTGTTCTTATGGGTCAATATATCGCTTACCTAGAGATGGCCCCCTTTTATGATTAACCTTTGCAGCATGTACATAAATGGAACTTCATGCTAACCATTCGATCATGGGGAATTAATCCCATCCTTTCCCCATATGCCTGCATTGGATTGTTTCTTCTTATTTTCTTCACACGGGCTGGTGGGCCTAGTCTCCTTGGTAAAGATTGTTGGAACCTTCAAAGAAGATCAACAAATGTAGGATTAAAGACATGACAACATCTCTACAATTTCCCATGCACCTGTCTTGATTTATTTCATCTTATTTTAAAGACACGGGCTAGCTGGCGATGGCCACATGGTACTACCAGATGGTGGGACCGGTATTTCTGTAGGCTAGTGGATGTAGTCTGAAAGAAGATCAACAATGGATGCCATGACACATGTTCTCATCAAATTCATTCCCCGCATGCCTTCCTGTCAACAATATTAAGGAAAGATAGTCACATAGGCTAGCGGGTGGAGTGACATCTGTTATTATTGTGGGACCTGCTAAGCTTTGAGGATGAAGGTTTATTTCATAGGAGATGAAATTGATGATTGATTGCAGGTGACATGACCTAATCTTGATCACTCCCTGCCATCTTGTGAGGGCCCTGAACACGTCCTTGTATTTTGCAATGAGCAAGCAGGAAACTACCATGTGGACTTTCTAAAAGGCTCCAATGGGCTCTAATAAAGTTAGAATACTTCTAAATTTGGATGAGAAGGTACTATTTCTAAATAGTGCTATTTTCAAATTTTTTCTTTGAGGCACATGCTTGAGATTTAGGTTGTTAGTCCTGATAGTTATTGATGCATGTGGAGAAGGTGAAAACAAAGCAGGATAATGTATGAATTGATATTTTGAGATCAGATTAGGATCATTCGCCGCTATTTTGCTACCAAGAAATATAGGTGTTTTTAATTCCCATGGGTAAGCGGGTAATTATAGCACAAATAGTTTTAATTGATGCTATGTACAGAGTGGATGTATATCTACTCAGGGATTTTCTAATTTAAAGGAGCATTAAAAGCACAATTAAAACTTAATTATAAGTGGTTGCATAGTAATCTACTCATTGATTTATCATTTAAAACATGATCAAAGGTTAAGATTAAAAAATCAAAGCATACTATTGTCAGATCATGCATACAAGCTTTCTTTAAAGAATTAATGGTTGGCACACTTGCATGGATCATTATAATGTGGACCGATGACCATATTTCTCATTTAGAAATTGCATTCAGTTTGAGTCTGAGAGAAGAATTAGTAAAGGTCTTCTGGTCCTTATCATTGAGAGGATGAGTAAGTTCAGAGAGTCTGTTAGACTAGTCCAAAGGTCTAGGAGATTGAGTTTGCTTGAGGTTAAGGAGAATGCCCTTGAGAAGGAAGTTGATACACAGGGTACTCCTGATACACCAAAGAGTAGAAGGGGATGCAGGAAATTCAAGAAATATGGTGTCAGGAGTAACTATTGCTTGGGGAGCTGAACTGTTTCAAAAGAACTGGTCAAGTTCAAAGGAAAAAAGATGGTGGAATATGAAAATAAGGAAAATAAAAGGTGTAAGTATCATAACTCCTATTTGGGAGGACGTAATTCTCCAAGTGAGGTTTTTGATAGCCTTTCAAATAGTAAGGGTGACACTGATCTAGAGGGTGATTATTATCCCCTCTCCCGAATACCATATGAGGATTTTGATGAGGAGGTGGTGACGGTTCCTCTAGTTCCACCAAGAGCAAGGTGCAAGCTAGTATCCTTTGAGGTGGATGACTTTGACCCCTTTTTTTTTTTATGACACCAAAGCCCTTTTATCAGGATTGTCCTATTCAACATTTATGTGATTTCTTGTATCTAGCACTGATGTGGAAATTTTTTGGGTTGGTGTATAGAAGTGCTAGAATTCCTAGTGTTGGCGGCATGTAGTTTTCTTCCAGGTGATATGTAGGTTTTTGTTGGGGCTACTAGTGGAGAATCTTCTTTGGTGAACAAGGACAAGGATTCAACACTGTTGCAAAAAACTCTATCTTTTGAGGAGTTGGCATTTCCTCATGCAAGGAATGTGCAATGTGGTATTTTAATCTTCCATTTTCCTTAATGATTGCATGTAACAAACTGAGGATGTCTTGAATTCTAGTGCAAATTATCTTGAAATGAGATGAAATGTAAATGCAATTGAGCCTGATGCTTATTGCTCCCTTATTCTATAAAAGAGATTTTAGGGCTCATTATAGGGGGTCAGATTTTTAAGTCTCAATAGAGTTTTAGGTGAATTCTAAGCTTAGGAAAGGAATTTAAAATAGAAGATAGATAAATAGGCCAATAGTTTGTCTTGGGTATGAAATCCTATATGTAATAGTCTTAAATTAAGTTCTATAGAAACTATTGATATCGAAACAAATTTCAATTTGGAAAAAAATACACTCCTATGTATATTATTTCTCACGAGTTATAAATGAAAACACTAATGGTGTTATCATTTATCTTCAGTTTTTCCATTTTAATGTATGATTATGTTTTCAACCTTAACTCAAAGATTTGATTAAAATGCTTGAATAAGGTTATAGATTTTGTAAGGAATTGCTTAGGATTTGTAAGGTGTAAGTGTTTTCTAGACACTATGAGTTTTCATAAATGCAAAGCAATATGAAAATAGTCCACCTATCTATAAACTGAGTAGTTTATATATTGCCAATTCTTACACATTTGACTCCTTTGCTCCAATTGATGAGACATTGGTCAGATTGTTATAAAATATTGCATAAGAATGAGCTAATATCACATCTGGTCATGAACTTATAATAATAACAATATTCATTTTAAAATTTTCAAGAATAGTGTGAATTAGGTATATCTCTAATTTATTAGCAAGTAGTCATTTACTCAAAGATCTACCAAATCTTTAGTGAGATGGGTTTTATTTACAATGAATAGGAATCAATCTGTGTATAAATGTGTTACTAATTGAATACACTTAACGAAACCATAGTTGGGATCACCCTCCTAGGTTTCACAGAGCTTGAAATTAAGGAGTAAGGATCAAAAAATCCTAATCTCCCTGTGTTGGCCACTAAAGTTGTAGTTTCTTCACTATAAGAGTTGGCTACTCTTTAGAGAATTGTAGGGTTCTGCTGGAAAAATCACCAACAAAAATGGAGACTCTGTTGGGGAGAATTTAAGAAAATTTTGGTTGAAGATCATCTTGCCTAAAAGAGTCATTGAAGTTTCAAAACTATTTGTAACCAAAGATTAGAAATTGTGGACTCTTATTTTCCCATCTGAGTCACCAACATAATGGTGACTCCACTAGGGACAACTATGAATCTCCAGTTGTGGACTATTATATCATAGAGTCAAGAGTTAGGTGAATCTAGACATTTGGTTTAGATATTAAAACCTAGAAGTATTTCTATTGTAGTGATGTTAAAGAATTTATGTGTGATTCTACTGTGAGAGAAGACTGAGAAGGAAATTCATACTCAAAAGAACTTCATACCATTTGAAGTTTTGTCCTTTGTGAAGAGAGGTGGTGACTCCGTCTAAAGAACCTATTGAAGATTCAAAAGGAATTTCAGATCTACAATATTTCCAATAAGGAAAAAAATTCCATAGTAGTTGCAATATATCTAGGTATTCTTCATATTTTGGTTTTCAAAAGGTATACCTATATATGGAAACCATATTTTTAAGACTTGAAATTTTTTGATTCCCTATTGACTAAAAATAAGCACTAACAAAGGGAAGGGAAATTTTGTATACTTCTATATTATTAAAGTTTAAAATCTACTATGATGCGAGGTATAAATTATTCCTAAAAAAAGGAACTGGGATGAACCTTTTATAATTGAAAATGATGTTATGAAAAGCTTGTAAGGGTATAAGAGGGTATATCATCAATATATATACCTTGGTATGATCTAGTGTGCAACTATGGTTTGTAATCAGCCCCGGTCAGGTTGTAGAAGAAATTTTAACTCTGATAGACATAGAGCTATTAATTTCATTGGGATCAATGGCTACCTAAATATTATTCCATCTAAGATCAAGGAATATCTACCAAAGTTCAGTGGTACAAAGTGTGAATTAGCAAAAAATCATCTACAAGAATTCAATAATCTATTGGATGACTTTGAGATAGATCATGAGGTTGTTTGTTCAGTCTCTAAAAGGAGATTCAAGAGATTGGTTCTCTAATTTACCAGTATGCTCTATTTATTCTTGGGATGAGTTCAAAGTAGTGTTCATGGAGCAGTTTGGTGAAAGAATCAATGATAGTTTTGTGTTCAATAAATTTATGAACATTGAGAAAGAAGAGGATGAGTTGGTTCCAACATTTAACAGAATATTTTCTAAAACATTAAGGGATATTCTTGAGCTCTTAAAGTTAAGTGATGTAGTATGTTTTCTTGTTTATTTGGGATCTTTTAATAGAAAAATGATCTATCTGCAGAGAGATAAAAATCCCAAAACCTTGAATTAGGCATATGGAACAACCATGAATATTGAAAACAACCAGAATTATGGAATACACAAAGGTCATTTGAATACAAGAATTTGCTACCACAAAGAGGGTCCACAAGCAGTCTTATGATTCATATGAATCTGGTGATATGTTTGAAGAAAAGATTAATAATGAGATAATATATTCATCATTCAGTATGCTAGAACTATGTAGTTCTGATTACAATATTGCCAAGGTTGAAAATTTTGTCAACACTGAGCTTAGCTTCATTAGGCTAGTTAATTCATAAGGTTGACAATGTTGATTGTTATTTTGCTGGTCTTCATACCAACTTGAATGAAGTAGAATTGGAAAGTTTTATATTAGAGGAGGATAACATTAGCATGCAAGATGTGGATGACATAAGTTTATTCTTAGATGATAAGGTTATGTATTATAATAAAAAATTGAAGCCACTAATTTTTGTTGAAAATGTTATGGAACTTGAAGAGCTTTCTCACCATTATATCTCAAATGATGTGGACATGGTAGAAATTCCTAATGTTTGTACTAAACAATCTAAGGTTGGGAATGAAATTGATTGTGTGCCTATTTTCTCTTTTAGTGATTGCAGTGATTTTGAGTGTAATGATAACTTGGGGGATTTGGATCTTCAGGGTGAAGAGGCTGAGGATCTTATGTCAAAAATGAATGTGATGGAAAATCCATTGTTTGATGAGCCTCCATTTTGAGATGAGAAATGGAGATCCTTATTGGTGTAGAGATAATCCACTTTTTACTGAAGACTCTAATGATGCATCTAAAATATGGTTAGAATGTGGTTTCAAGCAAAGAAAGGAACATATTGGTGAGCTCTCCAAGGGTATTTTTTATGAATATTTCACAATTGAAATAGGTGTAGCAAATAAAGATGACTATCATAATGCTATCTACTTACATGAGTATGACCATTTTCAATTTCTAGATTAGTTGGAAGGTAATTTTGTAGAGCATGACAATGAGACGAATAACAAGAAATGTTGTTTTCAACATGAACATGTTCTATATGATGAACATAACACATATGTGTCATGTGATGATGAAATTTTGTAGTTTATGCATGAATCTACAATACAAAATGATAGAGATTACACTAGCAATAATATACTCAAAAAAATTAAGAAAAATGCTAGTAACATTGATAATAATCTGGTAAAACCCACAAGTATCCACATTTTTCTAATTGTAAGGAAAAAGCTATACTTGTGGTAGTGGTATGATAGAGGTAAATGTGGGTGGAAGGACATCAGTTCTTTCAATAGGTAAGTTTTTGATAGGGGCAAGAATTAGCCCTAAGTTTTAGTGGCCTAGTGCCACCAAATATGGAAATGAAGCCCAATTAGAATGTAAGGTGCATACTAAAATTTGCTTCTCTGGAGAAGGTTTCAAGTGGAGTGGAGAATTGGATCTCCCTTTTTAGGTCTTTTTGGCCTATGCATGACTTTGTACATATGTTGTTTCTTTCTGTTTTGGTTTTTTGTGCCTGGTCTACTTCACCCAATGATTCTGGGATCTCAACATGCTTGCAAGAGGCATGTGTCCTTAGCTGGTGCCACTAATGGAACCTTTTAGAATTTTTTAGTTCCACTCTTAAAAAATTGTGCAAAGTCTTCCTTGGGACCTCATTTCTGATTCCATGTCATATACTCATCACTGTGTTAGGGTTTTATATTTATAAAACCTCTCCAAAATTGGCCTATGAATTAAAAAAACTCTTGGTCCTTATATTTTTGCATTGAATTGATTTTCCTAGTACTCGGTCACTTAAGTTGCTACTTATGCCATTGAGATTGTTGTTTTTACTAGCCCCTTGATCTTAGGTCTATTGATCACCTTAGTCCTTGATATTAAATTTTCCTATGGTCGAGTCTTGATCATAATATTTTAAAACCTTAGCCTTTATTCTTATGGGTCAATATCTTGCTTACCTAGAGATGGCCCCCTTTTATGATTAACCTTTGTGGCATGTGTAGAAATGGAAGTTCATGCTGACGGTCCGATTGTGGGGAATTAGTCCTAGCCTTTCCCCATATGCTCATGCTATATTGTTTCTTCTTATTTTATTCACACGGGTTGGCGGGCTTCGACCACATGTCATATATGCTAGTGGGCCCAGTCTCCTTGGTAAAGATTGTTGGTGCCTTTCAAAGAAGATTAATGGCTATAGGATTAAAGACATGGAAACGTC
Organism: Sequoia sempervirens; assembly: GCA_007258455.2. NCBI lineage: Eukaryota > Viridiplantae > Streptophyta > Pinopsida > Cupressales > Cupressaceae > Sequoia > Sequoia sempervirens. The sequence goes on along the minus strand of VDFB02271358.1, from coordinate 259,785,617 downwards.
TCTACCATTCCCTACACACCCATATTGACTTATTTCATATTATTTTAAAGACATGGGCTAGCGGGAAATGGCCATGTGGTACTGTCAGATGGTGGGACTAGTATTTCTATAGGGCCAGTGGACATAGTCTAAAAGAAGATCAATGGTGGATTTCATGACACGTGTTCTCATTAGAGTTGTTCCCCATGTGCCTGCCTATCAACAATAGTAAGGAAAGATAGTCACACGGGCTAGCGGGCGGAGTGACATTTGTTATTATTGTGGGACCCGCTAAACTTTGAGGATGAAGGTTTATTTCGTAGGAGATGAAATCGATGATCGATTGTAGGTGACATGGGCTAATCTCGACTACTCCTTGCCATCTCATGAGGGCCCCACCCATGTCCTATATTTTGCAACGAGCAAGTGGGAAACTACCATGTGGACTTTCTAAATGGCTCAGGTGAGCTCTAATAAATTTAGAATACTTCTAAATTTGGCTAAGAAGGTACTATTTCCAAATGGTGCTATTTTCGACATTGTTCTTTGAGGCACATGCTTGAGATTTCGGTTGTTAGTCTTGAAAATTATTGATACATGTGGAGAAGGTGAAAAAAAAGTAGGGTAATGTATGAACCAATACTTTGAGATCAAATTGATATCATTCCCCAGTGTTTTGCTACCAAGAAATATAGGTGTTTTAATTCCAATTGGTAAGCGAGTAATTATAACATGAATAGTTTTAATTGATGCTATGTACATAGTGGATGTATATCTACTCAGGGATTTTCTGATTTAAAGGAGAATTAAAACTACAATTAAAAGTTAATTATAATTGGTTGCATAGTAATCTACCTGTTGATTTATCTTTTAAAACATGATCAATGGTTAAGATTAAAAAATCAAAGCAGACTGTTATCAGCTCACACATGCAATCTATCTTTTAAGAATTAATGGTTGGAACACTTGCATGTCTCGTTATAATGTGGACTGATGGCCATAATTCTCATTTGAAAATTTTGTTTAGTTTTTGTATGAGAGCAGAATTAGAAGAAGTCTTATGGTCTTTATCACTAGGAGGATGAGTAAGTTCGAGGAGTCTGTTAGGTCGGTCCGAAGGTCTAGGAGATTGAGTTTTCTTGAGTCTGAGGAGAATTCCCTTGAGAAGGAATTTGATACATAGGGTGCTCCTGATACACCAAAGAGTAGAAGGGGATGCAAGAAATTCAAGAAATATGGTGTCAAGAGTAACTATCACTTGAGGAGCCAAACTATTTCAGAAGAACTGGTCAAGTTCAAAGGAAAAATTTGGTGGAATATGAAAAGAAGGCAAAGAAAAGGTTTAAGTATCATAAGGCTTACCTGGGAGGACGTAATTCTCCTAGTGAGGTTTCTGATAGCCCTTTAGACAGTGAAGGTGACATTGATCTAGAGGGTGGTTATTATCCCCTCTCCCTGGTACCATCTAAGGATTTTGATGAGGAGGTGGTTACGGTTCTTCTAATTCCACCACAATCAAGGCATATGCTAGTATCCTCTGAGGCCAATGACACAGAGTGATGACTCTACCCTAATTTTGTTTTTGATGACATCATGGCCCTTTTGTCAGGATTTTCCTATTCAACATTCATGTGATTTCTTGTTTCTAGCACTAATGTGGAAGATTTTTTAGGATGGTTTATAAGAGAAGTTCTAGACTTCCTAGTGTTGGCAGCATGTAGTTTTCTTCTAGGTGATATGTAGGCTTTTGTTGGGGCTACTAGTGGAGAATTGTCTTTTCTCAACATGGATGAGGATTCAACACCACTGCAACAAACTCTACCTTTTGAGGAGTTAGCATGTCCTCATGCAAGGAATGTGGAATGTGGTCTTTTACTCTTCCATTTTCCTTAATGATTTTATGTAACTAATTGAGGGTGTCTCAAATTCTAGTGCAATTGATCTTGAAATGAGATGAAATGTAAATGCAATTGATCCTGATGCTTGTTGCTCCCTTATTCTATAAAAGGGATTTTAGGGCTCATTACAAGGGGTCATATTTTTAAGTCTTAATAGGGTTTTAGGTGAATGCTAAGCTCAAGAAAGGAATTTAAAATAGAAGATACATAAATAGGCCAATAGTTTGTTTTGGGTATGAAATCTTGTATGTAATAGTCTTAGATTAAGTTCTATAGAAACTATTGATATCAAAACAAATTTCAGTCTGGAAACAAATAATCTCCTATGTATATTTCTCATGAGTTATAAATGAAAATACTAATGGTGTTACCATTTATCTTCAATTGTTCCATTTGAATGTATGATTCTTTTTTCAGCCTTAACTCAAAGAGTTGATTAAAATGCTTGAATAGGGTTATAGATTTTGTAAGGTATAAGTGTTTTCTAGCCATTGTGAGTTTTCATAAATGAAAATCAATATAAAAATAGTCCACCTATCTCTAAAATGAGTAGTTTACATATTACTGATTCTTACATATTTGACTTCGTTGCTCCAATTGATGAGACACTAGTGAGTTTTTTAGAAAATCTTGCATAAAAATGAGCTAATAGCACACCTGGCCATGAACTTAAAATAAGAACAATATTCATTTAAATTTTTCAAGAATAGTGTGGGTTAGGTATATCTCTTATTTCTTAGCAAGTAAGTAGTCATTTACTCAAAGATCTGCCAATTATTTAGTGAGATGGTTCTTATCAAAGTATGATAACATAAAAAAATACATTGAAAACAATACAATGACCATGTCACTGCATTTATAACATTTAAAAAAAATGACATTTTCCATCATCAAAGAAAATTTGTATGTAATTTCCTTCATAAACTATCAACATACCCATTCATAACTACTTTCAATATTCAACATGGAGCAGTCTTTGTAAGTGTTTAGACTATTTTCAAATATATGAAAATTATGTATTTTAAACATATGTAACATGCACTTATACATGGTCAACATTGTGTCACAAACTGAGTATACAAACTAAACAAAATATCCCTCACAAATGCAACAAATTAGTTTACACCTTGATAACAACAATGTATTTGTGACAAGGTCATGCCCTAGTAACCACAAAATATAACAAATAACCCTTTCACAGTGTGCCCTAGCAATGGGGTGTTGAAAAAAAAAAAAAACACATGTATGAAACAATGGATAAACCTTTGTGACATCAAAACCAAGGTCAAAACAAAGTAATAGACATTGAGACAAAACCTAAAAAATCATGGATAATGTAAAACCTTTGTGAAATATAGGTTGACCAAGCTCATGAGGAATGAAACCTAAACAAAACTAAGTTCAAAACCTATATACATTAAAAACCCTTGTAAAGCCAACATACTTTAACATTTGACCTCAAAAAATGGCCATTTTTAGATTATGTAAAAATGTATGTAGAACTAGACTCATATTTCAATGTTACCATGTTGAATAGATTGAAAACTAGAAAAAAATGAAATTGAAGACACCTTGTAGTAGTTGAAGCAACTGCCTATAAACCATTCTTCTTCCTTTCTAGCTATTATACCACTATTCTACCATGTTTTTTTCAAGCCCTAACTCAGCCATCTCAACTTTGTTCGAGTTTTACAAAATGATTAACTTTTAGGGAAAATGATATCAAAGCATATCCATTATGCCTTTTCTCAATTTACACAACAAAACCACAAATATCACTTTGTCAACATTCTTCATTATGGTTCTGTTTATTTTGCATGAATATAATAAAACATCAAAATTATCAATGCCCTATGTCGGTCTAGGTCTTAAGAGCACCAAGTGCTAAGTGAAGTCTAAGACCAAAACTTAGTCAATTTTTGATGCCTTAGTAAAAATATTGATGTCCAAATATCACCAAATATCAACCAAAGCCATAAACCTTATGCTCCCCAAATATGCATCAAGATTAATGTCATTTTGACATCAATTCCAAACTCATCCAATGCCAAAGGGGTCAAAAAATACCCCCTTTGGCATTGATGTCAAACCCTGCCACTACCATCAAAGATTATCACTTGTATAAGCAACAAAACTGTCAAATGCTTGAGAAATGAAAGTAGCATGAAATATCAATATCATCAAGATCATATCACTATCAAGAGTAACATTAAACTAAAATAGTAATATGTCAATAACCAACTGATCACACACCTAACTATAAAGAGTAACATGAAAGTGAAACAACAATATGTTAATAACCAACTAATCACACTATCATGCATGTACTAAAATAAAGTAACCAATCACCACAGTCTCCCCCTTTTGACAACAATGCCAAAGAAAAAAAAAGGCGGGAAACAAAATAAACTATGAAAGAAATGAATACCTATTAGATAACTTGTGTAAAGAAGCCATGTATCAAAATGCCATCTGAACAAGCCTTATGAACTGCTATCATGGTGAATACCAAAACATTGTTAGACCCAAAATGTGTAAACCATAATAAAAGCGTTGTCATAATGCATCATAATGACTTTCATAGTGTAGAAAATTATCAAAGCATATATGTCAACCATGAATATCATTGCCATATCAAAAAAGTGGTGTAATTTTCATTGTCTATCCATGTCAAATCACACATGTCAATCATGAATAAAAAAAATGACTGAATGAACATATCATTGCTACAAGGGCTGAATATGAAAGATAGAAATGGAATGGTAATAAAAAGAACCTTTAGGGATAAAATGTAGTCTGTGAAATTCCACCTAAAATCATATTAGCATGGCTAGAAAACTATCCAAAGATGCATTGGAAGAACCACTTGTGCTAAATGTTTAGTATTCCATTAAACACATATCAATATGAGCACCGATCATCTAATCTCTAAGAATATTTCCTTCTTTAGTCATGAAACAACTCTAATGTTTGTGCAACAATCAAGCAAACATTACCAACATCTTGTCAAAATTTTATTGTCAATACATTGTTTGTTAAAAGAAAGTTTCATTGTCAATGGGTACCACTATCAATTAGGCCACAACATCACTAGATTAAGCACATGATATGTAAGATAGGATAATGGATGTTAAACATAAGAGGAAGTCAAATCATATTTTTTCTTCCATGTACCATATTGTAACCATTGACATTGTCCATAAAGAAAAGACTAATGCATTGTAAGAAAAGACAATGTCATTGTCAAAGATTACACATTCAACTTTAGATGGCTATCAACCCATCATTGTCCTTTGTCAAAATTCATAAGAAGAGAGTCAATTTTAATACAAGAACCAAGATAGATGATAAAACTCAAAGTGTTATTCACTTTCAAGAATGAACTGTTATAGTCAATTCAAATATTGCTTGCACTATCTATGTGATTTCTACAAGCAAATGATGTTGATACCAAAAACTCTGTCCTTTCAACTCCATACTTCACACAGTATATTTTATTATGCATTGTTCAAACAAGAAGTAGATGACTCATATTGGAACACATGATTACTAACAAGTTTTCATCACTAGCACTGCAAAACTTAAGAACCACATTCCAAATGTGCCAAAGCATATACTTGACAAACTACTGTACTACAAAGATATCACCATAAACACAATGTAACAAAAAAAAATATGGATATAAAATGACACTTTAAGCCCCCTTGAAAACACACGTAAAAATATTTAGTGAATACAAATAGGAGGAAGATCATCCAATCTCTCCCTCAGCTGATCAACCATTCTCAAGTAATTGATGTCTTGCAAATTATAGATATTTCCATTGGTCCTTAATCTTACTATAACAACCTTACCTATTTTCTTTCTAATTATAAAAACCATTATCACAAATCTAAGTTACAATTAAGAGATTATGTTTGAGACCCTTTGCATAGTACACATCATGAAAAGGTAAGTTATCATCCATAGAAACAATACCTTTCCCTATAATCTAAATACAATCATCATTTCCAAATTGCACTGAACCTCCATCACAATCTTCAAATTTGATGAAGTTTCTTTTATCCCCAGCCATGTGGTGAGAGCACCCACTGTCTTTTTGCAAGAATGGAAGAGGAATTAAGTTTTTTCATTGATTTCAACCAGCCAGTTGGTTATCTGCTAGTTGCTATTGATTATATATGTCAAGGATAATGAGAAAATTGTATTAAAAGAAGGTTGTTGGTTCTGGTGCTTGTGAACTATATTTTTTTGTGTGTTGATTGAGGTCTGAGAGAATTGTTGCTGGTCTGGATTTCTCTTTGATAAAGTATTATAGCATGTGGTTCAAGAGTTGTGTTGCCTTGGTTCTACTAAAGTTGGTTTGGCATTTGGAAGTATCAAGCTTAATTGATCTATGCGTTTTACATTGGTGTGGCCGACTGTGTGTCAAGCACTAATTTCAAAGTTGATGAAGTGTGTTGGATCTATTATGGGCTCAGTGAAGTGTGTGTTTCAGTTGCCCTCATTCTAATTCTACCCTAGGATGTTTGGAACTGACCTAATTTGAATTTGAAGTTGGATGGTTGACTTTGTATCTTTTTAAGGTTGGAGATAGTATAAATATAGAATGTGCTAGTAATGAAAATTGTACATAAGAAAAGGAGGAATATAAGTGAAAGAGTAGATGTGACTTTGATGCTATTCTTAAAGTGTGTGAGTTATGTGTGTGGTTCTTCAGTGTGAAGCTTAACACCATGTTTTCGAATGGAGTGAGCAGAAGGCTAACTCTATCATTCATGTGAGTTGTTCAGTGCTTGTGGTGGAATATTCATTGCATTGGGATTGTTGTATCTCTATAACAAGTCTTCATTGTCTTCTTTGTATCTCTGTAGCAGTGAGCCCTCCAAGTTGTATCCCTGTAGACAGTGAGTCCTTATTTCAGGTAGTGAGCCTATCTTAGGTAGTGAGCCTTTTTGTAATTGGTTTTGATATTATCTATAGTGTGAGTTAATCCTCACCGTGGTTTTTCCCTCATTGGGTTTTCCACTCAAATTTGGTGTTATTTTCTTTATGCATTTGCATTTGATGGTTAATCACTTAATCTATTTATGTGTTAGTTTCAGTAATTGAATTTAAGGTTATAATCTATGACAATGGATTCAACCCTACTCTTAGTTGTCCTATCCAACATGTCTAACACCCACAATTATTTCTTCTTGGCATGTAGAGTTGTTTGAATAAGCATATATTCTATCTCTTTGTCAACCCTCTTTGGTTTCCAACTCAACTTTGTTTTATCTACATTGAAAGATGTCTTGGAAAGAGTGTTAGTTTTCTTTTGTTGTGTAACAAAGTTGGATCTGCAACACTTTGCTATATATCTAAGATCTCCATTTTGAGAGCTTGAGCTCATTTTAGACATAACCCTACATTCACTTGTCTTATGCTTGTATTGATTACAATAGAAGCAATGGACAAAGAAATGTAGATTACTTCTTAATCGAATATTCCTTTTTCCAATTGATGGTTTCAAAAAAATTTCATTTGTATTATTGGCATGTTGAGATTCAATGGAATGTGAGCATTGGCCTTCCATAAACCCTAGACCAATTTTATCTTTATGGTATCTTTATTTACCTAAAAGATCTGCTAGTTTGTTACTACTATCACACATGTCAAGCTCTTTTCTTAAGTTAACAATTTTTTCCTCTAAAGTGAAACATTCTTTTTCTTCGATCTCTAATTGCATTTTAGTAACTTCTAAAATTCCAATTTGGAGTTTCATATTTGCAATTTGTTTTTCAGAGGTGTTCACCTTAATTACCAAGTTTTCAGTGTCTTTTTGAAAAATATTTTGTTGTATTATAGCCTCCTTTTTGAGTTTCTTAATTTCACCTAGAGCACTTATTAGCTCATCCTTAAAATCTACCTCAAGTTCAGATTGATCTAGAATCTTTTCATTTTGATTCTATTTGGACTAATGATTGTCATAAACAGGGTTTCTTCTCCTTCTTCAATGGATGCATCTATACCACTATCTATTACATCAACATCTTTGATGAGGGTAAACCCATAATAATGGTTTACAATCCTTATGAGGAAGGAAAAATGGATTTTTAGTGGGAAATCATTTTGAGGGGGTTCACTCAAACTTAATGATTCGAGCAAGCATATTTTACAGTTCTTTTGAACCCCATAGTTCTAGTGAACCCCCCCTCCATGCGGGAATATTAATTTGCAATAAAATAATAGGGTTCAAGTGAATGGGGGTTTGCTTGAAGGTTTTTTTTCGGTTTTTTTAATAATTTTTTTTACTTTAAAAAATGACAGTTTCATTATTCACTTTACAATAGTGGCTAACCAAACCCTCAAACCCCACCAAGCGAACAAAAGCATATTCAAGGAAACCAAGAATAATTTCTCCATCCTCCATGAGCTCATCACCCTCCACGACTAGGGCACCACTCCTTCCAAGTTGGTTTCCTCTGCTTCAAGTATTATTTTTGTTAATGCTTCCACATTTCACATACATGTTTCTAGGCATATCAAATAGTTCACTTGCATATCAAACAATTCACTTGCCTGGTCAATGCTTCCATATTTCACATACATGTCAAACAATTCACTTGCTTGTGCCAACATGGGAGCTCTACCACAAGAAAAATCCTCCTTTCCTGTGCCAAAATGTGAGCTTTCGAACAGGGTATCAACACACCTAATTGCATTTTCTTGAAAATTTCTAAACTATTTTCAACAAATCCATCGATGAGAACACATTTCTTGAGGCTATCAGTCAAACAACTCACTTGCCTTGTCAATGCTTAGTAGGGAAATTGCCATGATTGAAATGTACATACCCTATTCCAAAGCTTCCTTTATACTGTGATGTACATCCATACCCTATTCCAAATATCTCAGTTAAGTCAGTCTAAGCCACCAATTGATGCCCAAAATCATCATAATTGATTACTTAGGTTTCATATAAATGATGTTGCTTTCAAGTTGTTTATAGTTATTCCACAGGCTAGAGAAATATGATTCCTTATAGCACTTAAAAATATGATGCACAAAATGGATTTGTTGAAAAGGGTTTAGAAACTTTCAAGAAAATTCAATTGGTAGGTGTAAAGCCACATGCAACATCCTCCCTACCTATGCCAAAATGGGAGCTCCTTCTCTATTAAACTCAAATTCCTTTTAATCAACTCACCAATTTTAGAATACTATAAAATTTATATTTTTCACCCATGAGACAAAAATAAGAACTAGGTATACTTATTATTCCCTTGATGAAAAATATTGTAGCCACTAAATTATTCAATTGGTAACAAATATCATATTTTACAATTCTTCACTTGTACTTGGGAAATTTGTATGGACCAATATCTATGTACCTTCTAATGAAATGATAGGATGTCAAGAGTAAATTAATTGTGTTTCCATTTTTTCTCCTTTAACTCCTCTATTAAAAATGGGCGCATTATTGGCATGTGATCTTAGTACATAGACTTTTTGATTCACAATTACATAAATATAAATGTAGTCATAATAGTTATTACTTCATTATATGTGATCTTAGTCATAATTACATAAATATAAATGTAGTCATAATTGTGTTGCCATTTTTTCGCCTTTAACTCCTCTATTAAAAATGGGTACATTCTTGGCATGTGATCTTAATACATATAATTTTTTATTCACAATTACATAAATATAAATGTAGTCATAATAGTTTATTCCTTCATTATATGTGTTTGCATGCAATTCCTTGAAAACCCATATGGATAGGAACCTTAAAAATAAGTATTTAGTTCATTAACAATGAAGAAAACTCTATTGATAAAAATATTTATCTATTTAGTATGGAGATTGTAAAAACTACCCCTCTTGTGCCCTACACAAATTGTATGTTTTTGGATACAACTATTAATTCCCAATAGTTGAGAATCATTATATTTTCCTAGATCATATGTAACAAGGGTACCCACATTGCATACAAATGACTATAGCTTGTATTTCTAAATATATTAAACATTTTTAGACTATTTCTTCTTGGAATTTTCAAGTGAAAAATTAGAAATTGAATAATATTCAACTTTCTCAATCTTGGTAGATACACATCATCTCCAACTCAGTTCTCTAATACATCAAATATTTAATGCTCCTAAAACCACTACTTTGCCAAAATAACATCATATCTCAATGTAGGCTTAGGAAGATTCAACATTTCTTAGAAAGCAACTCCATTGAAAACTATTATAAGTTGTTACTTTGCATTCCTAGTACAAACTTATTTTATAGTATAGTGTCAAAAATATATATGCCAAGTTTTATGAATAATTAAACACATTGAATTGCTTAGTAGATTCATGAAAATAGGAATCTCTTGTTTTTTTAGCATTGGTCACCACTTCTCGTTTGTATTTTGGCCAATCCTTAAAGATGTAATAAATTTTGAGTTAAAATCTAAAGTCTTGTGTGGATGTAGTAGAGTATCTTTATTTTTTGATAGTCTAGATGTCATTTAGGTCCTTCTCCATTTATTATATTAAGCTTAAAGAACCACTCTAATATTAATTGTTTTTTTACTTCTTAATTTATACAATATTTATCAAATAAAATAATTTATGTGTATATAGACTAAAATTTCTAGGGATATAATTATGAGATTAAATCTACAAAAAGGATAATATGAAATTTCTCAAATCACTTAATAATGAGGCTAGCTCCATCTTTTATTTTTTCATATTGATACCAAATTGGATGGATTATATTTTATAGGAATGCCTAATAACCTAATAGTTCAGGTATCATTTGAAAGTTAGAAGAGGATCTTATATTTGTGTCAAGGATAGATTATATAGAATAATCCTTCACCTATTACTTGACCAAATATAAATAGTTCCCAACTCTTAATTAAATCCTCATTTATTCTTATAATTTTACTCCTCCACTACTAAAATTATATTACCCCAACTTAGCCCAAATTTTCTTGAGTTTTTCTTAGCTTCACTTTGTTATCCCGAGATTTTACCCTTCAATCAATTTATCTTGATTTTTTACCCTTTAGTCAACTATCCTACTTGCTCCATGTAGGACCTCAATGTAGTACCTCTAAGTAAATTAACATACAATAGAAAATATTCAAAGATCCTATTCTTAGAGGAATTTTTCAAAAAATATACACACAAATACGAGGAATAGACTTTTATAATTGAATCCAATTTACATTAATATGAATAATATGTTCACATTTAATCATCAAGATATGATTTAGACCTATACCTTCTATAGGCCTTCTTTGGGTCTCATATTCTCAAATTTAATTTACTTATCACGCATTTGATATTCTTCACTTGAATGGTACATGCTTATATAAATTCATTAGCCTCTACCAATTTAGACCACCTAATACTTATACTAGAGTTTTGAGTTCCTCCTCCTTGAATCCTATTGGCTTGTCAAGTTGACATCTTTAAATTTAAAATACTCATATAAGATCTTCATATGTTAGGGAAAATATGAAATTATTGTGATCTTTCTAGGCCATGAAAAATATTTAACTTAAAGTTTGATTGGGCCTCCTTTTGTTGTTACAGTTTAGTAGGAAACTTTTCCCCTTACTCAATATTTATTGGCTTGGTAGTTTGGCTACCCCTTTTTATCCATCACTCACCACCTCATTTCCTAATATTCACATTTTATTTGAGATGCCTTAGTTTTAATATAATTCCTTGGAAATATTGTCGTTTTCTTCTCTATCCATACTATTTTGTATTTTCATTAAGCTATTTATGCTAATAATTTAGGATTTCCTATTGTCACTACGTTTGAAACTTGGCATAAAATCCTATGTTTTATTGGTTTATACATGTATATCATCACCGTGCTCAACAATACTCTCATCCCTTGAAATAAAATAATCCCCTTCAAAACTTAGCTTGGCCAATCTATATCACCAAAAACCTATATATTTGTATGAATACATGACTTGTATTGGGTTCTTTATAAGAATATGTACTTGAACATAATTTAATATGAAATATTATAATCTCTGTCCATTGGCATATAATCACTTATCAAGTTCTAGTGTATTTATTTTAAATTGATCTATAATCATGGATCTAATTAAAAAGTATTATAAGCCTAGTGATCCTTGATTGAAGGCCTTATCTTGTTTAAAATCAAGGAAATATTAGTCTAAAATATACGTAAGTAGATTAGCTAGAATATTCTCTTAAACCCTCATAACTCATTCAAGTATATCATTTACTTGAAACATTACAAGAAGGTGATACATTTGCTAATTCATGTTCATTTAAATGTTCAATGATCATGTTCTAGAACTAATTAATTTATTATTTTAGGTTGATTTATGTTGATGTATATGCATTTCAAGCTTCTCATCCTTGTCTCTAGTGGTCAAACTTAATGTTCTATTAGTAACCTCATCAAATTTGGCATTTTTATTTCATGGATCTTGTCATTGGTAACCCTTTAGGTTGTATTTTCAGATTTATATATGGTTGCTTAAGTGTGTTGTTTGTGCTTTATTCAAGTCAATTCCTCTATGCCAGTTACATTTTATAAGACAAGGAATTCCCTCTATGTTGCAAAATGCATTCATAGGTTAGAAATACATGACCTTATCAAGGATGAAACGATAAGATGAAATAAAGCATAGGAAACATAAAGATCAATAGTTTCTTTCCAAATTAGTTTATATTCCTTAACTTTTCATACAAATAGAAAAGGATTTTTTCTATACCCTTTTTATTTGTGACCTATATTCATCTCTCTTTTATTTTAACTTATCATGTTACTTGGGAATACACACACTTGTAGGTCCATATTGAAAGTATTTATTTTCTTATTTAACTTGGTGATTCCTCTTACCTAGTAAACCCAAAAATAGTACCTACACATACCATAAGACAATATTATTTCAAAATCAAATCTACACCATCCATAAGTTAATCAATAGAGAATAAGGCACCTAGATTTAAAAATAATAATTTCAATCACAAAACTAGTAACCCTTAACCTTCAACTTAGTCTAGTTCAAGTTTTGTTCCAAGATGAAGAAGAAATCAAGTGACTCTTTTTAAAGCTCTTTTTACACACTTGGTCATCCTACATTTTGGTGTACATTTATAGAATGGATGCATTTGAAAAATCCATTCATCAACATAAAACTTATATTTCTTCCTCCTCTTTAACTAATAATATACAATATCTTTTTAATAGAGTTTTGGGTGCCTCTTCTGGAAGATTTTGATACATGATAAATAAGATATTCTCTCCATAGGATTCATTCTCAAGAGATTCTTAATTCTTATTTGAATACTGTCACTTCAAAGATTTATCATTGGAGACTCTACTTAAATTTTTTTCTTAGGATATGGAATGGTTTGATTATAAGATGGGTAAATCAATGGTGTATTGTGTATTGATTTTTAGGGCTCATAAATATAATCTTTTTTGGATAGGATCCCCTAAATATTGGCCACCTCCTAGACTATTGCATGTAGTCACTCCTCCACCACTTCAATAGTTTCCAAAGATGCCAAACATTAAAATTTAAACCTATAATTGGAAAAAAAGCATCTATGATATGGGAAAAATTATTAAAATTAATCTTTAATTCTCATTATGTTTCTCTCAAATGTAATTCTTCCTCAATTCCTTTTTCAATTTCTTGTCTTAAATAATTTTATAAATGTTCAAGAGAAACATTAACATGGAAATGCTCTAAAACCTCAACAAAATCCCATCCTAGAACCTCTTTAATGTCATTGGTAATATCTCCACCTTATAATAATCAGACCATATTATCCTAGTAATATATTATTTCTCTCAATAAATCCATTTAGAAAATCTCTCAAACAAATCAAATGTGGAGTTCAATTTTATCTAAATAAAAAAGGTAGAGTGGGTGGATTGAAAATAACGATTGTAGGAAGAGAAGCTAGGTATTTTGGCATGAATAAATTGTAGGAATCCAATTATATAACCTTTAATTATCATCCCATCATTTGTGAGTCATTCATCCCACTTCAAGCTATTAAAGGAATGAAGGGGAAAAAATCATTTAAGGAGTTACATGCCACATGATTATATGATCTAGAAAATTTTTCATATAATTTCCAATTATTAAATCATTCATGCTATAAATCCCTTGATTTGAAAAGAAACATGTTGTCTTGTTTCCCTCATGGTAGCAACATAGAGAATAATTTTAGTAAATCAAGGATTTCCCATGCCTCATATAGTATGATGTTTTTCTTCTAACTAATCAATTATATTTTTATGATGCTAAATATAGTTTCCATTGAATATCCTTCAATGATGACTAAATTGATTTTACATGACCACCAATGTTAAGTAATGATGCTTTCCCTTTATTACTAGTTCTAGGAAATAAATCTTAGATGCAACCTTTAACAAGATTTTTTAAGTCTTTAATGGCACATTTTGTACTAGAGTGCCCTAGGTTCCCCCTCAAAGAACCATAAAAAGTTAAACTTTCTCTTGGTTTCTTATGGAGGAATCAATCTAATATGATCTCTACAAGGGTGATATTTGAACCTAAGAATTATAAATTGATAAATATATTAAATTAAATAAGTAAATTTTTTATAAAATAAAATAAAATAGTGAAAATGTTTTTTTATGAAAAACTATGATAAATGTTGAATATTTTTTTGTTAATGGTATGAAAATATTATTGATGTTTAGATGAATTCTTTGAGCTAGTGAATGCTCTATTTGTCATCCCAAGTAGCATTCATTACTAGTGATATTATCTTGAATATACAAATCTAATCTAAGATGCATATTTAATATGTGTGAAATCAATAGGTTCAATATATATGCTAATTTTTAGAATCTACAATTTACCTCACCTTGATGTTAATTATCTATTCCTACATAAAAATTTATTCTTGTAATTTTTGGTTTGCATGTGGTAAGGACAATTGCTCTATTGTGTCAAACCATGTAAGGATACTAAGCTAATGACTAGATAAAACATTAATAATGAGACTTTGAAACATGCTTTGACCTAGTCCTATCTATCCTTTGGACCTTGTGATTTACTCATGTGGATAATATATTTAAGATCATTTTATATATTTAAATGTATAGTTAGAAGTTTCTACATTTTGGTTCAAAATGAGTTCATGCATGATTTTGAATGATGTAAATTTAAAGATTTATTAATATTTCAAATTGATTTACTTGTATAAACTTGTTTAGAAATATATGTATCTAAGTTACATTAAACTTATTGAATGTATGTATACACTTTCAAGAACTATTATCTAGATATCTAGTGTTCATGTTTAATACATTTTATATCATGTGCACACCTGTAAATTTATTTAGAACTATTTTAGATTTCTATTCCCTATATCTAGATATATTAAACCAAGGTCTCATTGCTCCTTTAGGTCTACATTCATATCACATCGAAAATGCACCTGTTCCACCTCTAGAAACACTATTTGCAAATACTAATAGTGAGATTAGGAGATTGAGAGAGTCATTAACATATGGTACAAACACAAGCATATATTCAAAAGTTTACATGTCCATATTACAAATCCTAGAACAAATAAGAGATGAACTTGGGCATACTAGTGCATATTCCCTTGATAGAGAAGCTGATATTCCTTCCCACATGTGGGAAGAAGTACATGGTGACGTTCCCTATAAAAAAATACATGATGTTGTGACCAAAGAAATGATTAAAAACACTTGTTTTCCATTATATCCAAATAAACATAAGGTGAGGGGATACCAGGTCACCAAATGTGTGGATCATGCTATGGCCCAATTGATCTACCCATGATTTCTTGTAGCACATGGTTAATATCCAAACATAGACCAAATTCCATTATATTTTGTTCAATAGTTGTATGTTGAGGTCCATTTGGGCCTCAAAGTCAACTACTTGGACATTCTGCCATATGCTGGTCAGGGGTGTGGCAGGATTGCCGATAGGCCCACCTATCATCGAGCAAATAGACCAGCCTCAGTGTTTAGGGAATTGGGTGGTGGTAGGTCTCCTGTTCTCACCCTAGCTCTGGCCCCCTTAGCGGATCAATTTTTCATTGCTTTCCAAAAGGAAGCAATTGATAGTGCAGGTGACACTGCAACTGCGACAACTAGGATATCTATTGATCATGTGGGTCACTATTTGATGTATGGAATTTCATGATCCACACCATTTGCAACAAAATACAACAACATGAATCCTTTAACAGTGACGGGCATCCCTACACCCACACAACTCATTGAACTTATAAGAGATATGGCACGTAGGACTATGCATTGTCTGGATGAGGACATCTTGGAGGTATATGCCTTCATCGCATTAGACTATGGGATCACTATAGAGCAGGTTAGAGGTTGTTTGGCTTTAGGAGTTCATTCACATATAGGATCCCATCACTCTTATCCCAACACTAGCTCACACCAAGATCCACCTATCGATCATTCAGCGATTGCACAAACTATGGGTTTTAAGGATTTGTTGACTGGTCCTAGTTCATCATCGTCGATGCCATCTCAACTACATAGTCCCCTTCACTCATAATTTTTGGCATGACATGCAACGAATCAGATGGATGTAGATCTTGACACATCGCTTGAGTGTTTGGTTGATTTGGTGGAGATGCCCGTTGCATAGGACTTAGATCATCTGATACCAAATGATGTGCATGTATGTGTGCATGTGCATGTTCCAATTCTTTTTCTAATTATTTTTAAATTTTATTTGTAACTAGATATTCATGTAATATATATATATATTGTAGATGGACATACCTCATGTTACTCCTAGCCTTGGTTCAAGTTGCGTACATCGACGTGACTCTGTGGATGATTATGTTACTAGTGAACATGTGAGTTTTAAACTTTTATATATACATGTGTATATGTACATGCATATGCATGCATAGATCTAGATATATATTTAAAAATACATGTACATTATTAAATAATTTTTCGTAAAATTTATAATATATTATATGTATTTAACACATTGTGTACATAATTTTATTTGTAGGGCTTGACACATCCATCAGAGCAAGGTTCTCATTCAGATGATCATTCGACTAGGAGTCAACATTCATATTAGGCTGCACTAGATTTATGATCTCTAGTACATTTGATTATATGATATATATACACATTTTCTTATGTTTATATGCTTATTTTCATTTAATCTGTACATGCATGCACCTAGATTTTCTTATAATGTTTATGTTTATGTTCATCTATCTACATGTACATGTGTTTGACATGTATGTTTTACCTCTTTGCTTATAGCATGTTTATGTTTATATATTGAATCTATCTACATGTACATGTGTTTGATTATGTTTAAATGTTTATACATTAATAGATACATGTGTACATATACATGTTTACACTCAATAACATGTTTATACAAATTTTAAATCTATATTTAGAGAACTCATGGTCACATATTTATGATTTATATATGTTAAACACATGTTAAATGTTCATTAAATACATTTCAATGTATGTACACATATGTAGTTATACAAATGCAAATGTACACATGAAATGCTATAAAATTTGAATATAATTGAAGGTGAATTTGAGCTTGAACCCTTGGCCAACACATAGATACATTAATAGATACATGTGTACATGTATATGTTTACACTCAATAATGTGTTTATACAAGTTTTAAATCTATATTTGAGAACTCATGAGCTGATGTATTTATGACCAATATATGTTAAACACATGTTAACTGTGCATTAAATACATTAAATGTGTGTACACATATGTATTTCTACACATGTGTGTTATAAAATTTGAATATAATTGAACTTGTGAATTTGAGCTTGAACCTTTGGCTGTTGAATGCATTTTAATTTTAATTTTTTTCCCATATTCATATAAATACAAGCTTATTTTTCATTATTCCAAATCAATTTGCAAGATTAATTCACATTTATATCACTTGGAGAGAAAATTTTGGCGAATATATTTTTGTACATTTATCAAGGAGGTGGATTTTGGAGAAGAAGATATTTTAGCATTTTTATCAAGGAGGGTAGATTTTGGAGAAGAGAACTTTGCATTTTTATCAATCAAAAAAAATATTGGAGAAGACAACTTTACATTTTTATCAATCAAGGTAAAATTTGGAAGAGAATTTACCTTTGGTAGAAGATTTTTTTTGAGTCATCATTAACTTGAAGAAGAAAATGGGACAACAAAGAAAAATAAAAAATAAGGCTCAATGAAAATTGTCAAAAGAAGAAGAACAAAAGAGGGACAAAAAAGACTTGGCAAATTATCATAGAAAGAAACAAGGTACATGCTTATTTCTTCTCTCTCTCTCTCTCTCTTGTGTGTGCATAGGAATTATCACCTCAATGTTTCCTTATAAATCTATTTCCAATTATGAAAACCATGTTAGATAACTTGGAAAGTTTAATACTAAAAAATAGTCATCTTGCATAGACATTACCATAACTTGGAACCTCATTTTTCCTAAATTTCTTATCTATTTCCAATTGCATTTTTTCCATGGAATTCTTAAGTTCAAGAATATTTGATTTTATTTATTCAAATCCACTTAAATATCTCATAGTCTCTCACTTTCTTTGCTTGCATGTAAATTCATGTATCCAATTTCCAAAACCTAGTGACTTTGAAAATTCATTTTGTCATTTCCTTAAATTGAATCCATTTCCAATTGTATTTGTTCCATGGAATTCTTAAGTTCAAGAATCAAGATTGATGTTATTTGAAAGTTATACTCCACTTATAACATCATGTATTTCACTTTTTTTGCTTGCGTACATAAACTCCACTTATATAGCATCATCTCTCACCTTCTTTGTAAAATATTTTGTGACATGTAGAAAGGGCTTGAAACAACCAGGAAGTTCTCAAGCTGAAGTTGAGCCAAATCTAGATATTGGATCAAACGAATCCACTAAAGAACACATGGACCTTGAAGATAGGGAGGAGGCCCAAGTTCAAAAAATAAATGTTGGAGAGGGGTCAAGATCACTTCCTTCTACTAGTATGGATGAGCATATAAAACTAGATGAAAAGGTGAGGAAACAAATTTCTTATAGAATTTTAGATCATTTACTTGAAATGGATATGGAGAAACTGAAATGTTATTACGACCAACCTTCAAATAAGAGTAAGAGGTCAATGACTAAATCTGTAAATAGAATAATCAATTATCATTTCAATAATCTTGAAACACTTGAAAAAACCCAATTGTTATCATGTTTACTTCTTTGTTATGAGTTGAAAGATTCATTACAATTGTTGGGTGTACATTTGGCATCGAATAAGAAGAAACACATGGCATTACAAAAAGATATTGTTGAAAATGTTAAAAAGGGTTTAGATTCCATTGGGAAAGGATCTCGATCATTGGATAAGGCCACTACAAGAATGGTGATGTTGACATCTATTTTAAATCAAGATATAGCAAAAAAAGAAAAAATGTCTACACTTTTGGCTAAAATTGGTTATAATAGAACCACACTAACAAAATATGAGTAAAAGAGAAAGGTTTTAGATGATAGTTCAGAAGGCAACTGGGAAATTATGTGTTGAGATCCCCATTCTGACATGATTGAAGTTGTTAGGAACTTAATATCAAGTTTTTGGCATGATCAAACCAGTCCATCATCAAATACTAGAGATGTTATGAGACCTAGGATTGGGCCTAGTATTTATGAAAATCATATTAAACATTGGTTGGACATAACACAACTTCAGATTTATATGAACTTTTGTAATATATATCCTCATATAAAGATTGGGAAAATAATGTTTGAAAGGTTAAGGCCATATTATGTGAAGATAAACAAGTTTTTTGAAACTTGTTATTAGTATCATATTGAATTTGATCTCTACTATCAGGTGTTTTGAAAGATGAGAGAAAAATTTATGGTTTTCAAAATGCACCTCCTAAATAGGTAAGTTTGTTCATAAATGATATGTTATGTGATCACGAAAATAGACCTCAAATAAACTACATAAAAGGAATTTGTGAAACATGTGGAAATTTGGCTAAATTTCCTTCAAGAAACAAAGGTACTAACCTAACAAAGAAAATACATTGCAAGAGTTACAAGTATGTAAAGTTTCAAACAAAATTTGGGAAAGAATCCACAAGGTTAAACTATGTAGAAGAGGAGATTCCTATTGGGAAATTTATGGAATATTTTTGAAATTTGATACAATCATACATACAACATTCCTTTTTTGCTAAGTGGCAAGAACAAAAATTTCAAGCATTAATAGATAATTTCCCACTTGGAACAATTCTATCAGTAGTTGACTTTTCATAAAATTACTCTTTTGTACATCAAAAAGAGATTCAATCAGAATATTACTTTTCAAAGAGGATCACTATTATGGTTCATGTGTGTTATCGACATGGACAATTAGAATTGGATAGTATTGAGAGTATATATGAACAATGAGCCATTAATAAAGAATATCACTTTTATATTAGTGATGATAAAGAACATGACACACTTTTTGTACAACATTGCTTTACAATTTTTTTTGAGAATTTGAGAAACTGTAGGGGTGTAAAATTTGAAAAAAAAATTGTATGGTTAGATGGATGTGTGGCACAATTCAAATCATCATAGACATTTTATGAACTATCTAGATATCATAAAATTTATAAAATACCACATGTTTGGAGTTTTTTTGAGAGTGGGCATGGAAAGGGTGAGCATGATGGTGCAAGAGTCTGCATCAAACGTACTTTAAGAAAGCATCAAATGAGTTATTTGGGAGATCATATAGACGATGTACATGATGTTGTTGAATGGTGTAAGAAAAAATTTGCATCATATGAGGTTGCCGCATCTTCAAGAACAAATCAAAACATTCCACATAGAGTGTTTTGGGAGATATCAAGTATGCATAAATTACATTTTCAATATATATATATATATATATATATATATATATATATATATATATATATATGTATATATGTATGTATGTTTGTTCAAATAAGTTTGTTTTTGTACATGTATCTAGGTGTGGATAGAATATCGATGAATGGATGCAAGAGGGTAGACAAAAAAAATCTTTACATAGTGTTATGAGTTTATATAGTCACCCTGGATGGACATTATACACAAGGGATTACTCTTGTTTTTGCATTGAGTGCATTGTGAGAAACTATGATCATGCATGCAACAACTATGAACTTGAATATGTTAGTAAATGGGATATGGTTCCACTAGTTCTTTGAGAAAAATATGATGAAAATGAGGAAGAAAGATTTCAAGACATTCCTTTGATTTCAATTGATTATGACCATATTTTAGGATTGGTTAGAAAAGGTACATGTGTAAGTTTTGAATAATTTAAATATTATATATATATATAATGATCTTTAAAATATAGATACATTCTTAATTTTTTTAGGAATTTTTGTTAAACAAGTGTAGGACAACTAAGAGGGGGGGTGAATTAGCTGTCACAAAATTACAACTTAAAAATTTAATACTTATCAATTCCACAACCACACTATTCTATTATTAAAAATGAGCATGAAACACAAATAACATAAAGTAAATCAACATAATGAACACTAGAACTTTTATGTGGAAAACCCAATGAGGGAAAAACTATGGTGAGGGTTAAATCACAATATAAAGAGATTATAAAATTGAATATAGAGGCTCACTACCAAGGGCTTACTGCCTAGAAGAGGACTCACTGTCCAAATACAAAGGTTCACTACCTACTAAAAGGACTTACTGTACAAGATGGAGGCTCACTGCCTATAGATGCAAAAGAGAAGAAAGATCCACCATAGCAATTAACACACATCCACAACCTTGAATAAAGGATTGTAGAAACCTTTTGCTCACTTCCTTTAGGAATCCAACACAATGAAGAATTGTTGCCTCAACACACTTTCACACACTTCTACTCTTATGATTTGTGGCTCACTTTGTCACTTTTTATCATACTGTCATACAACTCTTCACAATTTGACACTCATTTATATCATCTTCAATCTTAGAACCTTTCTCCAATGTTAGACACAAAGACCTCATTTCATAAATTCAAATTAGGTCAACAACTCAACATTCCCATAGTGGAAAGGTTTGAGAGTGGACAAGTAAAAAATTTATCCAAGACCAAAAGATAATGTCTTAAATCAACCACACACTTAATTAAATTTAATTCTTCAAATGAAGTGTAAACACTAGGTTGGCCAAACCTAATGAAAACAAAAATGAACATTGATGTACACACTTCCCAACAAGAAGATGACATGTGGATACCACAACATTCTTCATTATGCATGAGAATACATCTTAGATTCCTTCAAATACATCTAGAACACATGCAATACTCTTCAAACACTAAACACCTTTCATTAGTCCATCCTGAATGTACAAACACACATTGTAACATTGAAACATGACTTTTGGATCACCAAACCTCAAACATCTTTTCAAAAACATAGAGAACACCATCACAAGACATATCCCAGATCCAAAAGATCCACAAGATCTGAAACAAAATAGCGGAGGACTATGGAGCATAAACATTTCTCTTAGTCCATAGAAGGCCAACTCGGTGTGAATAGTTCGCACACCAATGAACATAACTTTCAGATACCATCACACCATAAGCTAAAACTCAGGATATGCCACCACAAGATCACCATTAGAAACTCTTCAAATTTTCACAAGTATAGGATCAACACAGGGAAAATGCATAGCACATACCAGAGCACATTTTGAACACACCCAAAATTTTGACTTCTCTTCTTTATTAATTTTCTCAAAAGCACTTGGAAACACACCAATTCAACACATTTGCAAAGTCATAAAGATATCTCCATGGGTTCATAACATCTCAGTAACATCTCAACTATACATAAACAATCTTAAACATATATAACTGTGTTGACATCAATGAAAACATTAATGATAACACCACCAAACTATCTCATACTTGCAACAATATCCCCCTTTGTCATTGATGGCAACACATGATTTGAAAAACCCTCAAAGACAACATCTTACACAATATCCTAGGAGAACACCTTCTCTTCCTCTATAACTATTTTTCACATGACTTTCTCTCCCCCTTTGACATCAATCTAAAAGAACAAACACTCTATTACTCCCCCTTAGGAGTGCACCCATTAAACTCATATTGCAACAATGAAAACCTTTTCTACTCCCCCTATGAAGTAGAACCATTCATCAATCTAGATAAATGAAGAATATGTGAATCCACTGGATAGATTCACCTTCATGTGCACCTAGTTTAGAGGGCCAATGACCCCCAACCTCTCCCTAAGATGTTCTAAAGTATCCTTTGGAAGAGCCTTAGTAAATATATCTGCAATTTGTTCCTTTGTTGTCACATACTCCAGTCTAACTTCATTCTCCAACACCTTTTCTCTCAAGAAATGATATTTTATAGATATGTGTTTTGTTCTTGAATCCATAATTGGATTCTTTCAAATATTTATAGCACTTGTGTTGTCACATAAAATAGGAATAGGATAATCACATATTACTCCAATGTCTTTTAGAGTTTTCTTCATCCACAAAACTTGTGTGCAATAGAATGCTGCAAGAATATATTTTGTTTCTATATTGGATAAAGAAACCGAGTCTTGTTTCTTACTCAACCAAGAAACGAATATTCCACCAAGAAAGAAAGAACCTCCATTGATACTCTTCTGGTTGTACACATAACCAGCCCAATTTGCATCGATATAAGCACTCAAGGTGAAATCAACACCCTTTGGATATAAGCCATAATTTTGGTGTACCTTTAAGATATCTAAATATCCTTTTTATAGCCATAAGATGTGCCTCTTTAGGATCTGCTTGAAATTTGGCAACTAGACATACTACATGCATAATATCCGGTCTGGTAGTAGTAAGATACAATAGTCCACCAATTATAGATCTATATTTGCTCTGATCAGTTTTAGCAGATTCATCATCTTTTCTCAATTTACATCTGGTTATCATAAGAGTACTAACCGTTTGGAATCATCCATCCCAAACTTCTTCAACAACTCTTTTACATACTTATATTGTGAAATTAATATCCCTTTATCATTTTGATTCACTTGAAGACCAAGAAAGAAATTCAATTCACCAATCATAGACATCTCAAATTATTTTAGCATTTCTTTAGCAAATCTCTTACACATGCCTTCATTTCCACCAAAGATGATATCATCAACATAAACAACTACTATCAAAATTTTGTTTCCTTGCACTTTGAAGTAGAGATTGTTTTCAATAGAGCCTTTTTTGAATCCTTTCTTTGTCAAGTGTCTATCCAATCTTGCATACCAAGCTCTAGGATATTGCTTCACTCCATACAATTCCTTCTTCAACTTACAAACCATGTCTAGTTTTTTAGATAACTAAAACCCTTTAGGTTTTTCTATGTACACTTCTTCCTCCAATTCACCATTCAGAAATGATGTCTTAACATCCATTTGATACAATTTGAAATCCTTGTGGGAAGAAAATTCCAAAAGCATTCTAATAGCTTCCATTCTGGCCATAGGGGAAAATGTTTCTTCAAAATCTATGCCTTCAACTTGTGAATATCCCTTTCATACAAGTCTTTCCTTTCTCCCTACAACTTCTTCACTTTGATTTAGCTTATTTCAAAACACCCATTTTGAACCAATTACATTCTTATTCACAAGTCTAGGGACTAGTTCCCATGTCTGATTCTTTTTTATCTACTACAACTCTTCTTTCATAGCTTTCATCCAACTCTCATCTTCACATGCTTCACTCATAGACTTAGGTCCAATTTTAGAAAGTAAACACAAATTTACCTTAGTTGCTAATTTACTTCTCCTCTTCACACCTTCACTCTTATCTCCAATTATCTAGTCCTTTGGATGATTCTTCTGTACATACTTAGGAGTCTTAATAGTAGGTTCTGACTCATTCTCTTCTTCTTCTTCAATTTGTTCTTCTTTCTCTTCTTCTTCTCCTTATTCTTCTCAAGTACATGTCCATAGATAGGATCATTAGGTTCAACTTCACTTATCTCAATAGTTCTACGTATGTCTTCATCAACTTTCACATTATCACTTTCAACAATCTTTCTCAATATTTTATTAAAGCATCTATATTCTTTGCTACTAGTAGAGTATCCAAGAAAAATTCCTTCATCACCCCTAGCATCAAACTTTCCAATATTTTCATCATCTCCTTTAATGTAACATCTACTTCCAAATACCTTAAAGTACTTCACAATAAGATTCTTACCAATCCATAACTCAAAAGGAGTCTTTGTGTTGTTGCTTCTATTCTGAACTCTATTAAGAGCATAGACAATAGTGTGTATTTCCTCTCTCCAGTACACATCCGGTACATTTGATTCTTTCATCATAGTTCTTTCAGCTTCCTATACTTTCCTATTTTTCCTCTCAACTACCCCATTCTGTTGAGGGGTTCTCGAAGTAGAAAACTATCTCTTTATGCCATGTTGTGTCCCAGAATGTGTTAAAATCACTAGAAGTGAATTCACCACCTCTTTCAGATCTCAAACATTTGATTTTTCAAACTTACTTCATTTTCCACTCTTGCTTTGAATACCTTAAACCTATCCAGAGCCTAAGTCTTTTCTCTAAGAAAAACAACTCATGTCATTTGAGTATAATCATCAATAAGAAGCATGAAATACCTATCACCATTCAGGTTTCCTATTCTAGTCAGACCATAGAAATCAGTGTGAACTAACTCCAACATTCTGGTAGTAGAGTGCTCTTTTCCCTTAAAGTTGTATCTTGTTTGTTTCCCCAATTGAAAACTTCTACAAATAGTATTATTAGGCCTTGTGATTCTAGGCAAAGCTCGTACAATTTCTTTTGAACTGATTTTGACCAAATTATTAAAATTTACATGTCCCATTCTCTGGTGCCATAACCAACTTTCACTGACTTGAGATACAAGGCATTGACCATCAACTCCATAAAGCTAATAGATGTTTCCATGAGTTCTCCTTCCAGCAACAACCATATCTCCATTTTTGGATCCTTTTCTGATTTCATAGGTATTATTTTGAAACACAAGTTGAAAACCATTGCTACACATCTGACCAACACTTAAAAGGTTATACCTCAAACCCTTCACATAATATACATAATTAGTGTTGTGCACTCCATAAAAAATAATTAAACCTTTCCCACAAATATTAGCTCCTGAATCATCACTAATCATGACTAAACAAACATCATACTTTTCAAGTTTAGTACACTTACTCTTATCTCTGGTCATGTGATTAGAACATCCACTATCAATTACCCAATAATCTTCATCCTGTCTTGCATGAAATGCGGTAACCAGAGTACCTTCCATCATATTCCTCTTATTCTTTGGATCCTTCTTGCTTGCACATTTTCTAGGGTTAGTAGATACATATTTACTTTCCAGAGCTAAGAATAAGCATTCACTATCATCAACCTCATTTTCAAATTCATCATCAGAGATTTCAACTTCTTATAGTTCTTATCCTTCCTATACTTATCTTTATAATCCTTGTCCTTCTTACGTACAACTCCATTCAAACATCTTGAAGCATAATGACCAATATTACCACAACTGAAACATTTAAAGGGCAACATAACTTTATACTTTCCAATACCTTTCTTCAATTTCTTGGTGAAGTTTTTTTCCAACTCATAAGAACCATCACTCTCCATATCATCTTTAATCTTCATTGCCTTAAATGTTTGCTTTGTCTTTTCTTCTTTCCTGTCTTCTTTCTTGAAATTTATCATCTTAAATGCTTGCAAGGTTTTGAACAACTATTCTTTAGTATACTTCATAGGATCATACATCTCTTCAATAACTAAGATCTTATCTATGTAGCAATCTGGTAGGGCAGTCAAGATCTTCTCAATGATATTTTCATCGGCCAACTTTCCTCCTTGATTCTTAACTTCATTTGCTATCATTTGAACTCTCTAGAAATAGCTTGTAAACTCTTCACCTTCTTCCATTTTCAAATTCTCAAATTTTTACTTTGCTGCCAGCTTCTTTGTCAATTTTACTCTTTCATTTCCTTCATATAGTTCTTCCAACTTTTTTCAGACATCATAAGCAATATCTAAAGAAAGAACCTTAGTTCACTCATTTTTAGATAAAGCATTGCAAACAGCATACCTCGCTTTCTCATTGTCCTCATAAGCAAAAAAATCATTTTCATAATTAGGACCATTCATCGGAGGAGTATACTTCACCATAATAGCCTTCCAGGTCTTGTAACCAAGAGAAACAATATATCCTCACATTTGCACTTTCCAATCACTATAATTAGATCCATCAAACAGAGGGATTTCCAAATTATGTGCCATTGGATCTTCCTTAAGCGGTTAATCTCTACAACAAGGAACCAAGGATCTGATACCAATTGTTAAATAGGCATAGGACAACTAAGAGGGGGGGTGAATCAGTTGTTAGAAAATTCCAACTTAAAAATTTAACACTTATCAATTCCACAACCACACTATTTTGTTATTAAGTATGAGCATGAAACACAATGAACACCATAATTTTTATGTGGAAAACCCAATGAGGGAAAAACCACAGTGAGGGTTAACTCACAATATAAAGAGATTATAAAATTGAATATAGAGGCTCACTTCCCAAAAGAAGACTCACTATCCAAATACAAAGGCTCACTGCCTACAAAAAGGACTCACTGTCCAACAAGGAGGCTCACTGCCGAAATATACAAAATAGAACAAAGATCCACCACAAAAATTAACACACATCTACAACCTTAAATAAAGGATTGTAGAAACCTTTAGCTCACTACCTTTAGGAATCCAACATAATGAAGAACTATTGCCTCAACACACTTCTACTCTTATGATTTGTGGCTCACTTTGTCACTTTGCATCACACCGTCATACAAATATTTACAACTTGACTTGTATTTATACCATCTTCAACCTTAGAACCTTTCTCCAAGGTCGGCCACAAAGACCTCATTTCATAAATTCAAATTAGGCTAGAAACTCAACATTCCCATGGTGGAAAGGTATGAGACCGGACCAATAAAACATTTATCCAAGACCAAAAGATAATGTCTTGAATCAACCACACCCTTAATTAAATTTAATTCTTCAAATGAAGCGTAAACACTAGGTCAACCAAACCTAATGAAAACACAACTGAACATTGATGTACATGCTTCCCAACAAGAAGATGACACACAAACACTATAAAAAAATTCATTATGCATGGGAGTATGTCTCAGATTCCTTTATATGCATCCACAACAAGTGCAATACTCTTCAAACACTAGAAACCTTTCACTAGTCCATCTAGACTATGAAAACACACATTGTAACATTGAAACATGACTTCCAGATCACCAAACCTTGAACATCTTTTCTAGAACCTAGAGAACACCATCATACGACATATCCCAAATCTTCAAGATTTGAAACAAAATAGTGGAGGACTGTGGAGCAGGAACATTTCTCGCAGTCCACATAAGACAAACTCTACCATAATAGTTCACACACTGGTGAATGTAACTTTCATGTACCATCACACCAGAAGCTAAAACTTAGGATATACAACCATAAGATCACCAGTAGCAACCCTTCATAATTGCATAAGCATAGGATCAACATAAGAGAAATGTGAAGCACATACCAAAGCACATTCCAAACACACTCAACATTCTGACTTCTCTTATTTATTAATTTTCTCAAAAGCACCTGGAAACACACCAATTCAACACATTTGCAATGTCATAAAGATCATTCCATGTACTCACAACATCTCAACTATACATGTACAATCTGCAACATACTGTAAACTATGTTGAAATCAATGGCAACATTAATGACAACACTACCAAACTAGCTCATACATGCAACAATTTTTTGTTTAAATTTGGTGTACAAGAGATGTTTTTTCAGTCATAGTAGATCTTGGAAACATAGAAGATGCTAGTTATTATTTACTACATTGCAAAAAAGAGAGGAATAAGCTAACACAACTTGAAACAAGTGATAAAATTTTATTTCCCATAGGTGAGTTTGAATTTAAAATTATATATATACATTGTGTACATGTGTACATTACATTAAAAATATTAAATATATATTGTACAAACCTTGAGCACGAAAAATGTTGTACACATTCACATGTCTTACCTTAGGTTCATGTTTACCATGCAATTTTTGTTGTAGTGTAAGGGATATATGTAAAACAAGTCAAATTTTTTCAACATGGGATTCATTTTGTTGACTATCAACCTGATAACAAGGTATATCAATATAGTCATCTAATAATTGCTACCACCCTACATCTTCATGTAGTTCCACATGCACGTCGATGAAAAAAATGGAGACTAGATAGTGATGATCGTCAATTTTTTTTACATGTTATTGAAGAGTGGGCTAAACTAGAATGTTTGAGTTAGATTATATCCATGATTTTCAAGTTAACTTGTACATGTATACATGTTCTAGTGAGAACTTATAGTAACTTGTACATAGTTGGAAATCATTTTGCATAAATTCAAATTATATGTACATATTTGTTCCATGGAATTCCTAAGTTCAAAAATCTTTGATTTCATTTGAAAGTTCAACTACATTTATAGCATCATCTCTCACCTTTTTTGCTTTCATGCAAACTTATATATATTCTTTCAATACTTGTTTGAAACCTAGAGAAGTTTTTTAAATCATTTTGCCTAAATTACAATAATATACAAATTATATTTGTTCCATGGAATTCTTAAGTTCAAGAATCTTTGATTTCATTTGAAATTTCAACTCCACTTATAGCTAGAAAAGTTATTATGGAGGGGGAGACAATTCTATAGAGAGAGAGGTATATATACTCGCACTTGCACCTAAAGGAGGTTCAAGGAATACAACGATAGACAACTAAATGTATGTTAATATGTTAGAGAGTAAGTGTTTTGGATGTGCTACAAATTCTAGTTGCATGTGGTGTAATTGAACAATTAATAATAAGTGTTAAATGATGGAATGAAATAAATTTAGACATATCTAGATTTTTTTTAAAAGAAATTAAGTATTATATATTTATAAAATTTTTGCACATAGATTTAGAACATAAATCAATGCAAATAAAAAAAGAAAGTTTCCATCAAATTGACAAAAAATACTACAAATGGAAATAGAATATTCCCATCTAGTTGCCAAATCAATATTTATATGACTTCTATGCGAAAAGTGAGATTTTGGAGGATTTTACCTAATATTTAAAGGATTTTACCATTAAAATGCAGTTGGTTTACCATTAAATGGTAGTTGAAACTTATTTTCCAATGACTCAATAGTGGTTTGTATGCATCAAACTTATTTCATCCTCAAATCTCACAATATATGTAGCCTATTAGTTAATAAAGAGAGAAAAACTCAAAAGATAGGGAATGAGAGAAGTAGAAAAATTAAGATAGATAGATATTGAGGAGAGAGAGAGAGAGATGGAGATAGAGATCGGAAGAGAAATGAATAAAAAAAGAAAGAGAGCATGAGAGAGAGATATAAGAGATACATGGGAAAAGAGAGAGAAAATAGAAACTAAATTTTGATTGGTCATTTCATGTCAACAATCCAAGGATGACATGTGTCCTTGGGGAGTTATGCTCAAGGTACCCTTAACCCTCTACCCTCTACCCTTAACCCTTAAACCCTCTACCCTCTACCCTCTATCTCTCTCCCACACCCTCACTCTCTATCTCTCTCCCCTCTATCCTAAACCCTTAAACCCTCTACCCTCTACCCTTAACCCTAAACCCTTAGCCATCTACCCTTAAACCCTCTACCCTCTACCCTCTACCCTTAACCATAATCCCTCCACCCTTAAAACCTCAACCCTCTATCCTCTACCTTAAACTCTCAACCCTCAACACTTAACCGTATACCCTCAACCCAATACCCTCTACCAACAATCCTAAATCCTAAACCCTCTACCCTCAACCCTAAATCATAAACCCTTAAAACCTAAACCCTTAAACCTTCTACCCTCTACTCTCTATCTCTCTCCCTCTCCCTCCCTCTCTCTCTAAAGTCTCCCTCCTACCCCCTCTCCCTCTCTCAAGTCTCTCTCTCTCTCTTGCTCACTCACTCCTATCTCGAGCTCCCCTCTACCCTCTACCCTCTACCCTTAACCCTTAACTCGTAACCATTAAACCCTAAACCCTTAAACCCTCTACCCTCTATATCTCTCCCACTCCCTCCCACTCTCTCTCTCTCAAGTTTCTCTCTCCTACCCCCTCTCCCCCTCTTAGGTCTCTCTCTCTCACTCACTCCCTCTATCTCTCTCCTCTCTACCCTTAAACCATCTCCCCTTAACTCCCTACCCTCTATCTCTCTCCCATTCCCTCTTTATCTCTCTCCCCTCTATCCTAAACCCTTAAACCCTCTACCCTCTACCCTTAACCATATACCCTCTACCCTCAACCTAATGCCCTCTACCCTCAACCCTAATCCCTCTACCCTCAACCTTAAACTCTCAACCATCAACCCTAAACCCTCTGCCCTCAACGCAATACCCTCTACCCTCTACCCTAATCCCTCAACCCTATACCATATACCCTATACATTGGACCCTCTACCCTCAACCCTAAACCATAAACCATAAACCCTTAAACCTTCTACCCTTGACCCTCTACCCTCTATCTCTCTCCCATTCCCTCTCTCTCTCTCTTAAGTCTTTCTATCTCTTCCCCTCTACCCTTGACCCTCTACCATCTACCCTTTACTCTTAAACCCTCTACCGACCTCTACCCTTAACCCTAAAACCCTAAAACCCTCTATCCTCTACCCTCTACCCTTACACCCTTAAACCCTATACCCTCTACCCTAAAACCTTAACCCTTAAACCCTCTACCCTCTACTCTTAACCCTATACCCATATCTCTCTCCCACTCCCTCCCCCCCTCTCCCTCTCTCAAGTCTCTCCCTCATACCCCCTCTTCCTCTCTTAGGTATCTCTCTCTCTCTCTCACTCACTCCCTCAATCTCTCTCTCATCTATCCTTAAACCTAAACCCTTAAATGCTCTACCCTTAAACCTCTACCCTTTATCGACCTCTCCCACTCACTCTCTCTCTCAAGTATGTCCCTCCTATCCCCTCTCCCTTTCACAAGTATCTCTCTCTCTCTCTCTCACTCACTCCTATATGTCTCCCCTCTACCCTTAAACCTTAAACCCTTAAAGCCTTAAAACCTCTACCATCTACCCTTAAACCTTAAACCCTTAAACCCTAAAACCCTCTATCCTCTACCCTCTACCCTTAAACCCTTCTACCCTAAACCATTAACCCTTAAACTGCAAACCCTTAACCCTCTACCCTCTATCTCTCTCCCACTCCCTCTCCCTGTCTCTCCCTCTCTCCTTATTACAAACATAACATGATCCTATTGGTAATGGAGCCAGATTATCTTCTTGATTCAAAGGTTTTATTTCAATCACTCTCTATCCATCCATCTATCTCCCTCTCTATCCCTCTATATATTTATCTCTTCCATCTCTATATATCCTTCTCTCCTCTCTCTCGTTATCTCTCCCTCTCCTCTCCTTCTCTCCATATCTCGTTCCTTCTCCTTCTCTATCTCCATACCTATCTCTATCTTCCTATATATCTCTATCTCCTTACCCCTCTCTCTCTCTTGCTCTTCCCTTGTCTATCTCTCCATCTTTCTATCCCTACCTATCTCTCTCTATATATTTATCTCTTCCATCTCTATATGTGCTCTCCTCTCTCTATCTCTTTATCCCCCCTCTCCTTCTCTCCTCTCACTATCCCTCTCCTTTTCCTTCTTCATCTCCATGTCTCTCTATCTTCCTATCCATCTCTATCTCCTTACCCCTGTCTCTTTCTCACTCTCCCCCTTCTAAATCTCCCTCCCTTTCCATGTCTCTCCCTCCCCCATATTATATACCTTCTCTTCTCTCCCTCTCATATATCACCTCCTCCCTCCCTCTCTTCTCTCCTCCTTCTACCCATCTCTCCCTCTATCCCCCTCTCTCCTCCCCTCTTCCTCTCTCGACCCATCTCTCCCTCTCTCTCCTCCCTCCACTCCACCTCCCTCCCTCTCTACCCTCCCCATCCTCCCTCCCCTCCCTCATCCCCATCTATCTCCCATCTCTCTCTCTTATCTCCCCCTATTTCTCTCTCCTTCTCACCATCTCTATTTACCTATCTCTAATTCTCTTTGTTTGTCTATCTCGTTGTCTCTCTCTCCATATCTTGATATTTTACCTATTGGTTTTTTCTCATCCCCATAATTCACAACATGTCGTTCATTAATTGGTAATCAGAAAACTCTAAAATGATAGTTACGATACCTATGTCAAAGTCTTGTTTGTTGATTACCTTTCTCAATCAATTGCATATTTTAATTATACAATGAACAAGCACTACCTCATTATTGATGAGGGAAAATAATATTTGAAAATATTATATTTAAACTAAGCATTTTATATTTAAACTAAATATTTTCTTGTTATAAATTATAATATATAATTATTTTTATTTTAAATTTTGATCATTTATAATTTTATATTCATTTACACAATATATTTTTTAATGTATTTAATTCAAAAGTATATTGATATTATAATATTTATTGTAATTATTTATAATATATACATATATATAGTATATTATTTATAATTATTAATAATATATATGATTTATATATTATCAATAACTATTATATAGATATATTATATATTATAGAGATTAAAAAGTATATTATTAATATTATATATTATAAAATAACACTATTGCAAACATATTATGCATATGGGAAAAAAATAAAAAAATAAAAATGGATTCGTCGATAGGGGATTGGAGCAGACATCAGCTAAGAGTCCGCTTGAACCAACCCAATGATCATTTTTAATATTATTTTGAAGGGGTTCAAGCGAACCAACAAGGGTTCGCTTGAACTCCCATTCGATTGAACAAGTTTTGGGTGGTTCGAGCGAATGGTGGTTCGATTGAACCCGCCTTTTCCCCTCTTATCCCCCTCTAGCACCAAAATGTCCAAAATTTTTCCCTTCAAAGCTTGAGTTGAGGATGAAAATGGAGGAGACTTCATAGACCCAACTAGACGATAGTAGTCCTCAGAACGAGCTATCCAATGAATATAATTTTAATATGTTATGGTTTTATTATGTATTTGTTTTTTTAGTTTTATTAAACATAGGTTTTTGACCGAAAAATCAAGTTCTTTGTTCTACACATGTGGAAAAATAGCAGATTATAAAAAAAAATGAAAAATATCAGTGCACTAGATATTGAAATCTTTGATCTAACAAAAAAAATTGAATTTCAATATATACAAAAAAAGTTATGTTGTATATGGTCCACATATGTAAGAATTATAAATGGTTTAACTTTGAAACTTGATTAAGGAAAAAATATTCAATAATACACTATGAAACCAAATGAAAGCACTAGATATCATAGTTACAAACCTAAATTCGGAAAAAATAGATTTTATCCTTCATTGAAAAAAAGTTATGTTGTATACAGTGAGCGTCACTCCTTAAAAATGGTGTTTACTGAAAAAAATAGTTTTTGAAGGAGATGGAAAAAAAAGTGCAATATGATTCTAAAATTTTTGAAAAAAATATATTTAGAATTTATAGAAAAAATGTCACAAATCACTAGTTTGCATCATCTTCAAATTCCTCACGGTTTAGCCGCTATAGGTGCTCAAAAGTGAAGATTTAGTTAGAAATACATCAGTTTAGTGTCTAGTTTGGCCAAAACTTGTAAACCAATATTGTGGGATCACCCATGAACATGCTTTTCTTCTTTTTGAAATCATTTTTCTTTTTAAAGTTATGTTTTTTCTTTCCCTGTCTCCTATTATCTTCTTCATCACTTTTAGAGTCTTTGTTAGGGCATTGAGTAGCATAATGCCCAATTTTCCCATAGCTGAAGCATTTAAATGGTAGCTTCCCTTTATATTTTCCTAATCCTCTTCTCAATTTGCTCACAAGTGTTACCTGTGAAATTTTAAATTTTAAATTCCAAAGCCCATATTAAAAAAATCCTTTGATTTGTTCCTTAGTTAATTCCATGATCGCGGTTTGGACAAATTTTGCAACTTTTCACAACCCTACCAAGTTTCCTAACTAAGCCACTATGTTCTAAAATTCTAGAATCACCTGACCATAACCTTTGGGGCATAATGCTATGTAGTCAGGATATCAGAAGTTCATAAAACTCTAAAACTCCCGACTAATGGTTATTAAGTTCTACTTCTCAGCGACCATGTGATTTAATCAAGATGCATGAATTTTAAGGTGTTAGTTCATTAAATAAGATTGCATGGTGCCTTTAAGGAATGTCTTCTCAAATTCTTTGGAACGTCAATTTGAAATATAACGTAATCTTTAAAATCCTCTGAAGGGATAACTCTTTAATAAGGAGGTTGGTGAAATAGATTTCATAGCAGGTCGGAAAATTTCTCTTGGCCAATAAATGGTCACTTCTTGCCTCCAAAATTAAACAAGGCTACATGCAAGGAAAGGTAACAACATTTTTCAGTTTTAGAATTTTCTCAAGATGGTACTTCCTGGTGAGGTTGTAGAATGAGAAGATGAACTTGTTCTTATCATGCAACCTAATTTGAATTGGCCATAGGAAGAACAATTCGACATCATTTCTGAACTACATTCTCTAGCTTTGAAAGAGAAGACCAACTATGCCAAGTATAATTAGGTGATATTCATTTTAGACAAAGAAGAAGAACATGCTGAATTTCACAATTTGGTCATGGAGATGTAGTTGGAATTGTTCAAGGTTTCGGCCCCTCTAGTGGTTTAGCAACATGCATGGATTTTCACGACACGTAATGATAATGTCTTTTTCAAAACTGTTTTTATTTAGAAGTATTTTTGCCTTCTTGTCATTTTCAAGACTGTTACTTTTGTTATGTAACAATTTTTGTGTGCCTATATATAAAACTCTAAATTAATGAAAAGGGGTTCTAGAGAGAGGAAGGGGAAAGAATAGAAAAAGGTGGTAGCAATTTTGGGCTTTTAAATATAGCTTGTGGTACAAAAAGGGGAGACTTTGAACTTGCTTATAAGCATTAAAGAAATATTTTAAACCTTTGTGTTTATCAATATTTCCTTTGATTACAACTTAACTTTGCTTCTTTGTAATCTCTTTAGTGTCTATCTGTTATATCAAGCTGAGTATGTAATTATTTCTGGGTCTTTGAGTTCAAGATAATTCATCTATTGAAAGAAATTTTGTTGATCATTCTTTTCCTATTTCTCATTGTGGATTTAAGACAAATGAGCCTTGTATCATTTGTTTATATCATTCTTGTTCTAAATTGGCTTGTCACATTTACTTTCATGGTTATGGGTAAATGTTAGTGAACCTTTTCTACTTTCTGGTTAAAAGCATACCCAATTTTCTCATTCATTGCATATCATTCAAATGTAGCTACACCTTGAAAAATAAGCAAAGAGCACTTGCAAATACCATTGCAAGTGACTCAACTATTGGTGATGTTTGTTCTTCTATTCAAGAAATTTGAGTCATTTTCTACATTTATTTTCGAAGGACAAATCTGTCAACCAACATATTTTTGGTGAGTCTACTAGGGAAAGAGTGTAATAACTAATCAATGTTTTTTTCTTTAGAACATTTTAAGGTACCTCCCTGACGATGGAGGTTGGTGACTCTGCAAAAAGTAATGCAATCAAAAATATTTTGTTCTAGGACTTGTGCTGATTTCATTTCTAAATTTTCATTAAGGGATTAAATTCCTCCTAGCCATGGGGAAGTCATTTCTATCCTCTCTCTTTACTTGTATACTCACTATTTCCTAAAGGATCAAGGAAGTATTTTTTGAAATTTGATGAAGAAAGTTCTTAGGATGCTAAAAAGCACATTTTGGCTTTCACAGTTGCTTGCAGTATTTTGGGGGTAAGTCTAGAAGATGTTTTTGTCAAGCTATTTATTGAATCTCTTATCGGACCTACCACTGATTGGTTTTTCTATTTAGAAGATGATTGCATAACTAATTGGAATTCATTAAAGGATAGGTTTCTGGGAAGATATAAGGGCCCTATGGATGAAACTGCCTTGTTAGGTTAATTTTTAAATATTCACAAGAAAGAAAATGAAAAGATCAAAGATTTTTTAGACAGGTTCAATAGGTTGCTTAGAAATATGCCTAGCTGCATTTCGCCAAATAAACAATTACATGTTTGCACTTTCATTTCTTCTTTACACCTGGATGTTCAATTTTGTTTAAAAAGGTGTAAAATAAATGATATTGAAATTGGGCAAGAAGAGGCTGTCAAAATTGAGGATGATATGATTCAAAGTGGTCTGTAGAAGACAAATATATTTGGGTCAAGCAATGAAAGTAAAAAAAATCCCATCTTATCGAAAACAATTCCTTAGCTCATGGAGCTCTAATACACATAATATCCTTCTATTGAATATTGCAATCTCTTTGTTTTTTACCTTGAAAATTTTAATAGAAAAAGAGAAATCGTGGAAGAAACTAACTCTTATGGAAATGGAAAAATTGAAGCCTATTATTTCCAGTATGAACATGATGAGTCTATAGATCAATCAAATGATAGAGAAAATGAACAATTCATTCAAAATGATAACCTTGAAATTGGTTGTACAAGTGAAATTGTCTCAGCCTCCTTGTTTGCAATAGAGATGCATTCATCCACATTTATAACAAATGAAGAATTATTTGGAAGCACTCAACATGAAAATAAAATTATCAACATCTTATCTTCTAATCATATGCAGGCTAAGTATGAAACTTTCAGATTTTTAGAGAAAGATGACACTAAAATGAATATACAAGAAGTCATAAATGGTATTTTTCTTGAATCTTTATGTTTTAAAGATTTTGATACCAAATATTTTACTAAGTATGGTATTGAAAATGATCAAGCAAATCAATGTGCTAGATTTCATATTTTTCATCACCCTAATCAGTGTCTTTATGAGTGCAAGAATGAATTTTTATGTAAAGAAGAAGTTGTTGCAACTGTATTGCAAGACATGACCATAGGTGGTGAAGTAAATCATAAAATTGTTAGATCAAATTTGAGGAAGAAAGAAGGAAACATTTTAGTTGGGAATAGTTTCATTGGAAAGGATGAAAATTCTGAGTTTAGTACATTTCCAGTTTCGCAAGAAATTGATCACCAGTCTTCTGATTTACACATTTCTACATCTGTTGACAAAAAGATAGAGCATTTTCCCGATCATAGTAGAATGTGTGTTACAGGTCAAAATTCAGAATTTCAAAATGATGTAATCACTCATATTTATGGTACCAAGAGGAGGGTTTCATCTGATGGTTTGTGTGTGGGTTGTTCAATTTGAGGTTTGCTTTCTTCAGGTTGGTCAGAACAAGTGTGTCTTCAAGTTATCCCTAAAATCATCAAGGCAAACATTGAACATCTTATGTTGGGTGATATTGGTATGAGTTTCTAAATAGAATAGGTGCACAATGAAGATTGGATTCTTGAAGACCATATTACTGATAGAAGATTTTTCCATGAAGTCACTCTTTTCAGTTTAATCAAGTTAGTCAATAGTCAACAGTTAGTCATATGCATGCTTCTCATCTACTCAACATTATTTCGTACTGATTGCTATTTCTCTCAACTCATAAATGGATTTTCTTAAATAATGGGTTATCTGAAAGTAGGGTCCTTGGACCATGTACATAGTGGAAGTTTTGGTTATGTTTTTTTTTTTTTTTCCTACTTTGTCTTGGTTTGGCGTGCTTGTTTGTGGCTTATGCCCATTTCCCCTCCACCCTTCTATAAGTAGTTTCCCAATTTTCCTACTTTTCTTTTGACTCCACAACCAATGGACTTGGACTAGTCTTCCCTAAAGCTTCTGGAGTTCTCTACATTTTCTACAAAAATACAGTCCCCAATTGAAGCCAATGTTACCTATGAAATTTTAAATTTTAAATTCCAAAGACAATATTAAAAAAATCCTTTGATTTGTGCCTTAGTTAATTCCATGATCACGGTTCCGAGAATTTTTGTAACTAATCACAGCCCTGCCAAGTTTCCTAACTAAGCCACCGGGTTCTAAAATTCTAGAATCACCCAACCATAACCTTCGGGGTGATATGCTATGTAGTTGGGATATCAAAAGTTCTCAAAACTCTAAAACTCCCAACTAATGGTTATTAAGTTCTACTTCTTAGTGATCGTGTGATTTCATTAGGATACATGACTTTTAAGGTGTCAATTCATTAAATAAGATTGCATGGTACCTTTAAGGAATGTCTTCTCAAATGCTTTGGAACATCAATTTGAAATATAATGTAATCTTTAAAATCCTTTGAAAGGACAAATCTTAAATGAGGAGGTTGGTGAAATGGATTTTGTAGTAGGTTGGAACATTTCTCTTGGCCAATAAATGGCCACTTCTCGCCACTAAAATTAAACAAGCCTCCATGCAAGGAAAGGTAACAACATTTTTTCGGTTCTAGAATTTTCTCGAGATGTTACTTCCTAGTGATGTTGTAAAATGGGAAGATGAACTTGTTCTTGTCATGCAACTTGATTTGAATTGGCCAAAGGAAGAACAATTCAACATCATTTCTAAACTATGTTCGCTAGCCTGGAAAGACAAGACCAACTATGTCGAGTATAATCAGGTGATATTCGTTTTAGAGGAAGAAGAAGAATGTGCTTAATTTTGTAATTTGTTCATGGAGATGCAGTTGGAATTGTTTAGGGTTCAGGCCCCTCCAGTGGTTTAGCAGCATGCATGGATTTTCATGACATGTAATGATAACATCTTTTCTGAAACAATTTTTATTTAGAAGCATTTTTTCCTTTTGGTCATTTTCAAGACTATTACTTTTGTAATGTAATGATTTTGGTGTGCCTATATATAAAACTCTAAATTAATGAAAAGGGGTTCTAGAGAGAGGAGAGGGAAGTAATAGAAAAAGGAGGTAGCAATTTTGAGCTTTTAAATATAGTTTTTGGTACAAAAAGGGGAGACTTTGAACTCGTTTATAAGCATTAAAGAAATAAAGAAATATTTTAAATCTTTGTGTTTATCAATATTTCCTTTGATTACAACTGAATTGTGCTTCTTTGTACTCTCTTTATTGTTTATCTATTAGATCAAGCTGAGTATGTGATTATTTCTAGGTCTTTGAGTTCAAGATAATTCATCTGTTGAAAGAAATGTTTCTGATCATTGTTTTCCTATTTCTTGTTGTGGGTTTAAGAAAAATGATCCTTGTATCATTTGTTTATATTATTCTTGTTTTGAATTGGCTTGTTGCATTTACTTTCAAGGTTATGGGTAAATGTTTTGTGAACCTTTTATGATTTTTGGTTAAAAGCATACCCAATTTTCTCATTCATTGCATATCATTCAAAGGTAGCTGCACCTTGTAAAAGAAGAAGAGAGCACTTGCAAATACCATTACAAGTGACTCAACTATTGGTGATGTTTGTTCTTCTATACGAGCAATTTGATTCATTTTCTGCATTTATTTTTGAAGGGAAAATTTGTCAACCAACAACAAGAACATATTCATTTGTTAGATTTATCATACATTAGCTAATAATTAATTAATCTTTAATTGATTATTAGTCTAATTTATTCTCACATGCTTTAGCTAAACTTAGGAATTCTTTATTAGTTGAGTTATTATTAGATCATTATGTCACATCCCATGTGATGAAGACACTTGTCATGATCTGATCTCTTTCTCATTTAGGGCTTTGCTCTTATAAACATTCAACCCTCTTTGTAAATATCACTTGGACATTATTCACAGGAAATATCATGTCTTTCATATCTTCTTGAAAGCTTCTTTTGTAACTTTTCCTTGTTGATGAATATAGCAATTCTTATTTGTATATCTCTTGCATGGAAGGTTTACTTGTTTGTTGTTTGATCCTGTGGCTTGTGGTTTTGTGCCTATTTCACAATTCTAACATGGTATCAAAGCATTGATTCAGCGAACCCCTTCTTGAATTGAGGTCTTTCTTCTTCAACAAGGGTTGCAGGCTTCATAATTGAATCCCCTTTGCTCTTTTTTGCAAATTTTGGAGGTGGGATTTTTTTGAAGCATTTTGGTGTGAATTAGACCTCTCCATTGAATCTAGAGTTGCTAAAATAGTCAAGATTGACCTTTGTTTTGTCAAATTTGGCTTTCATTTGTTAGATTTGTGAGGGTTTGAAGAAAGGGTTTTTTTGCTAGATCCAGAGGGTACCTACAATTTTGTTGTGTTTTGAGTCAAAAAGCACATCACCATCGTGCTCAGAAGGCAAAA
Source organism: Sequoia sempervirens (assembly GCA_007258455.2). Taxonomy (NCBI): domain Eukaryota; kingdom Viridiplantae; phylum Streptophyta; class Pinopsida; order Cupressales; family Cupressaceae; genus Sequoia; species Sequoia sempervirens. The sequence goes on along the minus strand of VDFB02271358.1, from coordinate 259,744,367 downwards.
AACCTTAAGATTGCTGGTCAAATCATCAAAATTGGTGAAGTTGACCTCTGAGACAAAAATTTTTGCCTGTATGGCTTGTACGACCTTCTGCACGTAGATAAAAAAAATAAAAATTGAGGCCCTGGTAAAAAATTTATTTTCTGGCTTTAATCTTTTTGTCAAAAAATTAACAAAATCTGTAAAAGTTATTTTTGGTTTTTGAAAAAAGAAAATCATTTAAAAAATGAATTTTGAAAAACCTTTTAAAGGCTTATGTAGGCAAGTAACCTACGTAGGTCGTACTTGTGTAGCCTGTGTAGAGTACCTGTACATGGAGGGGTGGGGTGGCCCACGTGCCCCCCACCAAATATATACTTTTTATTTTTATTTTTATTAAAAAAACTCAATGTAATTTTTTCTCTATATATATATTTTTAATATTTTTTTAACTTTAAAAATAAACACATTTTTAAATATTTAAAAATATATATATATAATTTTTCTTTTTTCTATTAAAAATAAAAAGGAAAATTGGAGTTTTTTGCATTTAAAAAAAAAAAATTGTCTCATGCACCGTAACTGGAGGAGAATTTTTTCCAGTAAGACTAAAATTGGCAAACCTCCAAATCTAGAGGTGATTTTACTAAATTTGGAAGCGTTTTCCTTTTTTTCCCACTCACCCCCTTTCCATTGGGCTTTTCAAATATGCACCCAATATTCCAAAGGCCATATCTCGGTCATACAGTGGGGTTTTTCATTGCAATCTTTTTTGAAATGGGGTGGAATTTCATGCTCTTCGTAGTGGTGTAGGTATTTTCTAGTTTTGAATTTTTTGTTTTTCCAGAATTCTATTTTCTCAGTGCTATAGTTGTTCAGTTCTTGTTTTGGAGACTTCGACGGGCCATATCTTCTGCATCCAGACACATTTTTGGGTGTCATTTTTTTTAAAAGTGCATGTTTTTTTGTTTACTTCCTCATGGTACTATCAGTTTCCTCATTTTCTATAAGAGAATTGTATTTTTAGCATATTGTCTTTTTTGGACATTATGGGCTCACATTGCATGTATTCTTGATTTTGTAAATGCACTAAGATAAAGTGCCTCAAATTTGTATGTGTAGTATTTGGATTCTTGCACATTACTTTATTCCTTGTTGTACTTGCACTATGATATAAAGTTCCATGGGGGTTGATGTTTTCATTTGTTTTCCTTCATACCTTTCTCATGCGTATGTGACTTTTGCTTTCATATCCTTTCTATCTACTTGTACTTTCATGATTGCACCTTCAAATATTCTTAGTTCCTCTTCATGCACTACTTTTAGGCATTTAGATTCAGTGTACATGTCACGCCTCTCCCTTTTTACCATTATGGAGGGGTTTCTATTGTTAGTGTTAATGCTTCCTTGGTTTCGTGGTTGAGTGAGCTATGTATACAATATTTTTTTCTATGTACTAGGTGGATGCAGTGGTTGGTTACCCATGTATTTCAGTGAGATGGATCACTTACCATATGGACACTCTTGCATTCCTATTTCTGGAGGAGACCTTCCATTTTCACTTGATTAGTTCTTTAGACTATTGGTACTTGTGCCATTTGTATCTTCAAGTTCTTGATGTTTGCCTTGGTTTTCCATTGAATTCAAGTAGTGTCATTGAGGGAACTCATGTAGATTCTTGTCTTCTTGATCCTGATCATCATATGTTTTAGTGAAGGTTCTTTTTTTAGCATTGGGTATGTGCAGGATCATGATGGGCCAAAAAGTGGCGATATGATGGATATGTGTAGGGTATATGGTTTGGTCGCACCCACAAAAGGATATAAAAGTCATAGAAAATCCTAACCTGGGAATTGGACATTCCAACAGGCGACTAATATCTTCTTATGGTCGTTCATTTACTTTGTCAAACCAGGGAATGTATACTTGAAATGGAGCAGTACTGTATGTGCACTAAGAACCACTTTTAGTCACGATTTACTAGAAATAAATGTGTGAAAGGAATTTTACTTATGCTATAGGAATGTAATTTGAAGCCTTCTAAACTTAATCGAAGCATAAATCATAACAACTATAACTGAGAAACAAACTATGAACTGGCCTTATGCTACAGGAACAAACACAGGGATGGATTTACGATGCTGCAGGAACAATATAAGACTGGGTTTGCACTGAAACTTTTAAGAACGAAATCTAACTTATGATCAATAGAAAATAAATGAATAACTAACTAACTACAAATACTTACTAACTGGGACCCCTCAACAAGCATCAACTAGTTATGCAAGAATTGAACTCATAATGATATACATTATTCTGCTCATCTGAAAACTAACACAGAAAAACTATCTCTTCTTAATAATACTAACTTTTACATACTCTTCTTGCTCACTCACGTAGGAGGAACACTTATTTAAACCAGAAAAACAACTAACTACCTAACTCTAATAGAGAAAGTCATGGACATAAATGTATCCTAAAACCAAGGAACAAACTTCTCATAAATGAAAGCATATCCGTTCAACCTGATCTAGGGAGAAGATTTAGCATTCCACTCTTTCCAGATTAAATGATCATTTAGGTTTCTTCCCAATGACCCAATCAGAGAGTCCTTGCTGGAACAACTTCTCGACACCATGCTGCAAATGGACTTTACTGCAAGGCCGAAGTCTGTTGCGCTTGAATTGTTCATGCTCCCTTCAACAACCTACGATGCACATGGCAACAGAAGTGAAAGAAAACATGTGTGGTGAAAAACATGATACATTCATTAATTACATATTAAATCTATCCCATTATTCAAAAACCACATGCATTATATTAGTCATTCGGGAAGTCAAAAAAGGGTAATTAATAAGGCACATAGAGATGTTAGGCTGCAGGAATGTAGGAATGTATTGCTACAAGATACTACCCATTTTAGATAAAAATTCTTTAATAAAAGAGTTAAAACATCCATTAGCAATAAAAGTAGAGATATTAAAAATACATCATGATACTCAAATTATGAGCATATCCCGAGCTCATCATAGTTGATGACTTTTTTTAACCCAAAATTGATTAAACAAAAAGGGTTTTTAAAGGAGATTCTCAGCTTTCCACCAATATAAATTATGCTTTACTTTGAATTTAATAAATAATTATTATTTATTTTCTATTTGAATTATGACTAAAGTCTTGATTAATAGGTTGATTGAAAAACATCTATAGCTTTCAAATATTATCACATTTTTTGAATCTGAAACATGTGTCACATTCTATGCTTTGCATACTATATGATTAAAATAAATAAATTGAATTTCATTAAGTTTTGACCAAGTTAAGGTGGTCGACATACGAGTTTTTTATATTTTTTAAAATTTGTAGTAAAAAATTCATAATTAATTATTTACTTGAAAAAATTTACAAAAAAATATGCATCACATCGAGAAATGAGTCCTCTACTTATATCTAAAATATTATAAAAAAGTATTATCATTTTATTGTGGCTAGGGTGGTAAGAAAGACACCTACTTATTTTTCCGTAAAATTTAAGTACTACTACATTGAAATTTCAAATTTTCACCAAATAGATTAAAAAAAAAAAAAACCTAGTAGTTTAGAAACTGCATTCAATTTTCTATAGATTCTATTCTTACATATTTTTGAAATAATATAGATAACTTATTCAAATTTTTATGTCAAGTTGCCTAACTCTGATTTTTCTGATTTTTTTGCCACTTAAGGCCTATTTTTTTTTATGATGATCCCACACATACCCCATTTTAGTAGTCATTATTTAACATCGTTTGCAGCTTCTTCATGCTTATGTGGTGTTCTCTTTGTTCATATCTTTTGGGACAACCTTGCCTTTTTTGGAGGCTTCTTCAGTCCTTCACTTGGATTTCATCTCTTTTTTGGAGTAGAGTTTTTCCCATGAGGTTTTCTCTTTTTCTCCACATTATAGAGATTTTATGTTTGTACATGGGTACCTTCTTGGCCTTGTTTGTCGAGACCCATCTTGTACTCTTTGTAGGGTTTTTAGTATCTCCCTAAGTTCATCTTAAGGGGTGTGTTAGAGTTATCATACATTAGCTAATAATTAATTAATCTTTAATTGATTATTAGTCTAATTTATTCTCACATGCTTTAGCTAAACTTAGGAATGCTTTATTAGTTGAGTTATTATTAGATCATTATCTCACATCTCATGTGATGTTGATACTTGTAACATGTGATCTAATCTCTTTCTCATTTAGGGCTTTGCTCTTATAAACATTCAACTCTCTTTATAAATATCACTCAGATATTATTCACGGGAAATATCGCGACTTTCATATCTTCTTGAAAGCTTCTTCTGTAACTTTTCCTTGTTGATGAATATAGCAATTCTTGTTTGTAGATCTCTTGCGTGGAAGGTGTACTTGTTTGTTGTTTGATCCTGTGGCTCATGGTTTTGTGCTTGTTTCACAATTCTAACATCATTGTCATTGAGTTTCTCTGAATCAAAGTTTATGTCATTGTCCTTTTTCATAGACATAAAGGCATTTTCTTTGCTAGTGGGATTATCACTACAAATTCTCATTTCATAAGTTGTAAAGACACCATGAAGTTAATCTAAAGTGATAGGATCATATTTAGGTGCCAGTGAGCTTAACACCTTTTTAACAACTTTTTCTTCTAAAGTTTCACCAAGACCACAAATTGAGATTACAGTTTCTTGGACTCTTAGAAGGTAATTAGTTACCTTCTCTTCCTTAGTCATCTTTAGGCCTTAAAACTTGGGTCTAAAAGTTTATAATTTAGCCTCTTTAAATTTTTCATCATCCTCATAAATACTAGACAGTTTATCCCAGGTAGATTTTGCACTTTTACAATCCATAATTTTAACCAACACATCATTAGTCAATCCACAACAAATATCATTTTCAGCCCTAGCATCATTTTCATATACTTTTTTCTAGTCTGCAATAGAGGGTGTGAATGTGGTAGTGTACCTAGTCTCAATTGAATGCCAAACCTCATTGCCTAGAGAAGTTATATGATGTTGCCATTTAAATTTCAAAAAAATATAGCCAGTTCCATCAAATAATGGTGCTCTATAAGTAGAAAGACCTTCTTGATTTGCCATGTCAAGTACTCCACTAGGAATCCCCTAAGTTAGTTAAAATTTGGAAAGGGTATGGCTCTGATACCACTTGGAGTATGGGAAACACTGAGAGGGGGGGTGAATCAATATTTCAATAATCAACTTCAATTCAATATTTTTTCAAAAAACATAATCTCTTTGTAATCCTTGAATGTTCAATATCAAGAGTGTAACCAAATGTGATAGCCAATAGAAAATCCTTAAACAACATGAAAGCTCAAATGTTGCAAAGTAGATAAAGAAAGCAACAATACCAAATTGCATGAAACATAATTATCACATGGACCACAAAAGAATCATAACACACTGTTTTTCATAAGTGAAAAACCCTCATAGGGATAAAAAACCACTTGATAAAATGCTTCACTAGCTTAATAAAAACTCATTGATTATAGAGCCTCACTGGATACTATTTGTGCCTCACTAGCCAATACTGCCTCATTGGAAAAATACAACCTCATTGGAAAAAAGGTCAATCTTTTTTTCACTGACTGACCTTACAACATTTTGTAAATATTGAAAGAATAAAAGATAGAGGGTTTCTTTGTTTCACTATAATTCATTACAACTTCCAGTATTAATACATTTTAAGTCCTATAGGTTTCATTAAGATGGAAACCTAAAAACACAAAACATATCAACTTTCCTTTTCATTGTTTTTCCATACAACCTTTTACAACTCAAATTTGAGTATACTGCTAAAAAAAAAACTCTTATCAAAGTATGATAAAACAAAACAATACATTGAACATAGTACAATGACCATGTAACTACATTCATAAAATTAAAAAAAAAACATTTTCCATCATAAAAAAATTGTGTATGTAACTGACTTCATTAACTAATTCTAGCATAACCATTCATAACTGCTTTCAACATTCAATAGGGAGCAGTCTTTGCAAGTGTTTAGATTTCTATCAAATACATGAACATTATGCATTTTAAACATATGTAACATGCACTTATACATGGTTGACATTGTGTCACAAACTAGTTATAAAAACTAAACAAAATGTCCCTCACAAATGCAACAAATAAGCCTTAGTTTACACCTTGCTAACAACAATGTATTTGTGACAAGGTCATGCCCTAGTAACCAAAAAATGCAACAAATAACCCTTTCATGCATTCCCTAGCAATGGGGTGTTGAAAATGAAAAACAATAAAAATGTGTATGAATGAATGAATAAAACTTTGTGACATGAAAACCAAGGTTGAAACAGAGTAATAGACATTGAGAAAAAATCTGACAACCATGGATAACGTAAAACCTTTGTGAAATATAGGTCGACCAAGCTCATGAAGGATGAAACTTGAATAGAACTAAGTGCAAAAACTATATACATTAAAAACCCTTATAAAGGCATCAAACTTTAACCTTTGACCTCAAAAAAAACAACCATTTTCATATTATGTAAAATTGTATGTAAAACTAGACTAGGGTTTCAATGTTACTATGTTGAATAGATTGCAAACTAGAAAAAATGAAATTGAAGAAACTTTGTAGTAGCTGAAGCAACTACTTGTAAACCATTCTTCTTCCTTTCTACTTGCTATACCACCATTCTACCATGTTTACTTCAAGCCCTAACTTAGCCATATCATCTTCCTTCAAGTTTTACAAAATGATTAACTTTTAGGGAAAATGATATCAAAGAATATCCATTATTCCTTTTCTCAATTTACACAACAAAACCACAAATATCATTGTGTTGGAATTCTTCATTATGGTTTTATTTATTTTGCATGAATATAATAAAACATCAAAATGATCAATGTCTTGTGTCAGTCTAAGTCTCAAGAGCACCAAGTGCTAAGTGAAGTCTAAGATAAAAACTTAATCAATTTTTGTTGCCTTAGTAAAAACATTGATATCCATTTATGTCACCAAATATCAACCAAATCCATAAACCTTATGCTCCCCAAATATGCATCAATATTAGTGTCATTTTGACATCAATTCCAAACTCATCCAATTTGAAAGGGGTCAACAACTTTTTACATCAATGACAACCAAGCTTATCATGTTGCAACAACCTAAGCCCTTAAGACTTATTTGAACTCAATGGTATATTTAACTATGCTGAATATTTGTAACTTATGTAACAACATTGGAAGCAGTCATAGAAGTTATATATAACTTCATGATATATAAGTATTGCAATGAAAAAAGGAAAAATCTTTGTGTTTAATCTTAGATATTTAGGCTACATAATAGTTTGCATTCATGTAAAATTACAAAGGAAAATTCCATGTGAAAGTTGCATTGTAACTTTTTCCTATTTCTAGGAAAGTTGCTTGTTTTGATTATATGGAAAAATAGGTTTTGAAGGGACTTGAAACCCTTTACAATTGAGGATACAAAATGCTGCAAAGAAGGAATTTCAAAAAACCACCAACAACAATCCAATAGCCAAAAAACACAACTAGGTAGGTGCTATACTAAAAGTAAGACAAATAACCACCAACAACACCCAACAACCACAAAACAACAAAACAACCTAAAAGAAATCTACACCCAACAAAAAATAGAAAGAAAAAAAGAAAAATACCATACACTAATTCAAGCCACTCAGAGTGTTGGCGACCTCAATCTACAGGTTCCTATGCCTCTCGACTGTATCCAATAGCTCCTTCTCAACATCAAATGTTTCTTCCAATCAACTGACCCTCTACTAGCATGACCTTTGTCATCATCCTTAGCAACTTTTTTACCCTTTCCATTAGTTGCATGCTCTTTCTCCATAAGCTCAAATAAATAAACTTGATCCTCCTTGAGCTCACTTATTTTCCTAAAAATGACTTCTAAGGAGTCTACGATGTTCTTCACAGAGATACGACACACCTACATTAACTTCTTGATATCCATATTTATGCCTAAAACCTTGGCTTCAAGAGCCACCAATATTTCATCACACATAGACTTAAAGTCATGTTAGGAACCCTCAAGGTCCACCATTCTATCTACAAGAATGTACGACACCAAACCCTTCAGAACATTCTTCATATTTTCCTTCAAACCTCTGATTTTAATATTAATCTTATTGAATTCCTGCAAAGTCCATTTAGCTAATTTAAAGGTACCAGTGGCCCAAACTCTAGTCATATCCAATAAATTAAACATGGAGGTAGCATCATCATCAAGGTAAGAAAAGTCCTCAGAAAGAAGATTTACCTTCAAAGGCTCCTATTTGGCTTTTTTCTTTTTTGTATCCTCTTCATCCAAACCCCTAATTTCCTTGTCCTACTCCTCCTTGGGCAAGTCCTAGATGGGAGAATCCTCAATGGCCACTATCTTTTCACCAGAATCCTTATCCTCACCATCCACATTGGGTCCTTGGCCGAAACCTCAGAGGCCATGTTCTTTAGGTTACAAATATGTTTCGATAGCCTCCTTAATTTATCAACCAAAACCTCAATATTATCCTGTGTCCCCACCTCCAAACCACCACCAATGTCATCTTTACCAACAACCACCTCCACAGACTTGGGAGAAGAATCACTTAACCCCACCTATGTTTTCTCACTCTTAGAAAGGGCCAGTTGCTTAGCAGTCCTGTTACACTTAGCACCAACCACCTTCATGTTCTTCAAAGATGTAGTCACAGTCGTAGGAGAAGCATCCTCCTCATCCTCATTCCATTCCTCCTCCTCCCTTGAAGGGGACTCCGAACCCGATGTCCTAGATAAATCACTTATAGCTTTTTCCTTTCCTTTGATGGCCAGAGTAGGGATAATAGTCTTGATATGCTCCATAATTAATAAGATAATCCCTTCATGGAGGATGGGGGCCCTCCTATTCTTCAAGTGTGTGTACACCGAGATCACCAAAGAAGATGACAGAAAGAAAGGGAACTAAATGAACAAACCATATCTAAAATGGTTGAGCAGAGTAAAATGGTGACCAAGAATAGCCCTAAACCTCTTTTCCAAAGTCGCATAACCCATTAGGACCTTAGCAACACTCGCCCAGATTTTCTTGAGGGAAGTTCTTTCATAACCCTAACTCTCCAATTTGATTAATTGCTTTTGCTCATCATCTTTTAAAAACTGGACCATCTCCTCCTCATTACCTTTTTTATCATTGAAAAAATTTTGACCCACAGTCGGTATCCTCATAACAGTGGCAACCAAATCCTCATTAACCTCCACATCCAAAACTTTAACCTTGATCTTATGATTATGCTAGAAATAAATAAATTGCATCAAGCAATTAGGGTCATGCCCATGCAATCTCTCCAAAAATGGAGTAGAATTCCCATGGTGCAAAATATTCCAGAGTTTCTTCTTTCTCTGAATGTCACCACAAGAGTGCAGCTTGATTTAGCTCTTGTCACCACCCATGGCAACTGACACAAGACTCACAGAACCCTTTCTAAAAACAATCAATTGAAGACCAAAGAGAAACAAAACACCCACAAAGTGTACAAACTAAAGGAAGGTACTAGACCATAAATGCTACATCACCTTACCCCACACCATCATTTCTTAATAAACTCCTAGCTTTCTCAAGAAGGATCGATCCCTCCTCCCATGAACAAAATTCCTTTAACCTGATAGCCTTGTTGGCAAAAAAATCCAGCAATGAGTTTCCTTCTTGATAAATGTGAGAGATGCGGGTCTCATCACAAGATTGCAACATGATTATTGTATCCTTGATGAGCTAGTCGACATTCCAACTCGGAGGATGAGTTCCATGTAGATAATTTATTATGTTCACGGAGTCGCCTTCCACCCATAATTTGGAGTATCCTTTGTTGATAGCATATCTAACACTTATAAACACAAGAAAGTTGCTTGTTAGTAGAACTCTATAATATCATTTTTAATCAAGAATTAAAAAAACTCCAAGAATTAATATGCTAAATCAAAATAAGAAGGTAAATTCTTTGAATTTGTATAATGGTTACGTAAAATCTATACTTAAGATTAAAGTAGTCAAATCATAAGTAAAAACATATATATTTATAATATATATGGGTCTATGTGTTTATTTTTTAAACTTTCAAGTGCACCCTAAATCTAAATAATCTACTCTTGAGAGGAGCTTCAATAAAGACAAACTAGAATTCATTGAATAAATCTATTTGATAATTTATATAAATTTAAATATGTATATCTTATAGGTATTTCATTTTATAAAATATATATATTGTATATAATATGTTTAATATGTACTTCAAAAAAGGAAATAATGTAATCATGTTCTATAATGTTTATATTATATATATTATAATATATTTATATATAAGATATAACATATTTTATAATATATTTTAAGCATTTAATATATTGTTAAATGATTTTTTTAATATAATAAAAATATATAAGGGTGAGGTGCGGGTAGGGAAGACCTTGTCATGACATTATCTTTTGTTGTGGGAGGTGGCTCCCATGTGAGAGGTGTGTCACCCCCCTGTTAGCACTTAAAACCTCCTCTACACAAATATATACCATTGTCTACCATGAAACACAAAGACATTGAAATTAAAATGAAATCATTGTTTTCTATTTGAAAGTAAATTTTAATCATTGCTTTCATAACAAGAAACAATAAAAGAGATTTTACGATAGTATTATTGTATTAGAGATTATGTATGTTAATATTTATATAGTTGTATTTACAACAATAAGTAAATTAAAAAACAAATAGAGATGATCATATTAAAATAATGTAAAAGATGTATATACATACATACATACATACATATATGGGTATTTGTAGGATCATCATGGAAAAAATAGGTCCTTACGTGGCAAAAAAAATTAGAAAAATCAGAGTTAGGCAACTTGACTTAAAAAAATTGAATAAGTTATCTATATTATTTCAAAAATATGTAAGAATAGAATATGTAGCAAATTGAATATAGTTTCTAAACTACAAGGTTTGTTTAAAAAAAAAAAGAAATCTATTTGGTGAAAATTTGAAATTTCAATGCAGTAGTACTTAAATTTCAGGGAAAAAATAAGAAGTAGGTGTCTATCTGACCACCCTAACTACAATAAAATGATAATATTTTTTTATAAGATTTTAGATATAAGTAGAGGACTCATTTCCCAATGTACATATTTTTTTGTAATTATTTTCCAAGTAAATAATTAATTATGAATTTTTTATTACAACTTTTAAAAAATATAAAAAACTCGTATGCCTGACCACCTTAACTTGGTCAAAAATTCATGAAATTTATTTTTTCTTTTTTTAATCCTATAGTATGCGAAGCATAGAATGTGACACATGTTTTGGATTCAAAAAATGTGATATCGTTTGAAAGCTATAGATGTTTTTCAATCTACCTATCAATTAGGACTTTAGTCATAATTTGAATAGAAAATGAATAATAATTACTTATTAAATTAAAAGTAAAGCATAATTTATATTGGTGGAAAGCTGAGAATCTCCTTTAAAAACCCTTTTTGTTTCATCAAATTTTGGTTAAAAAAAAGTCATCAGCCACATACCCATCATATTGCCACTTTTTGGCCCATTATGATCCTGCACATAACCATATATATATCCATTGCTTGTTATGCAAGGAATAAAAAAAAACAGGAAGAAGGAGAAGTTAGATTCATCTTAGGTCCATTTTCTCCATCTTCCACTCTCATCAAACCTACAAACACAAATGAAATGAAAAAGAGAGAGTCTAGTTTTAAAGACCATCCTTATGGATTAAGGTTACTTTGGTTTCCCTAAGATCTAACAATAAAAAATAGAACAAATCTAATGGTCAAGATTGTATGCACATTCTATAAATTTCTAATGTTTTTGATGAGGAAAAGTAGGTTTTGATGGGACCTGAAACCCATTACAGTCTAGTTTTGAAGGGACTAGAAACCCTATCCAAGAGAAACATGTTGCACCAAAGATAATACAAATACCATCAGCAACCCATTAGTATTAGCACAAAGAATAAGAGTAGAAGCACATGCTACACAAAGGCCTTTCAGGGACCTTGAACCCACAAAATAGCTAAAACTAGGACCTTAAACCCAAAGGTTTTTGAAGGGACCTTAAACCCTTAACTAGGTTTTTTGAGGGACCTTGAGCCTGTAACAGGTTTTAAAGGGACCATGATTCCTTTACAATTAGGTTTTGGCGAGGACCTCAAACCCATATAAAAGTGGAAGCAAAGAAGAGCCACAACCTTTAACTAGAACCAAACACCCTGCAACACCAACTCATACTCCACCTCAATAGGAGAGAGCTCCCCTCTATAGGAGAGGAAAAAGTGCGATCCAACACTACCAGAGACACCACTCTTCTACACACACTAGATACACCTCAATAGAAGCCCATAGCATAGCAAAACACTTTCCACCACCACTACAACAACCAGCTCCACTTCAATAGGAGAGGGCTCCACCTCAATGGGAGTAATCTTCTCCTCTATTGAAGACAATACTTGTAGAAACCAGTAGAAAGCCACCACTCTAATAGTGCATGGAAAACTTCATCCTTTGGCTACAAGAGAGTTAGAAGCTGGAAAAAGTACATCCTTCCAAAAATAAAACCCCCTTTGAAGAAAAAAAGATTGAGAGCACTAAAGGGGGACCAACCAACAATAGAAAAAACCACCACCTCCTAGGATTCAACCCATAAAAACTAGAAAAGACCAAGCCTCACCCACAAGCTAATAGACTTCAACAATAGGAACACAACTGAACCAAATTGCACCAACACCACAAAAAGAACAAGAATCTCCACTCCAAAAAAGGAAGTAGAGACATCCATCAAATCCAAAAGAAATTGGGTTGTGAAATAAATCATTGCATACAACCCAATCAAGAAGAAAAGCACAAGAAATCGAAGAAATTCCTCCAAAATAAACACCCAGAAGGGGCTCCAAACCACCCAAAGACCAAGGGGACTACCACTACCCTTCAGAATAACACTACCAATAAAAGAAATATTAGCCTCCTTACCATGAAAACCTTTAAAGACCCAACCGCTTGAGGCTCACCAATCCCAAGAAAATAACAGGTAGCCAGGGAAGCTTCAAAAGAAGAACTCTAGAGGACAAAAACCCACCCCCAAACATAAAAGACACTACCAACAAGAAACATCAAACCACCACTGTCTGAGTGTCACTAGATACAAAAGAAAGCTTACTAGCCTCAACTGGTCAAGCCCAAAGAGATTCCAAATGCCACAAAGCACTACAAGCTACAACAAGAGTCTGACAAGGAATAAATCCCAAGAAAACCACAACCAAGAGCTCCACAAGAATTGAACAAAAGGGGATCCAAAAAGAAAAGAACCAGTCACCTTCTATCCCCACACGCCCACTCTAAAGCACATTTGAAGATAGTAGAAACAAAGACTATTGCAGGAGAATCTAGTGAGGAAAACATTGACTAGAGATTCCCTTCAACCGTAGCAACATCACAAGGGAATAAAAAGACCAGAAAGGCCTCGCTCTCAACAACAACAAGAGCTTCTAAAGGAGGGGTAGCAAAATACCACTACCCAGAAGAACCGCCACACCCACAATAGTGCCAAATCAACAAGATAAGGCAATCCCACCAAAGAAGTAGATCAAAAAACACTCCAAGATAGGAGCCCACCATCGAAGGAAAGAGAACCACGAGGCAGAGAGGAAAGGCCCGAGCCACAAAGAATAAGTTGACAACAAAATTCCAACCACCACAAGCAACACTAATGGCTCCAAAAGAGAGCCCCATCCAATGTAGCCAAGAGAAGAGCCAAGAGAAACAACTGGCTCTAAACGGGAAGAATACATCCATAGAGCCTCCCAGGGCGTCGAAGAGGAAGACCCCAAAAAAGGCTAGTGCCTCCTAGAGAAACCCTAGAGCAAAGGAAACCAAAAAAACACAGAGAGCCCTCTAAGGATCTTTGCCCTCCCTAGTGTCACCAACCTCAGAGGAATACCTATTCCCACCCATCTTCTCTATTCAATTTCTTTCATCAACAGAGAATGGGCTCCTCTTGCTCTAGCTCGCAACACCCTGGGAACAAGAAAAGCTAAAAGGAGATTTTGAAATGACCTCCAACAACTCCTCAAGAGACGTAAAAAGCCACCAAACAACACTTGCATCATCTGCATCGTCATCCTCCCCACTCCTTCCCTCCTCACAAATCAAACCCCCGCTCCCGCCTGAACACCTGCTCCCACTCATCACTCCCAATCATTTACAACACCTGCTCCCCATATAGCGTCTTTTAGTTAATGCATGTTTACATGTGAAAAAATAGTGTAAATTTCTAATGTTTCATTACTTAATTAAACTTGTTTACTTATCAAATCTGTCCATGGTGGGGACAATGTGACTAGGAATTCTCACTTTAAATTAACTTAAAATCACTAAATTATAAAATATTTAATAAAGTGACTTTTGAACTTAGATATAATTTAAGAGAGACTTAAGGAATTAATTTAATCCCTTTTAATTTGATTAAAGCTAAATGTATACCTAAGTTATAAATCCTTTGCAAAATCAATTAATTGATTAAATGTAAATGAGTTAAATACTATCAAAGAAAATCTATTGTGAACTAGTCTTGTTAAATCAAGACACACAAACTATATTAAGTAAATTAATAGGATTTAAGAAAGAGGTCTTCCTATGGGTGAATGCAAATTTAATCATTTTTATTATCAAGTAACTAAATTGATGTTTAAGTTTTATATTGAACTTAGTATAATTGTAGAGTGAACTAATTATTTTATCAAACAATAGATGGTGAAATAAATCAATGGTATATTTAAACCAAAGGGATTGTGGGGAATATTGTGCCACCTAACGTTGTGATTTGCATCAACTATATCCTAATTAAATAAAAATAAATAAATCGATTGATGACAAAGTCAAACTTAAAACTTGGTTATTTTTTTAAGAATTGAATTGGTATTGAATCTCTATTAACCTAACCTAATGCGATGTGACCTTGCAAGATTGATTAATTTTTAACAAAGGGAAATGATTAATCCTTGAAATTAATCATGTGCAATTTAGTTGCCTCTCTATTAAGGGGTTATAAATTAAATCTTTGGTAAAACTAATTTAATAAATTCAAGGAATATGATGATGTTGTCTTATCTCGAGAAAGGGGATAAAGAAGTATTTAACTATTTAATGATTAAATTTGAATAAATTGGATAAGGTATAATAAATGGATCTTACCTTGGGACTCAAAGAGGCCTCTAAGTGATATTAAATTAATCCTAACCTAGTGTGCTTATTGAAAGTAGTTAATAGCTATTAATTAAGGGAATTGAGTAAAACTTTCCAACAATTTTTTTTCAATTTAGTTGACCTACATTAAAGAGAAGTTTTAAATAATAGTAAAATTTAATTTAATATGTTTTGGAAGATATTAATACCTTAAACTCCTCAAGAAATGAAACCAACTAATTCTAACTGCGTTATGTAACATAGTTGAATCAAAGTCAAACAAAAGGATTTTAAACTCCAAAGGACTCAAAGGACATCCATCCTTTATTAAAATTGATTTAATCTAAGGTGCTCTTAAATTAATAATTGGTTGTCCTTTAGTCTTAAAAATTAGTCTTACAAGACTTGTCCTACTCAAACCAAGACCTATGTTAATGTAGACGACTCTAGGAGAGAGTATAAGGTGTCGAGTTTGCGAGTAAGACCTAGTGGAGACTGTTTAATGAATCTCATAATGTTAACTTCCACACTTGAGTTAAGAGGTGTCTACACAAAGGTGTATAATTTGTATCTTGATTAGCTGATGCACCTCACACACTTGAGAGAGATACATACTTTAATTATTGTTTAAAAAAAATGTTAAGTTTTCTTAGAAAACATTTTGGGCATGACAACAACCGACATCATCGAGAAAACCCAAGAAGTAAGAAATATAAAAACTACAAAGCATTTGTGAACAATCAACACCCCAACTAAAGAGGTTGAACACAACAAACAAAGACATACCAACCCTAAGACCAAAATAAACAAACCTTATCAAGGTGGTTTGAAGCCAAAATATTCCCAAGAGCACTAAATAACCCCTTCTAATGGAGCCTTAAAGAAATTTCCTTCTTGGCTAGACTCCTATTTGTAAAAACTTTTTTTGAATTGGAAAAGAACAAAGAACAAGGCTTCTCCTCTTGATTCCATGGCTCTTTGTCCTTTAAATAGATCGATAAATCTTTGCTTATTTGGAGGGCTAGAAACAACTAGGTTCTCCTTGGAACCCCTTCATTCCTCATCTTCCCTCTCCTTACAAACCTCCTTTGGTATCTCTATTGAGAGGGAATTTCTTAGCTCAACAATAGGAGGTTGAGCTTGTTTCACATGTTCGTTCTTTTTTCCTCTGAATAGTTTGCAATCTCATATTGCTTGGGCACCTCGCCACTACATGATCAATTTTGAGGAAATTGTGGCAAACCAATAGAAAATCCTTGAATAGTCAATCACCCAATTTAGAGGATAAAGTGATCAAAAAGGGAGAAAATTGTCCATTTTCACCAAAGCACATAATTTAGAAAACAACAATCATTTCCTAAATTTGGTGACCACATCCACTGCAAAAAGTTGGCCAAGAGAATTAACAATGACTGACATGACCTCCTCTCAAAATTCCAATGGAAGCCTGGGAACCCTGACCGAAATGGAAATGGTGTTTGAAACTTTCCTTTCTAGGGTCGAAGCTCAGACTCTAATTTCTTGATGAATAAACCTATCTTGCTCGAAATCATGAACTGTTGAGAAGATCAGTAAGCAATCTTTATAACTAGACAAAGATTAAAAAGAAAATTATATTGCTGAAATTGGGAATTATCCCTATGAATTTCATGTGTGCTAAGTCCACTTCCTAAACACATATATATTTAGCACCCAAAAATTTGCCAGCAAGCGAATGCTCGACCTTAGAAACAACTTTATCAACAACAAAATCAGGGACAAGAAGAAAAAATCCCCCTCCACAACTGCCTCCAAAGACATAGTAGGAGTGGCGACCATCGAGCCCTTCCCAGCCTCCACCTAACACTTCACTAGCCCTCCATACCCTGAAATAGTAGCTTCAGACACCTGATCAGCTCTACCATCGGCCAAGGCCTGAGTAGTAGGACAAGCAACAGCTAGTAGAGAGGCCGCCACAGGGGCCGAGATCCGTCTAGATTCCTGAGCACCACAAAACGGATGGACGACAACTGCAGAACACAAAGGAGAGCAAGGAAGTGAGGAAGAATGGGCCTGTAAATTAGCAATGGATTGTTTGCAATCTTCCGGGCAAAAGCGAAAGAAAGGTAGATAAATTAGCAATGGATTGTTTGCAATCTTCTCCTTGGAAATGGAATAGACCTAGCTGTATCTTGTGTGAATGCTTAGCTTCAGAATTATCCTTCACAACATTCAATATTCAGTTTTAATGTAGGATTCAAGGAGGTTGAAGAGCTTCTTACTTGTTGCAGAATATATTTAGGAAATCAGAGTTACGGGATTGGAAAGTTCTGAATTATTTTTTTGATTTGTTGGTTATTTCAGTTGTCTTCTATGGTTGTAAGGTTGGGGGAGTAGGAAGTCAAACCACAAGTGGAGGTAGTTAGAAAGAATTTAAAAGCACTTAAATCACTACTAGTATCAAAGTCAAATCTTCGGCATCCTATGAGATTCCTTTGCTAAAGCTGAAATGTTTCTAATGGAGGCATCAATGATAATTTGTTTAATAAGTTATTTAAAAAAAGTTGAGAACATGGATATACATCGTTGGTCCAAAATGGTCGTTGAGGAGGAATTAAATCATAGGAAGAAGACATGGATGGAACGAAATAGCAAGTGGATGAGAAAATTGGAAATTAAGTTACTTGAATGTCCTAATACTAATGAAGAGATTAAAAAAATTGTATTAGAAAAATTTAGGACTATTATGTGAACAAAACAAATTGGTCAAAAAAAACACATTATATCAAAGAGTTCAACCCCACATGAAAGCGTGATAAGAAAGACTATCTAAGGGTTGCAATTAAGGGAAAGACTAGACTTCTAGTTTTGCAGCTAGGGATTGGATCTCATCATCTTAGATGTGAGATAGGTAGATGAACTGTCTTGAAAGAAGATTGGGAACAAAGAATTTGTATTTTCGATAACAAAGTGGTGGTCAAAATTGAATGACACTTCCTCATCAAATGTGTTGCATATGAATATATTTGTATTCATTATGAAAATAATTTAAGGTGGATAATCTAAATGAGCTTTTCAAGGAGGTAAGGCTTCCTAAGATTGATAGCTTCTTGATCAAGATTCATAATAAGAGAGTTGACATTAAAGGAAACTCAAAAAATGATTTAAGGATTCAACTCTCAATCTCATAGATTGATGACCACATGAATATCATTAAAAATCATTCATTAATCCATTCATATAATCATCCCTTGATGCTTTTTAAAATATGAGCTATTAATTAGTCATACTTATAGTAGGATAGCATGTGAAAAACATGCAGTTAATCATGGCTAGGAGTTTGGCTTGTGCTGGTTTGAATCAAGCGGCTTGTTTTTTCAGCAATCTAGCTTTTGAATTGCCTCTTCTTTAATGATAACTTTGTTTTATGATTTAAATTTTTGTTTTATTCATGTTTTATGTTTATTTGTTTTTATACATTAAAATAATAATTGATATTTTGCTAATTTTTAAGTATTTTTATTTTTAATTTTTTCAAATATTTTAATTTACACTTTTCAATTTTTTTTGTCATATTTTATAAATGAAATGTTACTATAATACTTATGCCATACAATTTTTTATGATTTGACAATGAAATATTTTTTTTTATTGATTATTTAGATTAGTGGATTTTATTAAAAGCAGTGTATATGGGATCTTATTAATAGTAGTGTATATGGGATCTTTTATAGGATTTAAATTTAATGGTCAACATTGAAGTTAATTTTTTGTGGCAGTTATCTATTTGAAGTTATTCTATAAATATTAAAATCTACTTTATTTAAAAAAAGTAGAGATACAATATATATGAGAGAATGGTTTTATAGAAATTTTGATATCCAACCTAAAATCTTTCCTTTTAAATAATACAATCTTTTTAAAAAAATTTAATTGTATTTTACCGTACGATCATATAACCATACAACCAACAAATTGAGATCCTAATACTTAGTATTTGAAATAAAATGAAAATCCTAAAATAAGGCCTAAACAATAAAAATAAATAATTAATGAACGCTTTCCTTAAATTGTTTAGATGGACTCCATAATTGGAAGATAGTCCCCTTTTATACATGTAGGTTGTGCCTATTATTTTTTTTTATTATCACAAAATGGGGTTTTACCACAAATAATAAAATCCTTTATCAATTCCCTTATCAATGGAAACAAAATTGCATTATTTTCAAATTTTGTATCTCTCTAATAATTATACATTGTTGACTCCACAAATTTAGAAAAACATTGTGCAGCGAAGCATAAGGCTTCATATTCTTTCTTTAGTCTTGTATACAGGAGATATATGACTCTACATGAGTATGCAGGAGATATATAGAGTACTATAGATTTTCCAAGATGAGAATATCTTTATAAATTACATACATGGATTATGAGAATGGTAGTTGATGGGATTAATTTATGGCTAGTTTTTCTTCATTCATTCAATTTTTTATCATTTCAATCTACCAAGTTTCATAGACATTCCTAAGACTTTATATGTCTTCTATATGTTTCATGCACTTTAAACCAAACTTTAGTATGTGGAAATGAAAATATGATATGTTGAAATTTGTACGTGTGAATGTATGAAAGTTCATGCAATTCCATGTTATTATATGCTTAAATTATGATTGTTAATGATGTGTATGCCTTAGGGATGAAACTAACTTCTTGCAACTAGAAGAATTTTAACCCACAACATAAGGACCACAAAAAATTGCAAGGAAGAGGTCAAAATGGTTGAAGCATGATAGTTTTAGAGAAGAATGAAAGCCCTTGGTGCCCTTGTCCTCTTAATTTGGCCCCAACTTTACATACCTATCATAGGTGGAATTTCATTTAATAGTTTTCTCCAGACACTATGTATCTTGCAAAATAGGCTAGGACAATGGTGCCCTAGGTGCCTATGTCCCCCTATTTTGGATCCAAATTAAATGAATATGTCAAAGGTGGCATTTTATTATTTGAATTTCAAATATCCAACTTCTATTGACCACCGTGATTTAATTTTTGAGAAATTAGAATAATAGCATATAAATACCTAGTTATTACATCATTTGAAATCATCTAGGAAATTATTGGATAAATTATGATCAAAAGCATTATGAAGCAAGTCAAGAATAGCCATTAGAAGATTTATTGTAGCAAGTCAAGATCCAAACATCATGTCAAATCATATGTGATTTTGTGCATGTTCATGTTATCATATTTTTGTGAAGGTTGGCCCTTTATAACTCGAGCCAAGTGTTTAAGCAATTCAAGCAAGCAAGATCTAAAACTTGAGGAGATGTGTATGACTTCAGTCCTTCAAGGAAGCCATTGAAGGGTGGTGAGTTGTAGGCCTTTTTGGATTCATCATTCCTTCCTATAATTTATCCTTTTATCATTGTCATTGCCATAGTAGAAGTGGAAAAACTAACATGGGGTTTGACTAAGGCAAGCCCCTAAATGTCACAACCTTTCTCCCCTCTTTGAATGTGCAGGTTTTAGGTTTGAAGAGGATTGAACGAAGTTTGAGGCTCAATTATTCATTATTACAATAAAAACCCTACACCTTGACAACTCACAAAAAATTGATTACAAAATTATCTAACTATGATTTGAGAGTGCAACAAGTGGAAAACGAAGCTCTAATCTGGCACCAAAGGACTATGAAATTAGATCTAAATTATCCCTACAAAGACAATGGCACTTGGGGAGCCTATGTCCAACTTTTTTAGCTCCAAATTTATATTGCAGGTGCACAATGGCTTGCTTAGTCTATTTATGTCTGTGATCTCTCAAATCTATTGTACTTGCATCAAAACAATAATTTGTATCATTAGGTCAATTGAATCATTGCATTTCATCCTTAGGTCACTTTGATATTTGGTCTTGAGGGTAGGTTGACTCACTTTTTAGGATGTAAGTAAATCATATACCTTTTCCAAATCCAATTAAACCCACATCCTTCTTCATTCAATTAAATTGGGAAAAGGTATCCAAACCCTAAAGTAAAATCTCTAAGGTTTCCCTTTTCCAACATTTCAGGCTTGTGAGGTAGGTTGTTTGTACCATAAATCCTATGAGGTAGGTTGTTTATACCATAAGGCCCATGGGGTAAGTTGAGTTTTTTGTAAGAATTGATTTCCTCTAAGGGTGCTTCCTTTTCATGGAAAGTCTAGACTTGTAACCATTTCTTTGAGTGCCAGATGGTAGTATCTCATTGATTTTTAGATAAGTATTGAAAACCACTTATTGGAAAATATTGGGAATATTGTCTATATGATTTTGATGTTAGTTAATAATTAATCTATGTGGAGGTGTTATTCCATTTACTATGTTAATTATTTAATTATCACATGTTTGTAGTTTATATTAGTTATTCACATTTATTTTGATAAAATTGAATATTATAAATTATGTTAACTCTAATATTTATCCATTGTAATTACTTAAAAACTTATGGGAGAAAAATGGCATCACATTCTATCTCCTTTGTTGCATCCTTTGTATCTTTGTTTCTTGTCATTGAAGCTCTTTCTCAATTCTCAACTTCTCATTCACATGTCTCTTGTCACAATTATTTCAAGCTTCCTCTATTCCATTTGTTCTCTCCTCCTAACTTTCAACTCTTGGTTTTCCTTCTTCCTATATCCTCTTTCTCCTTTAATAGTATCATGTAGTCATCTATGGTGAGGAGCTCAAATTGTCTGCTCAGTCAAATCCCACATTCAACTTATTGATTTGACATATCCTTCACCAAATGAATAGGTAGTTTTAGGATTTGGCTGATGTTGGAAGTAATTTGGCTCCTAATGGCCCACTAGATTCTTGTTCATTTTCAACTTGCACCTCATGAACATTTCCATCCACATCTTGACCTACTCTCAATTTAGTAGCTTCACTTTAAACTCCAAAGTCAACATAAAATGCACTAAGGTAGATGAGCCCATGTTGTTTGGTGGAGATGGCAATGAAAGGATTTGGTCTTCATCCACATTCAACTCAATACCAATATTTGCAACCCCTTCTGACAACCATGATGGTTAGTATGGTGTAGTGAGTAGAGATAATGACTCTTATGCATCAGTATGTTGATCTAAAAAATAGGTGTACCTATTGGAGCACATATTTCCTCTATCAATTGCTAGACTCTATCTACTATAGGTTTTGCATGTCTCTTCCACCTCTGATTATGGAACATCAATATTGGATAGACTTAGAATATTTGGTGTAGTTGAAGCATCCTTAGGGGTAGTAAATTCAAATGTGTCACTTGGCAACATATCCTCCATCAATGCATCTACATTTAAGGGTCAAATACTTGTCCTCTTCAACCCATATTTAATACTCTCAACAATCACTACTTTTTGAAATGCAAGGTTGCCTAATGTTTCCAAAATTTCCCTTTTAATCTCTAAATTAAGATATTTAGTTGTCCATGATTCTATTTCACTCTTAAAATATGATTTGAAGGTTGAGAAGATGGTAACATCTAATGGATACAACTTGTGATATGTGTGTGTTGAATTGGGGTTAGCAGGTCAATACCAAGTGGCCTTACCTCTTGAATAGTTGAGAAGGAAACATGGTTTCCATGGCCATCAAATATCAACAAGTGTTCATTAGTGGGTGAGATGCCCATAGGTATAAAACCAATAAAATGGTGCCGCTAATTGAGAAAGAGATATTTATTATCCATAAATGGGGCTAAGTAGCAATGCATGTACTTTGCTTACAATTGGAAATGCAATTATTTATTTGTTTCTTGCTCTTAAACAAGTAAAAATCAATAATTTTTTTCCACCAATAGTAACAAAACATCAATTATTATCGACTTTCGACTCTTTTGTTTATTGTATGAAAAAATTTTGCTTCCCTTTTTGGCAAGAACCTGCATTGTACCATTCTTGTTATCTTCAATTCCATTCTCATCACAATTTAAAATCTTGAATGGATTAGCTATATATTTCATCAACAATGTGTCATAGAATATTGCAACTACTACGGGGATCAAATTGAGTGCCTTCTCTTTGTTGAGTGCTACTATCCTCAAAGCTATATTGAGGTTCCATTTTTCAAAATCTATCCACCTAGATAAGTACTAGGCAGTACACCCTTGAATAGATTTTTCCTTGTTTTGCATATCTATTTTACTTGAGCCTTTAAATTTATAATTTAAAATAAATGGCCAATTGTAGGCATCTCCTTGCACCATTCAACAACCTTTTCCTCTTCTTCTTCATTTAAAACTACTGGGGGTCTTTTCCTTTTGGTGGATGTTACACCAGTCGACCAAGTAGTCAACATGGTAGTTGGAAGGCCCTTATTTGTTTTCCCTCGCCATGAAAATACAGTTCCTTCAACATCTTTGATGGAAAATTCCATAACATCAATAGACCATTCACATTGCATTGACATATTTTTTATAATAGATGCCTTAACTTAGATCATAGGATTGAGTGGCTATGCAATGGGAATAACTTCATCCTTTAAAGATATTGGTAGCCTAGCACTCATCTTCTATAGAGGAATTGTTATAGACTATAATCTCTTTACACCTTAACTAGTTTTGTCTTGGGATTTGTTTTTTATTTGCATTGATCAAACTATAAGAAGAACATATATATATATTATATATATTGCACTTACTAACAATTTGTTTTATATATATATATGATTCATATATTTGATTTATATAGTTGGTTATATTTAATGCATACAATAGGATGAGCATGTTTTATAGATTACAAAATAGTTGAAAAGCTCAATGATAGTAAACATATATATGGGAGATGGCCTAGTGGTAGTTTGGGCTATGATAAGTGTACTATTGTGGTGGTGAATACGTAAGCAAGGAACTCATGTTTAAAACCTTCTCACATCACAAAACACCTTGATTGATACTATATTAATTTATTGAAAAGGAAGAAAAGTAGGGTGGGCCAAAATAAAATGAGTATGATTCACCTACTTCATTCTCTAATTTCATTCAATATGCAAGCTACAATATGCAAATGAGAAACAAAAATTAAATATGACTGAAATAATGATGGAAAGGGAGATCTAAAAATGGTCAAATGTTATGTACCTTTCACCAAAAGTTCTTTTTAAGTCCTCATTGAGGACTCATTCACGCTATGGCAAATGGGTCCTAGCTAGGAATCTAGAAAATTAGTTTTTGGGTTATGTTCTTCTATGTCTGCGCTCCTAGATTTTAGTCAAGCACTGTCTGAAATTTGTAAATAGAACTTATAGCTCAATTTCCATGATTTGACAAATTTTCTTACAACTTTGACAACTTTGCAACTTTCTTCAAATTTTCTCTTCAATTGATCTTCAACCTAAAACCTACAATCACACATTAAGGAGAAGAAAAAATATTGTTTTGTTAGGGAATAGGGGTTTTCCTTGGTCAAACCCTATTTTGGTAATTAAACCTTGAAATGAATGAAAGCACAAAGGAATGATGAATGAAAAAATGCAATGTCACAACTCACCACACCTTATTTGAAACCTTGGATTTTAGATTTACAAACTAGCATGAAGTGGCCTCAATGAATGTAGATCTTGATCATGAACTTGATATGAAAGAATTCCTTTGGTATACTCGAATGATCTTGAATGCTACATCAACACATTAGCTCAAACATACATGATGCACTAAACCTTTGACATGATGAAATGAATCTTGACTGCTACAATAATCTTCTTTAAATATTCCCTTGAATGCCTTAGAAATTCTCTTGGATGCTCCTATAATGCTCTCTTGAAAGTTCTCTTACGATAACTTTGATTTTCTAGAAGGCTTAGGATGAAACTAAGTGAAATAACCTTGTATTTATACATATCTTCTCATTAATTCTTGAAATTCAAATATCACAAGCCGACATTGAATTATAGATTTGAAATCATTAAAATACCATGAAAAACATATCCCAAGGGGGGGTTCCTAGATCTAAGTGAGGACCCACTCGCCATGTGGCGAATGGGTCCTAGGCCACATACCTAGGACATACATCAGACAAGGTGAAATGTTATGCAAAATTAGAGTCATAGAACTAAGTGAGAACCCATTTTCCCTATGATGAATGGATCCTAGGTCACTTACCTAGGACACACATCTTCTAAAGTTAAGTGTTGTGTAATGACATTAATGAATGTTAGGTTTTATCCCTTGGAATTTATATTTAATTAGGCTTGGATTTAATCAATTAGCCTCCAGTTATGTATCATTATGATTTCAAAGGTGTTGTGTGAGGGTTTGAATGTGGTTGACAATATTTATTAATGATTTATATGATTTGAAAGATTGGCTTAATAGCATTTATAATTATAATTTGAGAAGTGGTGTAAAATTTTTTAAATTGGGTTATATTTGAAAATTTAGATAACATGAAATGAATAGCACACATCATTATGAATTTATAGGTCTTGTTTATAATGTATTATATTGTATTTATATTGTAAAATAATATGTAATGGTGAGCCTAATAACTTTTTTTCAAATATTGTAGGGTAAATCTGGAGAATGCTTGAGTAGTTGTACATGGTGGAGTTGAAAGTTAGTCAATCAAGATTGAAAAGTGGAACACTTTTATTTGTAATTTGGTCAGATGTATCTACAAGTTGGACAAATTTCATATCCATGATAGATTGAATGTATACTAGTTATGTATATGTCTTATCACTATTTTTGTAAAAGTGGGTTTATATTGGATATATAAATATCTATTCTCATTCACCTATATTTGGGAAAATGGAAAGTAATTACCCCAATATTAATTAGACCCATAGTTGAAGTAATATGTACTTTTGTTTGCACATTATAAATAATTTTTTTAAAAAAATATAGGCTATTTTATGTGTAGCATTAATATATGGATTGCCAACAAGTGGGGTCCAGTTTGTCAACTCCTATCATCACGATACGAACCCACATCACCATTGAGCCATCTCCCCTATTATAAGATTCTTCTACACTTTCTAGATCTCTTAAAATAAAATAGAGTTAATCAACGCAACAATTGTTTAGTAAAAATTTAACCAACCTAAATTCAAATTTTAATTTACAAAAATTAAATTTCATTCATCAAGTTACACAATTAAATTTATTTAATTTTTATATAATTTTATTAAAACAACTTCAGGACTTTAACACCTTAAAGTAGTCACTATTCTCGTAAATCCAACTAAAAAAAATGCCACAAAACATGTTTCTAGGCAAATTGTCTTTTTTGCAGAACACATCCTTTTGCATTTTCGTGCCTAAAATAACATGCTCTTGAATCAAAAGAGAATCTAATACAAACTTCACTAGAGGAGCTCAAATAACAAGACGTGTAAGAGTGCATCCCTGTCCCATGCAATAGTCGTGACAGGAATTTTAAGCCTCTTTGGGGAATTCCATTTAATACTCCCTCAACACATAATTTTATGAAAAGAATATTTAATATTTACCTGCTATGTAGGACAGAATATTTCAATTTCTCTCCTTGCAATAGGGGAAGCTCCATTAGAATCCTTTAACGCTCCAATCGAGGAAAGCTCATCTGATAGGTGGCTTAAGTTGTCACCAATATGCCAAGTTCAAGATGCCATTTGTACGAGGATGGTCAATTCTACACTTGTATAAGTTTTAAGTACCACAACTCTGAAAGGTTGCCAATGGTATCAGGGAGCTCATGTAAACTACGACACCATCCCAAGTTCAAGTGATGCAGCTGTGATAGGTTGCCAATGGTATCAAGAAGCTTATTTAAACTATCACACCATCTCAAGTCCAAGTGTTGTAGCTGTGACAGGTTGCCAATGGTCTCAGGGAGTTTATTTAAATTATCACACCCTACCAAGTTCAAGTGTTGTAGCTATGATAGGTTGCCAATGGTATCAGGGAGGTTATTTAATTTCCAACACTCTTGCAAGTTCAAGTGTTGCAACTGTGAGAGGTTGCCAATGGTATCAGGGAGATTATTTAATTCCCAACACTCTTGCAAGCTCAAGATCTGTAGTTGTGATAGGTTGCCAATGGTATTGGGGAGTTTATTTAAACTACCACACCTTTCCAAGTTCAAGTTATGTAGCTGTGAAAGGTTGCCAATGGTATGAGGGAGCTTATTTAAACTAAGACACCATCCCAAGTACAAGTGTTGCAGCTGTGACAAATTTCCAATGGTATCAGGGAGATTTTTTAAATTCTCACACCATCTGAAGTTCAAGTGTTGCAGCTGCAACAATTTACCTATTATATTAGGGAGAATATTTAAACTATCACACCATCCCAAGTTCAAGTGTTGTAGCTATGATAGGTTGCCAATGGTAGCAAGGAGATTATTCAACGTATTGCAACTTCCCAAGCTCAACAGATATAGTTGCGACAAGTTTCCAAAAATAATAGGAAGATTATCTAAGCCTTCACACCCTTCGAATTCGAAGTACTACAGCTGTGTAATAGGATGTGAAAACAAGGAAGAGATAGAAAGGCCGTCTAGATCAATGGAACCTTTTAATTCCACAATCTTGAATTGCCAAATGTTACTCAAACTTTTGGAATGACGTGGCTTCTTCATTTCTCTATTCATCCCAATTGTAAAGGTGCAATCTTTCAACCTTAACCATATCAAACACGGAGGAAGCATGGCCAATGTGTCTTCTGTCATGTCTTCAATGGACAAATCTTGCAAATGAAGATAGCGAAGACCAGGACTATAAAGCATTTCCAGCCTTTGTGGACTGCTTTCATTGAGTTGAAGATGAGAGAAGTTGGTGTTGCTACATAGGGTGCTTAAATGGGTAGTTTGCCATAGTCGGGTACCCTCTTTTTCAGCAATGGTCCACCCCATATCTCACAAATGGTCATGCATATCAAATAATCCTTTGTCGTCAATCTTTATCAATAACTTCATTGAAAGATTAAATATTGCAGTGTCTACCATCTTGTACAAAGATTTCTAGAAAACAATTGGATATTTTGTGTCTTCTCCAATTAAAAGGAAGCAATATCCAAAAATATTTCTATGTGAGAAATGTTAGTATCAAAATAAGATAATAAAAACACACCAATGCAACATTAAACTAAAGAAAGCTAAATAAAATGAAATCAAAGAAAACAAACAGAGCTTCTTTAGAATTGTTCCATTGTCCTCTATCTCTAGTGATTCACTTGAACCTGCTACTCTCAGATTGTATAAGCAAAGCTTCTCAGAATGGCAACCTGTAGAATGAGTATGCAAAGGGAGAGTACTTCTCTATCCTATATGCTGATGAAATGAATACAGATATGCACAAGGGCTATAGATTATGCATGGGGGCTGTGGATTATGAATGCTATTGAAACTATGATATGAGGTTGATAGGCCATGATATGGATTGCTAATATGTTGGGCTATGCTATGCTAAAATATAGAATGCTTATGAATGCTAAAAGGTTGTATAATTGCAAATTGGCTATAGTTTTCCCATACAAAAGCTTCTCTTTTTTCAAAGACCCGACAGTCCCTTTTATAGATTTTTATAGGCAAAAGCCTGGCTAGCAAAGATCAATGGTTGTGAGATTGTCTAGTAAATTTGAATGGTGAGAGATGGAGAGGTTGAGAGGAAAATGGAAGATGTTGGGAGGTTGGAGAGAAGAATGGAGATTTGTCTTCAACCCACGAGAACAAGCTTGCTTAGAAACAGTAAATTATTTTTTTGTTTTGAAGTTTGTTGCACGGTTGTTGGAGATAATCCAAATTAAATAAATAAATTTATTTAATTACATGTGAGTTTGAGGATTTAAAATATTTTGAAATATTTGATTTTAGAACTATAGAAGACTCAATTAAATATTTGAGATATTTAATTGTGAGTAGACTTTAGAAGAATTAATTAAATATTTGGAATATTTAATTGTGAATAGAATTTAGAGGATTTTTAGAAAAGAAGAATATTTAATCTTTATTTGAATAAAAATTCAAGCCAAGATTATGTGATAATTAATATAAATAAATCGTAATGTTTATTTAATTAATTAAGCAATGGATAAGAAAATGATTAAATAAACTTATTTATTTAATCGAAATGAAATAATGAACAATATAAATAAATTATTTAAATTTATTTATACGTAGATTGAATTCAGAGATTTAATTAAATATTAAAAATATTTAATTAATTACCAGACTTTGAAACGTGACCATTTTTAGATGTATACATTTTGCCCCTCTTTGAAGTGATGTGTTTTATGCATTGCTTCAAAGAATTTTGAAATTTTCCCCAGATACTAATTGTCGAATGTTGATAGGTATATGCCCCCTCGGACGATGAATCGATAGGATTTTGAATTTTTTTTTTTTTGAAATTTTTCAATTTTTATGATTTTTAAGATGTCGATTCATCATTTGAAAATCATGATGTGAAGAAATTGACATGGAAAGATGTTAGATGAAAAAATTGATTACCTAAATTTCCCCTAGAATGTTAAACAGTGAGAAAATGCCCCAATTTCACCTTTAAATAGGTTAAAAATTTCATTTTCCATGTTATTTTCCCATTTTAACCTAGTAAAAATTGTAATTTATGAGCTCTGGAGTGAAAAAGATGGAACTTCCTTCGAGGGCATATATGCTTGCACATTTATATGAGGAGCTACACCATATTGTGTACAATGGGTATTGGAGTTTAGCGGTTGGTTGTTCACTTTTACAGATATGGACATGGGAGCATTTTGTCGTTATGAGACCGTTGACTCGAGGACAATGGCCTGTCGGTCGGCCATACAGATTTAGATATGAAGATATCATTGCTCAGCCAAGGTTGGGCAAACTAGATCATTGGCAACATCTTTTGGATGATCTCGATATAGTATGTTGGTGACCCTATGTAGATTGTGAGGGATGGCTAGAGGATGCTAGGGAGATGCCCTATATCTTTACCGCCAGATATCTGATTGGTCGTACTCCTGGGATTATTGAGAGATTTCTTGTTGGTCGGGTGTGTCGACAGTATGGTTGGCCTCAGGGTATGCCACAGGGTTCTATTTATGCACATCGACAGCAGGAGGTTATAGTGTGGGGTACATGAATTTCATATGATGCAGCAGTGGCAGAGTTCACCAATTTGGGAGCACAGATGTGGGACTACAAAGCTGATATTCTTGATGGGGGGATGATTGCAGAGTATGGTCAGTATGTGTTGGAGCATCCTGCACCATGATTATTTGATCTTGATGAGTCTGTCCCAGTTGCAGAGCAGAGACCATAGATAGCAGGACATAGGCGACAACGAGAGGCAGCTTCAAAGAGTGATGACTCTAAGGAGGATGATGATGACGAGTCAGATGGGGATGGACATAGTAGTGATGAGGATGGGGATGATAGTAGTGGGGGAGGTGGCAGAGGTGGACCATGAATGAGACATTCAACTCCATCGTCTTCAGTAGATCTAGTGGTGTCGAGTCAGATAGCTACCTTACAGAGTAGAGTGTAGAGCTTACAGGGTCAGTTAGCATAGGCATAGGCCTTGGCTACACAGCTACAGGGACAGTTGATGGCAGTGATAGTTGAGAGAGATACAGCCAGACAACAGGGTGAGGAGGCCATGGCCCTAGCTAACAGTTTGCAGAGAGCAGTAGGAGGTGGTATGGTGAGAGAGCTGACCAGAGCTGTCTGGGAGGCAGAGTTCCATAGGATCAAATATCATGATACAATGCCACCTGAGCAGAGAGTGAGTTATACATAGTCTTGGTCTACACATAGTCGCTCTCGGACTACCAGCATGGGTGTATCTCAGCCATTACCTCCAGGAGTTCCATCAGGGGCAGGTGGAGTAGGTCCATCAGGTGTAGGTGGGATAGGTCCCAGGCCAACACCATCAAAGGATATCACTTCATAGTGCGTTTTGCATGATGTCTTATTGATATTCTGTTGAGACATTTGTACATGGATTGATATGGTCCCATTTTTTATGATATTATGTCATACATAGTTGACATCTTTGTATAGTTTGACATTCATTTTTGAGATATATGATATGCATTGATGATTTGTTATGATGAATGCTTCTATTTTTTATATGCATGATGTTTTATGTGATGGTTTCATGATGTTATGTATGCATGATTTATGATGTGATGTATTATGTATGATATGTTGTGAAAATGAAAATGCAATGATGTGAGAATTATGATGTACACTTTATTATTTTCTAATGCAAATATGTATGAAAAATGTATGTGATGATTTTTTTTTTGTCAATGTCAAATATACTTAGTTGTTTATTCAAAAGATATGAAACTTTGATACTTTTCCAACTTTTGGGAAAATATATAAATGAAAAATGCAAATTCTAAAATGAATGTAATCTATACTAACCATGCAGAGTATCTGTACAATATTGCCATTCTGAGAGCTTAGTTGTGCTTTTTATGTTATCATAGAGCATTGAAATGTTGAAAGTTAATACAAGCATCAAAGGGAATGTTAGCACCAGTGATGACCTAAGTATTACTTTCATGAATTTTGATATAGCAAGATAATACAAGCATCTAGGTATAATTGAACCGAGATGACCTGAGTATCACTTGCATAAATAGACAAGAGTTAACCCATTTCCCATGCAAATTTTGAAATGTCATCAATGATACTTAGTAGAACATGTCTCACAACCAATTTGCATAGTATTAATGATTTCCTCACAAACAACAACTAAAGAAAAATCACATTCCTTCCTTACTTTTCTAGTTCAATACATCATCAAATTGCTCTAGAGATATGATAGAAAATCAACCATCAATTCAAATTTTTCCTAAAGTATTCCAAACATTATTCAGATTAAGATCATCCAATTTGGTTATCAACATTGATGTTTGTGTTTTGATTTACCTTGTTTTGACCATGTTGTTTGATTTCATTGATATTGAGTGATCATATTGGTGTTGTGGCTGATTTGATGTGTCAATGTATGTTGCATTTTTTCAAACCGTCATTTGTCCGTTTGTGATGTTCTAAAAGCTCGTTGCCCCCCTTTTGTTTAATATGTGTTTCTGCCCCCAGTGTAAACACAACCTAAATATTATACATATGTACAAATTTCATCAAGCCATGATGAAAAACAAGGATTCCCATTGCATGATATGGATATGATCAATATGTGCAGATGATAGATATGGATAGAGGATGTCGTAAAGCAAATGCAAGACATAAGTTAATAGATAGAGGAGCCCATTTTGATCAAAGAGAGTGCCTGTTTGCCAAGTTTTCACCACTTGTTTTTATTGCACCTTTTTGTTCTTCAAGACTTTTTCTGATTTTTATGTTTTTTTTTAGGACTTTTTCTAATTTTTATGTTTTTTTTTTTTAGGACTTTTCTAATTTTTATGTTTTTTTTAAGACTTTTTCTAATTTTTAGACATAGAACTTCTTCAAATGAATGCTATTGATCAGTTCTTCAAACATGTCCCCTTCTGATGTAGATAATTGATATGCTCTTGAACTGTATGTTGCAATGATGACAAATGGACCAAGCCAATTTGGTTCAAATTTTCTTTTCTTTTCTCTATCTTGTTGATTGCATGGATTTTCTTTCAAGACTAAGTCACCTACTTGAAATGTCTATGGTTTAACTTTGTGATTGTAGCTACGTGACATAACTTGTTGATAACCCTTCAAATGATCAGCTGCATGTTGATATCTTTCATCTAACAATTCTAGCTCTTGCAGACGAGATACTCGGTAGTCTTCATCATTTATCAATCCCTTGAGTGAGACCCTAAGCGAAGGTATTTCTACCTCTAATGGTAAGATTGCTTCTGCTCCATATACCAGGGCATATGGGGTAGCTCCTGTTGGTGTGCGAATGTTGGTTCTATATGCCCACAAAGTTGGATTTAACTGGACATGCCAATCACGACCGACATCATTTACCGTCTTCTTCAAGATCTTCAAGATTGTTTTGTTTGAAGCTTTAGCTTGACCATTTCCTTGTGGATAGTATGGTGCAGAGAACTTGTGTTGGATGTGAAATCTTTCACAAAGTTCATCAACATCCTAATTCTTGAAAGGCCTCCCATTATCAGTGATGATAGAATTAGGAATTCCATATCAACAGATGATATAATTTAAGATAAATGAAGAAATTTGTTTACCAGTCACCATCGTCAAAGGAACAACTTCGATGCACTTTGTAAAATATTTTGTAGCTGTGATGATGAATTTATGCCCATTTGATGATGAAGGATGTATTTTGCCAACAAGATCTAGTCCCCACTGAGAAAAAGGCCATGTTGGAATGAAAGGCTGCAATTCCTGTGTAGGTGCATGAATAAGATTCCTGTGGATCTGACATTTAGAGCACTTTTTGACAAAAGTAAAAGATTCTTTCTCCATAGTAGGCCAATAATATCCCATTCTAATAAGTTTCTTGGCTAAGGTTAAATCGCTTGAATGAGTTCCACAAATACCACTATGTACCTTGTGTAAGGCTTTTTCATATTTAGCATGTTCAAGACATCAAAGGAGTGTACCATCAAGACCACGTCGATAAAGGATATCGACAATCAAGGTATAGTGGGATGATTGGCGTATGAAATTCCTTTTTTGGTTTTGGGATAAGTCCGGGGGTAAGATGTTATCTTTCAAGTAGGTATAGATCTTGCCATATAAAGGTGAATCAAAACCAGTTAAATGGCATATGACTTGAGTCTCAAGATTATCATAGGCAGGAGAAAATAATTATTCCACCAAGAATTCGTATTGTTTTTGATTTTTTGATAATTGTAACAAGGAAGCAATTGTAGCCATTGCATCTGCAACTTTATTGTCAATTCTTGAGATTTGTGAAAACTTGATTGCCACAAAATACTTTTTAAAATCATCCACCATGTTCTTATAAAGTAGCAACTTATCATCTTTAGTCTGATAATAATCATTAATTTGATTAATGACAAGTTGTGAATCACCATAAACTTGCAGCTCTGTAATCCGCCATTCTAATGCTATCTTCATACCTATGAGCAATGCTTCATATTCAGTTATGTTATTTGTGCAGGAAAACATTAACCGATATGATTTTGGAATGGTATGTCCTTTAAGTGTAACAAAAAGAATCCCTACCCCCGAGCCATGTTGGGTGTAAGATCCATCAAAATACAATGTCCATGAGTTCTTAATTTTTGTTGTGAAGACATCTACATCAGGAAATTCAATGTGCATTGGATTTTCTTCTTGTAAATGTGTGTCAGCCAACTGATCTGCAATGACCTGTCCTTTTATAGCTCTTCGATCTACATAGTGAATGTCAAACTCATGTAATATCATTACCCATTTTGCAAGTCTTCCTGTTAAGGTAGCTTTGCTTAAAAGGTATTTTAGTGGATCAATTTTGGTTATCAGTTTAACTGTATGAGCCAACATATAGTGTCGCAACTTTTGGGAAGCAAACACTACTGCTAGGCAAGCTTTTTCAATGAAAGTGTAGTTTAGTTCATGACTAGTTAAAGTTCTGCCGATATAGTATATGGCCCCTTCTTTGCCTGTAGAATCCTCTTGTGCTAGTAATGCTCCCAAAGATACTTTTGTTGCTGAAATATAGAGTATGAGCAGCATTCCTAGAACTGGTGGAATTAGAACTAGTGGATTCATAAGATATTACTTGATCTGATTAAATGCTACTTCACACTTTTCCTCCCATTTGAATGGGACATTTTTATGTAATAGATGTGTAAATGGCAAGCTTTTGTCTGCCAGTTGAGCTATAAACCTCCTGATGGATTGTAATCGTCCTTGCAGTCATTAGAGCTGACTAATATTTTGTGGTGGAGGCATGTCCATTATAGCTTGTACTTTTCCTGGATCAACCTCTATGCCTCTTTCTGAAACAATGTATCCTAGGAGTTTTCCAGATTTAATGTTGAAGACACATTTCTTTGGATTGAGTCGAACATTGAACTTCTCCATTCTGACAAAGATCTTTGATAAGATTTCTAGATGTCCTTCTCTTGTGTTAGATTTTTCCAATAAGTCATCCACATAGTATTCCATAAAGGTGTGCATCTTGTCATGAAAAATGGTGGTCATTGCTCTTTGATAAGTCACTCCTACATTTTTAAGCCCAAATGGCATGATATTCCAACAATAGGTACCCCAAGGGCATGTGAATTCTATTTTATCTTGATCCTCTGGTGCAATCTTTATCTGGTTGTATCCTGAAAACCCATCCATTAATGAATACATTGCATGCCCAACAGTCAAATCAACAATCATATCTATGCTTGGCAAAGGGAAGTCATCTTTGGGGCATGCTTTGTTCAAATCACTAAAATATGTACAAACTCTAATCCTTCCATCTGGATTTGAAATAGGGACAATACTAGAGATACATTCTGCATAATCAATAGACCGAATGAATCCAACATCTAAAAGCTTCTTTAACTCTTCTTTAACCAATAATGCAATATGTGGATGCATTTTTTTGAGTTTTTGCTTCATAGGTTTTACTCTTGTGTTTATAGATAAATGATGCATTATCAGATTAGGATCTAACCCTGGCATATCGGCATATGACCAAGCAAAGTTGATTTGATTCTTCTTCAATAGCTTTGTGAATTTTAATACTTCTTCTATTGTTAATGATGCTGCAAGTTGCAAGATTTTTGGCTGATCTATTGTACCTATATTGATTGATTTTGTTGGCTCAATCAAAATAGAAGATCTTTCTTGATAGTGTTCAAGAAGAGTGTCAAGTTTCTCATCCTTCAGTGCCTCAAAAAGGTTTTCACCATCGGATTCGCTCTTTATTTTTCTCTTGTTACTATGATCTACCACTACCATTTTTTGGTTTTCACCAATAGATCCATCTTTTATTTCATTTATTTTGCAGCTAAGAGACTTGACACCCTCCCTATCAAAATCTTGAGTATGAAATTCTTTGATGGAATGTGCTACCACAATAGTGGTTTACAATTTCTAAGAGGAGCTGATTTATGTTGAAATCACATATTTTTTAAAAATATAATGATTTAAGCCTTAAAAAGTTTCATTTTAAGGATTCCAATTGAATAGGGTTTGATCAAATCACCTTAGATCAAAGCCCTTGGATAGAACCTCACTAGTTTTAAACCATACCTGTAAATGAGCCTCCTTTACACCTATCAAAATGCTGATAAAAAATCACTTTTGATTTAGCTTTTGGGGGATCAAATGAATTCATTTAAAATTTATTTGAAATTATTATGGTATTCCTTGGAACAAGCTATCCAACGAATATAATTTTAATATGTTTTGGTTTTGTTATGTATTTGTTTTATTAGTTTTACTAAACATAGGTTTTTCATTGAAAATGAATGTCTTTGTTGTTCACAGGTGAAAAAATAGAAGATTATGAAAAAAAATTTGAAAAATATGAGTGCACTAGATATTGAAGTCCTTGATCCAACAAAAAAAATAAAATTGAATTTTGACATATACAAAAAGAGTTACACGTTATACAGTCGCGTTGTGTTTGAATTGTAATTATTTTGACTTTGAAACTTGATTAAGGAAAAAATATTCAATAAAAAACTATCTAACCAAGTGGAAGCACTAGATATCAAAGTCACAAATCTAAATTCAAAAGAATTAGAATTTTATCCTTCATGGGAAAAAATTTATGCATTATACGGTGTGCGTCACTTTTTAAAAATGTTGTTTTCTAAAAAAAACTAGTTTTCATGGGAGATGGAAAAAGAAGTGCAATTTGATTCCAAAAATTTTGAAAAAAATATTTTTAGAATCTACAGAAAAAATTTCATGAGACTCTAGTTTGCACCATCTTCAAATTCCTCATGGTTTAGCCGTTATAGGTGCACGAATGTGAAGATTTAGTTAAAAATAATAATTTTAGTGTCCAGTTTGGCCAAAAATTGTAAACCACTATTTGTTTTCTTGATTAGATGAACAAAGGTAATTTACAATATCCTCATCATCATGGAATGTAGGGATATGGATAAGTGCATCATTTTCCCAATCAATAAGTTCTGGATAAACTAAAGGTATGGGATCATTAGGTTGGGTAAGATCTTGAGCTGTCAAAGTCATGATATGGTTGTCATTTTCATGATGGACAAGGTCTATGATGGTATTTTCCTATCGATTATCAATCTCATTAAAATTTGAATTGTCCTCACTTGAGTCATCATATAGTGGTTCAATTTCAAGTGATTGTGTTCCCGAGCTTTCTCCTTGTATGAGAATTGGTGCATATTTGTGTATGGTATCAACTTGTTTATCTCTCCAAAATTCACCATTATATATAGTGTCCCATTCTTATCCATTAGAATCAGTGTCTGAACCATTCTACAATTGGAAAATTGACTCAAATTTTTTGTAGAGTGACATATTCATGGAGTTTATCTGAATTCGATTCACCTTCATGAGTTTGTTGTATTTGCTGTAAAGTTGACTCTTCTGTATCTTTACCATATCCAAGTCCTGTTTTATCATTTGGATGTATTGAAATAGATTGGATTGGCTCAATGATAGCTTCTTTTCTTTTTCCTATAGGACCATTTCCTTCATAGCCCATTCTTTGCATGATGGTATACCCTTTACCATATTGTTCAGTAGGTAACTTATATGCAAGAGAGATCCATCTTCATCTTTGTATAACCAGCTTAAAATGTCCCTATCTTCAGCTTCTTCTTCAGTGGTGTTAGCTTTAATGAATTGTCCATCAAACTTTGTGATTGGCATAGAAGCTTGGGATGTAGAGGTTGTTGCAATCTTTTGATTTGATAGGGTTGGTTGACCATGTGACCTCAAAG
This sequence comes from Sequoia sempervirens, assembly GCA_007258455.2. Lineage (NCBI taxonomy): Eukaryota > Viridiplantae > Streptophyta > Pinopsida > Cupressales > Cupressaceae > Sequoia > Sequoia sempervirens. The sequence goes on along the minus strand of VDFB02271358.1, from coordinate 259,706,352 downwards.
AAGATGGTAAACTAGAAAGGCACAATGAATATTCGCCTACTCCTTTGTCTTTTAAATGAAGCTTGGTTTCAAGATTCTTTGTCAAGTCTTGCAATTGGATTTGTAGATTGGAAGAAGAAACAGTAAGAGCCTCCCTATTGTGCGGCACAAAGACATCTTGAGTTGCTCAAAGATTTGAACAAGTTTGGGTGCTATTGTAGTTAACTTGTATAGTTATTTCCTGTCCATCATATGGAAACTTGAGGCATTGATGGTATGTTGATGGTACCGCCTGCATATCATGGATCCATGGATGACCCAAAATTATGTTATAGGAAAGATCACGATCTAGAACCTGATAGAAGGTATTTTTCACAATAGGTCCCACTTTGATAGGTAGCATTATTAGTCCTTTAGAAGCTCTTTCTTCATCATCATATGCTTTGATAGTTATTTTCCTTCGTGGATCAATGGAATTTTCTAATATTCCTAAGGTATGTATTAGCTTTAAGGTAAAAATATTTAAACCGGCTCCTCCATCTATTAAGACACATCTGATTTGATGTTTATGGATCATGACTTCAAGATAAAGTGATGAATTATGCAGATGTGTCATGGAGGCATCATCTTTTTCGGAGAATGAAAGACAAGTGGGGGAAGACAAATGTCCCACCATGGCTTGAAATCTGTTTACATCCAGATCAGTCTCGACAGTTGTGTTTACAAGAGCTTCTTCTAAAATATTCTTGTGTATGGGAGATATTTTTAGAAGTTCAAGGATGGAGATTTGAGCTGATTTTTTTCTCAATTGATCAACTAGATTATAATGAGTTGGAGGAGGAATAGCTGCTTTAGATGAACTTCCTTTTAAGACAACTTTTGCTTGTCCTCTTGTAGTCACATTAACCTGTTGATATTCTTCTTTTTCCTTGATTTTGATAACATTAACCCATTGATCATCTGCATATATGTGGCGGATTATGTTGTCTTCAACATTATTTATAATTTTTGCTTTAGCATCTGATGTTTCCCCCTTTTGATAGTTTGGTAAAGGATCTTTGAATACTTGATGATCATTATTGGTATGATGTCCTTCAATTGTTATAGTGCAATTGTCAATTAAATCTTGTACTAGATTTCGCAAGGCTTGACAATTATTTGTTATATGACCTTTATGTCAATGATAATTATAATAATACGAGTCATTCCATGATGATGGTTTGAATCACGACTCATAATCTCTTTGTGGTGGTAAGGTGATAACCTTATTATCAAGAAGTTCCTTGAGAGAAGACTCAAGAGATTGACCCAAAGTGGTAAAATTTCATCGATTTGAAAAGAATGGAAGTCTAGATGGATTTGATGTTTGGGTATTGTCAAGATTAGCACAATTATCCTTCTTGTTTTGATTGGTCATGCTTTCTTGATTGGTATTTTGTCCTTGTTGATTGTCGTTTCTTTGTTGATTGGTATTTCCTTGTTGGTTGTTTCGTGGAGCACTTGATAGGTTGAAAATGGATGGTTTCATTTGTCGATTGTTTGCATCCACTATACCATCATTGACAACATTTTTATTTCAGTTCCAAAACCTTGTTTTTCCATTGTTGTTATGGCTAGATGAACTTGGATTATCAAGTTTTATTACTCCTCTTTTGACCAAAGCCCCTTCAATGGTGATTGCATTTTCAATCAATTTTTCAAAGTTAGGAGGACAATGAAGATTAAGCCTATAGCTTAATTCTTGATTTAAACTATTGATGAAGATATCCATCTTTTCCTTTTCAGGAATAGGACAAGAATATCGTACAAACAATATTCTCTATCTTTGCAAAAATGTAGTGAAAGATTCCCCTACTTTTTGTTTCACTTTACAAAGATCAAGCATGGTTATCTAGTGTTGGATATTGTAGGCGTATTGTGATATAAACTGATTTATTAGCTCCTCAAAGGTTTTGATGGGGGGGTGATCTTTGAAAGCTACTCCATAGATTGTCCAACCAAACTTCGTGGAAACAATTGCATGTTCAATTTTGAAAATCCCTCATATTTCAAAAATCCCTCACATGTTCAATTAGGTCAGTATTTTCATTGTACCTATCAAATTTAGGGATTTCGCAATGTTTTGGAAAAGGGATTATTTGAAGACTTCTATCAAATGGATAAGGACATATGTCTTCCAAAACATACTTCTTTGTTGCACCCCCTTGCATCTCCTTTATTTGTCCTTGTAATTCTTTTATCTGTTGAGTAAGGGCACTAAAGTCATTAGGAGGAGTTTCAGGATTCGCTTTAATCCCTTCTATATCAAAATCAACGGGTAACTTAGCTCCTTGATTAGCCAATGAAAGGAAATATTTTTCTCTGTTTCATTCTAAAATCCTTTCTATAAGAGTATGGAATTGGGGATCCTGCTCTGCTTCTTGAAGCTTTTCTTCTGTTATGTCTTCAATATGAAATGGATTCTCTTCCTTCTCACTATTATCACCCATTTTTCTTGTGGTACTTTCTCCTTTGTCTTTTTCTCTGTGCTTTCGAGATCTTGTGACAACAGGCATAAGCTTTGCCCCAAATTCTACTAACTTTTGATCAAAAGAATGAAATAGTGCAATTTTTTTGATGGATATGAAAGTCAGGATAGAATGAAGATTCTATGACTTAAAAAGATTTCTAGTCTTGTGTTTTCCCTAATTGAAAGGATGAAAAATCATGTTTGCGGGAATACAAAAGACCAAGAAAAATGATTTTTAATTCAAATGAAGATAAATGTTTTTTAAGAGTTGTAATCTAAACAGATAGTGTATGTTCAAAAGAACCACGTAAGGTCCTATTTTCACTAGTTAAACAAAAATGCACTTTAGATAGACTCACTCTTAAGGTCAAAAGGTCATCATTATACTCAATAGCCCACAACTTAAAATTGTGTTGACTCACACAACCCTGTCACCCCCTAGAGGGCACCCATGTGTTTGTCTTTTCCAGGTGCATACTCAAGGTTAGATTTCTCGATCCCTTGAGCAAACGGTCCTTGACAATTATATGGTGAGTGTCTTGGGGGAAGATTCTTTACTCCCCTTGCACTACAAGTATTACAATGTTTGGTTACTGACTTGGTTGGATACTACACTAGGTTCTTAGAAAGGGTTTCCGTTCAGAGCAACAAATGATAAAATCCCTCAGGAGACCTCCCAACCTTTAGAACAAAGGTTTTGGGGATGGTTATCTTGCACACTTTCGAAAAAAGTGAGTTTCCCCATATTTGCTTTAAATTTTATAGTGGGGTGGAAAAACCTGGCTTTGGTTTGAACCCACTTAGGTCATTTCCGTAGGGTGAGTACTTTTTTCCACTACGGAAGGCCTTCTAAAACGTTTTAACAAAGCTTAAAATTACATAAAATAAAATAGATGAGTCTGGCATTTTGATCACCCAGTTAAAGGGAGAGCATAGGCCTATCACCATTTAATCACAACAAGTAAGAGTTCAATTTTAAGCTCAAATAAATAATTTTCTATGCTAGGTGAAGATATTGCTTTACAAAGACATGGAATTCTTTTTAATCCAAAATAGAAAATGAAGTGACTATCCTAGGATTGCTTGATTTTTCAAATTAAGTGACTATCCTAAGATTGATTCATTCCGATTAGGTGACTATCTTAGGATTGATTCATAAATTAAAGCTCATACTAGCTACAGTCGTGTTGGATCCAGTCAAATTTCTACTTAAATTATAGATTACAGTTGCATACTTACAAATTCTATAGAAAAATGCACTAAAATAGACATAAAGGGCATTATAGAATGATGAAAGGGCGCTATGAAATGATGAACAGGCACTGTGAAATGATGAATGGGCACTATGAAATGATGAAAGGGCGCTAACGGGGACTGTGAAATGATTAACAGGCGCTATGGAATGATAAATGGGCGCTAACGGGGACTGTGAAATGATTAACAGGCGCTATGGAATGATAAATGGGCGCTATGAAATGATGAACAGGCACTATGAAATGATGAATGGGCGATGTGAAATGATGAAAGGGCACTATGAAATGATCAACATGCGCTATGAAATGACTAACGGGCACTATGGAATGATAAATGGGTGTTGTGAAATGATGAGCGGGTGTTGTAAAACCTGCAATGAGTGCTAGAACAGAGTTAAAAAGTGCTAAACTCTGTGTGATATGCACTGAAACATGTTTGATGCACTAATTCACTCTTCTAGCTGTAACCTGTCAGAAAATTCTACACAAAGATGTTAAAATTGGGGCATAGGCCCCACGGTGGGTGCCAAAAATGTGTGTGAGAAATGTTAGTATCAAAATAAGATAATAAAAACACACCAATGCAACATTAAACTAAAGAAAGCTAAATAAAATGAAATCAGAGAAAACAAACAGAGCTTCTTCAGAATCATTCCATTGTCCTCTATCTCCAGTGATTCACTTGAAGTTGTTGCTCTCAGATTGTATAAGGAAAGCTTCTCAAAATGGCAACCTGCAGAACGAGTATGCAAAGGGAAAGTATTTCTCTATCCTATATGCTAGTGAAATAAATACGGATATGTACAGGGGCTATGGATTATGAATGCTATTTAAACTATGATATGAGGTTGATAGGCCATGATATGGATTGCTAATATGTTGGGCTATGCTATGCTAAAATCTAGAATGCTTATGAATGCTAAAAGTTTGTGTAATTGCAAATTGACTATAGTTTTCCCGTACAAAAATTTCTCTCTTTTCAAAGACCTAGTAGTCCCTTTTATAGATTTTTACAGCAAAACCCTGGCTGGCAAAGATCAATGGCTATGAGATTGTCTGGTAAATTTGAATGGTGAGAGATGGAGAGGTTGAGAGGAAAATGGAAGATGTTGGGAGGTTGGAGAGAAGAATGGAGATTTGTCTTCAACCCACGGGAACAAGCTTGCTCAGAAACAGAGAAATTAATTTTCTGTTTTGAAATTTGTTTCACGGTTGTTGGAGATAATCCAATTTAATTTCATGTGAGTTTGAGGATTTAAAATATTTTGAAATATTTGATTTTAGAACTATAAAAGACTCAATTAAATATTTGAGATATATAATTGTGAATATACTTTAAAAGAATTAATTAAATATTTGAAATATTTAATTGTGAATAGAATTTAGAGGATTTTTAGAAAAGAAGAATATTTAATCTTTATTTGAATTAAAAATTCAAGCCAAGATTATGTGAAAATTAATATAAATAAATCATAATGTTTATTTAATAAATTAAACAATGGATTAAAAAATGATTAAATAAACTTATTTATTTAATCGAAATAAAAGAATGAGCAATATAAATAAATTATTTAAATTTATTTATACGTAAATTGAATTCAGAGATTTAATTAATTACCAGACTATTGAGACGTGACCATTTTTAGATGTATACAATTTTCTTTTTCCTCATCGGTAAGAACATCATAACTGATTTTGAGTGTATTGTAGACTCTTTTTTGAAAGTTTGGGTGGAGAGTAATGTTGTGAAAGGCTTCTGTCCAGCAACTTGTGGCATCCTTCTTATCATATAAGAAGGATCCAATCACTTCCAATGAAAGAGGATGCCCCTTACAAGCTTCTACTTCTACTATTCCTTTGGACAGATCTTCGTAACTGGGACATGGACATGCTTTGAGAAAAGCGTGCCAGTTATTCCGTCATTTATCTCCAATCCGTTCATCTCATGGATGCATTGGACCTGAGCCACATTGAGAATGTGTTTGTCTCTATAGTTATAATAACTCTACTACGAGCAGCCAGCCAATCCCCAGTCAAAGCATCTAACGATCTCTCAACAAAGATTTGCGTTCATCCACACTGTCCACTTCTCCACCATATTTGAATACATCTTTGAGAATTTTTCTCTGCAATTCTGTAAGCCCTGTGGCTTTCGCAGCAGTGGTGCGGACATTAAATACAAAAGAAGCAGCTTCAAAATCAGCATAAAGTTGATTGTACAAGGCCTTTGCAATTGTGGTCTTGCCAATACCGCCAATATCTATTCCCACTGGATGCTTGGCAACTTGCAACGGAACTCTATCTAACGTCTTAATCAGGTCATTCACCACCGTCTTAACCAACCAAGCTTCAAAGCTGCAATAGCCAGATTATCGATAAAAATTGCAGAAGTACTGTGCATTATCCTAATCTACTTCTTTGCACAGAGATGCAAGCAAAGCTGTAAATCAAAACTTACAAATAATATGAAAGAGAAATATTCAAAAATACAATATTCTTTAAATAAATATTAAAGAGCATTTGGAAAAAAAAGTCAGTGGTAAAAATAATTCATTTCAGAAATTATTTAGGCAGTCTAATAATCAGCAAAACAGATCCGTTTAAATTTTAACGATTCTCGGGAAAAGCAGTTAAAAAGAATAAAAGTATTCATTGAATTATTCAAAACGAAAGCTGAAAATAAAATAATTGTAAGTAAGAAGTTATTGGTCAAGAATTAAATGAAAGATTATAACATTTTTTATAAATTAATTAATTAAAAAGTATTTATCTATTACTTTTGTGGGTTTGGTAAGTATCTATCTATTACTTTTGTGGCTTTTAGTTCTGTTATTTTTATTTTTATCAACTTTCGATATGTTGTAACTATGAGGAAACTACAGTTGGTTGGAGGTTGTTTTTCGACAGTTTGGAGGGAAGAAACGCAAATATTTGGAGAGGGAGCATGCAGAAAGTGGGGTTGGTTGAATGCTAACAAGAAGAGAAAAAAAAAGCATCGTTGGAGGGTTGGTTCGATGATAGGAGAACAGGGGAATTCATGATTTTGGGAGGCGACCAACAGAAGAGGAAATCAGGTGTTGAATTTTCTTGTTGTTGGTTGACCTTGAAGGTTGAGTAGAGACACATTCAGGCCAAGCATCGAACTCTCTGTTGAAGGTCGTTTGTGCTGTGCAATGTGAACCCTTTGTAACGTGGATGGAACATTGTTTCAATGGTTGAATTGCTTGTAATCACCAAAATCCATTAGAAGTTTAAAATTGTGTTTATTCTTCTTGTCTTGACTGTATATATATGCACATACTACTCTGCTATTTTTAAGTTTGACATTTTTGTGAGTTGAATTGCACAAATCTGTAAGGCATCGTGTGACATCTCTGTGAAATTGTTTTACGTTGTTACTCGCAAGGCTGCCATCATCCTATCTGTCTCCTTTCTGTTTAAAGACTTCGTCTTGCCCATTCTTTCATTTAGGCAACTATGATCCACAGCTGAATCGTTGGAGACCGTGCATAGAGCGAAAAAAATGTTAAACTTGAAAACTAGGCACAGATCAAGGTACACGGAATGCCCATTTCTCTCTCCATTATGTGAGTTTTATAGTTGTGGCATAACGAGCAGTGAAATGGAAAATAATAGGTTTATGAATCTGTGCTTTTATACGTATTGCCAACAATAGAAAGTTTCACATCTCGTGGAGCCAGATTCCTAGATGGCAAGAGGAGGAGTTTGATATTCTGATTCTTGTAACCGGATATAGAAGCAATGTGCCCTCTCCACTTAAGGTAGAGAAAAGACTTCAATCAAAAGCCCACTTTGCTTCTATTGATTCCAATTACTATTAAATCTAATCTTCTTTCTTATCTTGTTTAGCATATTATTATGCTCTTTTTTTTTGTTATGTTGTGTTCACAGAGAGCATGGGTGATGGTATATTTGTTTAGTTTGGCATATTCTAAATTTCATTTATTCACCAATTCTCGTGGGATTTGGCACAAAGGGAAAGCCTTAGATGATGAGCTTGGCCTACCTCCCAACCTTAATCAGTGTGTAGATGAAATGCTCTAGTTCAATGACAGGGATTTGGACTTTGATGTAGATTGTAATGAAAAAAAATGAATCATTCACACTTTTGGTTGTCTTTCTTCCAAGGATAAAAATTTATGTTCTTTCTTGACACACTAAAAGTAAATGGTATGTACAAGTTTTATACAAATATTTAAATTGTTTGAGCCTCCATGTGGAAAGCATTCATAGTCTTAGAATGTATGTTCTAGTCTTGCATTAATCATGAAACCCATGTAGAAATGAATTGAGGGTATCTATGTGTTTACAAGATTGGTTGAAACAATGGTTTGAGACATTTAGTAATGGTGGATGAAGATTACAAGATATCATTTGATGTATGATCGAAGAAATAGGCTTTGTAATTTTATCAAAAAATTAATGAAATGTTAAATGTAATTTTGATGAGTGTATCAAGATTTTTTTGTTGTTACAAATTGTTTTGTTTAAAATTCCTCAAGCGTTAATACCATGCTTTGTATGGTTTTCAATATACTTGATTTAGGAACATTTTCATAAAGAATTGTTGTATAATTGATGTCGAGCCTTGAGAAGAGATTTCTCATATCCCACTTGAGATTCCATTTTGTTTGTTTCCCTCTCTTTTTCTATAAAACATGCTTAATTTTCCAAAAGGTAATAGATACACAATTTTACTAAATATCATACTTTTCAATGTGAATATTGAATACTAATTGTATACCTTATATTTGTTAAAAATGAATCATTATCCTATTTTTATTCATTAAAATTTATTTTTGACCATTGAATTGGGTGATGCATAAGAATAGCCCTCAACAATTTTTTTTTAAAATAATCAATCATTCCAAGCTAGATTTTAACTCAAACAATGGAAATTAGATTTATATGCCTAATGTTAGCTAATAAGGATTTATATATGTTGCATGATTAGCCCAACATCAAAATCAAGGGTATTATCCATATTTCAACATATCTATAAAATGAGAAGCTTCATGGTGGAGAGGGCCCCTCCTTGCCACACCATTAAAGCAACAATTGTATCCTTGTAGTTTTCAATTTAATTTAATGTCTCATTTTATAATTCCAAATATTTGAGGACCTTTCACTAGTTGATCTCAATAAGGAACATAGAATTTTTGCAGTGGTGATTCAATTATTGGTTATAATTCAAACTAAGTATTATTAACCTAAGATTCTTAGTAACCATTAAGTGTAGCCCTTGCATTAGCGGGTAGTGGCACAACTAGCTTAATACAAGGGAAATATTGATCTCCATAGATGCTTGATGCCTCCAATACTAATCGTTTGAATTTGAATTCCTCCATAAGACAAACATTAATTAAATTTTTTATTTCTTTTATAATTTATAAGGTATTGATTGGAAAATTTGTTATTAAAGAGATCTTTTTCTTGGAATTCACTATGTTCTTATGACCATCTATGTCATTTTTTTGAAAGAACAACATAATATTATTAAGAAGTTTAAAATATATTGAAACTTAATTTTAACGGTGAAAGGTTAGAAAGTAGTAGATGCAATAATGATGTTGAAGTAATTAGTGATTATGTAATGATGAGTGATATGATTGGTGGATATTGTATTATATGATTTAGAAGTGGTTTTTTGTTATACTTAGACATCCAATTTGAAAGTCTTGGATTAGAAATGACACAAACAATAAATTTTAGGGACTTGGTGAGGATCCAGGATATTTTTTTAATTTGAAATAGGTCAAATCCATCGGTGCAAAATGAACCTCACAAAGGAATAAGTAATCTAAGAGTTGATAAGTTTCTACGAATGAATTTAATTCTATTTTTATTAATAATTAGGAATTTGTATTAAAGGCGGTGTCCAATTAGTCAAAATCTTGCAAGAGCAAGTACTTGGAACACCCACATAAGGGGGCATAAAATAAATACTAAGAGTGTAGGGTATGTATTTTCTATGATTATATTTTGTTTCAATTTAGTACACAATGTGGGTTAGTTATTTCATTATTCATGTTGAAAGTGAAAGAGTGGAGAGAACATGGAGGAGTTGCAAGTGGGGGTTATATAATCTCAAGTTGGAAAATATAGTGGGTTGTGAGTGATTGCATTATGCTTGTTCTAAGCTCAAGGATGGAGAGATTAGGGAGGAGTTATAGGTGGAAGATACATAAAACTAATCAAATTGACCTAAGGGGTGACTAACCAATTGGGTTGTTATGTGTAGATACAATAGTATATGGTTTGTAGGTTTCATAACACTTAGTGTTTTCCATTCTACAGTGGGTTGTGAGTGATTGCATTTTGCTTATTCTAAGCTCAAGGGTGGAGAGCTCGAGGAGGAGTTACAAGTCGGGGATACATAAAACTAATCAAATTGATCTGAGGGTTGACTAACCAAAGTATCCAAAGTATTATGAAGAAATTGAAATTCTAAAGTGTTGGATTCACAAGATAGCGGTAATTTTTAATTTAATGCATCATCCTCAAAATATACAAATATGCACTCAAAACATACTTAAATGGTTATAAATCACCTAAAGTATTAATAAGACGTGTATACTTTAACACAAAGTCTATGTAATAGGTAGGCAATAACATTTGTATTATTGACGAAAGATGTGCCATGATTTTTTTGGGTTCACCTACCAAATTAATGTCATCATCATATGAACAAGGGGTACATCATTAGAATATAGTGATGAAACACTTTCCCTTGTTAGTTATTTCTAGACATCTTACATTCTAATGATGTCCCCTGTCCACTTTTCCTACATAGGGAACAGTGTGTTTTCCAACACTGCAAACAATATGAGCATCTTTTTGTTCCAATCATATCAAGAAAGTGAAATGTCATTTTTATTGTAACCAAAGAGTTGTTCTAAAACTTGAAGGTGGACTTCATTACATAATTGACAAGGGACAGTGTGTTTTCCAACACTGCAAATAATGTGAGAATTTTTTGTTCCCTATTGGAAAACACACTGTCCCTTGTTAGTTTCTAGACATCTTACATTCTAATGATGTCCCCTGTCCACTTTTTCTACATAGGGGACATTGTGTTTTCCAACATTACAAACAATGTGAGATTTTTTTTTTGTTCCAATCATATCAAGAAAGTGAAATACACACTGTCCATTGTTAGTTATTTCCAATGTTGGAAAATGCATTGTCCCCTATTAGTTATTTCCAATGTTGGAAAGTGGAAAACACATTGTCCCCTATGTTTTCCAACACTACAAATTCATAAGGAAATAATTGACAAGGGACAGTGTGTTTTCCAACACTACAAATAATGTGAGCATTTTTTTATTCCCTGTTTGAAAACACACTGTCACCTATTAGTTATTTCTAATGTTGGAAAACGCACTGTCCCCTGTTGGAAAACACACTGTTCCCTGTTAGTTATTTCTAGGAATCTTACATTCTAATTATGTCCCCTGTCCACTTTTCCTACAAAGGGGACAGTGTGTTTTCCAACACTGCAAACAATGTGAGGATTTTTTTGTTCCAATCATATCAAGAAAGTGAAAGTGAAAAACACACTATCCCCTATTAGTTATTACCAATGTTGGAAAACACATTGTCCCCTATTAGTTATTTCCAATGTTGGAAAGTGGAAAACACCATGTCCCCTATGTTTTCCAACACTGCAAATTGATAAGGAAATAATTGACAAGGGATGGTGTGTTTTTCAACACTACAAATAATGTGAACATTTTTTTGTTCCTTATTGGAAAACACACTATCCCTTGCTAGTTATTTCTAATGTTGGAAAACACACTGTCCCTTGTTAGTTATTTCTAATGTTGGAAAACACACTATCCCCTGTTGGAAAACATGATGTCCCTTGTTAGTTATTTCTAGACATCTTACATTCTAATGATGTCCATTGTCCACTTTTCCTACATAGGGGACAGTGTGTTTTCCAACACTGCAAACAATGTGAGATTTTTTTTGTTCCAATCATATCAAGAAAGTGAAAAACACACTATCCCTTGTTAGTTATTTCCAATGTTGGAAAAGGCACTGTCCCCTATTAGTTATTTCTAATGTTGGAAAGTGGGAAACACATTGTTTGTGTTTTCCAACACTGCAAATTCATAAGGAAATAATTGACAAGGGATAGTGTGTTTGCCAACATTGCAAATAATGTGAGCATTTTTTTGTTCCCTATTGGAAAACACATTGTCCCCTATTAGTTATTTCCAATGTTGGAAAACAAACTGTCCCCTGTTGGAAAACACACTATCCTCTGTTAGTTATTTCTAGACATCTTACATTCTAATGATGTTCCCTATCCACTTTTCCTACACAGGGGACAGTGTGTTTTCCAACACTGCAAACAATGTGAGCTTTTTTTGTTCCAATCATATTTCCAATGTTGGAAAATACATTGTCCCCTGTTGGAAAACACATTGTCCCCTGTTAGTTATTTCCAATGTTGGAAAACACACTGTCCCCTATTAGTATTTCCAATGTTGGAAAACAATCCAAATAATGTGAGCATTTTTTTGTTTCAATCAAATGAAGTGAAATTCCAGTTTAATTGTACCATATAGTTGTTCTAAAATTTTAAGGTGGAATTCATTACATTTTTGGTGTGTACAAATCAAAATATTTTCATAAGGAAACATCTAAAAAGGGACAGTGTGTTTTCCAACACTCCAATAATGTGGGCATCTTTCATAAGGAAATAATTGACTAGAGACAATGTGTTATCCAACATTGGAAATAATGTGAGCATTTTTCATAAGGAAATGATTGACAAGGGGTAGTGTGTTTTCCAACAATACAAATAATGTGGGCATTTTTTTGTTCCAATCAGATGAAGAAGTGAAATTCTATTTTTACTGTACCAAAGATTTGTTATAAATTTGAAGGTGGACTTCATTGTATTCTTGGTGTGTACCCAACAATTTTTTTTTTATAAGGATATAATTGATAGGGGACAATACTATACACCCTATTTAGAAATTATTATTATTCTTTATTACCATTAAGGTATGGTAGTGAAATTATTATTCTATTTTTTGTCATGTATTAAGGTCTCAAGGATCACCCTCACAAGTTCTTTATAGTCTAAATAAGAAATGGATTCACTCTCTATATAAATATCAATGGTCATCACTCAAAGGTGATTTTTAATAGCTCCAAAAGATTTTTTTTTTGTTAATATTGGTGAAGTTTAGTAGCACATTGTGAAGAGTATTATATCACCTATAAACTCAAAAGATTATATTCTATATAGTGGTTGTGTATGTGATTCATTAAAGGTTGAGGTCTCATGTTGTGAGCCCTTAAGACAAGATAGTAAATGCAATTATATGAATTAATAATTCATACTTTTAATTAATTTATTATGTCATCGAATTCTATTGTGAGTGTTTGTGTAATTGGTTGTATAGTTGGATAATCCTTAAATAGATTCTCTAGTCACAATTTTATCACATGGTATCAAAGTAGTGGTTTTAAATCCCAAAGGAATTGAGAGAGAGGGAGTGGGAGAGACCAAAAAGAGAGGAAATTGAGAGAGAGAGGGAGTGGGAGAGACCTGAGAGAGAGGGAGAGGGAAAAGGGGGAGAGAGAGAGAGAGAGAGGGAGGGAGAGAGAGAGACCTAAGAGGAAGATGGAGAGTGAGAGACAGAGAGACCTAAGACGAAGATGGAGAGTGAGAGACAAAGAGACTTGAGAGGGAGAGAAAGAAATACTTGAGAAGGAGATGGAGAGTGAGAGAGAGATACTTGAGAGGGAGAGAGAGAGGGAAGGAGGGAGATAGGAAGTGGTAGGGTGGGAGGGATAGAAGAAGGGAGAGATTGTGGCTTATGTAATAAGAGATTGATGTATTTGGAATTTAGTATAACATTGTCTTCATTCTTAGATGCATATTAGCCTAAAATAAGGGAGACATGGAGAGGTAGGTAGAGAGAGGTAAGTTAGAGAGAGTGAGGAAATGATGCAACAATTTTTTTTCCTCATCTCCATTGCTCTTACCTGTTAGCACCCCATACTATTCATTGTCATGATCTTCTAACATTTTTTCATATCTTTTACTAAAATCTTTAGATCAGCTCCTCCCTCATGAACCCTTAGGATAGAAACATCCCTTTCTTGGATAGAGTTTTCAATGTCTTGAATACTTTTATGTAGCTTTGTAGCCACTTTTTTCTCGGCTTCTAGAGTGTCTTTACAATTAGAGAATGTAGATATTTCTCTTAACAAGTTCTTTACAAGACTTGTCTACCTTTTTAGATAATCCTTTCATGTCTCCACCCAATTTATTCTCTTTTTTTGCACTTAGATTTGATTTTTCCTTTTCCTTGTCATCTATTTCCAATTGTATTTGTTCCATGGAATTCTTAAGTTCAAGACTCTTTGATTTCATTTGTTCAACTCCACTTATAGCATCGTCTCTCACATTCTTTACTTGCACAAATTCATATGCAATACAAAACCTCTTGAATTTATCCACTTCTACATTTCTATTTTCCCATTGCACATACTGCACATGCACCTTCCTCAACTTCTCAAGAGTGGGAAGAATCTCTTCAGTCAATACAGTATCTATCTCATTCACTTTGGTCCACTTCTTCAGATTCATTTTCCATTTCAACTTCTCAAGAAAAGGAAGAATCTCTTAAGTCAATACATTATGTGTTATCATTCTTCCAAACCATTTTCCACCATCCCCCTCCATTATACTAGCTCAAAAGCATTATCCCTATCCCTATCAAACCCTATCACTCCTTGAAGCTATAAATCCAATATGGGTGCCTATGTCCCATAATCCATCATCACATCTCCCCCTCCTACTAACTCTATTTTGGGTCCTTCTATCCTTGCCACCCTACCACCCCTATCTCCCTCCTTCACTCTCTCCCTCACACACACCTTTACCTCTCTTCCTACACCTCCCTCTTTCCCTCTCTCTCCCTCCCTCCCTATCTCTATCTCCACTCACTCTCTCCCTCTCTACCTACCTTTCCCTTAATCCATCCCATCCCACCTATCTTTCTACCTACATCTCCCTCCTTCCAAACTTCCCCCCTCTATCTACTTCTCTCTCCCCTTCCCTCTCTACTTTCTGATCTTTATCTACTTCTCCTTTCTACCATTGTTTATGATGAATTTATAGCACTTATATTTATTCCTGTATATATTTCTAAAGAGACTTCTCCTTTGTACTAGATCTTTATCAATACGATCATTGTTTTAAAAAACTCTAGTTGCTCTATCACTTTCTTCTTTAATAATTCATAGGTTCTATAAGTAATTTGAATATTTCAAACTCTCATACACATGCCTTATAAACACATTTGAGGAAAAATATGAAAGATTAATTATGATGATTGCATCAATTACATGGTAAAAAAGAGCATTCTTCAATTATTTAATTAATAAATTATAGTGTAAATATGGATAACATTAATCATTTATAGTTTCATTAGTTCATTATTCAATTTATTCAATTAATCATTTATAATGCAAATATGGACATTGGTGAAAAAATGTATTAACTAAAAATCCATATTGAAAAATGAGTATTCCATGGAATAAATGCATTCCTCTATACTTCACTCTATCGCTCCTCTCTCACCATCCCTCCTAACCTTCCTCTTCCCATATGTGGAGAGAGGTATAGAGGGATAAAGGGATAAAGGGATAGGGGGAGGGAGAGAAATGGAGAGGTAGGTAAAGAGAGGTAAGGCTGAAGGAATAGAGGGGCAGGTAGGTAGAGAGAGTGATGGGAGATAGGGAAAGTAGAGAGGGAAGAGGAGATAGAAGTAGATAGAGGGGAGAAGTTGGGAATGATGGAGGTAGGTAGGAAAGAGAGGTGGGTGGGATGGATTGAGGGAAAGGTAGGCTAGGAGGGAGAGGGTGGATGCATATATAGAGAGGGAGGGAGGGAGAGAGAGAGGGAGGGAGGGAGGGAGAGAGGGAGAGATGGAGGGAGATAGGTGTGGGTACAAAGAGGTAAGGTGCAAGAAATAAAGAGAGATGTAGGTGAATCTAGATACAAAGGTAGGGTGGGCGAGGTCTAAAGAGAGATCATGTGTGTGAGAAACAAAGAGGGGGGAGGGAGAGGTAGATAACTACTTTTCAAATCTATCTTTTCCTCCCTCTATTATGATCTAGTGATAACTACTTTTCAAATCTATCTCTCCCTCCCTCACTCACTGACTAGTACCTTACGTTATTTCTATGATTGTGAAATTTTATATGGAATTGGATATTCTAACATTGTAAATTTTAACTTATCAACAATCTCTTTTCGTGGTAAAATATATTTACTACCATTTTTTTAATTTATAACACTTATATTTAGTCTTGTATATATTTCTAAAGAGACTTTTCCTTTGTACTAGTTCTTTATCGATATCATCACTATTTAAAAAAACTCTAGTTCCTCTATCATTTTCTTCTTTAATAATTCATAACTTTTATAAGGAATTTGAATATTTCAAACTATCATCCACATGCCTTATAAACATATTTGAGGAAAATTTTGAATGATTAATTATGATTATTACATCAATTACATGGTAAAAGTGAGCCTTCAATTGTTCAATTGGTCAATTAGAGTGTAAATATGGATAACATTAATCATTTATAGTTTCATGCAATAGATTAATTCAATGATGATAGATGTTAGGTTTATGGTTTATGGTTTATGGTTTA
Source organism: Sequoia sempervirens (assembly GCA_007258455.2). Taxonomy (NCBI): domain Eukaryota; kingdom Viridiplantae; phylum Streptophyta; class Pinopsida; order Cupressales; family Cupressaceae; genus Sequoia; species Sequoia sempervirens. Next base: position 259,689,897 of record VDFB02271358.1, on the reverse strand, counting down.
AGGTTTAACCTAATGGATTAATATAGCAATGATGATGGATTAACCCAAAGAGAGACATAAAGATGGTGTTGAAAGACATTATAATGAAGAAATTGAAGAAAGAGGAAGTAGTAGTTCATAATGAAATAAAAAAATAGATGAATATTAGATAGATGGAGGATGATATGGTATAAGTAGTGAAACAACCTTCATCAAAGAATTAAGGTTGTATAGAGAGTGTAATGCCCCGCCACGCAACCCTAGAGGAAGTTGCAATTCACTACTTAAACGTACCAAATTTTTTTTTTGTTTAAGTATAAATAACATGTAAAGTGAATTCATAATGCCAACAACCTCTAAGGCCACGAGACAAAGATTACTTAAATACCCAACATCACATAACATTAACATAAACTGAAACATCAAGCACTTAAGGAAATGAGACAACATACATTCCATGCAAGATAAATTACAACAAGGATATTAAATACCTCAAGATTCCAATTAACATTAAACAATAAGGTTACATCACTCATTCTCCGAATGAGGTAAATCCAAAACTCATAATTACAATTACAAATTCCACCTCGATAACAACTGAGGGGTAATAAAATACAACAAGAACCAAAAGAATAAGGCATGAGAAGAACAGATTCCCACGAGCTCTCCAACTGGAAATCACGAACGCACGCACAAGAAGAAGAACCAACGGAAAGGTGCACGCCACCCGACCACGTGGAACCCAAAGGCCCCACTCCCCTATGCTAGGAGATAGTAACTAGGATTTCCTAGACAAGACCATCTACCACTAGACACAAGGTAACACACTGAACTGAAAACAAGGACATAACCCACATTACTTAACACAAAGGTTACAATGCTTCCAGAGTACAAAATCGAGTACCATCACTGTAAAAAAATAAACCAACGGTACAACACCATACCGACTGCTGTCATAGGAGGAGTGTCATCGCAAAGGCTGCATTGGTTATCCAATGGTGTTCTTCCTAGGTCCCGGCCCCCCTCTCGGGATATCCTGGTAACCTCTCACGAACCCGGCGCCATATGCCCACCAGAGCGGAATCGATTATCTTTCGAGAAGACAAGATAACGATCTTGCCATTCCAGGCCTTCCCGACTCATCTCAAGTCTCGTACAAGCCCTTGAGCCAATGAGCGAGGCTAAATTATCTTATTAATGTTCAAAGCTACTCTCTCCCTAGTAAGTTATTTTAATTTTCACTTAATTAACCAACTCTCAAACGAGTTATCCTGGGACCACTTTGGGCCCGGCACTCGTTTGAAAGCCACTCCCCTATCGACAACACATAACTCAACCACATGCCAAGGGTAGACAATGCACTAACATATATCACCAATAACCAAACACCTCAACAGGCAACACATCACCACGGATGTACAAAGCTGAAACCAAAATGTGCACTACCCCAGGCTAACACAAGGTTGGCTAACATAATGAAACCCACTTGCCAACTGAAACATGACTCAACCATGAATCACGAGGTCACAAAACCCGTTCAAGGAACCAGGTAACCACTTGAGCTTAACTCACACATACCAAGATAGCCAAAGCAAAACATAAGAGGCATACATCACCTCAAGAAAACACTGCTGGAAGACTTACATGATCAACAAGATACGACCTTAAGCCAACAATCATATAACTCATGAATAACCACCCATACAATAAATGAACCCATAACAGGAAGATTCACAAAACATTCACTCTCCTTCCACAACATCGAAGGCGAGCAATTAACATTGAAAACATTTCAGACACATAGGTAATCTAATGTTCGGATTTCTTAAATCCATTCAAACACAGATTTCATAACTTGCATTTATCCAATTGATCGATTCCATTTCTTTTCATGTCATTAAAACATTTAAAGCACAGATCATCTACTCCAAATTTCATAACCATATTCAAACGATTTTAATACTAAGAACATTTAACTGTAATGAATCGTTTATTAATTCTTGTGCCATAATTGAAAACATACTCAAATGCGGAAAGAAACGGAGTCACTTGTTTAGCACACAAATCAGTTGGTTTTCTCTAAATTACTATATCCTCAGAATTCGAAACATCTAATAAATAAACATTTATTTAAAATAATTTAACTCTTGATTCTCCATAAATCAATCAGTTAATTATCTCCATCTTATTTTGGCTAAAAAAATATCTTGCCTGAAATATATTAAATTTCTCTAAAATAACCACTTTCCTTAACTGCAGTTAACTCATAATCAATTCAAAATTTCACTTAACATCTAACTTTATTTAATATACACATATTAACAAGATTATTTAAAACCGAGTTTAAATCATATTACACCTCTTACATTTATATTAAATCTTTTATAAAATAATATTATTTATTGCATATTTAATATATAATATTAAATATTAAATAAATAATATTAATATTTAATATTAAATATTATTTATTAAATATTAAATATTATATATCAAATATTATATAACTTTTATAATATAAAAAAATAAAAAATAAAAACAAAACAAAATTCATTAAGAGCCCAGGGCCGAAGCCCTAGGCCGAAGCCACGGCCCCTGCCTCCCCCTGGGCGGCGGGGGCTGTGCGCCATGTGCACAGCAACGCTGCCACCGGGCAGCGGAGCTGTGTGCTACGCACACAGCGGCACTGCCTCCGGGCGGCGAAGCTGTGTGCTACGCACACAGCGGCGCTGCCTCCGGGCGGCGGCGGCGCTGGTGGGGTGGGGTTTGACCTCCCACCTCACCAAAACCAAAAATAAATTTTATTTTAAAAAAATAAAACCTACATTTTATTTACCAGACCCGAAAATGAAAATTTTTTTTTAAAACATTTTTACCAGAAATATAAAATTTCTAAAAACAATAACAAATATATGAATGCATATTTGTGGGTATTTTCATATACCAAAATATATGGTTACAATCACAATACCCATATCCCAAAACTTGATTTCACACACAAATTGAGGAAATTATCTATCTAACCCATTCAAAAAAAAAGAAAAGATTTGTTTCAAATAACAAGATGGATTTTTCAAAAACTAGTTCTCCATGGAATTTTCTTTTATTTTCCTTCAAAAATTTGGTATAAATTTTATGTTTGGTTTTCAAATCCAAAACTATCCACCATTACCAAGTTTAAAAGCTTTCCTATGAGTTCTCATTGAATCTACACTATGTTTTTAACCATTCAAATGAGCAAGTAGATGAGAGGAGGAAGTATTGAACCTTATGTTTTCTCCAAGGTTTACAAGCTTTCACATGGAGATTTCCAAGCAAACCTTCAACTCCACCATTTTTTCCCCCTCCAAGCTCCTCCACCAAAGCATTCCAAACCAAGAATTCCATGGAGGATGAAAGAAAAACCCTAACTAAACATATATCCTTTTTTTTTTAAAAAAACTCCAAATTCAAATTCAAACTCAACCTCTAATTCAAATTCCAATTCTAATTAAAATTGGACTCAAATTCAAATCAACATTTCATTCCAATTCCAATTTCAATTTCAAACACAAATATCTTTTTGCCACAAAGTCAACCTTTTCTGAAAATATCCTTCTTACCCAAAGTCATGCATAAGAAAATATTTGAATTTTCTAATAACTTTAACCCATTTTCTATTTCCAATTTGAATCCAAATATTTTTGCACTTTACATTTAACAAAAGAATTAAATCTTTTACACTTCTAATTCAAAAGGGATAATTTAATTAATTCACACAATTACTTCAAATTATCAATAAAATAAGTCTAATTCGAAATTAGATTATTTTATTAATTCAATTAAATTAATTAACTAAACACTAATTTTCCAACATCTCCAAAAGACAAAGCATTCATTATTTATAATTTCCAAAAGCTATTTAATCACTTTTAGCTTGCAACTAAACACATTTAGTTATTAATCAAACTACGCAAGACATTCCATAAACTTTAACTTGAAATTAAATAAACATCCAAGGAGAACTGACCAAGGTAAAACAACTGGCCCCAATGACAAACCAACAACACGCTACGACTAGGGTGACGACCTGGTTCGGAAACCCTAGCTACTATCTCCCAAATAATTTTCGTTGGTCAATAGACACGCTCAAACCTGGAAACTAGGTTGAGTCGATGTCATGTACCTGCCAACTTGCAATCAAGAGCATGTCGAACGTGCATATATACATAATATGATCAGACACACCGTGAAGAGGAAATCTCAGAATCGTAGGGCACTCGCAAGCGAGTGATACAACCTCGTCCCCTTCACCAATACAATATCACTAACTGACAAAGCTAACATTATTAACATAATCAAAACATAAAACATCATTAATTCATATGTTAACACGATCAAAGCATAACATAGGAAAACATTGCCTAATTATCAGAGTACAAAAAGGAGGGGTGTTACAGAGAGAGAGAGAGAAGTAAGGTTGTTAGGTTTACGGTTTATAGTTTAAGGTTTAACCTAATGGATATGGTAGAAGGAGAGAGAGGGGGAGAAGGAGAAAATTAGAGAGGGTGGGAAGGGGAGATAGATATAAATTACCTATTTGAGACTTATATAATCTATTGATTATTATATAACCTTGGAGATGATTAACCAAAGGAATTTTCCCTAGTGCCCCATACTATAATTCTATTTAGGAGGCAACTGCGGCTTAGCAAACTAGAGTGAGAGAGGGAATTAGGAAGGGATGGAGAGATATTGTGTGGAAATGAGGGAGAGAGATAAAGAAGGAGGGAGACAAGGAGAGGTGGTGAGAGAGAGAGAGGGGGGAGGGAGAAGTTATCACAATGCTTATGAAGATTTGAAAGTAGTTATCACTAGATAATAATAGAGGGAGGGAGAGAGAGAGGGAAGGAGTGAGATAGGAAGTGGTAGGGTGCTAGGGATAGGAGGGAGAGAAAGAGGGAAGGAGAGAGATAGGGATATGTATATAGAGTGGTATGGTGTGAGGGATAGAGGTAAGGAGGGAGATAGGGAGTGGTAGGGTGGGAGGGAGGGAAGAAGGGGTAGATGGAGAGAGGTTGTATGTGTGTGTGAGAGAGGGAGAGAGGGGGAAAGGAGGGAGATAGGAATTGGTAGAGTGGGAGGGATAGAGGGAGGGAGAGAAAGAGCGAAGGTCAAAGATAGGAAGTGGTAGGGTGGGAGGGATAGAAGGACCCAAAATGGACTTAGTGTGAGGGGGAGATGTGATTTTTGATTGTGGGAAATAGGCACCTAAAATGGATTTATAGGATGGAGGGATAAGGATAATGTTTTTGGGTTGGTATGATAAAGGGTGATAGTGAAAAACGTTTTAGAAGAATGATAATATATAATGTATTGACTTAAGATATTATTTCTGCTCTTGAGAAGGTGAGGAAGGAGCATGTGCACTATGTCTCCCTTATTTCCTCTCTCTACCTTTATCCCTCCCATGCTACCTCGCTAGACCTCTCCCTCCCCCCATTCCTCTATACTTTTCTCTGTCACTCCTCTCTCACCATCCCTCCTAGCCTTCCATCATAGTACACACTTCACATTGTACATGCTTCTTCATATAAGAAATTGCTCAATGTCAACAACCAACATTTTCTCATTATGTAGAAGAAGACCAAAGTGTGTGTTGCTTAATATAAGAAATTGCTTCATATAATTAGTAGGGATTTCATAGGGTATCCTTCATAGCAGGTACTAGAATGTATGAAATGAAAAAGTAATCTACTCTAAAAGAACTTGAAAACAATAAAGGAATTAGTCTATAGGATTTCATTTATATATAAGAAAACAAATGGAAGAGGTCAAATACATTCTTGTAAATCTATTTCATGTATACTATGTTGTGCAACCACACATTTAGGATGATAACATCCCCTACTTTCAACATTACTTCATTGTAGTTATTCATAGTTCTACATTGCATAGTTTTTTCTTGACATGTCTTGGGTTCCCATCTAAGACATTTATTGACACATCCTACCAGGCATGACCATCCACAATGGAGTTAGAAGCTCATGAACAAAAAATTGACAAGGCACATGAATTTTTTTAGAGCATAAAGTGTATGTACCAATAAGTTCAATAAATTATTACATTCTAATAATATAAATATAAAGAGTGACAAAAAATTATTGCATTCTAATAAAGAGGGAACAAATGATTTTAGTATCTAGCCTCATACACCCTCTTTAGAAATTATTATTATTCTTGATTACCATTAAGGTATGGTAGTGAAATTATTATTCTATTTTTTGTCATGTATTAAGGTCTCAAGGATCACCCTCATAAGTTATTTACAGTCTAAATAAGAAATGGATTCACTCTCTATATAAATATCATTGGTCATGACTCAAAGACCTGATTTTTTAATAGCTCCAAAAGATGTTTTTTTGTTAATATTGGTGAAGTTTAGTAGCACATTGTGAAGAGTATTATATCACATATCAACTCAAAATATTATATTCTATATAGTGGTTGTGTATGTGATTCACTGAAGGTTGATGTCTCATGTTGTAAGCCCTTGAGACAAGATAGTAAATGCAATTATATGAATTAATAATTCTTATTTTTATTAATTTATTATGTCATCTAATTCTACTATGATAATCTATGTAATTGGTTGTATGGTTAGATAATCCTTAACTAGATCCTGTAGTCATAATTTTATCACATGCTATCGAAGTAGTGGTTTTAAATCCCAAAGGACCTGAGAGAGAGAGAGAGAGAGAGAGAGAGAAAGAGAGATAGAGAGACCTAAGAGGAAGATGGAGAGAGAGACAAAGATACCTAATGAAAAGATGGATAGTGAGAGATAGAGAGAACTGAGAGGAAGAGAGAGAGAGAGAGAGAGAAATACCCGAGAGGGAGATGGAGAGTGAGAGGGAGAATTGAGAGGGAGAGAGAGAGGGAAGGAGGGAGATACGAAGTGGTAGAGTGAGAGGGATAGGAGGGAGAGAAAGATGGAAGAGGAGAGATAGAGATAGGAATATAAAGTGATAGGTTGTGAGGTATATAGGTAAGTAGGGAGATAGGGACTGTAATAGGGTGGGAGGGATATGTATATAGAGAGTTAGGGAGGGAGGGAAGGAGGGGTAGGTGGAGAGAGGTTGTGTGTGAGAGAGAGGGAGAGAGAGGGGGAAGGATGGGGATATAAAGTGGTAGGGTGGAAGGGATAGAGGGAGGGGAGAAAGAGGGAAGGAGGGAGATAGGAATTGGTAGGGTGGGAGGGATAGAAGGACCCAAAATGGACTTAGTAGGAGGGAGAGATGTGATGGTGGATTGTGGGAAATAGGCACCCAAAATGGATGTCACAAGAACAATATTTTATAGAAAATAATTAGTAGGGATTTCATAGGGTATTCTTCGTAGTAAAAACCAAAGTGAATGACATAGATAATGTGCTTGTATTTCCTCTTTCTTGATATCTCTCATAGATTGTGATCCCTTGATCTTTGAATTACATAATTCCTCACAACAAGAGTCTACAAATATAAGCATTAACCCTTCATTGTCATCAATACATTTTCTATGTTGATGTTGGCAACATCAGTCATCACTTCGAGCCATGACCTTAAACAATAAAATGAAATATAGCCTTATCGGCTATTTTTTTTATTGGAGATAGTTGTTGGTGAAGAGGCACTTTACATAGATCAATAAACAATATTTAATTATTGATAAATAATTACTTGATTATGAATTTATTCATTCGCCACCTGATGGAGTCATAACATTTCATAATAGAAGGATGACATAATGTATTGAAAGGATGCAATCTCTCTCTCTTGTATATATTAGAGTTTCTCATTGTTCATTCACCATTCATACATACATTCATCATTCATAGTTTGATATTAGAGGAGTGGGAATTTCTTCAAGTGTAGATCAAAGTTTCTCAAGAAGGCTAAATTCGATATCAAGGAAGAACAAGATAATAATCTATGATTGCATTGAGCTTTGGTGCTAATACTTGACCTCATTGTAAAGAAAATTGTTGATTATTATTCAATATATAAGAGATATATTTTTGTTAGGTTTTTCTCCCTCAAGTGGAGGGTTTTCCCAGGGTATATGTTGTGTCTATTTGTTTGAATTTGAATTAAAATCTGCTTATTCATATCTAATCCTAAAACTAACATGGTATCAAAGAATATTTAAGCAAGATCATGATCATATTTCTATAAGCAGCGTTATCTTCCACTCATGTTCTCATCTTCTTGTGTCTATCTTATCTTCATAAATGGTGAATAGGATCAGGGTTGAAGATAGACTTGAAGGCCCTTCCAAATTCACCTGTTGGAAGTTTAGAGTGTTGCTTGCATTGGAAGAGAATGTGATTTTTGAGTTTTTGGAAAGTGGAGCTCCTAATCCTTCTGATGAAAATGAGAAAGTACAATGGAAGAAGAATGACACTAAGGAAAAGAAGATTTTGGTAGATTCTATGAAAGATCACCTTGTGCCAGTCATCTCCAAGTTGAAGTCAACAAGAGAGATGTTCAAGGCCTTGAAGGGATTATATGAGATTAATAATACAAGAAGACCTCTTGCATTAAGGCAACAACTTCATCATATCAAGATGGTGAAAGGAGAGTCTATCATCTCATTCTTCATGAAGATCACTAAATTAAGAGATCAACTTTGTGCCATTGGTCACATGGTTGATGATAAGGACTTGGTCATGTTGGATCTTAATGCTCTTCCTCAATCTTGGGAGCCATTTATCCAAGGTATCAATGGGAGATCAAAAATACCTAAGTTTGATCACTTGAGGGTAGACTGCATTCAAGAGGAATCGAGATTAGTAGCAAGAGGCAATGGGAAAAGTTCTACCAATGAAGACATTCATGTACTTGTCACTCAATCTTTGAAGAAGAAAGGAAGAGAAGGGAATAAATGAAACTTCAAGAGGAATAGAGACAATAGATTAGATGGCACTCCTACATCTAAGAAGAAGAAGGATCTCTCCCATATATAGTGCTTCAGATGTGATAAGTTTGGTCGCTATGCAAAGGATTGCCCAACTAGACCGAAACAAAATGCTTCTATTGCAGGTGTGGGTGAGATCTCTCCTCATAAGGAGTCAAGTGGATTTCTATTTTATTCTAACCTATCAAGCAATGTTCCAATGGATAGCAACACTTGGTTGATTGATAGTGGCGCCTCTCGTCACATCACTGGATTTAGAGAATATCTTTCAAATTTGGCAAAAAGAGATTCTAGCTTTCAAGTCATAATTGGAGATGATGCATGCTATTCTGTTAAAGGTGTTGGAACCTCCTCTCTTCATTTAGATTTTGATATCTCTCTTTAGTTGAGATATGTGCTATTTGTAACTAACATCAAGTGGAACCTTGTCTCTGTTTCAGCTTTGAAGGAAAAAGGATATCAAGTTGCATTCTTCGAAGGAAAATTTCTTGCATGGCCAAAGAACTCTAGCATCAAGACTACCCAAGTGATTGGTGTTCAGAAAGAGAGTCTCTATAGACTTTCCACTCATCCAATACAGGCTTTGTTGCATGATTCAACAAGTTCATGTGAGCTTTGGCATAGAAGAATTTCTCACCTCCACTTTAGAGCACTTCCAACCATGGAGAAGATGGCCACAAGCCTTCCTAAACTCAGCCATGAGCATGAAGGTACTTGTAGGGGATGTGCATTGGGTAAGAATACTAAAGGTCCCTTTCATAGTAGTGAAAGTAGATCTAAATGTATTCTAGATCTTGTTCATTCTAATTTGTGTGGTCCAATGTCTGTTGCTTCTTTGAGTGGTTTTTGGTATTATATAATTTTCATTGATGGATACCCTAGAAAGACTTGGATTTATTTCTTAAAGACTAAAGAATTTGAGGAGGTGCTTGAGAAATTCAAGGAATTTAAAGATTGAAAGTAGAGAAATTTTCTGGGAAGAGGATCAAAGTTCTGAGATTTGACAACAAAGGAAAATACATCTCTGGAGGCTTCCATAACTTTTGTATCGAGGCTGGGATTAAGAGGGAGTTTTGTGTCCCTTATAATCCATAGAAAAATGGTGTTGCAGAAAGAAAGAACATATCCATTGTAGAAGTAGCTAAAGCCATGATCCATGATCAAGATCTGCAACCTTCCTTTGGGTTGAAGCATCTAGGACAGCTATGTATGTTCAGAATCAGAGCCCTCATCGTATTTTTGAGAACATGACCCATGAAGAAGCTTTCAGAGGTGTGGAGCCTGAAGCCATTCGTTTGAGGATCTTTGGTTGTCCTATGTACATTCATGTGCCTAAAGATAAAAGGACAAAATTGGAACCATCTGGCAAGAAGGGAATATTTGTGGGCTATAGTGAGTCTTTAAAAGCCTACAAAATTTACATTTTAGGTCAGAAACTAATAGAGATCAACAAGGATGTTAAATTTGAAGAGGATGTTGCATTCAAGAGATCTAAAGGCTCTCACATGGAGACAGATAATGAAGAACAAGAGTCTCCTCAGGACATGGAAGTTGACCATATTCCTAAGATTCAGAGGGAATCTACTAAACCTGAAGAAGGTGGTGATCTAGCTGGCCTTTGGAACCAATTGATGGGCCTAAAGACATTGTTATTGGTTGAAAGAGACCTATTTGGGATAGTCAAACAATGCAGGAGGAAAAAAAGATTGTAGCTCCTAGAGTGACATTTAGAGAAAGCAAAATACCATAGAAGTTTCTAAGCTATGTTGCATTGATGAGTCAAATCATTGAATCTGAGCCTTCCAGTGTTGAGGAAACTACACGTCAGCAAGTATGGAGAGATTCTATGTCTAAAGAATATCAATCTATCCTCAAGAATGATGCTTGGGACATCATACCTAGAGTAGAAGGGAAATCTGTTGTATCTTCTAAGTGGATTTTCAAGATCAAGCATGTAGTTGATGGAAGCATTGAGAAGTACAAAGCTAGGTTTGTGGCTAGAGGATTCTCTCAGAAAGAGGGAATAGACTATGAAGAAACATTTGCTTTGGTTGCTCGTTATACATCCATCAGGACTATCATTGCTATTGTGATAGCTAAAGGATGGAAGTTACATCAGATGGATATGAAGACAACATTTCTAAATGGTGTAATTGAAGAAGAGGTATACACTGAGCAACCCGATGGCATTGAGGTTCATGGGAAGGAATCTCATTTTTGTAGATTGAAGAAGGCTTTGTATGGCCTTAAGCAAGCTCCTTGTGCTTTATATGAGAGAATTTATTGATACCTTATGAGCTTGGGATTCTCCAAGAATGATGTTGATTCAAACTTGTACTTCAAGGTAATTGATGGTGAAGCATTGATCTTGGTTCTTTATGTTGATTTATTTCTTATTGGAGAAGATCACCTCATTATCAAATTCAAGAAGGAGTTAGCTTCTGAATTTGAAATGGAGGATCTTGGATACATGCATTACTTCCTTGGTTTAGAAGTATGGTAGAGGCCTAATGAGATCATTCTGAGTCAAGGTAAGTACACAATAGACATCATGAAGAGATTTGGTATGATGGATTACAAATCAATGTCTACATCGATGTAGACCAGTTTGCAGAAGCTAAAAGAGTCTACAGCTAGTTCAGATATGGTGGATCCTACTATGTACAATAAGTTGATTGGATTGTTGATGTATCTAGTGAATACTAGACTAGATTTTTTCTATGTAGTGATTCCAATTATTCAATTCATTTGAGAACCAAGGTAAATACATCCAGTTGTAGAAAAGCATATCTTGAGATACTTGCATGACACAGTTGGGTATGGCTTGAGATATTCTTCTGGTGTGGATCTAAAGCTACATGGATATTCTGATTTTGATTGGGTAGGGTGTGTAGGTAATCAGAAGAGCACCTCTGAATGTTGCTTTAGTTTGGGGTCTACAATGATCTCCTAGTGTAGCAGAAAGCAATCTTCAGTGGCACTATGCACCTCAAAGGTCGAGTATATTGTAGCTTGTGTGGTAGCCTGAGAAGCACTATGGCTTCAGAAGCTCCTTGAAGGATTGTTTGGACAATCATTGGAGCCAACTTCCATTCATTGTGATAATCAAAGTTGTGTGAAGCTTTATGTCAACCCAGTGTTTCATGACAAAATAAAACATGTTAAGATCAAATACTACTACACCAGAGATATGATATTGAGGAAAGCTATCTAATTGAAGTACACTAGCACTGATGATAAGACGACTGATATTCTCACCAAGCCTCTCTCCAAAGTAAATTTTGTGTACTTTCAAGACAAGCTTGGAATTGTGGAGATGAAGCCCTAGTTGAGAGGGAAACTCAACATTAGTGATCTTCTATGATTTGCTTTAATGCATTTTTCTCTGTGAGAGAAATTTGAGGTGTAAACCCTTGTTAATGTATTTTTCTCTGTGAGAGAAATTTGAGGTGTAATCCCTTGTTAATGCATATTTCTCTATGAGAGAAATTTGAGGTGTAAGCCCTTGTTAATTCAATTTTCTCTATGAGAGAAATTTGAGGTGTAAGCCCTTGTTAATGCATCTTTCTCTATGAGAGAAATTTGAGGTGAAAGCCCTTGTTTCCACCCTCTAGGAGTAGCCATGGTGGATTTCATGTTGAGTGACTCCATGACAACATCACGTTGAGAGACTCTATGATGAATTCCTTGTACTTGTGTTTATCCACCCTCTAGGAGTAGCCATGGTGGACGTCATGATGAGATGACATCACATTGAGTGACTCCATGATGGGAACTTGTGCACATGTTCTTTCCATACATGGGAGTATCCATGATGGATGATATCGCATTGAGTGACTCTGTGATGAGCTCTTTCCACATATGGGTATAGCCATTGTGGGTGTCATGTTGAGAGACTTCATGACACTAGATAACTAGAAGTATTCCTCCCTAGCAAAGAGGGAGTGTTGATGTTGGCAGCGTTGGTCATCACTTCCAACCATGTCCTTAAACAATAAAATGAAATATAGCCTTATCGGCTATTTATTTTATTGGAGATAGTCGTTGGTGAAGAGGTGCTTCACATAGATCAACAAACAATATTAAATTATTGATAAATAATTACTTGAGCCCGAATTTATTCATTTTCCACTTTATGGAGTCATAATGTTTCATAATAGAAGGCCGACATGATGTATTGAAAGGACGTGATCTCTGTCTCTTGTATATATTAGAGTTGCTCATTGTTCATTTTCCATTCATGCATGCATTCATCATTTATAGTTCGATATTAGAGGAGTGTGAATTTCTTCAAGTGAAGATCAAAGTTTCTCAAGAAGGCTGAATTCGATATCAAGGAAGAACAAGATAATAATCTTTGATTGCATCGAGCTTTGGTGCTAATACTTGGCCTTGCACTCGGCCTCATTGTAAAGAACATTGTTGATTCATATTCAATATATAAGTGATATATTTTTGTTGGGTTTTTGTCCCTCAATTGGAAGGTTTTCCCAAGGTATATGATGTGTCTATTTGTTTGAATTTGAATTAAAATTTGCTTATTCATATCTGATCCTAAAACTAACATTCTATACCTACCCCTCCTACAACAATGATGACGAAAAATGTTTTGGAATAATGATAATATATAATGTATTGACTTAAGAGATTATTCCTGCTCTTGAGAAGTTGAGAAAGGATCATGTGCACTATATGCATAATGGGCCAATAGAAATGCATAACTAGACGCATCAAGTACTAGAATACATGAAATGAAAAAGGAATCTTCTCTAAAACACATGAAAAGAAGAAGAACAAAGTGAATGACATAGTAATTTATTGAATAAAAATATTGTTTTTTTCTCTTGAGAAGTTGAGGAAGGTGCATGTGTAGTATGTGCGAGGGCCAAATGGAAATGCAGAAGTGGATAAATTCAAGAGGTTTTGTATTGCATATGAATTTGTGCAACAAAATAAAGTGAGAGATGATGCTATAAGTGGAGTTGAACAAATGAAGTCAAAGATTCTTGAAATTAATCTAATTCTATGGAACAAATATAATTGGAAATAGATGATAAGGAAAAGAAAAAATAAGATCTTAGTGCAAAAAAAAAGAATCAATTGGGTGGAGACATGAAAGTCTTATCTGGAAAAGTAGAAAAGTCTTATTTGAAAGTCTTATCTGGAAAGGAGGGAGCGAACAATAAAGGGAGGGGTAGATGGTAAGAGGGAGATGGGGGAAAGAGGGAAAAAGGTCCTAAAAATTGTCATTCAACACCTCTCTCTTATGTATATATTATTTTAACAATATATAATTCAATCCTATATCCCCCCTATAAATGAGCCACCCCTTATTGTCATAAATCCTCACCATTTCATTACTCTTTATTGTCATAAATCCTCATCATTTCATTACTCTTCCTTCTTTACTCACTACCCCTTTGGTACCATTTCCTTGTATTGAAAATAATTTCTATTTCTTGCAAGCCCCTATCAAGTAACCAACCTTATTTTATTTCATCCAAACATAACCAATGATCCTATAAACATCATGGTGACCTCCCTAAACATGTCCTATCCATTATTTTAGAATCTAAATTGATCATCCTAGTTCCTCATTTAAATAAGAAAGGTCGTAAGAATTATCATTCAACACCTCTCTCTTCTCTATATCATTAAGTGATAGTTCATTTTGATAATCAATCTAAAGCACTAAAACATAAATACAACACATAATTCATATGATGATGACATTAATTTTGTAGATGAACCCAAAAAAATTGTAGAAAATCTTTTGTCAATAATATAAATATTATTTCCTATCGGTTACATAGACTTTGTGTTACTATACACATATTTTGTATACACATGTTTGTATTATTATAAAGAAAACCTTTTATAAGTGGTTAATTGGGGAATTATACCTTATTTTCATTTGAGTTACAAAATTATGATAAATTTGGTAAGGAGGATGTGCACTATGCTCAATTGTCCAATATAAATGCAGAACTAGAGGCATCAAGTATTAGAATACATGAAATGAAAATGAATCTTCTCTAAAATGGATGGGGAGATGTGATGGTGGATTGTGGGAAATAGGAACCAAAATTGATTTATAGCATGGAGGAGGGATGAGGATAATGTGTTTGGGTTGGTATGATGGAGGTGCAAGGAATAAAGAGAGATGTAGGTAAAGCTAGATACAAAGGTAGGGTGGGACAGGTACAAAGAGAGAGATATAGTGTGTGTGAGAGAGGGAGCAGGGGAGGGAGAGGGAGAGAGAGATCATGTGTGTGTGTGTGTGTGTGTGTGTTTGTTGCCTCTAGTTTTTCATTTCCATTTTCGCATAGAAAATAGTGCACATGCTCCTCATCAACTTTTCAAGAGTAGGAAGGATCTCTTCAGTCAATACATTATCTATCTCATTCACTTTGGTTTTCTTATCTTCAAGTGTTTTAAAAGAAAGAGGCAAGGAGGGAGATAGATAGAGGTAGGCAAGGTGAGGTAGGTATAGAGTGGGTTAGGGAGAGAGGGATGGGTGGATGGATAAAGGTTTTTTTTTTGTTAAGGAGAGAGGGGGAAGGAGAAAGATATGGAGTGGTAAGGTGGGAGGGATAGATGTACATATAGAGAGAGGGTGGGAGAGGCATGTACAGAGAGAGCAAGAGAGGGAAGGAGGGATGGAGGAACAATGTGAGGGGTAGGTGGAGAGAGGTTGTGTGTGTGTGAGGTAGAGTGAGAGGGAAGGAGGGAATGAGTGATAAAGGGAGGGGTAGGTGGAAAGACAACGAAGGGGGAAAGAGGGACAAAGGGAGGGAGAGGAAGGTTAGGAGGGATTGTGCAAGAGGAGGGATAGAGATAAGTGTAGAGGGATAGGCAAGGGATCAAGATTTCCTTAAAGTAGTATGATTATTTGGGGATACATAAAAATAATAAAATTGGGATATGTAGTCATAATGTGGGAGGGATAGAGGTACAGAGGGTGGGAGAGGTATGCATAGAGAGAGTGAGAGAGAGGGAAGGAGGGAGGGAGGGAGGGATAATGTGAGGCATAGGTGGAGGGAGGTTGTGTGTGTGTGAGGGAGATATGGAGTGGTAGGGTGGGAGGGATAGAAGGACCAAAAATGGACTATTGATTTTGTGTCTACAAGTTGATCATCGACACATTTTTCCTCATCCCCACTGCTCTAGAGGGAGAGATAGGTATAGAGAGAGTTGCAGGTTTCATAACACCCAATTTTTTCCAACCTCCAATTTGAGAGTGTCTTTATGATTAGAGAATTCAAATAATTCTTTTAAAAAATTCTTTACAAGACTTGTCTACCTTTTCATATAAGATTTCATGCAATTGATTATCTTTTTTTTGCACTTAGATTTGATTTTTCCTTTTCCTTATCATTTATTTCTAATTGTATTTGTTCCATGGAATTATTAGGTTCAAGAATCTTTGACTTCATTTTTTCAACTCCACTTATAACATCATATCTCACTTTCTTTGTTTACAAAAAATTATATGCAATACAAAACCTCTTGACTTTATCCACTTCTATATTGCCATTTTCCTATTGCACATGCTATGCATGCACCTTCCTTAACTTCTCAAGAGTGAGAAGAATCTCTTCAGTCAACACATTATCTATCTCATTCACTTTAACAAAAATAAATTACATATATCCTTTAACATGATGCAATACTTCCTCGTGATATGTACCTATCTTAAAATTGAACAAGAATTGCTCACTTACTAGTACCTTATGTTATTTCTACAATTGTGAGTTTTTATATTGATTTGGATATTCTAAATATACTTTACTGATCCTCTCCCTCTCTACCTACCTTTCCCTCAATCCATCTCACTCCACCTCTCTTTCTACCTACCTCTCAAGGGTGGAGAGCTTGGGGAGGATTTGTAGGTGGGGATACATAAAACTAATCAAATTGGGCTCAAGGGTGACTAACCAATTGGGTTGTTACTTGTAGAGGGTTTTACAACTGTACAAGGGTTGCAGGTTTTATAACACATAGTGTTTTCCAACTTGTAATTTTACAAAATAATAAGAATGTAATCAAATTTTTTTTATATTTACATAGTAGGAATGCAACGAAATTCACCTTCAAAATTTATAGCAAGTCTTAGAGTAAAAATTATTTTTGAATTTCTTCATATATTCAAAAAATAAATAACTTTTCATAAGAAAATAACTAAAAAGGGACAATGTGTTTTGCAACACTGTAAATAATGTGAGCATATTTTTGTTTCAATTAGATAAAGAAAGTGAAATTCCATTTTTACTGTACCAAAGATTTCTAAAATTTTAAGGTGGATTTCATTACATTCTTTGTGTGTACAAAACAAAAAAAAATCATAAGGAAACAATTGATAGGGGATAATGTGTTTTCCAACATTGTAAATAATGTGGGCATTTTTTTGTTCCAATCAAATGAAGAAAGTGAAATGTCATTTTTACAATACCAAATAGTTGTTCTAAAATTTTAAGGTGGACTTCATTACATTTTTGGTGTGTACAAAACAAAAAAAATTCATAAAGAAATAACTAAGAGGGGATAATGTGTTTTCCAGCACTGCAAATAATATATTCATACCATTTTCTATATCCATACCATTTTCCATTTACCCCCCACTTTGAGGAGAAAGTCTTAGTGTGAAAATATATCCATAAGTGACATATATTCTAATCTTTAGTTCATGGACTAATCCCTATCCATCTTCATTGTGCCTTGTTGCACTCTAATCCATATCCATGCAATCTAATTCCTTCTATATTATTATTCATTACTCCTTACAATGCTACTTTGTTGAGGAACATCCACTTTATCTTTAGAAGTCATCATACAAGTGAAACTTTCACTTTTATTTCATTATTCAACTTCATCACATTTAGGAGAGGTAGGTATAGAGAGAGTTAGGTAGAGAGGGAGGGTAAGTGGAGGGAGGGGGAGACAAAGAGGGAAGGGGGAGATAGGGAGTGGTAGGGTGGGAGGGATAGAAGGACCTAAAATGGATTGTGGGACATAGGGAACCAAAAAAACTTGAAAAGAAGCAGGCCAAAGTGAATGAGATTAATGCATTGACTGAAGACATTCTTACTACTCTTGAGAAGTTAAGAAAGGTGTGTGTGTAGTATGTGCAATGGGAAAATGGCGATGTAGAGCTAGAGCAATAGGTACTAGAATGTATGAAATGGAAAAGGAATATGAAGAAGCAGATCAAAGTGAAAGGGATACATAGTGTATTCACTAAAGAGATTCTTCCTGCTCTTGAGAAGTTGAGGAAGATGCATGTGCAGTATGCACAATGGGAAAATGGCAATGTAGAAGCAGATAAAGTCAAGAGGTTTTGTATTACATATGAATTTTTGCAAGAAAAGAAAGTGAAAGATGATGCTATAAGTGGAGTTGAACAAATGAACTCTAAGATTCTTGAACTTAATAATAGTACCTACTACCTCTAGTTCCATGTTTCCATTTTCCCATTGCACATAGTGTACACGCTCCTTCATCAATTTCTCAAGACTAGGAAGGATCTCTTTAGTAAATACATTATCTATCTTATTCACTTTAAGTGTTTTTAGAGTAGGAAGATAATGATGTCACCTATATTAATTAGGTGTTGTATATATGTTTTAGTGCTTTGCATTGATTAGCAAAATGAAATATCACTTAATGATATACACAAGAGAGAGGTGTCGAATGATAATGCTTAGGACCTTTCTTATTTGCATGAGTCCTATTAGGCTAATCTTGGGACACAAATTTCAAGAAAGGTTAAGTTTAATGCAAAATTTAGGACTAGGCCTCAAAACTTAGGTGGGACCCATACACCCAAGGTGGTGTATGAGTTCTAGGTCACTAAATCTAGGCCATACAATCCAAAATTCACTAAATTATGATTGGTCATTAGATATATGTCAAGATTATCCTCAAAAGACTTGTGGATACAAAATAGCACCAAGATCTTATGGAAAACCAACATAGGTACAAAAGAACCCACATAAAAATGATATAAGAAGAAACAACAAGGTACAAGAATATAATGCCAAAGACACAAGAAACAAAAGTATAAACAAAAGGGGTGGATAAAGCTTTGAACATTTTTCCCACACGCTGAGGGTCAGATCTAAATTGTTTGTCCAAAACATTTACAATTGGAACACAATGCCCACTATGTAAACCAAATGCATGCTCACAAGGGATTTTGGAAAACATGTAAAGCTATCATCATCTTAACTCGATTCCTTGGAAAACCCTATCTAATGCATATGGATCAAATTTTTATATTGCATCATGTTAAAGGATATATATCATTTATTTTTTCAGAATCTTGACCATTGTAGCATGACAATAAATTCATACATTTGTATAAAGATAATACTTACACTATGATGGACATAAAGAAACATACTCTAGGGATGGATGATTTGATAAACTATTTGAATGGCATGAACTATTTTACCAAGATCTAGATTTGAAAGTAGTTCTCACCAGATCATAATAAAGGGAGCAAGAGACAGAGGGAAGGAGGGAGATAGGAAGTGGTAGGGTGCTAGGGATAGTGATGGAACTTCAAAAAAAATCTCCTTTTGTTCTATTCTTGTCCTGCCTTATGTTCTTGGTCTTTATGGTGTTTGGGAAAATCCTAAGGTAGGGGTTTTTCCTTTGTCTTCAGGTAAAGCCCTAGTGTTTATCTTATGCCTCAGGTGGGATCTATTTGGCCATTAATTTTTGGGAGGGTTTTAAAATAATGTTGGCCCCATCACTTCATCTAGGCTGGGCCCTTTTGTTTTATTTCCTTCGCATGACTTTATTTTTTCCTATGTCTTGGATGGTCCCGTGCTCCATCGTTTTAAAACAACTTATGTCATTGTTTATCATTTGCCTAGTAATGTCCCCTTGTTGGGCATGTGCATAATCATCATGGAAAAAACAGGCCCTTAAGTGGCAAAAAATTCAGAAAAATCAGTGTTAGGCAACTTGACATAAAAAATTGAATAAGTTATCTATATTATTTCCAAAATATGTAATAATAGAATTTGTAAAAAATTGAATGTAGTTTCTAAACTACTAGGTTTATTTAAAAATAAATAAAATCTATTTGGTGAAAATTTGAAATTTCAATGCAGTAGTACTTAAATTTCAAGGAAAAAATAAGAAGTAGGTGTATGTCTGACCACCCTAACCATAATAAAATAATAATATTTTTTAGAATATTTTATATATAAGTAATGACTCATGTTAGGATGTGATGCATATTTTTTTGTAAGAATTTTTTTCTAAGTAAATAATTAATTATGATTTTTTTATTACAACTTTTAAAAATATAAAAACTCATGTAATGACTACTTTAACCGGTCAAAACTTCATGAAATTTATTTTTTCTTTTTTAACCCTATAGTATGTAGGCATAAAATGTGACACATGTTTTGAATTCAAAAAATGTGATACTTGTGTGAAAGTTATAGATGTTTTTCAATCAGCCTATCAACACTTTAGTTGTAATTCTAATAGAAAATGGATAATAATTATTTATTAAATTCAAATTAAGCATAATTTATATTGGTGGAAAGCTGAGAATCTCCTCTAAAAACCCTTTTCGTTTCATCAATTTTGGGTATAAAAAAGTCATCAGCCACATACCCTACAAATACCCATAATATTGCCACTTTTGGGCCATCATGATCCTGCACATACCCTGTTCTTTTAATAAATGTTTTATTTTTTTGTAGAGGGACAATTTTGCATATTTGTAGATCAATTATCATTTGATCTCAGTCATTCCACTGCCATCCTCGTGATGACCCCACTAAATTGTCTTGGTTGATTGCGATATCACGAGTGAGCACCATGTGTCTAATCTGGAGAAGCCGAGGGGACGATGGAAATACTTTGGTATATTTATCTGGTTTCAATACATTATGTGGCAGGTTACTAAAGCATTTGTGAGATGCATGTGTTTCAAATCAACAGAGATGTTATGATCTTGGTGGGAAAGATGCTCGATGGTTAATGACAAAGCTAGCGACTGTGTTTAAAGAGAAAGATTACCAATGGTCGAGATCCACAGTTGCCCACCATTGTGTGATAAGAAGTTTTGAGTCCTTTAATGATTGTGATATCATGGGCAAGTGCCACGTGGATTTCCTTGGTAGCGCATAGTATGGTGGGCCCTTATTTCCATGAGGGAGATTGTGTAATTTTTTTTTGAAGGTATCCGTTCAATGATCTGACCAAAGTGAAGGATCGACGACTAGTATTTGAACCTGCATCAAATGCGATTGGAGTTGTTCGTGCAACATGGGAGTAAGTTTTAATGGTAGATGAGACATATACTAGCATGATTTGATCGAAATAAAGTGACTATTCTCTTGATTTTATTGTGTCACAAAGCATTCAAACATCTTTGTGAAGTAGTCTCAAGGCCAAAGATGAAGTTACGAGTTGTTACAACAAATATTTGGGTTTCTATAAACACAAAGCTATGAGTTGATTTTTGTATCTCCTAGTTATCTTGAATTTGTATTTGGGGAAAATTTGTTGTGTGCTTGTCGTAGGGCTTGTTGATAATTTTTTAGGGCTATACATTAATTGAATTGTGAGAAGTTGCAAGGTTTTATTTTGTAATTTCATATTTCTGATTAGCCCTAGTTGTTTGAAGTTTGAAATAGTAAGGAGGCCCTAATTTACTCAAGATGGCATGAACAAAGCAACATTCTGGCCAGATTCATTATTTAAGTAGAAAACTATATGATGATTTCCTAGATCAATTGCCCTTGTCAACTAATGATAGGAAGAAGGGGTTGGTTTTGATGTGAGGAAAAACCCTAGGGGAGGGATTAGTATATAATTGTTCCAACATAGCCAATGATAGGGTTCCTCTTACAGGTTTAGAGATGTTCAGATTGTGGTTTGGACAAAAGAATTTACCTCACCCTTTTTTGAATGGTTGGATGTATGATATGGGGAAGCTAGTGGTACCAAATGTGTTCCCTGATGTATACTTTCTTAGGGTAGTGGTTGTACGATATGACCTTGTCACACGGGTAATTAGAGATAATGATGGAAAGGTTTTGTTAAGCATTAACACAGAGGAATTCTGATAGGTTTTTTATTTGAGTGAACCTAGTATTTACTTGGTTCCTATCAATCTTGAGGAGATCAAATAGGAGTATGGGAGGTTGAAATCACTTTTCAGAGCTAAGTTTCTCCCACCTCATTTGGCTAGGGGAGGTTCAAGATTCTATATTAGCCCTAATGACCAAGAACCTTTCAGATTGAACTGCTTTGCAAATCATTTCTTGGCCACCTTTTAATCATTGTTCTAGATTTTTGGTTTTAATCCCAACACGGTGATGCCTATCAATTACATGTTCATTGGGGTGCAAATACAACACCCTAACTTCTCAATGACTTATGATTTTGCTTCTTTGTTGGTTGAAAAGATACATGAAGGGTTGTTGAAGTTGTAGAAAAATGATACAAGCACCCGATTCTTCTGGTATTCTATGTTAATGTATATGTTCTTGTATAATAATGCTGATTTCTTCTCTAAGAAGATGGAGTTAAGGCAATTGGTTGATGAAGAAAGATTGCCAGTGCAGATGTGGACTACAAATTTATCGTGTAACAAGGAAAACACTAGTTGTGTGCATTTTGACAATTGTTTTGCTTCTAGATTGAGAGCCAAGCTAATGGTAAATGTACCCAAGATTCTTGAGGGATTGCATGATTTCCTTATACCAAAGGGGAGGAGGCCAAAGTTGAAGGTTTGCCACAACTGGGGTGATATTATTCCATACCCAGTCAACACTATCTTGAGAGTGTATTGTTTTCAAGGGACCCCTCATATATTTCCATACAATGTGCCACCAAGAGTGGGATTTCTAGAGTTTATGTGGTAGATTGGTTGTATCCATGAGGAAAACCTTACTGGGAAAGGTAAAGGAACATTTTTCCTAGATTATACTATGGTGTCAAATTTTTCCTTTTTGAAAGGAGGCTGGGTACATTTTGGGAAATTCTTTGAAGACTACCATTTGAGGTGTGGTCCTAAGAAACAACATGATCCTAAGGAATTCTTTGCTCTTTTTAGACAAAGGATAAAAGGTGGTAAGTTTATGCATGAGTTCAACTTCCTTGAGGACTTGATTAGAAATGAAGTTGACCTAAGTAGGCAAGAGTTGAACAAGGAGAAATGGATAGCTTATGATAAGCTATTTCCTATTGTGCACAAAATAGATCCAAAGTATGATCTATTGTTGGAGTTCAATCCATATCATAAGAAAATTTACTTTTTGATAGATAACTTCAAAGAAATCATAAGCACCTTGAGGACCAAGAAGATAAACATGGAGTTGAATCTGGGTATACAGGAGCAAGATGTCAGGCCAATTGAAATGAGGCCAACATACCAACCTACAGGGAAAAGGGCTATTTATAGGAGGAAAAGAGATGATAGCAGTGATGAGGATGAAGATGATAGAAAAGGAAAACAAATAATGAAATTTCCTGCACAACCAAGTCCAAAACTAAAAACCCATGGGGAAATTAAGATTATTGATTTGGAATCATCACCTAAGAATAGTCCCTCACCACCACCATCAGTCTAAGCCCTAAGAGGTAAAATGATGATCAATCACAGGAGGATTTGGTGGATGAGATTGTTATCACTGACCAAGACATGCAGATGGGTATGCCTTCCCCTCCTAGGCTAGCTGAGTTGGTTCTATCTGATCTAGATATGAAAGGAAAATGTGTGCAAGATGCAAGAATGGAAGGATGTAAGGATTTTCTAGATGATAATGCATTTGTAAAAAACTCTAGTCTTCTTGCAATTAGTATGGAGAATGAAATTGGAAGAATATCAAGATAAGTGTAAGAAGAGAAGAGAATTGAGACCTGACAGGTTAGACCAGGAGAATGATGATGAAGTGAAAGATGAATTAATGGATGAATTCAAAAGAATCACTCCTGAGTAAGGGAGAAAACTAGTAAGTCAAGCTGGTGTCTTGATTTTTCCTGAATGGGACATTGTAGATGTCGTAGCTTTTAATGTTATTCTAAAGTCTAAGCATCCCTTGCAAAATTCTAAAGAAGAGGTCAAGGCAATATTGCAAGGTTCTTCTTTCAATGATGAATACGAGACCTTGGAAATTTGGACATTATCCCCTCAAGGGAGAAAGCCAAATGTTACTGATATTAACCCAAATTTAAGAGGAGGGTTGATAATAAAGAGGGCTTAAGAGACCTCGACCACCGAGGCCACCAATTTGACTGTAAATGTAGCCAAATTGGCCCAAAAGACTGCTAAAATAGAGGAGGCTGAAAAGGAAAGCCTAATGGAGAATTATAATCTCATAATGGAGGAATATAGCAAGATGCAGCAAAGGAATGTTGAGTTGTAGACTAAGGTGGATAGGTTAAGGTACAAGCAGATTGGGGAGACATCAAGTGCTCTAGGGATCAATACACTTCCTTCCACATCAGGGCCAGTGCCTCCTACTTCTATTGTTTCCACACGAGGGTCTCCTAGTCAAAATCCTTCCCTCAACCCTTCTTTAGAACAAATTGATGAAGAAATAGAATTCTCTATTGATCCTACAAAGAAGCAACTAATGCACAAAATTGAAGAATTCTAGGAATCCTTGAAGGTAAGTGACGAGGGAGCCCTTTAAAGCAAAAAGAGGTTGTTACTATTGTATTAAGGACTCTAAATGAGAAAGTTGATAATAGATTGTCATCTATATATTCTTTATATTATTTATTATTAGATGCAATAAAGAATATTGATAAGGATCAGGAGGTAGTGATACCATTAATTGAAAATTGGATCCCCAGGGCCAATGATTTAGACATAATGTACAAGGCCTCAAGGATTGATATAAATAATAGGCCCCAATCATTAAGGCCTACTCAGGTGTTAGTTAAATCATTGCAAGGTTTTTAGACCTTACTTGATGACTTGAGTAGGAAGATCAGAGAGTTGGTGAAGAACTTTGATGATTGGGGTGACACATTGCTACCTGACATAATTGATGAGCAGGGGAATATCAGGCCACTCCAATAGTGGTAGGATCAGACAAATGAGTTCATCAATGATCAAATTAGATTAATTTGTGATGACTCAGATTATGATTTATTGGTGAGTTGTATGGACAAAATCATTAGCACCAGCTCATTCTCAGAATCTTTTGAAAGAGAAGCAAATTGAGTAGAAGTTAAATGCACATCTTATAGTGTCAAGGTGAATGAGGTAATCAATTTTGATTGGCCAATTGATGAGGAGTATCAAAAATGGGTAAATATATATTTAACTGAGGAAGAGTAAAGGAGTAGGCTACTAACAGTTGGAAAATCAACTGTTGCAGTTACAACAGATTCCGGTTTTTTTTTTTGGTGGTAGTCTGGGTGGGAGATTCTTGAGGTTTTTTTTGTTGCATCAACCATTCTCAATGGGCATGATGAATAAGAATATTTTCCAAGGTGATTGTTGTTGTAACAATTTTTTGGAATATCACTAGGTGCTCCAATTAGTTGGTGACACATGTGCTTTCTGGCCTGATGCTTGTTTTCTCCTTCATTTTCTCTAAGAAGGATTTCAAGGCCAAAGATAGGAGTTAGCAAGTGAGACAATTTTGAGTCGATTCTAGGTGAAGTTGTAGAGAAAATTGTAAAGTTTGATGGTTTTAGGGAATATGCAATTTATGTTTTGAGTTATTCTATAGTAGGTTTTGAATTCATGGGGATTTGATGTTTTATGACAGTACTATAATTTGAGTTGGAATGATTAATTCAAACTCGTGTCTCTCCATTGTACATGCATATCCAAATTTTGAATAAGATGACTAAGGGTTGTTTCATTCATCTCATTGTTGTGGTGTGTATGATCCTTTTTTTAGCTCTAATTTGAGGAATTAATTAAAATTATTGAATGGGATTGTAGGTGGATATGTTCTCTATATGGATTTGATATAGTATTGGGTTAGAATATTTATTGATGAAATTGTAAAGCAATGTTATCAAGGATTTTATATGTTATGTGTTAAATCTATCGATGCTTATGAATTTGACTCTTTCAATGGATATATGGCACTAATCTAAGTTGTACTTATTTGTATGATTCAGTATTTGTTTGTCTTTACCTAGATATTGCTACAAATTGAAAATCAATGACTATCTTATACTGTGAACTATGTTGTAGTTCTCTCATGATCCAAATAGTTGATATTATTGATGAACAACCAATTCTGTTTAGTAGTATCCTATTATGTTGAGCTTTTGAATGAGATTATTTGTTGTTAATGTTGTTTATGATAAGGGGTTGGGGCCCTAGCTTGGTTGGCTAAATCTTTCCTGTTGCAGGAGGTTGGTCACGAGGTCTAGTCTCCCCCACCGCCGTGGTACCGGAGGGCATGTCGTGCCAGCACTGTTGGTCACATTAAAAATTTTACCAGGCGCACTGTAGTTTATAGGGGGTCGTACTACCCGATTCTTGCAGTCTAAAAAAAAAAAATGTTGTTTATGATAATGGTGCAGAGATTGTAAACACATTAATGGATCACCCTCATGGGTCTTATAGAGCCTGAAGTGTAGGAGGTTTTTAAAATCCTTGTTAGTTGGTCTAGGTCCTTCGAGCTTCCCTTTATTGGAATTGGAACTTCCATAGGTGGGTTAGAAGACCAACTTGGTTATAGTAAAACAACCAAAAAATTGGCAACTCTACTAGGGAAGCTAATTTCAATATTTCTTGTTAGTGTGTTGGTTGTCCATTTTACATAGAGTTTTCATTGTATTTATGTGATTTCAAGGTCAAGCCTATAGTTTTTTGTTAGGTTTGTCCAATTCTTCTATTGTTCTGAGTGTTTTGAGTTATTTTGTGAAGTACTTTTGTATGTTGTCAGTACAAAGTTTCAAAGGTCTTTTGAATTCCACCAAGTGTCTCTAGATATTTGGTATTCCCAATATAATTGGGTGGCAACTCTGAAGTCTTTGCACCAACATGCATCTTATTTTGAAGATTTAATATAAGTGGAAAGATATTTTGGACAAGTATGCAAAATGAAGAACACGAGATCATTCATGAAGAATCATTTAGAACATAAATTGGAGGGAAAACTTCCTAAAGTGAAGAAGAAGGACTAGAAAAAGAAAAGACCAAAATCTAGCAATGTTGCTCTCATGTCACATAACCCTATACACCAAGGTACAAGTAGGATTTTACACCCTATCCATGAAACTCTTGAAGAGGTGTCTAGAAATTCAGAGTTAGATAGTTGTGGATTTTTTGATACATTATTTAATACACCAATTCAAGAAGATGTAACATGTCAAAATCAAGGGTCTACTAGTGTCCAATATGCTGAAAAGAGAAGAGGCAGGAGTAGAAGTCAAAGCCATCATAGAGAATGCACCAGTGATGTGCCTCCTCCTACTAAAAATGATGGAACCCCTTTATTATCTGAACATGTACTGGAAAGGGTCAATCTAATAGATCTAAGTGATACATCGAGTTCTGATATGAATTTTCTTGACCCTGATGATGTTTTTGGAGACATTAATTCCTTGAAGTGGGAGATCCAAGAGCAAGCTGAGATTACAATGAAAATGGAAAAGGAGAGGGAAACATAATTGATGCACGTTGTGATTGAAATGAATAGGTTGATTAGACAATTGGCAATAATGAAGCTCCTAAATGAAGAAACCTAAACCAAATGTTGAGGGACTTGTACATAAGACTGTTGATAACGAGATAAAGCATGTGTCTAAGGAAAACCCTATAGGTAAAGTTGATATCCAACCCAGACCTGTAGACCCAAAACTGTCAAATCTTGTTAAGTCTCAACCGAGTATTCCAAACCCTACGCCTGTCTTGGACAAGGGAAAGCAAAAGGTTGAAGGGATTAAAATAAATGAGAGGGTGACTTCCCACCCTCCTCAATGAGATATCCCACCACATGTGTCATTACAAACATAATCTTCCTTAGAAAATGCTAGAAGGGAGAATGAGGCTCTTGCAAAAGAGTTGGAGAGGACATAGATTGAGGCTGCAAATGCAAAAATGAAGAGGAAAATAAGTTTCCTAAAGATTTCAATTATGGATGAGACTACACAAGTTGCAACCTCATCAAGTCACCAAGATGCCTTAAAAAATGGTACTAAAGGTAATTTGGATCCCACCTCAAACAATTTTGGCCTAAAGGTTCATGCAACTAGGTTTGTAAATCTAAATCAGGATGGTCCTAGGGTACAAAATTTAGGGTCTAGTGTTGATTCTCAAAAAAATGAAGGATTATTCCAATGAAGACTTATACATTTGGAAAGGTATAGGAAATTATTCTTTGATGGTATTCCTAGTTATCCAAATCCCATCCCTAATGATCTGAGAGAAAATATGTGTAAGTTTGTTGGCAATAATGCTATGACAGTAGAGGAACACCTAAAAGCTTTTATGGATGTGTTAAATGATTATGAGGTAGAGCATGAAGATGTTGTAATGAATTTTTTTGTACAATCCCTGGTAGAGGATGCAAGGGATTGGTATAGAGGTCTACCTAATTCTAGTATTTGTTCATGGGATGAATTTGAAAAGTGTTTCAAGGAGAAATATGGTGATAAAACCAATGCCAGTTTCATGCTAAATGAGTTCAATAACATCAAGAAGTCATTAAATGAGCTTGTGGCAGAGTTTAATCTAAGATTCCAAAAAGCAATGTATAAGTTGTTCTAGGTTTTGAGGCTTGATGAAAAAAAAAATTTAACTACATATTTCAATTCTTTTGATGCTAAGATGGCATATCTCCTCAGAGATAAGGACCCTCAAACTATGAGGTATGCATTTAGGGTGGCTATAAATTTTGAGAGTAATAGAAGAGCTTTTGGGAAATATGGTGGGAGAGAAGAACCCACACTTTTAAAGAATCCTAAGAACAAGATTGAGAAGGTTTTTGCTGCAAAGCCTAAGGATGATGAAAAATGGGAAAAGGTTTATAGCACTCTGAAAGACATAAAGTATACTATTGCCAAGCAAGAAAAGGGTATAGGAAATGAAAAGAAACAATATAATAAAAATGATAGACCGCTCAGATTGCAAAATTATCCTTATAATACAAATTGGAAAGATGGGAAACTAGTCTTTCCTAGCCAGAAGCCTAAAAATGATCAGCATATGCTAGACCCCTTGCAGAAGCATTTAGTAAATCTTGTACTAGATAGACCATGGTGTGAGGTGTGTGAACATCCACATGATCAAAATTACTATGGTATTGCTCAATTTCTTGTTGTTGAGGGAATAGAGGAGGATGCTCGTGAGCAGACGTTGGAATGTGAGTAGGGTGATGTATATGTTTGTATGGCCAGATAATACATTGATGAGGTAGAATGTTCCTCTGATGATGAATTATAAGAAGCTGATGTGGATAATCAGAGGCAGAGAAGTGAGATGTACCATCAACAAGTATTCTCTAATGAGGAAGGTGATTTTGACCATAATGCTTGCAATATGGAGCAGGTTGAAGGTTCAGTGTCCCTAAGGAGACCATCAGAAGAAGAGATTGCAAGATTCACTAAGGAAATGGTTGCTCAAATCAGAAGTTCACTTCAACTGAGAAATAGAGCTGTGGGTGGTGAACAGGGTAAACCTACTAGCCTATTTATTAAAGAACAAAAGGACAAAAACAAAGGTCCTAAGGTTGAAAACAAAAAGGATTCCCTTAAATTCAAAGAGGTTAAGAATGATAAGGTTTGGGAAAAAAGAATGAAACCATAAAGCCTCAAGAAGATGTGACTTCACCATTTGTGAAGAACAAAGTAATTACAAAGTTTGTTGAACTTGTTGCAGAGGATAGGAAGAAAAATAATCTAGGAGGAAGTAATCATCAAGAGAAAAGGGAAGATGGTGAAGGTATGGTGTCTTATTTTCCTAAATATACACTTGTAGATATGTTTCAAGTGCTTTCTCAAGTTAAAGTTATTGTACCTTTGCTAGAAATGATGAGAATAAATGAGCATAAAGAAAAGACAATAGCCTTGATCACATGTGTTGCTGGTAATAAGATTGAACAAGGTAGTTGTAAGGAAGCAAAGGATGAAGGAGAAGGAAAAGAGAAAGAAGTGGAGGGAATTGTGTTACAAATTCCCCTTGTATATTTAGGAAATTCCATTAATATGTGCCTTGAAAATATAAACCCTTTTTTTCTTAAGTGTGGATATATATGGGAAAACTTTAAGGAACTATATGATAGATTCAAGGGCATCAAATAATGTTATGCCAGTCAAAATAATGGAGGCAATGGGTTTGACAGTAGATACTACTCAAGGTAAATGCTATGCTTTGGATTCAAGAAAAGTGTCAGTTGTTGGAACTATCAGAGCATTGCCTTATAAACTAACTCAATATCCTAAGAAGGATTTAGTCATGACTATATTAGTTGTAGACATCCCACCTCATTTTGGAATGCTTTTGTCAAGAAAGTGGAGTGCATCAATGGGGGGTAACATGCAATGCGATCTATCATTTGCTACTTTCTCCATTGATGGTAAGGATTTCAAGATTGAAAGGGAATCAAAATTATCCCATATGATTGAGCATGGCCAGATTGAGAATATGGCATGTTTTATTGACAGTGGCATAAATGAATTCAGGGTTGAGGAATTCCCTAGCAATTATGATAATCCTACTACACTGATTGATACATAAGTGAAAAAGTTGTCAGAATCTGATGACTTGTGGACTATGTACTTTGATGGTACAATTTCAAAAGAAGGCTCTGGTGTAGGCTTTTTGTTACGATCACCAAGTGGAAAGACATTCAGGTTCTCTTTTACTTTATTATTTGAATGCAAAAATAATGTGGCGGAGTACAAAGCCTTGTTATTGAGGTTAAGATTGGCTGAAAAACACGGGATCAAGAAGCTCAAGGTAATTGGAGATTTTGAGCTTGTGTTTTCCCAAGTTAGATCCAAGTATGTATCAAAGAACAAGAGTTTGAAACAGTATAGGAATGTTGTTTGGGATGAATTGGAGAACTTTGATGCATTTGGCATAGGATGGATGGAGAGAGGCCAAAACAAAGTGGTAGATTTATTAGCAAACATTGCATTAAAACCAGATGATATGACTTATGCTAGAATTTCAAAGGTTGAGGTGCAAACCAAGCCATCTGTCCCTGATAATATAAAAAAATGACAAGTTTTTGATAATGATGATGACATATTAAGGATTTTGAATTGTGTGGGTGAATATGAAAGTCAATAAATTGACTTTGGAGCTTTTGTTGAAAATATTGATGGTAAATGTACTATATTTGGAAATGAGGTCATTCAGTTAAAGACAAAGAAAATTCCTAAGGGTCTAGTTGTACTAGAAAGAGTGTTTGATAATCAGGATACAACAAAGGCTAATCATACTATTATTTCCAAGGATGGAGTATGAGAGGGAAAACTGTTGGGACATATTATTTCCAAGGATGGAGTAAAAATTGATCTAGAGAGGGTAATTGCAATAGATAAAATTCCACAACCCTGCAATGTCAAAGGAATACAATCTTTCTTTGGACAAATAAACTTCTTAAGGAGGTTTGTGAAATTTTTTGCTAAGACAGTTCACCCGATTTCCAAAATGTTTAAGAAAGGAGCTAAGGTTGAATGGAACAAGGAGTCTGTGTAGGCTTTCCAGGCCATTAAGCAAGCAATAAAGGAGGTTCTTGTGTTAAGAACCCCTGATTTTTATAAACCTTTAGAGATTTTTTCATTTGCTTCTTTCCACACAATTGCAGTTGTGTTGTTGCAAAAGAATGCAAAGGGTTTTGAATAGCCTATAGCCTTTTTCAGCAAATCTTTACAAGCTGCAGAACTTAAGTATGATATAAATGAAAAACATGCATATGCATTGGTAAAAGTAGTAAAATCCTTTAGGCCTTATTTGATGGGAGCTATTGTAGTTGCATATGTGCCTAGTGCTATTGTCAATGATATTTTCACATAGCAAGAGGTGTCAGGAAGAAGGTGTAGGTGGATCAATAGGATCTAGGAATTCAATATTGAGATATAGATTACTAAGCTGGTGAGAGGAAAAGGATTGGCCAAGCTCATGGCCCAAAGTAATCTGGAAGCAAATCAAATAAATTTGCTAGAAGAGGAAAATAGATCACACATATGTGATATGGAGCATTCTGAATGGTATAAAGCTGTTGTATATTATTTGAAAAAGATGAAATGTCTTGACAAATTGAGTGAAAATGAGAAAATTACATTGAAGTTACATGCTATAAAAATTTTTATCATAGTTGGAAAGGTCTAGTGGAGAAATGGAGAAGGTGTCATACTGAAGTGTGTTGACCAAGGTCAAGCACAAGAACTTCTGAGTGAGATGCATGGTGGATTTTGTGGAGGGAATTATATGGCTAAAACAACTGCACATAAGATAATGAGGGTTGGATTTTGGTGGCCTACCATTTTTAAGGATGCACACCAACTAGTGAAGACATGTGATGCTTGTCAATGTTTCTCTGGTAAGTTAAAAAAATTTGGTAACTTGCCTCTAAAACTAGTTACAGTGCAATCTCCATTCCAACAGTGGGGTATTG
The DNA here is from genome assembly GCA_007258455.2 of Sequoia sempervirens. Taxonomy (NCBI): domain Eukaryota; kingdom Viridiplantae; phylum Streptophyta; class Pinopsida; order Cupressales; family Cupressaceae; genus Sequoia; species Sequoia sempervirens. The sequence continues at coordinate 259,657,405 of VDFB02271358.1, read as the reverse complement.
ATTTTGTAGGAGAGATATCATGTAAATCTAGTGGAGGCCACTCATGGATATTGGTGGCCATTGATTATTTTACCAAGTGGGTGGAAGAAATTCCAACAAAGAAAGCAACTAGTAAAGTGGTAATTGACTTCCTGATGAGCAACATATTAACTAGGTTTGGATGTCTAGAAAGGATTATTTCGGACAATGCACTGTGTTTCAGATATGAGGAATAAATAGAATTTTGTGAAAAGCATGGCAACCAAATTTCTTATTCATCACCATATCACCCACAGGGAAATGGACAAGCAGGATCAAGCAATAAAAGCTTGATGAAGATCATTAAGAGAATCCCGGATCAAAATAAAAAGGCTTGGGATTCTAAGTTGAGATTAGCAGTTTGGGTGGATAGGGTCACTATGAAGAAGGCAATAGGTTGTGCCCCATTTGACCTAGTTTATGGGATAAATGCAAGGTTGCCCCAAAATAATTTGATGGAAATGTATAATTTTGTCTAAATGTACGATAATGAAATTGATGATGAGATGAAATTGAGAGTGGAAGCTCTCATAGAATTAGATGAAACTAGTAGGGAAACTCAAAAGAGAAATGCAAAATTGCAGTTGCAAGTAAAGAATTTGTATGACAAGAGGGAAATTGCAAGAAGTTTCAAAGATGGAGATTTGGTTTTAATGTGGAATTCCAAATTAGAAGATAAAGGGAAGCATGGGAAATTTGATGCAATCTAGTTGGGTCCATTTTTGATAAATGGTAAGAGGGGTGAGGATTCATACTTCCTCCAAAATATGACAAGGGATATTCTTGAACTACCAGTTCATGGACAGTTCTTGAAGTTGTACTTCACTTGAAGTATGCTTTTCCATGAACAGTAGTTTAGGTTTGTATATATTTTGCTAGGTTGTTTTGTCCAAACAATCCCTTTTGGTCGTCTCTGCACTTGGTCTACTCAACCTAAGATTTTGAAATCTCACTTCATTCCAATGGAATGAACCTCCCCAACTGGAGCCACTGATGGAACTTCAAAATTTTGTTCCTTGTGTTCTATTCCTATCCTACCTTATGTTCTTGGTCTTTATGGTGTTTGGGAAAATTCTAAGGTTGGGGTTTTTTCTTTGTCTTTAGGTAAAATCCTAGTGTTTATCTTATGCCTGGGGTGGGCTCTATTTGGCCATTACTTATTGGGAGGGTTTTAAAACAACTTTGGCCCCATCGCTTATTCTAGGCTGGGTCCTTTTGTTTTATTGTTTTATTTCCTTCATGTGACTATTTTTTCCTAAGTCTTGGATGGTCCCGTGCTCCATCATTTCAAAACAACTTATGTTGTTGTTTATCATCTTCCTAGTAATGTCCCCTCATTCTTTTAATAAATTTTTTATTTTTGCAGAGGGAAAAGTTTGCATGACCATAGATCAATTATCCTTTGATCTCAATCATTCCCTGCCATCCCATGATCACCCTACCACACTGTCTTGGTTGATCATGATATCATGGGTGAGTGCCATGTGTCTCATTTGGTGAAGCTGAGGGGACAATGGAAATACTTTGGTATATTTATATGGTTTCAATACATTATGTGGTGAGTTACTAAAGCATTTGTGAGATGCGCCTGTTTCAAATAAGTGGAGATGTTATGATCTCGGTGGGAAAGATGCTCGATGGTTAATGACAAAGCTGGAAATTATGTTTAAAGAACAAGATTACCGATGATCAAGATCCACGGTTTCTCGCCATCATGTGATCAAAAGTTGCGAGGTCTTTATTGATTGCGATATCGCGGGTGAGCGCCATGTGGATTTCCTTGGTAGCGCATAGTATGGTGGGCCCTTATTGCCATGAGGGAGATTGTGTCAGTTTTTTTGAAGGTAGCCATTTGATGATACTATTGAATTTGATACCATTTTCTGATAGATGTTCATCGGTAGTTCAATAAATCTTTGTCAGACAAGCAACGAAATTGCAAAAATACTTGCGTCGCTTTTTTTTGTTGAAAGGCCTACAACAAATTAAACGTTGAAATAACAACAAAGAATCGTCAGTCTCAGCATCATGAAATGGCTTAAACTTTCATCAGAATATCAACGAACACTTCGTGTATCCATTGATGAATTACACCAGAAGTTCGTCGCTAGTTTGACGAAATGGGCAAGGAGTAGCGTCGAAAAAACACCAGACGTTCATCGCCATTTTGACAAAATGGGAAAGGAGTAGCATCGAAACAACACAAAAATTTTGTCAAAATTGCGACGAAATAGGCAAGTAGTAGCGTCAAAACAACACCAAGATTTCGCCAAAATTGCAACAAAAAAAGCAAGGAGTAGCATCGGAAGAACACCAAAAGTTTGTCGAAAGTATAACAAAATGGGCAAGTAGTAGCATGGAAACAACACCAAAAGTTTGTTGAAAGTGTGATGAAATTGGCAAGGAGTTATGATGAAACCTTCATCGCAGCTATAGCAACTTCGTCTAACCTTTTTGTTGACTCGTCAGTGGGTTTTGTCGAAATTGTGATGAAGCATCGATTTAAAAAAAAAAAAAATCATGGAAATGTACCATTGCGGAGATGATGACTGATCATACATACAGGCATATTGGTTTGATTCTTCAAACGATGCATTTCTTATATTAAAAAGTGCATTACCTTATTGAGCTTCTCTTTTTTTCAAGAATAGTTTAATATTCTCTACTTAACAGGGCCAACCACGTGATGGTGGAAGATCATTTGGCCCCTCCCCTCACATCACTCTCAATTCCCCATACCCAATCATATAACATTAATCATTCATTCATCCATTAATAACATATACCATTCATTCATTCATCCATTAATAACATATAACATTCATTCATCCATTAATAACATATAAAATTCATTCATTAACATATAACATTCATTAATTAACATATTCACATTCATTCATTAACATATAATATTCATTCTTTCAGTTTTTACATATTAACAAAAATATGGTTGTCATGATATGATTACAATCACTTTTTTTTTGTTTCTTTTTGAAAGCTACATAAAGTTGAAGTGGAGTATCATTTTCTAAATCAATATCTGTCCCCATTTAGTTGTTCTTCCCTCTGCTCATGATCTTAATGTACACCTAGTCGTATGCTCATAACTTGGACGCTGCTGTAGGTGGGATCTGTTGCAATAAGAAAGAAATGTTAAACTGATATGTTTTATTATTATTGTTACAAGTATTTCAATAATTAAAAGAGCATTAGAGTGGTTCTCTTTACCTTATGGGTCCACATCATGTTCATGAACTTTCGTTATAGACTCATGCTCAACATGTTGAACACCCTCTAAATCTTGATCTGCAATTGAAACACGAAAGGTTACATTAATTAATACACCAATTGAAATTAAATATGTTTAAGAGAACATGAGGGTGGTCCTCTTTACCTGATGGGGCCACATCATGTTCTTGATCTTCTCTAGCCTGATCATGCTCAACACATTGATCATGCTCTACATGCTCTAAAGTTGAAACACGAAAGGTTACGTTAATTAATACACCAATTGCAATTAAATATATTTAAAAGAATTTTAGAGTGGTCTTCTTTACCATATGGGGCCACATCATATTCCTGATTTTCTCTAGCCTAATCATGCTCAACATGTTGATCACGCTCTACATGCTCTAAAGTACCAGGATGCACACCATGACCTTCATTTGCGCGTTGTGCTCCACCCTCACCAGGTTGCATTCCAATGCCATGTGCAGTATTATCATTGCTTGAATGTTTAAAACAAATAGGCATGGAATTACTTTATGATGGAAATTAATATTGAATAAATTGCACAAGTATTCAATTTTAAATAAACTTTATTGAGTTTATTTACCTACATGTTGGATGCAATGGAAGATTTTTTTTTCCCAGTCAAGACTCTTAGGCATTCAACCATGGCTCCATAGCCTTGCTGGAAGGCAATCTTCAGGTCCTCTTTTGTGGGAATTTTGTTGAATTCAGAGCCCTACATTTTTGCATAAGATCATGAATATTTCTTCTATGATGTGATAAAACAAAAATTGTTTTCAATTTATTATAATTTGGATGCAATATTTATTTATTGATACTTACAATTCGTGCAGCTATTTTCATATAACCACCAGAGCCAAGTTTGTATTGCCCATGCTTTTCTAGTCTTGCCTTTATTGCCTTCAATATGTCGGGCAGCCTACGAAAAGTTTGAAATACGTTAGATTATGTAAAATGAAAGAGTAATCAGTATATAATTACATTGTTGATAGTATCACACATAACATATTACTTTTTAAAAAAAAATTAATGGCATTTCCATAGCATACAAACATTGAGAGCAAATAAAATATAGAGTTCAATCCATGAATTATAGAAAATAGATTTTTGTTGGTTATATTCATATCACTAATTACATTGCACAAAACATACTACAACTACATAAATATTAGATGGTGATAGTGGTCTATGCTACCACATTTTTCATACATGTCTACCAAAGCATTTTATCAAACAGTTCACTACCTTGCTGCTATGGCTAAAAGCATAAAATAGGTGCTTTCAAACAAGCTATGGATGCTTGGAAAAAATATATCAAAGCATAATAGTAAGCAATAGCATAGACAAGGCAGTGAACTATTTCAAAAAATGCCTCAAAGAAATGTGGTCTCATGGTGATGGAATGTCATGACAATCCATAGCAATTTTCTTGTCATGGCATTCGCTATGGCATTCCATCACCATGAAAACCACATTTTTGAAGCATTTTCAAATAGTTCACTACCTTTCTATGCTACCACATTTTCATACATGTCTACCAAAGCATTTTATCAAACAGTTCAACACCTTCATGCTATGGCTAAAAATTAAAACCTAAAATGTGCTTTCAAACAAGCTATGGATGCTTGGAAAAATCTACCAAAGCATAATAGTAGCATAAACATAGACAAGGGTGATTTGTTTGAAAAAATCCTAAAAGAAATGCAGTCTCATGGTGATGGAATGCCATGACAATCCATAGAAATTTTCTTGTCATGGCATTAATCATGGCATTCCATCACCATGAGACTACATTTCTTTGAGACTTTCAAGCGAGTTCTTTGCCTTGTCTATGCTTGCATTTTCATACATGTCTACCAAAGCATTTTATCAAATAGTTCATTGCCTTGTTGCTATGGCTAAAAGCATAAAATAGGTGCTCAAACAAGCTATGGATGCTTGGAAAATCTATCAAAGAATAATAGTAAGCAACAAGCCATGGTCTCATAGTTTTTTACGCTGAAAATCAGCTCAATTTTATTCACGCGTTTTTTGTGTAGATTTTAAACACGCTTTTTTGGAAATTTTGTAGTTTGAAACGGAAAAAAATCATTGACCAAAAAGTCAATGATTTTTTCAAAAAATTGGGGAAAAATCGTGCATCCTATAGATTTTTTAAAAATTGCGATTAATTGGGATTTTTTGCAAATTTATGCTTCTATATCACATACCTTCCTTGGTCCGGTGGTGTCTTTCCTTTTTTCTTTTCATCCTTCTCCTTTCCATCAGACACAAGATCCTTCCACTCCCTCTCCGAAATCATGGAGGGATGCTCGTACTTTTTGTTCTTCTCTAAATGTGACCTATATTGGTCCCTCACATACTTTAGATAGGTACCAACTTTCTTAAGGACCTTGGTTCAGTTGAATGTTTTATCATCGAACAACACAACTAAATGGTTAATGAGATTATCTTTTAAATCTTCATTTTGGGCATTCCACCGTGTACGTATGGTGAGCCCGAAGAGATCCAATGTAATATCACTTAGATGTTTATAAAAAACATCATTTCCTGCAAAATGATCATGGGATCAATAGTCTAAAAAAAAACATTACCGAAATGAAACCAATAGACTTATGAAAAAAAACATAAGAATAAAATGGTATATTGGAGTCATTAATTAGAGGTTGGGAAAAATGGTACATAGTACGTACCACCCCCATAGTAACTGTGTTTGTAACTAAGCAATTCAAATTGTAATCGATTAGCAAATCTTCCCCTACAATTATTGATTTTATCGCACATATGAATACACGATTTCCCTCGCGCGCCTCGAATATGCAATTGGGTTGCTTATTTGTTGACCAAGTTGTGTACTGTTTATAAACCCTACAATATTCCCTGATGTTTTTGGCCTTCCGTCAATGTACATAGCCACTCCTTTATTTTGATCCTTATCTTTTAGTTGTATATAATTTGCTAATAGTGCATACCTATGCATACTTCGTGTATATCGAACCAGTTGCATCCAATCTTTGTAACTGTAATAGGGTCCAACATACTCCATCAATTTAGTAACTTTGTAATAATAGACCTTTATTCTGTCCATGCAAAATAGGCCCAAACCATGTAATGACGATGGTGCTATGCGATATATCCTCTCATTGACAAAAAAATAAATTTTTATTAGAGGAAGTTCCTTGGGTACCCATTGTTTTCGTAGATGTTTGTACCTCAAGGGAACCTCGACGTTGCCTATGCTCTCATCATCATAAGAACATGACTCCTTTTTAGCAAGAAAAAATTCCATGCGTTTACGAAATTTTTTTCTAAATTTTTTGACCTCTAGTTGATCTCCCTCTTTTAGACATACTACATGTCTCACTTTCCTCTTCTCTTCCTGAATTCCCCTCACTCGAGGAAGATAGATCTGAAAAATACCTATTTGGTGGTACTTGCACTCATAAGGATGTTGGATGAAGTTCTTTCATGGTGATGTGATCCCAAGGGGACATTATGATTAATCTATCATTTCATCGCTATAATTTCACAGTCTATAAGGTAATCAAGTCTTGATAGATTGTAAGCTATTGTTACTACCATCCAAATGTGTCCATCACAAATCAAATCTACTTAATGTTTTAACTCCCAAACTTTGTAACAAGTGTTAAATGTGACTATGGTCCACCAGTTACACAATCAAGGCCTCAAATGTATTCTCTAATTGTAATCAAAGGACTTTTTCTCTTCATTCAAGTAAATAAACTTGAAGGGAAACACCACCAAGTGGTTTATTGGAAATCTACATGACTAAAAATAGTAGAAATTTTACATTTAATTTCCATATGTCTAAGTGGTTAATGGGGAGGGAGTGTGTACTAGGCCTGGTTAAGTCATCATAAGTTTACGCTTTGGCAATAATTTTTTTTTAAGTCATTAAATCTTCCTATGTCTAATTGCTAGGATATTTTTGGTATGTTTTAAGGTAGGATGATTGATGAAAGATCCCAAAGACTAGCCTTTCTCCATGGTATCTAGGTACACATAGCAACAGTCTTCTCTTATACAGTTGGACATGATTTAAAGAACTTAGCTAGGAATTATTCATTTAACCTAAGGTTTTTCATAATGCCATCATTGGAAAAGTATGATCAAATTCTTCTATTATGAAGAATTGGTCTATGTGCCTCTAGTAATCAATATAAATGTTTGTAAGGATAAAATGACTAATTGCATCAGGTAGGACAAAATCAACTTTGAGTTCTTCAAAGATTATATTGGTCTATTCATAATTTTTAAGGGTTGTGTGTGGAGGAGGTTATCACTACCAAGAAGGGAGGAGACCTTTCCTTGTATTATTTTATAATTTTCATTATTCATATTTATTTTACACCTACATTTACAAATACACATACAAATGCATTTACTATTTTCATTTATTTCTCATGTAGTTTAATAGTTTGATCGATTTCATATTATATGTGTTGAAGACTTTAGAATTTCAATTACATTAATTTATGGATATGGTGTATCTATAACACTACAAAACCATATGCTCTTTGCATTTACACTTGCATTTAGAAATACACATTTATTACATAGATATAGATTTCTTTAATGGTATGTTGCATTTATTGTTCTAGGAGAGCATCCAGTAATTGCATTTACATTTACATTTAAAAATAGATATACATACATATATATGTGTGTGTGTGTATCATTTATATTCAGTGTTTAGAAACAACCCATTAGATTTGTACATGGATAAAAATTCATAAAATCAGATCTCCCATACATGTTTTGTTGAAACCTAGGCTTGAACCTCTCATTTCACATGCTTTCCTTCACAAAACTATTGAGGACATCAGCTATACCTTCTTTATTTCTCATCCTATGCCCTATTCATGCATCCTACAATTACAACAATATCCATGGGGACTCTTACACAAGCTACAGTAATCACAAAAAGTGTAAGAGCCACTTTATATCATGTTTGGACTACAAAAACCTGAAAAACAAGGTAACTCAGATTATGATTTGTTAGTGAGCTATATGGACAAAATCATTAGTACCAACTCATTCTTGGAGTCTTTTGAAAGAGAAGTGAATTAGGTGGTAGTTAAGTACAAACCTTATAGTGTCAAGGTGAATGAGGTGATCAATTTTGATTGGCCAACTGATGAAGAGTACAAGGTGGTCTAATTGGCTAGTGACACGTGTGCTTTCTAGCCCAATGCTTGTTTGCTACTCCTTTTTCTATAAGAAGGATTTCAAGGCCAGAAGTATGGGTTAGCAAGTTAGATATTTTTGGTTGAGTCTAGATGAAGTTGTAGAGAAAATTGTAAAGTCTGATGGTTTTAGGGAAAATACAATTTAGGTTTTGAGTCATTTTGTAGTTGGTTTTGAATTCATGGGGATTTGATTTTTTATGACAGTACTAACATTTGAATTGATATGATTAATTCATACTCATGTCTCTCCATTGTACAAGCATAGCTATTCTTTGAATAAAATGATCAAGGGTTGTTTCATTCATCTCACTGTTGTGGTTTGTATGATTCTTGTTTTAGGTTTAATTCAAGGAATTAATTAAAATGCTTAAATGAGATTGTAGGTGGATATGTTCTGTATAAGCTATTTTATTTTTTTTGTCTTATCTTATACCATTTTATGAGAATGGGGGTGCCAATGTATGAGAATATATTTGGAAACTAGGCATGAAAATTGAGGGTTAAAGAGAATGGGGGTGCCAAACTTATAGTACTCATTTCCCTTTGGTCGTCAATTTTCTGTGAGTGCCCTCAACCTCGTCCTCGGCACTAGTATTGACCTTGTTTTTACTCCAAACTCTTCCTCGATGCTGATATTGACCTTGTTTTCACTCCAAACTCTTCATCGGCGTTGGTATCAACCTTGTTTTAACTCCAAACTCTTCCTTGGCGCTGGTATTGACCTTGTTTTCACTTCTCCAAAACTCTTCCTCGATGGTAGCATTGACCTTGTTTTCACTACTCCAAACTCTTCCTCGGTGCTGGCATTGACCTTTCACTTCTCCAATTTGACGAGCTACAACCTGGTTTCATTAGCTTTTACAGTATGTTAATTAAGTTCAAAATTTTGGCGCCATTTAGCTAGGTTTTAATATTCTACAATATAGTTAAGTATATATTAGCTATATTTTACATAATAAATAATATAATTATTCAACTTATTATAATTAGATATTATATTCTTTAACAAAATTATTAAATACATATAAAATTATTATAATTAATAATTAATAATAATTATATTTTTTATATAATATGAAATATAATTAATATAATAGTAATATATATTAATATGAGAAAGATAAACTAAATTTTGATTGGTTGTTTCATGTCAACAATCCAAGGATGGCATGTGTCCTTGGGGAGTTATGCTCAAGGTAGCATGCCATTTGATTAAAGATATGATAGTTCTCCTTTAAGACCTCTTCAATGTACCCATTGCACACTTAAGGAGACAAAGATAAATATAGGGAAGAAAATATAGAGAGAGAGGGAGATAATGACAAACATATAAATAGAAAGGGAGACAAAGAGATAGAGAGGGGTAGAGAGATAAAGAGATAAGGATGAATAGATAGAGATATAGGGAGGGTGATTGATATATCTCTCCCTGTTGCTCTCTATATCTCCCACTATCTATGTCACTCCCACCTCTTCCCCCTCTATCTATTGAGATATCTCTCCCTCTCCCCCTTTCTCTCTCTTCACTCCATCTCTCCCTCCATCTCTCCTACTCTATATCTCTATCTCTATTTCTCTTTTTATCTCCCTCTTACTCCTCTCTATATACCTGAGAGTAATTAGGAGGTGGAGGGTGGGCAAGAGAGAGAGAGAGAGGGGGAGAGAGAGGGAAAGGGAGAGAGAGATATATATAGAGAAATAATTAGGAGTGGGAAGGGAGAGGGGAAGAGGGGAAGAAGGGGGGAGAGAGAGAGAGAATTAGGAGGGGGAAGGGGGAGGGAAAGAATTTTAAGGGTAGAGGATAAAAGGTTTAAGGGTTTATTGTTGAGGAGGTAGGAGGGAGAGACTTGAGAGAGAGAGAGGGAGGGAGTGGGAGAGAGATATAGGAGGGGAGGGTTAAGGGTAGAGGGTAGAGGGTTTATTAAGGGTTAAGGGTTAAGGGGAGAGAGAATGAGGGAGTGAGTGAATGAGAGAGAGAAATAAGGGAGGGAGAGGGGGTAGGATATTGAATATACTTGAGAGAGAGAGGGGGAGGGAGTGGGAGACAGATAAAGGGAGGGACGTTTAAGGGTACAGGGTAGATGGTTTAAGGCTTTAGGGTTAACGGTGGAGGGGAGAGAGATAAAGGGATTGAGTGAGCGAGAGAAAGACCTAAGAGAGGGAGAGAGAGAGAGGGAAAGGGAGGGAGGGAGACAGAGAGAGAGGGAGACAGAGAGATAGAGATCGAAAGGGAGTGAGAGATATATATAGAGAAATAATTAGGAGGGGGAAGGGAAAGGGGAAGATGGGAAGAAGGGGAGAGGTAGAGAGAGAGAAATAGGAGGGGGAAGGGGGAGGAAAATAGTGTTGAGGGTAGAGGATAGAAGGTTTAAGGGTTTATGGTTGAGGAGGTAGGAGGGAGATACTTGAGAGAGAGAGAGAGAGAGAGAGGGTGGGAAGATAAAGGAAGGGAGGGTTAAGGGTAGAGGGTAGAGGGTTCAAGGGTTTAGGGTTTAGGGTAGAGGGAAGAGAGATAGAGGGAGTGAGTGAGTGAGAGAGAGAGACCAAATACTTATTGATAACCATAAATATTTGATATCTCTACCTTTTATATTCAACACACATGGACTAATAATTGAACACAAAAAATCTATTTGTTGTTATAAAAACAACACATAATGATTTAAAATACAACTTATACTAAACAAAAATGGACCAATAGTTGAACATTAAAACTTTTTTAAAATCCTTCACATTTAAAGGGAAAATACATGTTATTTATTGTGCTCACCTTTTATATTTGTGATAGGACAAACTATTAATATAAAATTATCCAATGCTTGTACATTGCTACCCCAATTGTTGTACAGATAAGAACAATATTTTTCACTATGATAACATAATTGTTTCAATAGTGTCTTATTTTATTAAAGTGACATTTATTTTTAAATGTGATATACTTATAGTGGAGAGTTGTGATATATTATTTGAAAAAAAAAAATACTTATTTCACTTCTTCATGAAATATGTCACTTCTTTATAAGTTATGAGAGAGGGGAAGGGGAGAGAGAGAGAGGAATGGTTGTCACTGACTCTTGGCTCACCCAAACAGTTGATCATTGCACTAAGATGTGCATATTCAATTGAAAGTTAAAATTCATAAAACTCAGACTAAAAGAGTGGAATATCCAAGTCTTTAGAAACCTTTTCAAAGAAAGGATATCCTTGAAAGTAGAATGGCTAAGATCCAAAAAGACCTCTCAAATGATTTTTCTTACATCCTAATAGAAGAAGAGAGGAATCTCATAATTCAATTGGATGGTTTCTATAGTTTTAAATAAATCTATTGGAGACAAAAATCAAGGATTAAATGACTTAAATAAGGTGTAAAACCAAGTTTTTTCATTTAAAATGCAAAATTAGAAGCGAAACGCTAATAAATTGAAGATGGAAAAGATGGAAAAGGGGAGAGGGAGTAGGAGAGATATGGAATAGAGGGTTTAAGGGTTTAGAGTTAAGGGTATGGAGGGAAGAGATTAGTGGGTGAGTGAGTGAGAGAAAGACCTAAAGAGAGAGAAGGGTAGGAGGTGAGACTTGAGATAGGTGAATGGTGAGAGAGAGACACCGGAGAGGAGTGGTGCTAGGAGGGAGACTTGAGAGAGAGATAAATGAAAGGAGGATTAGCGGTGAGTGGTAGATGGTTTAAGGGTTTTAAGGTTAGGGTTTGGGTTTAGGGTTTGGGGTTTAAGGGTTAAGGGTTAATGGTTTAGGGTTTAGGGTTATGGGTAGTGATGGAACTTCAAATTTTTGTTCTTTGTGTTCTATTTTATAAAAACAACACATATGGACTAATAGTTGAACACAAAAAATCTATTTGTTATAAAAATAACACATAATGATTTAAACTAGAACTTATAATGAACAAAAATGGACCAATAGTTGAACACTAATTTTTTTTGAAAATTATTCACATTTAATGGGAAAATACATGTTATTTATTGTGCTCACCTTTTATATTTGTGATAAGACAAACTATTAATATAAAATTATCCAATGCTTGTATTGATGGAACTTAAAATTTTGTTCCTAATGTTTCACTCATGCCTTGCCTTATGTCACTGGTCTTTCATGGTGTTGGAAAATTTCTTAGGGCTAGGGTTTTAGCTTTGTCTTCATCTTAAACCCTTGTGTTTACCTAATGCCTTGCTCGGGATCTATTTCTCTGTTACCTTTTTTGAAGGGTTTTAAAAACATCTTATGCCCCATCATTCTATCTAAGCCTAGTGCCATTGGTCTTAATATTTTACTTCCTCTGCGGGTTTTATTTTCCTAAGTTCTAGTTGGCCCAGTCCTGAATGGTTTTAAAAAAAATTATGTCGTTTTCCATCCACCTAGTAATGTCCCCTTGCCCTTTAATGAATGTTTTATTTTTCAGAAGGATGAAATTCGCACTACCATCAATCCAAATTCCTTCAAGATCAACGGTTTCCCACCAACCCATGATCGGGAATTGTAGGATGGTGATATTGCGGGTGGGCGACTGCGTGTCTGTCCCGGGGATCAATTTACTTGACTATTCAGCCAGTTGTCCTTTGATGCAGTGCGTTCCAGCCATCATGATGGTGCTTTGGTTGATTGTGAAATCATGGGTGGGTGCCACGTGGTTTGTACAAGGTGGGGCCCAAGGAAATTTTTGTGTGATATATTTTAAATGTTTCATTGCTTCCAAAGCAAAACATTTAAAATGAAATATTTGACAAGGCTGGGGGGAGATTCATTAAAAATGAACAAAAGTGGAGAAATTAGGGAAACTAGTGATTTTAATAGTATATTAAAAAAAATCATATTTTGATAGTTGAATACATTCAAAATATTTCTAATATATTTCTAATTTAAAAAATATATTGTTTAATTTTTTAAATATTTTTTTTTTTCAAAAATATATTATACACACAAAATTACATAATCAATAATAAATAATAGATTTTGGTGAATATATCTAGGTATGTTAATATATGCTTGAAGAAACTAAATTTAATTAAAAACTACTAACATCATTAAAAGAATAAGTTATAATTGAAATTTAACATTAGAATTATTTAACATTTGGAAATAGAAAATTTAAATATTATATTATAATAGTTTATAATTTACTTATATAGTATTTTGGATAAGAGAAACAATTTTGATTGATTTAATATTTTCTAAGTTCATTATTGAATTTAAATCTTATAAATATAATTATATATCTTTAAAATCAATATTATAATTTAAAATAATAATGAATATTGAAAATCTGAATTTTAATATAACTTAAATATTAAAAATTTAATGTATAAGTTGCATAAAATATAATATATATATTTTTTTTTAAATAAAGATTTAAGATTATTATATATGTATATTTAAAGATCCATAGAATTATCTTTATAACTATGAAATTAATATGATTAATTTCATTTATAATTTTATCTTATCTTATCTTTTTAACAATTTTTTGGTATCCTACATAATTTCTTTTCTATAAGTATCATATTGTATACTCTTTATATGGAAGGTAGTGTTTTTTCATGGAGCTTAATAAGTTTTAATAATTTTTAGTCATTTTAAAGATTTTTATTTTTTTATAAAGATAGGTATATTTAGACTTTTGATGGCTTGTGTACAATTATGCATATTCTTTTATTTATTATATTTTTTGCAATATCATGTTATTCTTGATTAATCACATTATTTGTTTGTTATTTTTATTTTTTTTGTTGAAAAGTTTTTTATCTTTACTTTACATCTATGATAATTTCAAAATTATCAATTTTAAAAACTATAAATAAAAACTTATTTTTATTAATCTCTTGAAGTACATAGGTCCTAATCTTTTGTAGATTAATAACTATCTAAATAGCTATTTCTTTCCTTTATTTCTGTAAATGTGTCTCATTTCTCTATTGAAATTTATGAGATGTGTATGTAATTCTTAGCACAACACTCTTAGAGATTAGGATTTATTTTCTCATTTATCTATTTTCTTATTGTTCCTATTAGTGGCTAATTAAATCTTCATTGAAAACCTACAAAGAGCTTAGGTCCTTCAATCTCAAAGCTTGTCTAATTTCTTGATGAGAATCATTCACATTGATTCCCAATATTGTGATCCTTGCATGATACATTTATAAAATGCACTTGGTAATTTAGTATGTGGTTGAAATATTAGAGTAACAACAAATGGTTCTTTTCATTTTTGGCACATGATTGGCCATTTTTACTATATTAAATTTTTATTTTCACTTTTATTTTCATGGTTTTCATGTTGTCAAATTTTCATACATTTCTTAGTCTTTTTAAAAAAATAAGTGAAGGTTCTAATAGTGTCCCCAATCTTGCTAAATATCATGTATAGAGAAAGTACAATATATAAATTACCAATTATAGAGTATAACAACAAAATGAATTTAAAAACTACTACATAGAAACAACGTTTAGAATAATTCAAAATAGAGATACCATTCTCCTACAAATACTATGTATAGAAACCCTAATAATACATACCTCAAATCAAGAGAATAAATTCTCTTACATTTAAACTATAATGAATTTAGAGAATAAATTACTAAGATTTAAATTTAATAATGAATTTAGAAAATATTAAATCAATAAAGGTATTTCTATTATCAAATACATATAAGTAAATCTTAAACAATCTTAAGCCTAACAATAACCCTAAGTGAACCTTATCCTAATTGAACCTTAACCTGATTTAGCTGAAGCCCTAACCTTAACTAATTAAGCTAGCCACAGAACGATCTAACTAATTAAAACTTTGGCCTAATTGAACTAACTAACATTTGTTCCTAACCCTAGTATCTCACAAATACAGGATCAAGACCTTGCCAACTCTAGTAAACCTTATTGGATAGTGATAAAAGCTACCTTATCTTTCATTAAGGTAGAAATTTTTTGTTATACAACATGCCCCTTGAAATTGGAGATAGGCATTGCAAAAAGAAGGTAAACACTAATGAAAATGGTTAGTGGTATTGTGGAAGATCATGTTAAACTTTCCATGATGAATTTGCCAAATATATCTTCTAATGCAAAGTCTGAAATATACTTCATTCACTTGGATTACAACTTTTGAAGAAGTGGCAGAAGAAATTATGGGTGTAACAACAAAAGAATTGAACATTTTGAAGCATGAAAAACAAGATGATGTTAAGTTTGCACACATTATACAAAAGGTCCTTTTGAACAAATACATATTTAAAATTCAAGTGAATAAAGAGACTTATATACTTGAACAAAGGATTAAATGCCTAGTAATAAAAACAACAAAGTTTGATTATTCATCTAAGAGCAAAGCTTTATTAGACTCAATTGCAAAGCTATATGTTTCATAACATTCAAATGCTTGAATGTATATAATGTTAACAATGTATTCAAACATTTGAAAAAAAAATAGTGGATATATCTAAGTTAGTTAATACCATTTTGTCATGATATACTTCTTTGATGCTGTCAATACTAAATCTAATGATGGATGAACATTTCTGCTTTTAAATTTATTGTTCTTAGTTGATTGTTGTTATAGAAAAGTTGGTATGATTTCAAATTTCAATGTGTACCCTTATATATGGGAATTGAGATAAACAATGACACAAACAATAATGAAATCAAATTGATTTCTTTCCAAAATCACATTCATGAAAATGTAAGCATTTTTTCAAGTCAATAGGCATCTTGATAAAGATAACTCTTGGCGTGTTTTACATATATTATTAATTAATATAGGTATGCTAGTTAATTAAATTATTAACTATATTTTATTTGTATTATATATTGAATTGTTAAAGATGCTTAAAAATATTAATACTAAATACATGGGAAAATGGTTAAAATTACATATTTTTGAAAAATGAAATATAATTAATGTAATTTAAAATACAATTATATAATTTCTTTATAATATTTATATTATTATTTTATTGAATATTTTATAGAATTTAAACTAAAAATTTAAGCTCCCTCTCGCTCTCCCTCTCCCCCTCTCTACATATATCTCCCTCTTCCCCATCTTCTATCTCTCCCTCCTCTACATATCTCTCTCCCTTTCTCCCTCCATCTCTCTATCTCTCCCCATCTCTCCCTGATCTCTTGCTCCCTCCCTATACCCCTATCTATCATCATATCTCAACCTATTTGTCCCTTTATCTTGCCATATATCTCTATATCTATGTCTTTCTCTTCCCATTTATCTATCTCCCCCTATTTCTATCTCCCTCTCCATCTCTATTTTTCTTTCTCTACTTATCTCTCTCTCCCCCTCTCTCTATATCTCCTTATATCTCTATCTTTCCATCTCTCTCTCTATATATATATATATCTCCCCCCTCTATCTCCCTATCTCTCTATATATTTATTTCTCCTTCTATCTCTCTCTATATCTCTATCTACTTTTATCCTTTTTCCTCTCTCATTATATATTCTTCTCTACCTCTATCTATAGGGAGAGATACAAAGGTGAAGTATTGGACCTTCCCAAAGATCCACCAATCTCAACACTACTCCCAACTATTTTGAGCATTTAAGTACATATTGTATGCTAGATTAGGAGGCATGTGTCAAAGCTCATATTTATTGATGCAAAATAGGTCCAAAGTCACAAATTTGACATAGAGTTAGTTATAGTTTTGTACAAAATTTCAAGTGCCACATAGAGCAAATATATTAGTTTTTTATATCATGTCATCAAATTTGGTACTTCATCAAGATTTGTATCTTCATCAACATTAACAAAAGCAAAGGTATGTACTTGAATCCCTTGCATTTAAATTTTTCTATATATATAAATATTTTAATATTTTCCCTCAAATCCATAAAGAATTAACCTAAGTAACACATTAAGAATTCTAAGGATTTGTGCTTGGAAAAAATGCATAACAATTTTTTTTGTTTGACATCGTGTTGTATAGTTTAGAAAAGCTCAAAATATGAATAGGATTTTAAGGCCATATATTATGGTAGCTTACAATGCAAAAGAAGGAAGGAAATATATTATAAATTTTAATCTACAATTTAATACCATATGAAAAACCACATGTAGTATTATCTAAAATTAATTCTTGACATATTAATTTTATAAAATACACTTACCATTCAATAAACTTTTTCCAAGAAAGAAACCCTAAGTGAACATTAATTGAACCCTAATTGTAGATTCATAACTCTAATCATAAACCTAAGTGAACACTAATCCTAATCAAACCCTAACCCTAGCCTTAAAGTTATCATATAATCTAATTATCTCTCTTATCTAAATTTGGGTTGAATTATTTTTCCTTTATTTTTAATTGCATATATTTTTTGTTTATTAGATCTTATTTTATGAATATATGCAAATATAATTTTACTTCTACATTCATTCTATGACCATTTTTTTCATGATATTTAACATTCATTTTCTAGAATATTAGATCAATCTCACACATAAATATGAAACCTCAAAATTTTAAAATTGAAGTCTACCCAAAACATAGACACATAATTGAACAAATTCTCGAAAGAAGAATGACAACATCATTAACATTTCATTCAAAATTCACTCAAATCCACATAAGGAGAGAAAATATATTAGAATTATATGTTTATTCATGCCTATAAGTCATATCTGCATAGAATTTAAGATAATTTGCATATATTCATCCAAAACTCAAAACAGGCTATCTATTCTATTCTGTCTGCTTGGGGTTTTAACAACTAATGGCACCACAGATATCACTTCCTCATCAAAGGACATATATATTTCTACCCATATATTCAACTCAAAACCTAGCTAGAGCTTTCATCAATTCTCTCCCCACAAATGAGCCTTGAATTCCCTTTTATATGACAAGGGAGCAACAAGCTTCGGGCTCAAATGTAATTTCACCACAAATTTTCACTTGAACAAAATCTCCATTGCATTTGACTTTCATTTCAAAACTTCCCACACGTTGAATTTGTAAAACATAGTGGTGCACGAACTAGGGAAAACTAAAAGAAAAGGGAACACAAATTGTCATCAAAATCCCCTTGTCGATATCCCCACAAAAAAACCAAGCAACTAAATTGCCACGAAGGCACCACAACAACTTCTTATTTACCCGCCACCCTGCCCTTACCAACACTCAGACCCTAGTATACACACCTGATTCTAGTTGTTGCCCAATATGATAGACCCTCAACCTCCTCTTCTTTCTTTTCCTTGCCCAATACAGTTCTAGTCCATCTGCTTGGGGTTTTAATAGCCAATGGTACCACAAATATCACTTCCTCATCATAGGGTAGACCATGATTGAAGCGATGTAAATATCAATAGTAGTCAGAGTTGGTCTCGGTTACATCATCAGAAGTGTTTCTCGTAAGGTCAATGGGCAAGTGTTGGCATCTAGATAAGGAGCCATGCCCATACCTTATTTTCCTACCGACACTAGTAATAGAGCACACTACCGACTGCTTGCCTTTCTCATCTACCAGTTGAGTAGCAACATCCTAGAATTGCAACCTTCTATTGCATCTAGTGGGCACAAGCCTGGGCTTGTCAACCAAAGCACCTTCCTGAATAGTAGGACCGAGCTTTTGTGAGCTCAAATGAACAAACCTCCTTACTGACTTACTCATTTTCTCTTCTCAGACAAGCACTCAAATTTGATTAGAATCAGCCCACAAAGTGCTCTAACTACTACAAGAATGACACTATCAGTAGTTAATTCCTCTTGTATTTATTGTGCAAGGTAATGGAAACCTTCATCAATGCTTAGTAAAAATACATGTGTAAACATGGCAATTTGGCGGCATATGTATTGTCACCATTTAACTAGAATTGCATGAGAATCCAAAGATCACCCTTCATGATTTCCAACATCTTCACATAGATTGAGATCAGTGTGACTACACAAGCAAGGAATAATTCATTAATGCTTCACCAGTTCTACAATAAAATGACCACCATGTGCCGTTTTCCAACTTTGAATACTGCTCGCTGATCTCCTAAAGAGTTGGCAGATCAAACAGTTTATCTCGGGCTAACTTGGTTTGACATCCAACAAAGCATATTTCACCTTCCTCATGACCAATAACATTAATCCATATAGGATACACATCTACCTTTTGCTAACCTTGCGCCAAATAACAAGGCAACACCTTAGGTCTACAAGTTGGTGGGGTACAATCGAGATCTTCTTCCATATCTTCAAATCTGAAAAACCTACACATTGCACGATCAGTATTTAATGAAAGGATTTGGCTAAGCCATTGGCGACATGAAAAATGGGGTTAATTTCCTAGGCTTACATCACTAGATTAAAATTAAAACCCAACTTTGATTTTAATACTTTATTTCCTCTACAAGGTTTTATTTCCTAAGTCTCAGTTGGCCCCGTGTTTCATCTTTTAAAAAACAACTTATGTTGTTGTTTGTCATCCACCGTGTAATGCACACTTCTCCTTTTAATGAATTTTTTATTTTGCAAGGGTTGATTTAGTGCTTTTGTTGGTCTATTTCCTACAGATATCAACAGTGCCTGCCATCCCGTGATTGGGAATTGAAAGATCACGAAATCACGGGCAGGCACCATGTGTCCTATCCAAGGGATCAAATTTTTGCTATCACTAACCAACTGCCATTTGATCTGATTTGTTCCCCACCATCTCATGATGGTGCTTGGATTGATTGCGAAATCACGGGTGGGCACCATGTGTCTCATTCGATGAAGCCTAAAGAGTAAAAGAAACACTAGCTAGCTTTAAATGTATTAAGGGGTGAATTACTAAAGTGTTCTCGAGACACACATGTTCCAAATCGACAGATATGTTATAATCTTGCTAGAAAAGTTGCTTGAAGGTTAATGACATGGCTAGCAACTGTGTTAAAGGAATAAGATCATTGATGCTTAGGATCAATGGTTTCTTGCCATCACGTGATCAGAAGTTTCAGGATTATGATATTGCAAGAAACTACCACATGGACTTCCTTCATAGTGTATGGTAAGGTGGGCCCCTTATCATCATGTTGGCAATTGTGTCAGCTTGTTTTGAAGGTGGTCATCGATGATTTGATCAAATTGAAGAATTGATGGCTTGAATTTAAATCTGCATCAAATATCCTTTTTAGAAGGGTTTTAAAACATCCTATGCCCCATCATTTCATCTAGACATTGGCCCATTCGGTTTTAAATTTTGTGGCTTCCGTAGGTTTTTATTTTCCCTAAGTCTAGGTTGACCTTGTGCTTTGTCATTTTAAAACAACTTATGTTGTTGTGTGTCGTTCGCTTGGTGATGTCCCCTTTTTCCCTTTTAATAAATGTTTTATTTTTTAGAGGGTTGAATTAGCGTTGTCATTGATCTATTTCTTGCAGATCAATGGTGCCTGCCATCCCGCAATTAGGAATTATGGGATCACGATATCACATGCACTTTCCATGTGTCTCATCCGATGAGGTCTAAAGAGTGAAGGAAGCATTAGCCAGTTCTAAATGTGTTAAGGGGTGGATTACTAGAGTGCTTGTGAGATGCACATGCTTCATTTCAATGCGGATATTATAATTTTGAGGGAAAAGATGCTCAACAGTTAACGAAAAAGGACAACTACCATTTTTGAAGGAGCGAGATCTCTGATGAGAAGGATCAATGGTTGCCTGCCATCCCACGATGGTAAATCGATGGATTGCGGTATCGCGGGCAACCGCCACGTGGTTTTCATTTGCGGCGTATGGAATGGTGGGCCCCTTATTGCTGTGTTGGCGATTATGTTAGCCTATTTTGAAGGTGGTCGTCAATGATTTGATCAAACTGGAGGATCAACATTCCAAATTTAAATCTAAATCAAATGTGGTTGAAGTCATTCGTGCAACCCGTGAATGAGCTTTAATGGCAGATGAGACATTTACTGGCGAGATTTGATCGACATAAAATCAATTTTCCTACCTCATTTGTATCACAAAGCATCCAATTATTTTGTGAAAATAGTTTCAGAGCTGAAGGTGAAATTGCGAGCCACTGCAGCTAGAATTTGGAGTTTATGCAAAAAGAGTCGTAAGTTTATTTTTTGTGCCTCCTAGTCATTTTGCACCTAACTTTGGGAAAGGGGTTTGCTATGCTTGTCATTGAGATCATTGAAATCTCTTGTTAAGGGTATAGTTTAATCATAAATTATGAAGAATTGCAATTTTTTACTCTATAGTTTCCTATCTCTACTTAATCCTAGTCAATTGAAGTGTAACATTGTAACAAAGCCCTAGTTTGTCCAAGATGGCACCAACCAAGTAGCACTCTAGCCACATTGAATATTTGAAAAGAAACTTTTATGATGATTTCCTAGATCAATTTTCGTTATCAACAAATGATAGAAGGAAAGGTGTAGTTTTGATGCGAGGGAGAATCCTAGGGGAGGGGTTAGTGTGTAATTATTCCAACATTGTCGATGCTAGGGTTCCTCTCATCGGATTAGAAATGTTCAAATTGTGGTATGGACAGAAAAATTTTCCTCACCGTTTTCCAAATGGATGGATGTATGGCATGGGGAAGATGGTTGTACCAAATGTATTCCCTGATGTGGACTTACTTAGGGCAGTGGTCACGAGGTATGACCCTATTACACGGGTAATTAGGGATAATGATGGAGGGGTGCTACTAGAAATTAACAGAGAAGATATCCAATATATTTTTGATTTGAGTGAGTCGAGTGAAGACTTGGTTCTTATCAATCTTGAGCAAATGAAGCAGGAGTATGCAAAGCTGAAATCTCTTTTTAGGGATAAGCTGCTTCCACCTCATCTGGTCAAGGTAGGAGGTTCACAATTTTCATATCAACCCTAGTGACTAGGAACCTTTCAAATTGAATTGTTATGCAAACCCTTTCCTAGCCACTTTCTATTCATTATGTCATATTTTGGGTTTTAGTCCTGGTGCGGTAATGCCTATTGCATACATGCTCATGGGGGTGCAAATACAACACCCTAACTTCTCTGTGACATATGACTTTGCTTCTTTCTTGGTTGAGAGGATACATGAAGGGCTATTGAAGCTACAGAAAAATGATACTGTTACTTAATTCTTTTGGTATTCTATGCTGATGCATATGTTTCTATTTAGGAATGTTGATTTCTTTTCTAAGAATATGAAATTAAGGCAATCAGTTGATGGAGAAAGGTTGCCAGTATAGGTATGGACTGCAGATTTATCCTGTAATAAGGAAAGCACCAGTTATGTGCAATTTGATAATTATTTTGCTTCTAGATTAAGAGCTATATTGATGGTGAATGTACCTAGGATCCCTGAGGAATTGCATGATTTCCTCAGGCCAAAGGGGAGGAAGCCAGAGTTGAGGGTTTACCATAACTGGGGTGACATTATCCCATACCCAGTCATCACTTTCTTGAGAGTATATGGATTTCAGGGAGCCCCTCACATACTGCCATACAATGAGCCAAGAGAGTAGGGTTCGCAGAAGTTATGTGGCAGATAGGTTGTATTCATGAAGACAACCTCACTAGAAGGGGGAAAAGAACATTATTCCTTGATTATACAGTGGTGTATGACTTTGTATTTTCAAAGGGAGGTTGGACACATTTTGATAAATTCTTTATTGATTACCATTTGAGATGTGGTCCAAGGTGACAACATGATCCTGAGGGTTTCTTTGCTCTTTTCAGACAAAGAATAAAAGCTAGCAAATTTTCACATGAGCTCAACTTACTTGAGGACCTTATTAGAAATGAATTTGATCTAAATAAGCAGGAGTTGAACAAGGAGAAATGGATAGCTTATAGTAAGCTACTGGATGTTGTGCATGAAATGGATCCAAAGTATGATCCACTATTGGAGTTCAGTCCATACCATAAGAAAATTTATTTTCTAATGAAGAACTTCAAGGAGATTATGGACACCTTGAGAACTAAAAAGATAAATTTAAGGCTAAGTCTAGGTATGCAAGAACAAAGTGTTGGGCCAATTGAAACAAGGTCAGTATACCAGCCTACAAAAAAGTGACCCATCTATAGAAGGAAAAAGGATAGTAGCAGTGATGAGGAGGAAGTAGATAGGAAGGGGAAGCAAATAATGAAGGTGCCTCCATGACCAGGTCCAAATTCAAAGTACCTGGGGAAGTTAAGATCATTGATTTAAAGTCATCACTAAAAGATAGTCCCCCATCACCACCATCTAAGCCAAGCCCTAAGAGGTAGAGAACTGATCACCCACATGAGGATCTGACAGATGAAATTATTGTTATTGATCAGGACATGCAGGTTGGTATGTTTTCCCCTCCTAAGTCATCTGAATTGGTTTTGTCTGATTTAGATATGAAAAGTAAAAGTGTGCAAGATGCAAGAATGGAAGCATGCAGGGAGTTTTTAGATGACATTACATTTGTGAAAACTCCTATATTCTTGAAATTGGCATGGAGAATGAAATTTGAAGAGTATCAAGATAAATTCAAGGAGAGAAGGGAACTAAGGCCTGATAGGTTAGACTAGGAGAATGATGAAGAAGTAAAAGCTGAATTGATGGAAGAGTTCAAGAACATCACTCCTGAAGAAGGAAGACAACTGGTGAGTCAAGTTGGTGTATTGATTTTTCCTGAATGGGATATCCCAGATGTAGTAGATTTTAATGATACTATGAAGTCTAAGAATCCTTTTCAAGATTTTGAGGAAGAGGTTAAGGCAGCATTGCAAAACTCTTCCTTCAGTGAAGAATATGAGATCTTGGCAATTTGGGCATTAACTCCACAAGGGAGAAAACCAGATATTGCTGATATTAATCCAAATTTTAGAGGAGGATTAATAATAAAGAGAGCTTCAAAGACTTCAACCACTGAGGCCACTAATTTAACTATAAATGTGTCCAAATTGGCCCAAAGGACTACTGAAAGGGAGGAGGCTGAAAGGAAGAGCCTAATGGAGAAGTATAACATTTTGATTGAAGAATATAGTAAAATGCAATAGAGGAATGTTGAATTGCAAATTGAAGTGGAAAGGTTCAGATATAGACAGATTGGGGAAACATCAAATGCTCTAGGAACTAGTACATTACCTCCCATAGTAGGGTCAATGCCTCCTGCTTCTCCAAATGTTTCCACACCAGGGTCTCCCATTCAAAATCCTACTCTCACCCCTCCTCTAGAACAAATTGATGAAGAAACTGAGTGCTTTGTTGATCCAATGAAGAGGCAACTCATACAGAAAATTGATGAATTACAGACATCATTAAGGTTAATAGAGGAGGGATTCCTTTCAAAGGAAAAGGAGATTGTTACTATTGTTTTGGAGCACTTAAATGAAGGGGTAGATAGTAAATTGCAATCTGTACATTCTTTATATTCTTTGATATTGGAAGCAATAAAGAATATTGATAGGGATCAGGAGATAGTAGTACAAATAATTAAAAATTGGATCCCTAGGGAAAATGATCTGGATATCATGAATAAAGCTTCAAGGTTTGATATAAATAATAGGCCCCAATCATTGAAGCCTACTCATGTGTTAGTAAAATAATTACAAGGTTTTCAAACCCTACCAGATGATTTGAGTAGGAAGATTAAAGAGTTGGTA
Source organism: Sequoia sempervirens (assembly GCA_007258455.2). Classification (NCBI taxonomy): domain Eukaryota; kingdom Viridiplantae; phylum Streptophyta; class Pinopsida; order Cupressales; family Cupressaceae; genus Sequoia; species Sequoia sempervirens. The sequence goes on along the minus strand of VDFB02271358.1, from coordinate 259,632,363 downwards.
AAGAATTTCAATGATTGGGGTAACACATTGTTACCTAATATAATTGATGAGCAAGGTAAAATCAAAACACTCCAAAAATGGAAGGATCAAGGAAATAAGGTCATCAATAATCAAATTAAATTAATTTGTGATGACTCAGATTATGATTTGTTGGTGAGTTGTATGGATAAGATTATTGGTACCAACTCATTTTTGGAGTCTTTTGAAAGAGATGTGAATCAAGTAGCAGTAAAGTATATGCCTTATAGTACAAAGGTAAATGAGGTGATTAATTTTAACTGGCCTACTGATGAAGAATACCGGAAGTGGGTAGCTAAGAATTTGAATGATGATGAGTAAAAGAGAGTGGACTATGGACAGGTGGAAAATCTAATGTTGCGGTTACAACGGTCCCAGTTTTATAGTGATGACTTTCTCAGTATGGGTTTCTTGTGGTTTTTGAATCGCATCAACTTTCCTCAGTTGACATGATGAACATGAATACACTCCAGGATTATTTCAGTTGTAACTATTTTTGGAATATCTTCAGGTTCTCTAATCGGCTGGTGACGTGTGTACTTTCTGGCCTGAAGCTTGTTTACTCCATTTTTCTATAAGAAGGATTTCAAGGCCAAAAGTATGGGTAAGCAAGTTAGATAATTTTGATCGAGTCTAGGTGAATGATCTGATTTAGGATCTAGACTAATTACATAGTTGAATGCTTAAATTAAACAATTTAATGGAAACTCAAAAACAAGTGTACATTGTTGAAATTATGCTTTAAAAATCAAGGTGATAACTAGAATGTGAGAGAGAAGAAGAGAGAAAGTGCAAACAATCTAATAACGGAGTTCACCACAATTGTGACTACGTCTTCGGGTCCGCTCCAATGGAGTGAGACCGATCCAATTATTCCTCCATAAACTCGGTTACAATCTTTGGCATAGCCTCCCCTTGGATTACAAAGAAATGTGAAAATGCACTTCCAAAGTGCATGAGAACAAGCTTCTCCAAAAGCACGAAGTTACAATAATATTTCTCCAAGGAAGAAAAATCCCAACTCTCCACTTACAAAAATCACCTCCAAAATTCCTTACAAAAATAATTAGCTAAAACACTCTTACCAACTCTCACCCATTTACCCCTTTTTATACACCAATTTTACCCAATTCGGTGTATAAAAACTTGATTTACAATCTCCCAAATTTACATGTAAATCCAAAAGAAATCCCTCTGTTACATAATAAAATCTGTTCAAGATAAATAATGAAGGGCCCTTATAATTTTGGGCTTACAAAGGAAAATAATAATCCCTATAATTTTGTTTTGATAACTCTTACGGGATTATTTATATATTTTTAAGAAGATCTTTTAAATTTTATCCCTTAAAAATAATCCCATTGCTATCTTATAGGATTTTATCCCTTTTGAATAGGGGTAATAATAATTAAAAAAGGGTTTAAAATCCCTTAAAAATAAGGATTCCATGAAAATAGGTTTTTAAAACAAAACTCATGGCTTTAAAATAGGGTGGATTTAATATGGGCTTTAAGATAGGTGGAGATCCTTAAATATAGGAGAGCCCACGTTTATTAAAAGAATGTGGCATTTTTTTTTTTTATTTGTTTTATATATTTTATATATTTTATATATTTTTATTATTTTTATAAAAATAATATGCCACCTTTTGCCAATAATGGCTTGCCACATGGAGGGGTGAGATGATTCCATATCAAAATTTCATTCGTCAGTCAAAGACTTTGGAGTGATGTGTCCGCTGACTGGATTGATGATGTGGCATTGACTGGACTGCCACGTGCCCACACATGATTGGTCAATTTTGGCTTCTCGTAACTTGGGCAAACGAACTCCAATTTTGATGAAACGAACATCATTGGAAAGCTTGCGATGAGCTCTCTGCATTGACACTAGTCTTGACCACTTTTGACAACTTTGATTTTTGACCTTTTTTTGACTTGGGTCTTTGAGTTGACTGAAGGTTTGACTGAGTGTATCTCGAGCACCGTAGCTCCGATGGACTCCATTCGAGTTGCATTGGAGTCAGAATTCCCAATATTTTTTTATGAAGATATTTCTGGAAAAAAATGAGGAACTTCAAAATTTGACAAAAATCCTCCAGATTAGGCCTCCCCACTAGAGAGCTTTTGGACCTCCAAAAGTTGCATTTATTCATACATTAAGTGAGGACTTTGCCTCCCCACTTGTCCTATATCATTTGTACATTTGTAAGCTTGACTTACAATCACAATGAAGACTGCAACAACATTGTTGAACAAAAACATCATTCTATCACTTCCATAAGCATCTACATCAACTGTCGTAGCTACTAGCCAACAAACATTGACTAGCGTCAAGCTGAACAATAATGCAGAGATGAAAGAGAATAAATCAACAACATATCAATCTCTTACAATAGAAACATTTTTACCCAAGGGACCATCAATGCTTTCAATCACCATTCCCTCATGTTGTACTGTGGGTGCATCCTGTGACATCTGACCCTGGTTAGCTACTCCAAGTTCCTGTCTAGAACCACCTATGCTGACAGACATAAGAGTTAAATATTTATTTGCATTAATCACCCTCTTTACTTTCCCTGTGTTTGTAAAAGAACGATTAGTCTTAATCCTGTGAGAATGTACAATATACTGAATGCCATCTTTAAACAAATGATAATGATTCTTTTCCCTATAGAAAATAGCTTTTCGATCATATAAATAAGGGCTACCCAACACTATCCCACACATATCTAGTGGAACCACATCAAACTGTACTTCATCCACAAACTTACTAGTGATTGCAAATTTCAAAGTGCATTGTCTTGTTACTTGCAATTTATCATTCTCACAAATCCAACCTAGTGGATAAGGTCTCTTATGCAGTGTAGTTTTCAATCCCAAGTTTCTTACAACATCTTCAGAAATTAAGTTAACTTGAGAACCACTATCTATGAGTGCATCAAGTTTCACATTCTTAGCAATAACCCTTATGTGAAAAAGTTCATTCCTTTTCTTATCATCAGAGACTTCATTAACTTTAGGTGTAGAAGCACAACTATCAAAGGAAACACTGGAAATAGGAGCTTTACCTTTCAAACCCATAGCTGTTATCTTAGTTTCATCATCAGAATCAAAACCAAGATCCATAACAACATTTGTGTCTTTCTCCTTACCTTTATGTTTCTGATTCTGTCTCTGAGCCCACTTAGGCTTCAATTCAGGATGCAACTTCCAACAATGATCTTCATCATGACCCTTCCTGTCACAATGAGAGCAAGAAAGCTTGTCATCCTTCTTAACTGTAGCTATCTTCTTTCCTTTCCGTGTCTCTACAAACTTAGATGATTTCTTTATAGAGTTATCATTATCAAACTTATCAATAAAAGAACCCTTTCCTCTTGACTCTAAATGTGTAGCTTGGACACAAACTTCATCCAAATTACTAGGGTTCAAGACCAAAATAGAATGTTTGAGATATGAGTGAAGACCTCCTATGTACTTTAGCAAAGTATCCTAGGTGTACAAAGGTATATTTAATGCAATAGCCCTTTTACAAAACTCGTGGGTGTAATCTTAAATAGACTGTCCTTTCCCTTGCCTAAAAGTTTTCTAGTTCATCATTAACTGTTGCATATGGCCTAGGGGATAAAATTGCTTTTTAAGAGCATTAACAAATTCTGACCAGGGCAAATTGACTCTACCATGTTGTGAAATTTCTGCTCTAGTCCTACTCTCCCACCAAGTAAGAGTTGAACCTCCCAACCGAAGAGTAGCTAACTGGATCCTAGAAGCATCATCAAAGAGGCTTTGGACTCTACAATAGACTTCTACTTGCTGAATCCAGTCATCTAGTATTTCAGCATCTAATTCACCACAATACTTAGGTAGTTCAAATTTAACATCCAATTTAATCTGAGGCTTATTTACACCCTTAAAAGGATTAGCAAAAAGAGAATGTGTAGAAGAAGAAGGAGAAGGGGGAGAAGAAGAAGGAGTAGATGGAGGAGATTTTGGGGGTTCATCACCACCTCCTGGTTGCTTCTTCTTGCCTTTACAGTCTCCATGATCTTCTTGCTTCAATGCATTATCTTCTTCAAGTTTCATGCGTTCTTCCCTTTCTTTGAGTAGCATTTCCAACGCGGCTCTCATTTGCCAAAAGGCTCTTCGAAATTCTTGCTCATTGAGTTCTTCGGGCACCTCCATTCTAGACACAGACATTTTTGGAAAATTTCTTCGTTTCCCGATCTTAGGATTATATTCTTCAAGATTTCCTTCGCCCTTCTGAATCCTGGATCTTGTTAGCATTCAAAACCGACTGCAATAATAGTCACCAAATGCTCTGATACCAAACTTGATCTGATTTAGGATCTAGACTAATTGCATAGTTGAATGCTTAACTTAAACAATTTAATGGAAACTCAAAAACAAGTGTACATTATTGAAATTATGCTTTAAAAATCAAGGTGATAACTAGAATGTGAGAGAGAAGAAGAGAGAAAGTGCAAACAATCTGATAACGAAGTTCGCCACAATTGTGAGTACGTCTCCGGGTCCGCTCCAATGGAGTGAGACCGATCCAATTATTCCTCCAGAAACTTGGTTACAATCTTTGGCATAGCCTCCCCTTGGATTACAAAGAAATCTGAAAATGCACTTCCAAAGTGCATGAGAACAAGCTTCTCCAAAAGCACGAAGTTACAATAAGATTTCTCCAAGGAAGAAAAATCCCAACTCTCCACTTACAAAAATCACCTCCAAAATTCCTTACAAAAATAATTAGCTAAAACACTCTTACCAACTCTCACCCATTTACCCCTTTTTATACACCAATTTTACCCAATTTGGTGTATAACAACTTGATTTACAATCTCCCAAATTTACATGTAAATCCAAAAGAAATCCCTCCATTACATAATAAAATCTCTTCAAGATAAATAATGAAGGGCCCTTATAATTTTGGGCTTACAAAGGAAAATAATAATCCCTATAATTTTGTTTTGATAACTCTTACGGGATTATTATATATTTTTAAGAGATCTTTTAAATTTTATCCCTTAAAAATAATCCCATTGCTATCTTATAGGATTTTATCCCTTTTGAATAGGGGTAATAATAATTAAAAAAGGGTTTAAAATCCCTTAAAATAAGGATTCCATGAAAATAGGTTTTTTTTTAAAAATAACATAGAAAGCTTTTAAAACAAAACTCATGGCTTTAAAATAGGGTGGCTTTAATATGGGCTTTAAGATAGGTGGAGATCCTTTAATATAGGAGAGCCCACATTTATTAAAAGAATGTGGCATTTTTTTATTATTTTAATTTGTTTTATATATTTTATATATTTTTATTATTTTTTATTATTTTTATAAAAATAATATGCCACCTTTTGCCAATAATGGCTTGCCACATGGAGGGGTGAGATGATGCCATATCAAAATTTCATTCATTAGTCAAAGACTTTGGAGTGATGTGTCCGCTGACTGGATTGATGATGTGGCGTTGACTGGACTGCCACGTGCCCACACATGATTGGTCGATTTTGGCTTCTCGTAACTTGGGCAAACGAACTCCAATTTTGATGAAACGAACATCATTGGAAAGCTTACGATGAGCTCTCTGCATTGACACCAGTCTTGACCACTTTTGACAACTTTGATTTTTGACCTATTTTTGACTTGGGTCTTTGAGTTGACTGAAGGTTTGACTGAGTGTATCTCGAGCACCGTAGCTCTGATGGACTCCGTTCGAGTTGCATTGGAGTCAGAATTCCCAATATTTTTTGATGAAGATATTTCTGGAAAAAAATGAGGAACTTCAAAATTTGACAAAAATCCTCCGGATCAGTGAAGTTGTAGAGTTAATTGTAAACATCAATGGTTTTAGAGAGAAATGCAATTTAGGTTCTGAGTCACTCTGTGATAGGTTTTAAGTTCATGAGGATTTAATGTTGCATAATAGTATTAGCATTTGAATCAAAATGATAATTTCAAGCTCATCTCTCTCCATTATATGTGCATATCTGAACTTTGAATAAAATAACTAAGGGTTGTTTCATTTAGCTCACTGTTGTAGTGTGTATGATTCTATTTTAGCTTTAATTTAAGGAATTAATTAAAATGCTTGAATGGGATTATAAGCAGATATGTTTTGTATAAGGATTTGATAGGTAGTATTGGGTTAGAATACATACTGATGAAATTGTAATGCAATATTGTCAGGGACCTTCTATGTTATCTATTACATCTATTATAAACCTTTAAGTGCTTATAACTTTGACTCCTACAATGGATATATGGCACTGATCTAAGCTGCACTCTTTCGTTTGATTTAGTATTTGTTCATCTTTGCCTCGAGCTTGCTAAAAATTTCAAATCAATGACTATTTTATATTATGGGTTGTTTTGTAGTCATCCCATGCTCCATGTAGTTGATATTGTCGAAGAATAGCCAATTCTATTCAATATTATCCTATAGTGCTGAGCTATTAGGTGGGATTATCTATTATTATTAATGTTGTTTATGATAATAGTGTGGAGGTTTTAAACACATTAAGGGATTCCCCTCCCGTGTCTTGTAGAGCCCAAAGTGTAGGAGGTTTTTTTCAAGTCCTCTTCAGTTGGTCCAGGTCCTTCGAGCTGCCTTCGATTAGAACTGGCAATTCTATAGGTAGATTAGAAGACCAACTTGGTTGGTAGTAAAAAGAACCAATAGAACTAGCACATTACCTTCCATAGCAGGTTCAGTGCCTCACCCTTTCTTTAGAGGAAGTTGAAGAAGAAATAGAGTGCTCTATCAATCCTACAAAGAAGCAGCTCTTGCAAAAAAATAATGAATTGCAGGCATCATTAAACAAAAGTGAGGAGGGATCTCTCTTAAAGCACAAGGAAATTGTTACTACTATTTTGAGGCATTTAAATGAAAAGGTTGATAGCAAATTGCTATCTATACATTCTTTATATTCTTTTTTGTTAGCAGCAATAAAGAATATTGATAGGAATCAGGAAGTAGCAATACCAATAATTGAAAATTGGATCCCTAGGGCCAATGATCTAGATATCATGTATAAGGCCTCAAGGTTTGATATAAATAATAGGCCCCAAACATTAAAGCCTACTCATGTGTTAATAAAATTATTGCAAGGTTTTCAAACCTTACGAGATGACTTGAGTAGGAAGATTAGGGAGTTGGTGAAGAATTTCAATGATTGGGGTAACACATTCTTACCTGATATAATTGATGAGCAGGGGAAAATTAGGTCATTTCAACAATGGCAGGTTCAAGCAAGTGAGGCCATCAATGATCAAATCAATTCAATTTGTGATGAGCCAGACTATAATTTGTTGGTGAGTTGTATGGATGAAATCATTAGTACCAACTCATTTTTGGAATCTTTTGAAAGGGATGCGAATCAGGTAGCAGTAAAATACACACCTTATAATACCAAGGTGGATGAGGTAATTGATTTTGATTGTCTGACTGATGATGTGTACTAGAATTGGGTAACTAAATATTTGAATGAGGAGGAGTAAAAGGAGAACTACTAACAGGGTAAATCAGATGTTGCGGTTGCAATGGTTCTAGTTTTGTGTTGATGACTTTCTAAGTGCAATTTTCTTGTGGTTTTTTGCATCAATGTTCCTCAGCTGATATGATGAACAAAAATATTTTTCAAGGTGGTGGTTGTTGTAACAAATTTTGGAATATCACCAGGTGCTTCAATTGACTAGTGATAGGTGTACTTTCTGGCCCGGTGTTTGTTTTCTCCTTCATTTTTTTTAAGAAAGATTTCAAGGCCAGAAGTACGGGTTAGCAAGTTAGATAATTTTTGTCGAGTCTAGGTGAAGTTGTAGAGCAAATTGTAAAGTCCGATGGTTTTAGAGAAATGAAATTTAGGTTTTGAGTCATTATGTAATAGGTTTCGAGTTCATAGAGATTGAATGTTGTATAACAGTACTAGCATTTGAGTTGAAATAAAAATTTGAGCTCATGTCTCTCCATTGTACATGAATATCTGAACTTTGAATGAAAAAACTAAGGGTTGTTTTATCCATCTCACTGTTGTGGTTTGTATGATTCTAATTTAGCTTTAATTCAAGGAATTAATCAAAATGCTTGAATAGGATTATAGGTGGATATGTGCTATATAAGGATTTGATAAGTAGTCTTGGGTTAGAATGCATACTAATGAAATTGTAATGCAATATTGTCAAGGATCTTATATGTGATGTATTAAATTTGTTATAAACTTCTAGATGCTTATGAATTTGATTCCTGCAATTGATATATGGCACTGATCTAAGTTGTAATTATTAGTGTAGTTCAATATTTGTTTGTGTTTTCCTAGAGCTTGCTACAAATTGCAAATCATTGATTATCTTATACAATGGATTGTGTTTAGTTATCTCACACTCCAGATAGTTGATATTGTCTATGAACAACCAATTCTAGTTGATATTATCTTATCGTGTTGAGCTATTATGTAAGATAATCTGCTATTGTTAATGTTGTTTATAATAATGGTGTAGAGGTTGTAAACACATTAAGGGATCACCCTCCCGAGTCTTGCAAAGCTCGAAGTGTAGGAGGCTTTTAAAGTCCTCATCAGTTGATCCAGGTCCTTCGAGTTGCCTTCGATTGGAATTGGCAATTCCATAGGTAGATTAAAAGAAAAACCTAGTTACATTGTAAAAAGAACCAACATACATGTCAACCACTGAACAACCACCTCTACAACTGACTTTTTAATCTTTTATGATCACATGAAACATAAAACACACTAATTTCAAGGTTGTTAACATCACTATTGAAAAGTTTTAATTTTTTGACCTTTCAAACATTAAAAAGTACATCATTAAATTAATTATGTAATTGCATAAAAATTAAAAAAATCATGAATTAATTATGTAGCCACATAAGTCAAATATAATTCTATCAAGAAATTAATATCAAATAGATAATATAATTGTATAACTTATACATTTCAATGTCATTGATCTTCTTCTTCATCCAACTCTTTGTTTGTATTATCCAATCCAAATTCAACATTGTAAGGATTGGTCATATCATCATCGATATCAGTTTTGATAATTTCATCATCCACATGGATATCATCTTCATGAACATTAACTCCTACATCATCATGATTTAGTTCCTCCTCTTCGACATCTTTGTCAGGGACATCATCAACTAACCGTTGATCTTAATCATCATCTACATCATCTTCTAGTTCTTTGGTATCTTCTTCTTCCACCACATTATACTTTATTGGCCTTCCTCTTGGATCATGTCTAACAACAAATGACCAACCTGGTTTACCTAGAACCTTTGAGTAAAATACCTACTCACATTGACTTGGAAGAACATAGGGCTCATTTCTAGCTCGCTCAATCAACCTTGTATTAACCATGGTAAATCCATTATTATGTTCAATAACACCATTATCATGTTCAATAACAGTTCTCTCAGAATTATTTTCATTCAATCGTAGCTTGTACCATAGAACGACAAAAAAAATTAATCTGAAGGACTTAAAATCACACTCAAGTATATCATCCAAAATCTCATAGTATCAAATTTCTGAGACTTCTGGATGTATGTTGCTTCTAGATGAAACATTAATCACCTGAAAGACTGCAGTTATACTAGAATCACAAGTTTTCTTCATGTCATCCAACATTTTGATTTGAAATTTACGACCATTGCACCACATAGCCTTGTGGAGTTTCACTTACAATATGTGAAACCTGTAAAAATTATTGCAATATCATCAATTGATAAACATATTTATTCTTGGCCGAATGTATGCAAAGAAAACAATCTCAAGATATATATACACCAATATACTTGAAAATAATTAAATAATATGGGTGATTAATATATTTATACGTACTTGTTTATCTCTTAAACCATATGCTAAATCAATTTCCCTTTGTGTAACATTGGAATCTCCATTACGATGAGCTTCTTTAACCAATGAAGCCACACCTTACCATGTTAATGTGCGACTAGATTGTTGACATCATTCAATCCATACCATCATCAATCAAGATTGTTGGCGTATGTACAAATGTAGTGCATCCCACTCTCACAGTAAAAAAATTGAAATTCACAAACGACGTATAATTAGTTAAATACCACATTATCTTTAATTTATAATTAATGTATATTGAAGATTAAAAATTAAATAAGTACAATATACATAAAACCATATGTAAAATGTATTCCAATTAATCTCCATGACCATCTTATAATTACCTCTCACTTTCCTCAATCTACCTTTCCCCAACAGGTACTCCCCTTCGAATTTGTTAATGGAGTTGGAATCCCAAATGTGATCTACATGGGTCTTTGCTGCAAACTTAGGAAGATATTCACTAATGTACACCATGGTCTAGTATACCATATATCCCCCACCATAGAACCCTTAGGATGTGATCTTTGTCTAACCAAAGCCTTCAAAATTTCAAGTGTCTCTCAACCATCCACATTGACCTTGTGTGTACAGGTCCACACAATTCAATCTCCTCAACTTGGTGTATGAGGTAGTGTTTTTGTGCATTGAAAAATGTTGAAGGTAGACACCTTTTTATTTCACACATTAGATGAAGAATTTTTCTCTTCCAATAATTTATATCTTCTTTATGGATTTCTTTAGATGACAACCATCTACAAGTGATTCAAGGCACAAATATATTAACAAGATTTAACAAAAATATACAGTATATTACATAACAAGTAAAACAAATGGCAATTATAAGATGTATACAACGAATTGAAAAAATCTCACTACTTACCTCATGTATTTTCCAAGATCATATATAACTTGCTTGACATTGTTGTCAAAGTTGTCTAGGAGAGATAGAGGTAGAATTTACTGCAACAATTATAAAATGATCTTTTTATTATTTTTCCAAAAGTAGTAAACACAATACACTGAAAAGTACATGCATTATACAAGTGCATATAATATACCAGAATAATTACCTTAATGAAGGTATGCCAATCATGTATTTTCATCCCAAACCCAAATTCACCTTTTCTTTGTTATTATATTGTTTATGTTCACAACAAATCTTGTGGGAAATCAAATTTTTTGTATGACTTCTTTTATAGCATTTCTTTGTTACTCTGTTAATAACCAAGGAAGGACACTTATATTAATTTGGTTTCCATCGATATTTAATTGAATGACATGTTTCATTGCATGATTGGCTTCTTGAATGTCACTACAAATTTTTACAATTTTTTCTTTGGCATGCCTTCCATCCAATATTTTCCATAACATTTCTGTTATATTCTTTCTGATATGCATTATATCAAACAAATGCACAATTTGTAGCTTCTTATAGTAGGGAAACCTACTAAATTGTCTAGGATAACTTTTCAGTCCCTGTGGAAGCCGACCATTAATGCCTTGATGACCTTCATGAAGCATATAAGTTAAAAAAATTAATAATGAAAATCATTGTTAATTACAACATGAGTAAACACAACACAATATAAAAATATAAATTCAAAACATATCATATATGATAGATAAAAAAATTGATCCGATGTATAACCTTGACGATTAATTCTATTATATTCCAATTTCCATAGGCGATGTGACATTCTTCATGGTTTTGATGTAGTCTCCTCTTTCCCATTGAAAAGATATTTTTCAGTAGTTCGATATTCATGATTTTTATGGAGGAAGTGCCTATACTCATCAAACACCTGCCTTCCTAAACTTGTTGAATGACGATATTTCATCTTTAGACCACAAATTGGACATGCAAAATTTTTCTCTGTTTGAAGACCTGCAAGATGATATATAATTAGATTAAATATGTCAATTTTTTTAATTATATATAATGAATAGATTATTTTAAAAACATGTGTGATATCTACTTCATCAAATGAAATATTGTGAAAGTGCAATAAAATGTTATAACATACCACAAAAATGTGTTAGCCCTGGGGCATCATGAATTGTCCATACAAGCATTGCATGGAATTGAAATTATATTTTTCCTATTGGTTTAGAGATGGCATATATAGTGACACCATTCCATAACTTTAGTAACTTATCAATAAGAGGATTGATATATACATTCATATCTTTAACTTGGTACTTATTTAGTTGAATGAACATAAACATTACATAATTATTATAACCATTTTACTGCAATATATATAAATTAATGTACATGACTATTAAATGAAAAAAATATAAGTTATTGTGCAACAAATAAGACAAATGATATGCTACTACGTTAAAAAAAATTAATGTAAACAAATACCTGGAATAATCATTGAAAACATTATGTACTCCATGTTTATTGACATCCATGGAGAAATGTTATTGTTGATAACAAAAATAGGCCACACTGAGTAAATAGATCTCAGCTCTCCAAATGGATTGACATCGTCTGCTCCCAATGAAAGCCTAAGATTACAAGGTTATTCTTTAAAGTGTGGCCATTTTTCCTCCATGTCCCTAAATGTAGAACCATCCACAAGCATTCAAAGAATGTCATCTCCACTTCTATTCCATGCATAGTAATCCATAAATTGTGCTAAGCTTTTCCACCTAAATAATCGTTGCATACATGGAATAATGGGAATATAACGAAGAACCTTGCGAGACACCTTTTTTGTTAGTTGATCTATTTGATATCTACTAATATGACATTCCGAGCATTCTATTGCAAATTCTTGTTGTTTATGATATATAATATGATCATTGGGACATGCATTTATTATTTGATACTCCATTCTGATATCTTTCATAATGGCACATAAATCTCGGTATGAGCGAGGTAAAATATTTGATGGTGGTAACAAAAATTCACCAATCAATCTACATCAAAAAATAATTTGTTCATATTTCATCCTTTATTTACTAGTGATGAACTAACAACAATTACAATAGATGAAAAAAGATGACATATATGATATACCTTAACATCTGTGAGATTACTACGTTTGATAAACCATTCATAACCTTCAAGTTTAACAACAACAATACAATAGAGAGGAGAGTTGTTTGGGAGCCTTCATAAAGGGACTCGTATGCCTTCTCAAGTATAGATAAATCATGAACATCATCAAAGTCATATTGATTATCATCATTAGCTCTACCACTAAATGTGTCATGGATCAATGTATTTGTACCATCATCTTCAATTGTGTTTTATGGCACATGATCATCTTCTTCCATAGGATCATTAACTTCATCTTCGATATTCACAGCTCCATGTTCGTCTGCTTGCAAAATCACATTCTTTGGGCCGTGATAATCCATATCATCTTCCCTAGGGCGCCCCACCTTTATAATAATGATAGACACAAATAAACCATGATCATGATCAAGTGATTATATATAAAAAAAATTAAAACGATATAAACATTTACAAATTAAATCAATATAAACACATATAATGAACAACTTACCAATGGATGATAATCATGCCCCCCTTCAACGTGACCATGCTGCCTACAATATTTCTTAGCTATTGTGATTAAAAGTCATCCTTTCTTTAAGCCCTTGCAATTATTGCAAGGAAAATAACATTTCTCATCACCCTTTCTTTTCAATCTAGCCCACAATCTATCAAGTGTCTTTTCATTTTGTTCTGGACTAATATTATCTAACATGATTTTTCTTTACCAAGCTTGACTATTTAGATCTTTGAAAAATATCAAACTCACGCTCCAATAATTTGTATTCATAGACAGGTAACATAATCTAATAATTTTGATATTTTATACCAAAAAAAAAATGGCATGCAAACACCCCTGCAAAAGAGAAGATATTCTGAAGTTAATGACCCCAAAAAACACTTTAAAATGCTAATTTCAAAACTTATTAAATTCTGATTTTACTATGATTTCCAACCGCAAAGACTCCTAAAATCAGAATATTGAACTTGATCACAAACTTCTTACAACAATGGAGGTAGCGAGCTAGTACGAGCAGGTGACCCATTCCTAAGGAGAAACAAGTTGGAATCACCATTGCTAATGTCAATACGGATTTATGTTTTTATTTAAAGATGCAATGTGTCACTTCTTATGACTAGCTTATCCCTAGGGCCCTTAACATTGAGAGATCCCTGATAAAAAACAACAGAAGCATGGGTAAGAGCATGATTAGGGTACAAACCCTATGCCTCCGTAGAAACATGAATAATAACTATAGCAAATTAGTGAGGTTGCAATACTAGAAAGATTGAGACATTGTAGGTAATAACAAAATTTTGCAATCTAAAGATTGTAGCCAATAACAAGCACACTATGTAGCTTAGTGACATTTGTAAATGCAATTTATGGTAAGAAGAGTGACAGTCACTTGAGACGTGATAGTCAAAAAGAGGCTAAGCAATGACAACATAATAAAGCTCAAACCTTGCATAGTAAAGTGGAGATTTTAATAGTGAGTTTCCTTACACCCTTGCTGACCTTAAGGGTTTTTCAAATGCTTTTGGTAGTGTTAGACAAGGCAAATGCAATCAGGGAATGACTGTCTAAATGAAGTAACAGTGGTAATCATAGTTTCAATGTTTCTTCTTAGCCATTAATGTATAATGGAGGTAGTGGATTGCATGTTTGAGCAGTGTTTTGAGACTCATCAAAGATGGGAGAATAGTGAATAATACCTTGTTGAATGTGAAGTAGTGTTAATAAGGTTGAAGGATCTTAAGAACTACAATACCATGACACAATGAGTCCCTTGTAGTAAGTAGGAAGTCTATAGGGCATAGTTTGATTTTATAGAAAGATTCTCTTGAAAGGAATCTTCAAGTGATAGTGAGTGAGTTGTTTGAGATTGCAGCTGTGGGTGCAATACCCAGTCTTAAAGGAAGTTAGAAAAGTAGTATATGTGCAAAAAAATCAAATCATACACAACAAACAATTCATAATGTTATCTTCCATAATGCCTTGAGTTTGAAGACAAAAATATCATTGTATCTTCATGATGAAATTGGTGACCTTAATGGTCAATCACTGGCAACCATGATTTTAAAACATGCTATTGTGCTTATGGAGGCAACATTTTAAGCAAGGCAGTGAGTGGTGGTTTGGAACAATGGCAGGTATGAAGGACTTGCTTTATATGCATACTATGTAGTCTAGCTTAAGACAATGTTCTTAGAAGATATTGAAGGTGGATTATGGAAATCAAGGGTTACCATGAAAAAGATTAAAGCAAAGACTAAGATCTATTTAAAAGCCATAGTCATGAAGATATTAAAGATGTCACATGCAAAACCCTAGTAGTTAGAGTAATGAATATAGTGACAAAGAGGATAGTGTGTTGGGGCAGATTTAAGATATCTCCACATTATCGAATTACAAGGAAATACATCATTTATTTATTTTTTTAATTAAAATAAATTATTCTAAACCCTATATAGGATACATTGATACTTCAAAAGCCTCTGAAGGAATTTGAGATTATGCAAATATATGTCAAGTAGCATTCATATGGTTTAGAAAATCTTGATCACTCTCTAGAATAGCCCATTAAACATGAGTTGTGATTGGATGCACTACATAATTGATATAACATAACCACTCTACATATCAACCAGAGTTATAGGCTCTTTATTGCAGCAAGAGGTAATCACTCTTCGATCATGCTATTTTTACATCCTAACTTGTTAAACTTGAGACAACCTAAATGCACACAATGATGATTAACACCTACATTATACAACCTGAATTAACTACATTATATGAGTGCCTCCATTTCTGTCACAACATAGCCACATTAAACTTGGGTCACACATGAATGCATATTGTATTTGTTATAGTGCAACTATGCCACATAACCAATAGAGTTATGGATCACCTAATTAAAGTCACAAGAAGTTGTTCCTTGGTTATGATCTTATGGTGATTCCACACAACAAAATCTGGACATGAAATTCTCAAAACCCTTAACCTCTAAAAATGAAATATGATGAGATGTTGCTTTAAAATATGATTTTCAAACTTGGAACTACAAATTTGACTTCACAACTAAATTCTACAAAAAGATAATGACTACCCTCAACCTGGTGATATCTTCTTGATTTTTTTCTGAGTTTTCATAAGAAAATCGTCCTTATTTCTCCAGAAACTCTCAAGTAGAGAAAAACACTGTCGCAATAAATCAAGCGCGAACTCACTTTTCTTTATGTCAGCCACAATTTTATTTTTTTATATTTTCCATTTTTGTCAAAAATTTGACGAAAATGATAGCCGACATTTCGACAAACCCCAGATTCGTCGAAATTTTGATGAACATCAGGGATAAACTTTCAAAAAATTGAAAATTACACATCAAATTTTACAAGCACCCGATGAACATCGAATTTTACATATTTCGTCGAATAGTTTCATTGGATTTTGCAATCAAATGTATTAGTGTGATCTGACCAAAGTGAAGGATCGACGGCTAGTATTTGAATCTGCATCAAATGCAATTGGAGTTGTTCGCGTAGCGCGCGAGTAAGCTTTAATGGAAGATGAGACATATATTGGCATGATTTGATTGAAATAAAGCGACTATTCTCTTGATTTTATTGTGTCACAAAGAATTCAAACATCTTTGCGAAGTAGTCTCAAGGCCAAAGATGAAGTTACGAGATGTTACAACAAATATTTGGGTTTTTGCAAACAAAAATTCGTGAGTTGATTTATGTATCTCCTAGTTATCTTGAATTTGAATTTGGGGAAAATTTGTTGTGTGCTTGTTGTAGGAATTGTTGATAATTGTTTTAGGGTTATAGGTTAATTGAATTGTGATAAATTGCAAGGTTTTATTTTGTAATTTTATATTTCTGGTTAGTCCTAGTTGTTTGAAGTTTGAAATAATAAGGAGGCCCTAGTATACCCAAGATGGCATTGCCAAAGCAACATTCTGGCCAGATTGATTATTTAAGTAGAAACCTATATGATGATTTCCTAGATCAATTGCCCTTGTCAACGCATGATAGGAAGAAGGGGTTGGTTTTGATGTGAGGAAAAACCCTAGGGGAGGGATTAGTATATAATTGTTCCAATATAGCCGATGCTAGGGTTCCTCTTACAGCTTTAGAGATGTTTAGATTATGGTTTGTATAGAGGAATTTACCTCACCCTTTTTCAAATGGTTGGATGTATGATATGGGGAAGTTGGTGGTACCAAATGTGTTCCCTGATGTAGACTTGGTTAGGGTAGTGGTTGCACAATGACCCTCTCACATGGGTAATTAGAGATAATGATGGAAAGGTTCTATTAAGCATTAACATAGAGGAATTCTGATAGGTTTTTGATTTGAGTGAGCCTAGTATGTACTTGGTTCCTATCAATCTTGAGGAGATCAAATAGGAGTATGGGAGGTTGAATTCACTTTTTAGAGCTAAGTTTCTCCCACCTCATTTAGCTAGGGTAGGAGGTTCAAGATTCTATATTAGCCCTAATGACCAAGAACCTTTCAGACTGAACTGCTTTGCAAATCATTTCTTGGCCACTTTTTACTCATTGTTCCATATTTTTGGTTTTAATCCCAACATGGTGATGGCTATCGCTTACATGTTTATGGGGGTGAAAATAAAACACCCTAACTTCTTAGTGACTTATGATTTTGCTTCTTTGTTGGTAGAAAAGATACATTAAGGGTTGTTGAAGTTGTAGAAAAATGATACAGGCACTCAATTCTTCTGGTATTCTATGTTAATGTATATGTTCTTGTATAAGAATGCTGATTTCTTATCTGAAAAGATGGATTTAAGGAGATTGGTTGATGAAGAAAGATTGCTAGTGCAGATGTGGACTGCAGATTTATTGTGTAATAAGGAAAATGCTAGTTATGTGCATTTTGACAATTGGTTTTCTTTTAGATTGAGAGTTAGGTTGATGGTAAATGTACCCAGGATTCCTAAGGGATTTCATGATTTCCTTAGACCAAAGGGGAGGAGGCTAGAGTTGAAGGTTTGCCACAACTAGGGTGATATTATTCCATACCCAGTCAACACTATCTTGAGGGTGTATTGTTTTCAAGGGACCCCTCATATATTTCCATACAATGTGCCACTAAGAGTGGGATTTAGAAAGGTTATGTCGAAGATTGGTTGTATCCATGAGGACAACCTTACTCGAAAAGGTAAAGGAATTTTTTTCCTAAATTATACTGTGGTGTCAAATTTTGTCTTTTTGAAAGGAGGCTGGGTATATTTTGGGAAATTATTTGAAGACTACCATTTGAGGTGTAGTCCTAAGCGGCAACATGATCTTGAGGGCTCCTTTGCTCTTTTCAAACAAAGGATAAAAGGTGGTAAGTTTTTGCATGAGTTCAACTTCCTTGAGGACTTGATTAGAAATGAATTTGACCTAAGTAGGCAGGATTTGAACAAGGAGAAATGAATAGCTTATGATAAGCTATTTCCCATTGTGCACAAAATGGATCTAAAGTATGATCCATTGTTGGAGTTCAATCCATATCATAAGAAAATTGACTTTTTGATGGATAACTTCAAAGAAATCATGGGCACCTTGAGGACCAAGAAGATAAACTTGGAGTTGAATCTGGGTCTACAAGAGCAAGATGTCAAGCCAAATGAAATGAGGCCAACATATCAACCTACAAGGAAAAGGCCTATTTATAGGAGGAAAAGAGATGATAGCAGTGATGAGGATGAAGAGGATAGAAAAGGAAAAAAAATAATGAAATTTCTTGCACAACCAGGTCCAAAACTGAAAACACCTAGGGCAATTAAGATTATTGATTTGGAATCATCACTTGAGGATAGTCCCTCACCACCATCATCAGAGTTGATCCCTAAGAGGAAAAAGACTAATCAATCACAGGAGGATTTGGTGGATGAGATTATTGTGACTGACCAGGACATGCAAATGGGTATGCCTTCCCCTCCTATGCTGACTGAGTTGGTTCTATCCAATTTGGATATGAAAGGAAAATGTGTGCAAGATGCAAGAATGGAAGCATGTAAGAAGTTTCTAGATGATAATGCATTTGTAAGAACTCCAGTCTTCTTACAATTAGTATGGAGAATGAAATTGGAAGAATATCAGGATAAGTGTAAGAAGAGAAGAGAATTGAGACCTGATAGGTCAGACTAAGAGAATAATGATGAAGTGAAAGTTGAATTAATGGATGAATTCAAGAGCATCACTCTTGAGGAAGGGAGAAAACTGGTAAGTCAAGTTGGTGTCTTGATTTTTCCTGAATGAGACATTGCAGATGCCATAGCTTTTAATGTTATTATGAAGTCTAAGTATCCCTTGCAAAGTTATGAAGAGGTCAAGGAAACATTGCAATATTCTTCTTTCAGTGAAGAATACGAGACCTTGGAAATTTGGGCATTGGCCTCTCAAGGGAGAAAGCCAAATGTTATTGATATTAACCCAAATTTAAGAGGAGGGTTGATAATAAAGAAGGATTCAGAGACCTCAACCACCGAGACCACTAATTTGACTATAAATGTAGCCAAATTGGCCCAAAAGACTGCCAAAAGAGAGGTTGAAAAGAAAAGCCTAATGGAGAAGTATAATCTCATAATTGAGGAATATAGCAAGATGCAGCAAAATAACGTTGAGTTGCAGACTGTGGTGGACAAGTTAAGGTACAATCAGATTGGGGAGACATCAAGTGCTTTAGGGATCAATACATTTCCTTCCACATCAGGGCCAGTGCCTCCCGCTTCTCCTATTGTTTCCACACCAGGGTCTCCCATTCAAAATACTTCCCTCAACCCTTCTTTAGAACAAATTGATGAAGAAATAGAATGTTTTTTTGATCCTACAAAGAAGCATCTAATGCACAAAATTGAAGAATTACAAGAATCCTTTAAGGTAAGTGAGGAGGGATCCCTTTTAAAGAATAAAGAGGTTGTTAATGCTTACATATTAAGGCATCTAAATGAGAAAGTTGATAATAGATTGTCATCTATATATTCTTTATATTCTTTATTATTAGATGCAATAAATAATATTGATAGGGATTAGGAGGTAGTGATACCATTAATTGAAAATTGGATCCCTAGGGCCAATGATTTAGACATAATGTATAAGGCCTCAAGGTTTGATATAAATAATAGGCCCCAATCATTAAGGCCTACTCAGGTGTTAGATAAATCATTGCAAGGTTTTCAGACCTTACCTGATGACTTGAGTAGGAAGATCAAAGAGTTGGTGAAGAAATTTGATGATTGGGGCGACACATTGTTACCTAACATAATTGATGCGTAGGGGAATATCAGGTCACTCCAAAAGTGGCAGGATTAGGAAAATGAGGTCATTAATGATCAAATTAGATTAATTTGTGATGAATTAGATTATGATTTATTGGTGAGTTGTATGGAAAAAATCATTAGCACCAACTCATTCTTGGAATCTTTTGAAAGAGAAGAAAATAAGGTAGCAGTTAAATGCACACCTTATAGTGTCAAGGTGAATGAGGTAATCAATTTTGATTGGCCAACTGATGAGGAGTATTAGAAATGGGTAAATATATATTTAACTGAGGAAGAGTAAAGAAGTAGGCTGCTAACGGTTGGAAAATCAATTGTTGCAGTTACAACGGATTCCTTTTTTTTTTTGGTGGCAGTCTAGGTGCGGGATTCTTGAGGTTTTTGTTGCTACATCAACCATTCTCAGTGGGCATGTTGAATAAGAAGATTCTCTAGGTTGATTGTTGTTGTAACAATTTTTTGGAATATCAATAGGTGCTCCAATTGGTTGTTGACACGTGTGCTTTCTAGCTTGATGCTTGTTTGCTCCTTCATTTTCTATAAGAAGGATTTCAAGGCTAGAGGTAGGATTTAGCAAGTGAGATAATTTTGGGTCTAGTCTAGGTGAAGTTGCAGAGCAAATTGTAAAGTTTGATGGTTTTAGGGAAAATGTAATTTAGGTTTTGAGTTATTCTATAGTAAGTTTTGAATTCATGGGGATTTGATGTTTTATGATAGTACTTGCATTTGAGTTGGAATGATTGATTCAAACTCATGTCTCTCTATTGTATATGCATATCCAAATGTTGAATAAGATGACTAAGGGTTGTTTCATTCATCTCACTATTGTGGTGTGTATGATCCTTATTTTAGCTTTAATTCAAGGAATTAATTAAAATGCTTGAATGGGATTGTAGGTGGATATGTTCTCTATAAGGATTTGATAAGTAGTATTGGGTTAGAATATATATATTGATGAAATTTTAAAGCAATTATGTTATCAAGGATTTTATATGTTATGTGTTAAATCTGTCATAAACCCTTGGATGCTTATGAGTTTGACTCCTTCAATGGATATATGGCATTGATCCGAGTTGTACTTATTCATATGCATCAACATTTGTTTTTCTTTACCTAGAGCTTGCTAAAAATTTCAAATCAATGACTATCTTATACTGTGAACTGTGTTTTAATTCTCTCATGCTCTAAATAGTTGATATTATTAATGAACAACCAATTCTATTTAGTAGTATCCTATTATGTTGAGCTTTTAAATGATATTATTTGTTGTTGTTAAAGTTTTTTATGATAATGGTGTAGAGATTGTAAACACATTAAGGGATCACCCCCCCGGTCTTGCAAAGCCCAAAGTGTAGGATGCTTTATAAATCCTTGTCAGTTGGTCCAGGTCCTTTGAGTTGCCCTTTATTGGAATTGGCACTTCCATAGGTGGATTAGAAGACCAACTTGGTTATAGTAAAACAACCAACAGATAGGAGGTATAGAAAGAGGGAAGGAGAGAGATAGGGATAGGTATACTGAGTGGTAGGGTGGGAGGGATAGAGGGAAGAAGGTAGATAGGGTGTGGTAGGGTGGGATGGATAGGTATAGAGAGAGTTATGGAGTGAGGGAAGGAGGGGTAGGTTGAGAGGTTGTGTGTGTGAGAGAGAAGGAGAGAGAGGTGGAAGGATGGAGATAAAGAGATAAGGTGAGAGATACCTAAAGTGGTAGGGTGGAGGAAAGGAGGGAGATAGGGAGTGGTTACAAATTTGGTTTTATATTCAAAAGGAACTTGATATAAGGGACCACAATAAAGTACTAAGCCTTTGCACTATGATAATTATGTAAACCATTCTCCATGAGTTAGTGAAAATTCCTTTACACTGGAGAAACATGTAGTAGAATGTATGAAATGAAAAAGGAATCTTCTCTTAAAACACTTGATAAGGAGAAAACCAAAGTGAATGAGATAGATAATGTATTGATTGAAGATATTCTAGCTTCTCTTGAGAAGTTGAGGAAGGAGTGTGTGTAGTATATGGAATGAGAAAATAGAAATACATAAGTGGATAAAGACAAGAAGTTTTGTAATGCATATGAATCTGTGCAAGCAAAGAAAGTGAGAGATGATGCTAAAATTCCTCTAGGTAGTCATCTCATAGGTTATATAATAATCAAGAGATATAAGTCTCAACTAGGCCATTTATATCTATCATAGATCTTACCACTCAATAGTAGACTTGTATAGCTTGATCTCCTATCCATCTTTGGTACATTTTTATTTAAGGGTTTATATTTTAGTCCTCATCTAATTAACGTCACAAGTGCTCATGTGACCATATCAAAGTAATGAATTTTATGCCACCTCTTGGGCCTAAGAAGTGTAGGATCTACTAGAGGTATCACCTACTAGTATAGTTTTATGTGCTCTAAAATCCATACCATGACAAGAGATAAGTGGTTGAAGGAAAATGCACTTTCTCATGTAACATAACAAATATCTCAATAAACTAGTGCTACAGTATCAACTCCCTAAGCAAATGCTAAATTTCTCAATCTAATCAATGATCACTACCTTCACCATCTAAGCATGGTTGTATTCTTATCTCTTGAAAAGTGGGTAAAAGTTAAAATAAATAACAACCTTTCATAGGGATGGAATGGGACATGAATCTGGACTAAAGTAAGTTGGATCCTAAATTTATCCTTTGGGTTATCATCTCCCATCAAAATTACCTATTCTTGTCACTCATCCTATAAATATTTCTTACAATACAAGTCTATTCATTCATAAAAGGACACAGTGCATTGTGAGTGATTACATATTTTTAGGTTGGGGTTACATAAAGCTAATCAATTGACCTGGGGGGTGACTAACCAATTGGGTTGTTACGTGTAGAGAGTTTTACAATAGTATATGGGTTGCAGGTTTCACATCACCCAATGTTTTTCAACTTGCAATTGTTGTACAATGAAAACATTTTCTTATTTAGAGAGTACAAATTTGTAATGAAAGAAACTTTCAAAATTTACCACAACTATTACTTAGACTAAATATTGTGTTTCAATTTCCTCATATGATGGAAAAAGAAATGCACAAAATAATTGCAGGTTGGAAAGCATAGTGGGTTGTGAGTGATTGCATTCTTCTTGTACTAAGCTCAAGGGTGGAGAGCTTGGAGAGGATTTCCAGGTAGGTGGGGGATGCATAAAACTAGAATCAAATTGACCTAAGGGGTGACTAACTAATTGGATTGTTATGTGTAGAGGTTTTTACAACAATATGTTGGTTGTAGGTTTCATAACACCTAGTGTTTTCCAACATGCAATTGTTTTAATGAAAACATTTTCTTATTTAGAGAGTATGAATGTAATGAAAGAAACTTTCAAAATTTACAACTATTACTTAGAGTAAAAATTGTGTTTCAATTTCCTCATATAATGGAAAAATAAATGCACAAAACAATCATAGGTTGGAAAACATAGTGGTTTGTGAGTGATTGCATTTTGGTTGTTCTAAGCTTAAGGGTGGAGAGCTTGGGGAGGATTTCTAGGTGGGGGATACATAAAACTAATAAAATCAACCTAAGAGTGACTAACCAATTGGGTTGTTACATGTAGAGTGTTTTGTAGTAATATGTGGGTTGCAGGCTTCAGGGAAAACTTTAGTGGTGAATCTTCGCCAATTGGTGAATTCTTGGAATCGGCCAAGTCAAAACTGGAAAATTTCTTGCACCCAACAAGGTGTCCAAATCACCTGGATTTTACGAACTATCGGTCCAATGCATGTCCATTCGCCAATGATTTTTTTTATGAGGCATATTTAAGCAAAAAAATTTCCATAACAAACTATGTGTTTCAAATGGACCGACTAATGTTTTCGCCTGGAATCCTAGAAGCATGTAATAAAACACCTACATATTCACCAATACTATTAAAATGACATTGAATTAGGACCCATTTCGCCAATTAAAATTTACAAAAATTTTCTTGTAAAGACCCATTTCGCTATTTAAAATTTATAAATAGTTGCTTATGAGGACCTATTTCACCAATAACATTAAAAAATAATTACATTTGAGGACATATTTCTCTTTGAAAATTACAACGTATCATTGTATAAGCACGTGGGATTCACCAATTTTTTAATATACCATTTAAAAATCCTATAGAATTCACCAAATATGGATTGATATAAATACAATCGAAAGTGTCATTTATTCTTACACATTTTGTTTAGTTCTGAGGTTCTACTTCTTGATTCAGAAGTTAGTGAAAGCTGAAAACATAGACATAAAGGTGAGTGATCATTTCTTCATAGTGTTATAATAATAAGTTTTTTTATCTCTTTTATATTCTTGTTTCAGTCTTAAAGATGATATTGATTACGGAATGGGATCTATATTCTCTGTCCTTCTTAAAAAATAATACATTTCTTTTTCAATTTTTATTTGAAGTGAGAGATCAATATGTCAACCGACTCAAGCAACAAGAGTAAGGCTCCTACCGCTCCTTTGGGTGGTGAAGATACTCCTACCGCTCCTCAAACTCCTACCACTCCTCAGGGTGGTAAGGCTTCTGCCACTCCTCAAGGTGGTGAAGAGACTCTTGCCACTGCTTAGGCTCCTCAGGGTGGTGAAGAGACTCTTGCCGCTCCTCAGGGTGGTGAAGAGACTAGGAGGCCATCAAAACACCAAAAACTTAGACGTACCATACAGTCTTACTTTGGAATTTCCAAAGCTTCTAATCCATTAGGTCAAGATGGAGACACATCATCAACTCTTCCACCAAATATTGGTAGCATTCACAATACCTTACTGACACCGAAAGGTCAAGTTGATATTTTCATTGATTTAAATCAAAATGTATCAAATGAGGATTGCAATACCCCAAAAGATGTTCCAAGGGATACCATGGGCCTGGTTAGCCAGAATGAGATGATTGACTTGGATGAGGATAATGATGTTGGTAGCAAGAAAAGAAGAAGCAAATAAAAAATGGAGCATGGTGGGAAATGACAAGAAATTTTCAACTTGGTTGGTTGTCAAAGTACCCATTCATGGTACCAGTGGGGATTGACAATGCAAACGATCATGAAAAGGAAACATTGTTGTAGTTGGAAATGTGGAAGATCCAAGATGTTGCAGCTAAATATTGACACTATAGAAAAGCATACCAGTAAATTTTATGAAAAACAAATCATAAACATAAAGGAACAATCATTCGTATGATGAAAATAAAAGGAAGAAAGTATTCATGTTAGGTATGTCATGGATTATGAAGAGCATGAAAAAATAATGTCGAACATTGTTGCATGTAAAGGTACACTTGAGGCTCAATTTGGATAAGTAATGGAAGTAGCAAATATGTCAAAAACTATTCAGATAAGTGTTGTTTTACATATTTTGTCTAGAGGGTGTCCTATGACAAACTACCCAGAATATTTTGGTTTATTATCTTTTTCGAATGTTCCTCACAATTCCTTCTCACATTGGTTAGTAAACATTGGATGGGAATGGGAAAACTATATTGTTGTATTTGAAAAGGAAGATTTAAAGGAGAAAGTAAAAGAGTCAAATTTCATTACATTATCTTTAGATGAAGTTATTGTGGTATACAATATTTCTTGGGTTTGTATGCATTTGTATATTATAGAATGACATGTTTGCCAAGCTCATCTTCTCTGTGTTCATAAAATGAAAGACGGTTCAACATCGCAAAATATATTTGAACTAGTCGATAAATCTTTGAATGAAATTGTAGGTATGGATGATTTGACAATTGCCAAAAAGTTGGTGTTTGTAGGAGCTAATGGAGTTGCAGTGATGCAAGGTCAAAGGACCGGTGATTTCACAAAGTTACAAACTACTTGTATGCCATACATGCTTGGCATTCACTGCATGGCCCACAAAATGAATTTAGCATTCAAAATTGTAAGCAAGTTTCCTACAGTATCAAAAGTTGAAAATCTAGTCCACAAGATCCAGACATACTTTTACCGAAGTCCCGAACATTTCACAAAATTTCAAAATTTTGTTGAGGGAATAACACCAGGAAACAAGCTTCTCAAGTATGTCGATAATAGATGGATCTCCCTGCATGGACCAACACAACGAGTTCTTTCATAATATCAATCCTTGATTGGAGTTATGTACACGCATCACAACATAGTAGACAAATCTCCTGACCTCTTACATAGGTTAACCGATATAGAGACACTCTTGACTTTAGCTAATCTTCTCCCCATTTTGGATGAGATGAACAATCTTGTGAAGAAATCCCAAGAAAAAACTATGCATATTAAAGAATATGCCAGCCTACATAAACATACATGCTTGGCCCTCGATCATCTATATCTAGATCTAACACAAGATGACCCAAATTATTTCATGTGGTAGAAAATTACTGATTTGAATAATCCTAATAATTATTTATAGTTTAATGCAAGTGAGCACTTATGTATCTATGTACGTGGATATGAGATACCAATGTACCATTGTAAGATAGTCAAGCGCTCTAGCAGAGAAGTAGTTGTTAAGGAGGAATATTTTAAAGGAATTCTTAAATTTGTTGGTGATAATTTGAAGGAAATTGCAAAATCTTTTTCCTTAGAGATACGTGAAAGATTCCCTTGACATGAAATACTTGAAGCCACGGGTATTGTGTATCCTCAATTTTGGGAAAACTGAGAAAACCCAAAATTTATTTTCATGAACAAGTAAACATTTTGATTGATTTTTTTTTGAAAAGTGTAACATACGATGAGAAAAAAATAGAAGGAATTTTAAATGAAGCTAAGCTTAGAAAAAAAAAAGGATTTTTTCAATAGCTATGAGGGACCAATATAAATCCATGGGCAAGGAGAAGGCATTTGAACCGAGATCAATAAAAAAGGTTTGGACAAACTTAGGTCAGAGTGAAATATTGTGTGGTTCGATATTAGAATATTTCAAACTTGCTAAATTATGTCAAATAATGATATTGGGGTCGGTGGAGGATGAGAAATTTTTTAGTACATTGGGGTTTGTGAAATCAAAGTTAAGAAACAAACTAGACAAGAATTTGGAAAATTGCTTGAGGTTGAAAGGAACATCATATAATGCCTTTAATTTTCCTTTTGAAAGGGCACTCACAATCTGGAGGTCCACATGTGAAAGAAAAAGGGCCGGGTTGTACAACACTCCAATTCCAAATGCTGGTACTAGTGGCAGTGGTAGTGGGACTAGGACAAATGACATTGAAATTGACACAAATCACACAATGAATGTTGAATTTGAGACACAGGCCGAAGAAAATGAAGAGAAGACTCAGAATCAAATTCAAGAAAACTCTTTTACTTTATATGATGATGAACATCAGTTTGAGGACCCTAACTCCATTTGGGAAATGGAAGAGAATTAGTATCTTTTAGGTATTTATAATTATACTACATTTCATGGATTAGTTTCCATTGTTCCATACTATAATTGAAGATATTTAATATTGTATTCAATAAAATTGTGAATCATTGCACTTTTTATGTTGTTTTCCATGAAATTGTGATATTTTATATTTTATATTGTATTCCATGGTATTGAATTTGATATGTGATTTTGCATCATTTTTAAAGAACAACACTTATCACACTATTTATAAATTCCTGTTGCATTTCCATTCACACAATCTTTGATAAATAACTAAATGGAATATTATTAATCCATTCCTTGAACAAAAGCTAATAGTTCAACATCCATAACTTGTAAGTTATAAGATAAAAAAAGCTAACGGTTCAACATAAATAACTTATAACTTAGGCTTTAAGGAATCCACACAACTTAAACAATAAAAGCTTAAACCAAAAAGCAAAGAAATTCATACTGCTTTTAACTAGAAAGAAAAGAAAGGTGTAACTTTTAACCAAAAAGATTTGAAAGGCATGCCAATATGAAATATCAAACTATAAACTAAAGCACAAAGACTTGAATCACTTCAGAACTAATAAATTTCTTTAATTCAACTCAACCATTTCCATAAGCATTCATTCAAAGATAAACATTTGACAGCAATGCAATCTATTAAAAATCTAGAAGACCAACATAGGTAACCATTGGCAAGATATTAAGAATAAATAGAATAAATCCATACACCACAACACAAAGATTATGTCTGCATGAACTTCACCATATGAGTTTCTATATTGAAAGATAATTGTAAAACAAACTTGAAAGCATAAAAGAGTTTTTGCTCTAATGAGGAAAATCAAAGTTTTTCCCAAAAGATCCTAATTGCATCAACCAACCCCATAATACATATAATTGAAAATCAACACATTAATGAAGTCTAAATTTGAGCTTTTAAATTGATTATCACATGAAGGAATACATAGAGGCATTGGCAATGAAAAATCTTGCTCAAAGACAACTCTGCACATAGTTGAGTTGGAACTTGGAAACTCATATTATTAAAAATCAAATCACTACATCACCTTTTCTAGCAACTTCCACTCTTTAGGTGTTGGAATTGTCATTTGTTCTAACTGATAACATTGTTTGACTTGAAGATTTGTTAACAATTCATGATTCAAATTGGAACCTATCTTGGATTCTTCAATCAATTTTTCTTTCAAGGTTAGTAATGGATGGAATCCAAATAGATCACCACATCTGGGTTCAAAGGAAACTGATCCAAATCAATCTTCCTTACATCCTCCATCTTCTTTCTAAAATATTCTTTCCAACACATCACTCATTTGTGTCAAAAGCCTCTAGAAAACCAAGCTCTATGAAGTTCCTTACCTTTTCATCCACCTTCTTCATATTGTCTACATCCAAATGAAAATATTCCTTTGTTTCACACATTCTCAAACAATTTTCAATGACAGATGACAATGACATTGATGTAGCAAGCCGATTAGTAATCCCTTTTCATTTAAAAGCATTGTCACTAGCTTTGTAGACTATTTGTTGAATTTGATTTGTTGATTTCTCTAATGCCAACACATTTTTGTTGTCCATTAACTATTTATTGAGCTTATTATGATGTCTGATAGCATCAATCAATTGAAACATGTCACAAATTATTAATCCCCTGCATTATTTCATCCCAGATCCTTTGTTTCATATGCCTCATTGTTTCTCTATAAAATGTAGATAACTTATTTTGACAAGACTTAATTTCATTTTTTGACTTGGACCTGTCAAAATCCTTTGCCTCTTCTATATGCCTTGATCACCTAGTGTTTTTGTGGTATATTGTGTTTTTTTCCTCTTGTGTGTATTTTTTTGTTGTAGCACATGTTGACCACTACTAGTACTACTACCCATGGCCATACCATCACCACCAGAGGCAGTTCCAATTGCACTAAGCTCTCCACCATGGGTATGTCCTAGTTGTGATGTGTCTGACCATGAGGATGAGGATTTGAAGCTCTAACAAATTGACTTGTATTCCCTAGGTCTACTTTTTCACCTCCAACCCCAAGGCTAGATTTATCAACTGCTTTTCTATACTGTACATCTATTACCATCCAAGGGCCTTGTCTTTGGGATCCCAAAGGACCACCTTCATAACCCATTTTGTTAGCTATGGCTGCTCTTGTAGTATATGCTTATTTTGTGGCCTCACTTAAACCAAGTTTTAAATTGACATGGCTTTCTTCCCTATCATCATTAGATTCATCATCACTTTCTTCATCTTCTCGTTCATCTAGATGCTCTAAATTCCATAATTTGTTAAACTCAAGATCTTTTTCGTTATCTCCATACTTTACAAGAGCTCTTGGATCACCTAGCTCCTTCCTCATAGACCAAAAGGCAGTAATTTTTTATCATGTCCAATTTTTTTTTGTAACTTCCTTCTCTAGAGAATCTAGTATTTTTACTCTACTAGACGGTTTATGACTTTTTTCATAAAAAATGTTGTACGTCCTAATTTTCTTTCAATGCAATGCCATAATTTCTGCTAACAATTGTTCAAAAGAAATACCATTCTCAACAACACTTTTCTACATTGCTACTTTGACCTCATCCCAAGAATCCTTGTTTCTCAAGTTTTCAAGCAAGGGTTTACTTTGATGTTGAATTCTACTTCCAAAATTCTTATTGAGCACAATCATTGATTTAATGGTGTCACATGGATCATACTGCTAGTGATAGATAGCACCAAAATAAAAATAAAATCAAAAGATCATGTGCCACACTAAATGCTTTTCTCCCGAATGTGATCCCTCCACATGAAAAAGGTAAAGAAGGAAATAAGGTCTTCTTCCCTTGACCGCTAAAGTGTATTTCATCAATACTCTACATCTGCTTTACATATTCCAAAGAAAAAACCATTTCTGTCACATGTATTGGAATTTTGTATGGTTGTACTTTTGATCCATAAAATCTCAGCACAATATATTCTTCCATTAAGTACAAATCAGCCAATTGTATTTATTTTCCTAGTTGAATGCAGTTTCTACATGACATAGGCAATCTAGGAATTGGAGTATTTGTAATTGCTTGATGCAATGGAGCCAAAAATTAGTCTACAAAATGACTGTAGTTCCTTCAAGAATCATGCATCCTTATCAGAGTGGTCCATTCATATAGTGGAGCCATTTTCTTTTCCTAAGCATTTATATAGGGATGAATCTGAAGCTTATTGGTCTAAAAAATTCCTCTAAATTTGAATAGAAAAAGATAGCACAAGTAGGTTGTGAGCTTAAATGTCTTAGTGGAACCTCCTTTAATCATTAAAAATTGTTTATGCATGCATTCTACAATGTGCCCAATAAAATTATATTTGACATGTGGAACACCATAATGGATATTATACACTATTTCAAGGAGGCTTGCACCCACTTTCGAATTGCTATCTAGTCTGAAGCAAAATGCTAGCATGGAAATAGTATCCTAAACCCATGGTCTAAAAATATCCAAATCATAAGGAGGCTTATGATCACCTTTCAATTTATTTCTATCCTGAACTATTCTATTTAAGAAAAAAAAATTACCCCTTTCATCCACTACTTCATAATCACTTGCAAGCTTTTCTAGGTCAATGTGGACATTTCTAAATTCTTCGGTTGTAAACCCCAAGGCCAACACTTTTCCAAGTTCTTCTGCATTAATGGATAAAAATTCTTCTTTGCTATCTTTATTAACAATTTCTCTTGTGTTATCATCATAATTTAGGGCACAATCCATGATAAATTTTGGGCAAGGGAAAACCTCATGCAACATCATGCACCTTAATCCAATTACCCATGGTGCATTGATACTATTAACTTGAATTTTCTTTGAAGCCTTATTCTTAGATGAAAATTTAAGTTCTGAGGTATGCCTACCATAGGTTTTAGGATCATAAATATCATGGTATTCATCAGTGAAACTTGGGGTTTTAAGAAATTTTGCATAATGTATTTTTTTATCAGACATTGCTCTAGTGGTATTGGTGGTAGACATTTTGATACAATCAACAATGTGAAATTATGAATTCCCTATTAGTCCTTATTTTTTCTTAATTATTAAGCCTCTTAACCCTAAACCTAAACTTCAAAGTTTGACAAAAATAAGATTTTAAGAAATGTCAAATGATGAAATGTAGCCACGGGAATTCTTTAACTAAGCTGGATTTTGAATTTTGATTCTTGAAGTTGAAACTAGGTTGCTAGAATGGCTTTGTTGGAAGTGGAACTTTGGAACCTAGAATAGGGTGGTGCACTGCAATGAGCAAACTAAAGACTGAAACCTCTAACTTCAAAATACAATCACTTAGCAATAGAAAGTGTTGTTTTTTCAAATATTAAAGTGAATGAAACTAAAATGTCTATGTGTTACTTCCGGACTACACAGTACACTATTAGTACATGGCTGGCAGCATTTAGAATAATCCATTTATGAATTACTCCTGCATTGACAACAAATTATAAACTATTGATCTTTGTTAATCTAACGGTTATAGGGTGATTCCAAAGGTTTAAGTTCACAAGCCTAGTGCTCTATGCATTTCATTCCGAAATGCAACTACAACCATACATAAAATGTTCATCGAACGGTTGAGTATTTTATGATATAAGTAATAAAAATAAAACATGTGTTTTAAATTTACTTTAAACTTTAATGCGGTAGGATTGACATCAAAGCCAAGGGGCCAAAAACTTAATGTTGTGAAGGCTGTAATAAAATGAATTAAAATGTCACATTAATAACACATTGCACAACCATTAATAATACTTAACTTGCAAAAGAATTAATAAAATGAATTACAATGTCACATTAATAGCACAACCATTTATTTTATTACAGCTGAATTACAATGTCACATTATTATATAGTAAAAATGTAAGTGCAAGTGTCAAGCTTCTGTTGGACCGCTGGTGAAAATTTGAAAACATGAATGTGATACATGTATCTCTGAAAATAAATGGGACTTCTCGGGTCAACCATGCGCTCTGAAAATAAACACATGGGACTTGTCGGGTCAACCATGGGCTCTGAAAATAAATGCATGGGGAAAGGGGGCCCAATCAAATTGGGGAAATGGGAGCTATGAAGATACAAAATGTACTTAGCCCCTTTGAGAACTAGACTCATGCAAAAGATGAATACTAAAAATAAATGCATGGGGCTTGTCTAGTAGGCCATGGTGTCTTAAAATAAATGCAAAAGACTCTCCTGGCCAACCATGGAGATGATGAGGGGTAGTAAAACTGCTCCCATACAGAAGATGAGCACTAAAAATAAATGCATGGGAATTTCCTGGCCAACCATGCAGATGATGAGGGGTAGTAAAACTGCTCCCATCTTCTACCTGCAGGTTCCATGCACTAGGATAATGCTTATCTCCATCAGAACTCCTCATCTTGGTTCAAAACTTGTCTGAGAAGTCAACTAAAAGAAATCAACTTCTTTCTAATTCCACCCATTCTGAACTTAAAGGAAATTAGTCTTACTCTATAACTACATAACTAGAGGCATGAGAATTTAGAGTATCCCCAATAATACTGCATCATCTTCTTCCCAAATCCTTATTAAGTTATTAACCCTACAAACTGAAAACCCTTATGACAATGCAATGAATGATTTCATTTGTGCTCACTATCCTTATTTATGGGCTAAAAGTGCCACCAAAAGTGCCAATACTAGCCTAGTCCCTTATACACCTCACACGTGTCACATGTGAGGTTGGGTATAGTGACTACTAACTAGTAATAGTTGTGGTTCGTGCAAACCAAAAATCCAACTTAATCGGTTCATGTAACTTAAACCTAATATTTACAATTTAAATGTTTAATTTGATTTATGCCTAGACTCTAACAGCCTGGCTACATGCAAACTGTACCTCAATCTGACAAGCTATCAATTGTCAAAATCGCCAGTGCCACACAAGTTGTCAATTGTCAAAATCATTGGATCATTAACATCATCATCTACAATTCTACTGTACATTGTGCAGATTACAATATAAAGCTATCCAATCAATCACTCTAGCTATTTATATGGCATTAATCCACACCGTCGCCCAATACCAAAGCCAAATTGAGAATTTTAATAGATAAAATGAAAGGTAGAGCACTTCGACGCATTGAAAAGAGAACTAAATGTCTCATTTTACCTTAATCATTATCAATGTCCACTAATAAGTCATAATAAATTTCACTCACTTATGATCAAAACTATATGTTGATAATTACTATTAGTTTTAAAAGCCACATTTAACATTTTTATATTGATCAAAGCAAAAGGGGTTTACAAGAATGGAGCCATGAAAATAATTTTAATTTATGTAGCTATTGCTAAAGATTGAAGTACATAGTACATTACTAGCGTGGCCAAAATGCAAAACGCCACTAACCGTGACAAAAAACTAGTCACAAGTACATATTACAAGAATTGTTATGTTGTACAATCAAATATAGACATGTGACATGTCACACAATTCATTACTATTTTTTTTTGTAACATTAGTTGAGGCCATCAATCAGCTATTTGAGTAGAATGTGAATTGAATTTAACAAACTAACAACAAAGAAGAAAAGCGAATCACCCAAAACATTCCTCCAAAACTCCAAAATCTTTAATGATTCAGTTTTCATATCACATAGCAGACCCCATCTCATATTAACCAGGGAAAGATCCTACACTATAGAAGAATGCAATTCCACTTTCCTAAAGATTCCACCAATAGGCGCTAACCCACTTTCAAAATTGTAATGCCCCAATGCCAACTCCAATGAAGAAAAAGAGTAAATGAAAGGTTGTAAATAGCATATTTCCAACATCTTCACCAAATCTTTATTGAGCAAAATTTCTATGCAATTCGACAAGGAAGTTGAAGCTACCTCAGAATATAGAGCACGAAGGTTGTTCTGAATTCATTCCCTACCCACAATTATTCTTATAGCATCCTCAACTTGCACAAAAGGAATTGTAAAACCATACCCAACTTTCGTTGGTCATATGCATCATCCCTTATTTTCTCCCAAAAACATTTGGGTAGTATGACATGCCACGAAGACTCCATAATATCTCAATTAAGTTGAGAATAAAGAAGAAACAAATAAAATCCAAATATATTATAAATGATATGAAGAACATCAAGTTGGTGAAGTATATATAGAAGTTAGCACGAACACAATCAGTATGACATCAAACTCATCATTTTTAAATTCACCACTATCATTGATGTGACAATCAACATTTATTTCAACACTTGAATCCTTATAAAAAAGTGCTTAAAAGGTATACCCACCATAGATGACAAGATGGTTGCATAGTGCACATGCAAATAAAGTTATTTTTAAAATGGGGACATCTCTAGGTTGATGAGACTTGACCCTCAAGATTAAAGAGTTGAGATTTAAAGATTTTTCATAAAATATTTTGGTCTGACTTAGGCAATATTAAACGGTAAACAAGAGCACGATTACCGATAGACCTAAATAATTAATAAAATCCCAACCATTTATTTCTAAAAATCTAACTATTCTAGTGTTATTTCAGAGGTTTCAATTCACAAGTATAGTGCTTCAAGGATTTACTTCCAGAATGCAACTATAACCGTTCATTGAAAATTCATCGAATGGTCCCTCTTTTAAAACAAACTTTATGCACGTACGTAATTTAAAATGGGGACATCGCTAGGTTGACGAGACTCAACCTTCAGGATTAAAGAGTTAAGATTTAAGGCTTTGTCATAAAATATTTTGGTCTGACTTAGGAAATATTAAATGGTAAACAAGAGCACGATGACCAACATACTAAAATAATTAATAAAATCTTAACCATTGATTTCTAAAAATCTAACGGTTCTAGTGTTATTCCGGAGGTTTCAATTCCCAAGTCTAATACTTCAAGGATTTACTTTCAGAATGTAACTATAGTCGTCCATCAAAAATTCATCGAACTGTCCTTTTAAAACAAACTTTATGCATGTGGATAATTTAAAATGGGGACATCGCTAGGTTGATGAGACTCGACCCTTAGGATTAAAGAGTTAAGATTTAAGGTTGTCATAAAATATTTTGTTATGACTTAAGCAATATTAAATGGTAAACAAGAGCATGATGACCGATATACCTAAATAATTAATAAAATCTCAACCATTGATTTCTAAAAATCTAACGATCCTAGTGTTATTCTGGAGGTTTCAATTCAAAAATCTAGTGCTTCAGATATTTACTTCTTGAATGCAACTATAGTCGTCCATCAAAAATTCATCGAACGGTCATGGTTATATTGATTCGCCAATGTTTTTTCTTATGCATTTGAAAATAGGTTTAATTCGCCAATGGATATATTTTTTTGGTTTGAAAAAATAATTTAATCACCAACAAAATTGTTTTTTGTTTGTTTTGAAAACAAGTTTAATTCGTCAATTGAAATTTTTTCTAGGTTTGAAAATATATTTTATTCGCCAATGAAAATATTTTATCGATTTAAAAAAAATTGCAATTCGCTAGGATTTTCCACAGACTTCTACTGATTAGAAAAGATTCGCTAATTGAGATTTTTTTTCTTGAAAAATGAAAAAAATTGCCACTAAAATTAATATTTCTCTTGGGAAGTATACAAGATTCACCTAGATTTTACACCTTCGCCGAGGGGGGGGTTCCTTAAAGTTTTCCCTGGAAGGCTTCATAACACCTAGTGTTTTCCAACCTGCAATTGTTGTGATGAAAACATTTTTCTTATTTAGAAAGTACGAATGTAGTGAAAGGCACTTTCAAAATCTACCACAACTGTTACTTAGAGTATTACCCTCATTTTCTTTTCATGATAAAATCTTCTTCTTATAGATTTTACTTCCTTTTCTAAGTAGTTAACTTTAGTCTTGTGTTGTTTTGCTATAGTTTCAACACTTCCAACTATTGCTTTGGCATCTACAAGTTGATCATTGACATATTTTTCCTCATCTACAATGCTCTTACCTGTTAACACCCCTTGCTATTCCTTTTCATGATCTTGTAACTTATTTTTCATCTTTTACTTGAAGCTTTAGATCACTTTCTCCCTCATCATCTCTCACTTTATTTGCTTGCACAAATTCATATGCATCAATTAGATTGTTATGTGTAGAGGGTTTTACACCAGTATATGGGTTGCAGGGTTCATGACACCCAATGTTTTCCAACCTACAATTAGTGTAATGATTTAACCTTCTATTATTTAGAGAGTACAAATATAATGAAAGACACCTTCAAAATTTAGCACAATTTTTAGTTAGAGTAAAAATTGCATTTTAATTTCATCATATTATCAAAAAATAAATGCACAAATTAATCACAGGTTGGAAAACACAATGGGTTGTTAGTGATATAATTGTGCTTGTTCTAAGCTCAAGGGTGGAGATTTTGGGGAGGATTTTCAAGTGGGTGATATATAAAAATAATCAAATTAACTTGAGGGGTGAGTAACCGATTGGGTTTTTACATGTAGAGGGTTTTACAATAGTACATGGGTTGTAAGTTTCATAACACCCAGTGTTTTCCAACCTACAATTATTGTAATGAAATTTTTTTCTTATTTAGAAAGTACGAATGTAATGAAAGGCACAATCAAAATTTACCACAATTGTTACTTAGAGTAAAAGTTGCATTTTAATTTCCTCATATGATGGAATTTAATAAATGCAAAAAATAATTGCAAGATGGAAAACACAATGGGTTGTGAGTGATATGATTGTGGTTGTTCTAATCTCAAGGGTGGAGAGCTTGGGGAGGAGTTGCAAGTGGGTGATACATAAAACTAATCAAATAAACGTGATGAGTGACTAAACAATTGGGTTGTTATGTGTAGAGGGTTTTACAATTTTGTGTTCATTGCAAGTTTCATAACACCTAGTGTTTTCCAAATCACAATTATTGCAATGAAAACATTTTATAAGTGGTTAATTGGAGAATCATACCTAATTATCATTGGAGTTACAAAATTATGATAAATTTAATAAATTAGTAACAAAAATGACAATTAGGGCCAATTAAAATCAATAAAAAAATGAGAAAAAATTATTTTATAGGATCAAAAAAATCAATATCATCTAGAGAGAGGTAGGGGAGGTGAGGTAGGTATAGGGAGAGTTCAGGAGAGAGGGAGGAGTAGGTGGAGATAGGTTTTTTGTGTGTTAGGGAGAGAGAGGGGGAAGGAGATAGGAAGTGGTGGGGAAATATGGTAAGAGAGGAAGGTTAGGAGAGATGGTGAGAGAGGAGAGATAGAGAGAAGTATAAAGTGATGGGGGGAGGGAGAGGTCTAGCAAGGTAGGATGGGAAGGATAAAGGGGGAGAGAGGAAATGAGGGAGACATGGAGAGGTAGGTAGAGAGAGATAAGGTTGAAGGAATAGAGGAAGAAGTAGGTAGAGAGAGTGAGGGGATATAGGGAAAGGAGAGAGGGAAGGGGAGAGATAAGTAGATAGAGAGGGGAAGTTTGGAAGGAGAGGTAGGTAGAAAGAGAGGTGGGGTGGAATGTATTGAGGGAAAGGTAGCTAGAGAGGGAGATGGTGAGTGGAGATAGAGAGAGGGAAGGAGGTAGGTAGAACTTTATGTGTTTCTTATTTGAGTGCTTATACATTTAAAATCATGCAAGTCATAGACACATCAAAGGATTTCAATGGTATTGGGTGAAAATTTTATTTAGTTTTGAATATCATTTTTGTCTAACCTAGATGGAATATTTTGAATATGAATTAGAATAAGTTCATTTTTAAAATCATTCCACATAGCTATCAAATTTTCAACTAAAATTTGACATTCAAAATCTTCCAAATTTCAAAATTTTACCTTATTTCATTAGACTTTTCTCATTTTATCCATCACTAATCTTATTTTTCAAGAAAAGACAAAACAGATGAGGGATTGTTTTCTACATTCAATCCTAGTTTATTTTTCTCTTTCTTAGCATGATTAGGTTCACTTTTCTTTCAAGCTTTTTCTATGCAACTTTGAATGCCTTATGACCCAACACAAAGGTTTCCTAATTTCAAAGTTTCATAAAAATTTTATAACTCATTATTCCTCAAATATTCATAAAAAGTTTCACATTCTCATGCTCTAAAAACTAAACTATCTAGCACATTTTACATCATTCTCACTCCATCCAAGTATCATTGCACCATAATAAGAGGTAGAGTTTCCTATGTAAGGTTTAACCCATAATAACCTTTATTTAGTTTTTATCACATTAGAAGGTAACCCATTAAATATTTAACAAGTTGGCTAAGCAATTTTGATAGTTTAATCAAATAAGGAAGATTGATATTTAGAATGTTTAGAGAAGCACACAATTCAATGCATGCCACATTGTGTAATTAAATGGTTTATTGATTCAAGATTAATAATGTTAAATTGTAATAGAAAATTTAACTTGGATGTATTAAATTGCAATCTTGGTCAACTAACTTTTTGTTTGACATTTCTCATTATTAAAATTTTGGAATCATTTGACTTTACAATTTAATCTCAATGCTTATCTTATTAACGATTTGATCTTGCTATCATTTAAATAACTTGATTAATTATTGTGCCACTCTGAAACACTTTTAAATCATCTAACCACTAGATAAATTTCTTTTACCATTTTTGACAATCCTTCACTAACCAATTAGTTAACAATAAACCTTAGGTTCTCTAGTTTAAATGCCTAACTTGATTTTGGCAAACATGATATTTAAATTACTTAAATTCTTCTCTAATAAATTATTTTCAAAATCTATTTTCTTATGTGCTTATAAATATAGTGAATATGGTTTTTGTGAGGCCAATAAGTTTGACGTTAAGGCAGGCTTCTACCATTATTGCTTAAGAGTTGATTGAGAAATGTATGAATTTGTTCTTTTTTG
The DNA here is from genome assembly GCA_007258455.2 of Sequoia sempervirens. NCBI lineage: Eukaryota > Viridiplantae > Streptophyta > Pinopsida > Cupressales > Cupressaceae > Sequoia > Sequoia sempervirens. The sequence continues at coordinate 259,592,868 of VDFB02271358.1, read as the reverse complement.
GCAGGTCTGCAACGCTGTGGGAAGAGTTGCAATATTCGATGGATAAATTATCTTCACCCTGATCTTCAACGGGGCAATTTTACCCTAGAAGAAGAAGAGCTCATTATAAAGCTCCATTCTATTCTGGGTAACAAGTGAGTAATTTGTCATCGTCTCTCTTCACCACATCACAATTTTTTTTCTTTCCAAAAGAAATTTACATCCATGATCAAAGTTTGTTTCAGAGCTGCAGTTAAACTATCTGGTCTGGTTGAAATACAAAGTCGTTAAAAGTGAGTTCTTTCTACAAAAGCCATATGAGATTTAGTCCATCAAATTTAGATAAAATTTTGTACATAGCGACCTATTCTCTTAGGCTTAGGAATGCTTGAATGGAACTTTGGTCCATTCATCCCTATAGCTGCATAAGTTGGCGGAAAAAGCAGTTTAAAAACTCACTTGTTATTAAAATTCAAAATGCTTGTCCTCCGTTTCATTTCCATGAACTAACGTCTATTTGCCTCCCGTGACTTTCGCTGCAATTTGTGTTGGTCCTTGCAGTACGACGTCCCATCATGTTATGTATGTGTCTAAGTATGTTTTGATGCATTTTTGTATGTATATAGGTGTGTTTTGTTTAGGAGTTAGTCGGCTTCTTTATCATATGAGAATTTAATACAACCTTCGTTAAAGGAGCTCAAACAAGATGTGTAAGAGTGCATCCCCATCTCATACAATAGCCGTGAGAGGAAATTTGAGCCTCTTTAAGCAATTCCATTTAATACTCCTCAACACATAATTTTGTGAAAAAAAAATATTTACTAGCATATCTATTAAATATTAATATATATAAAATACATTGAGAGTTTAATTCAACAATTCATCAAAGGAAAATTCACCACCAAGTAAAATTCACTGCGAGGGAAAGGATAACTCTCGACATATTTTATATATATTAATATTCACCAAAGAAAAATTCATCACCGGTAATTCACCGCCATGGAAAATTCACTTGAAAATAATATTAATAATATATATTAATGTCCTTAATTTAAATTATAATATTTGAAAAAAATAACTATAATAATTTAAAATTTAATAATAGTATGATATAATATTATATAATATAATAATTAACTATTATTAATTAAAATAATAATATTATACTATTTAATAATTTATTATTAAATTAGTAAATATTATAAGGTTATTATTTAATGTTAATGTAATATTGTATTAATATTGTTTGGATTATGATTAAGTTAAGGATTAGGGTTGATGGAAGTGAAGGGTTATGATTAGCATTAGTTTTAGAATTAGATTAAGTGTTTTTGATAGAGATATAATTAAGCTTAAGGTTTGGATTATGGTTGGATTTACAAATAAGATTCAAGTTAGTATATATATTAAAATTGGGCTTTCTAATAGCCTTAGACTTATGCTTAGAGATAGAATTTAAATTAGAGTTTTTGTTAAGATTACATTTTGAGATAGAACTAGAGTTTAAATATTACATAAATTAGGGTTATGGTTGAAATTAGGATTGGAGTTAGGTTCATGGTTTTGTAATAGGGTTATTGTTTGGGTTTGGGTTACGACTACAAATATAATTAGGTTTAGTATTAGGGGTACAATTAGATTTAGGGAGAGTTAAGTTTGGGTTTGGTATTAGGGTTAAGGTTACTATTGGAGACACAATTACAACTGGTGTTAAAATTAGCGTTGTTTCTCCCTTACCATATTCTATGCACAAGATGGAAGTTAAGGTTACTATTGGAGACACGATTACAACTGGTGTTAAAATTAGCATTAGGATAAGATATATATTATTATTCATAATTTGTGTTATGGTTGGAAGAGGAATGGAATAAGAATACAGTGTTGCTCCCTTACCATATTCTATGCACAAGATGGAAGACATTAAATAAATTAATATTTTATTATATATTAGAATTTTTTTAATATTTTTGTAATATATAATTATACAAATTTTTTATTAATATATAATAATATTATAATTATGTTTTAAAAAATATTATATATTAATATATCTAATTTTAATTATTATTTTTTTAAAAATTATATAATTGAACCAAAATGCTAACCCTAACCATAATTAAAACGTAATCCTAATTTTATTGTAATCCTAACCCTATATCTAGTTCTAATTCTAACTCTAACCCTAACCATAATTATAACCCTATTCATAATCTTATTTGCAATAGTAAATATAACCCTAATTGAACCATAACTCTAAGTTTAATTGAACAATAATCACACTTTTACGCTAACCCTAACCATAATAAAATAATAACTATAATTCATATTAAATTGCAACCCTAACCTAATTAAATTATAACTCTAACCCTAATAAAACCCTAACCATAATCCTATTTGTATTGCAAACTTAATAGTAATCCCAAGTTTTATTGTAAAACCCTAACCCTAATCCTAAAGCTAATATTAAGTGAACATTAACCCTAACACTAATCTCATGTTTTATTGTAAAACCCTAATCCTAAAGCTAATCTTAAGTGAACCTTAACATTAAATTTAACCCTTACCATAATTAAACTATAACTCTAATTGAATCATAATTGTAATTTTAACTATCACCCTAATTGAACCCTAATGAGACCCTAAATGAATATTAACCCTAACCATGACCGCAAGTTTTATTATAGAACCCTAACCCTATTTGAGCCATAATTGAGCCATAACTCTAATCATAATCAGTTTATAACACTAACCCTAATTCTAATGGTAACCTTAATTCTACCTATAAGCTTAATTGAACCCTAATTCTAACTCTAGCCCTAACACTTATTGAACTCTAATCCTAACCCTAGATCTAATTAAACCCCAAACCTAATTAATTACTACTTGAACCCTAACCCTAATTTAATCTTAACCCCAATCTAAGCCTACCCCTAATTTAATCCTTACTTAACCCTAATTTAACCCTAACCCTAATTAAATCTTCTTTTTTGAACCCTAACCCTAATTATATCATAGCCCTAGATAACTATAATTTAACCCTAAGTCTAAAACTAACAATAACCCTTACCCTAATTTAACCCTAACTCCAACCCTAACCATAATTTAACCATAACCCTACAAAAATCTTATTGAATCATAACCCTAATTGATCTCTAATCCAAATTGAATATTAACTAAACCGTAACCCTAAGTGAATAGTAACCTTAATTGAACTATAAGTATAACCTTAATTAAACCCTAAGCATAATTAAAAGTTAATGCTAACTTTAACCCTAACCCTAATTTAACTTTATCCCTAATTGAAACCCAACCCTAACCCTAATGTTGATGATTTTTGGTTGATCATTTGTCATGTGGAGCTTAATCCTAACTTAAGTGAACTCTTATTCTAATCATAACTCTAACACTAATTAAACTCTAATCCTAACCCTATCTCTAATTAAACCCTAATCCTAATAGATTGCTACTTGAACCCTAACCCTAATTATATTTTAATATTAATTGAACCCTAACCCTTATTTAACCCTAACCCTAAATTAAGCCTACCCCTAATTAAATCTTAACATTATTTGAACCCTAACCCCAATTATATCATAACCCTAGATAACTCTAAGTTAAGCCTAAGCCTAAAACTAACAATAGCCCTTACCCTAATTTAACCTAAATCCAACCCTAACCATAATTTAACCCTAACCCTACAAAACTCTTCTTAAATCGTAACCGTAATTGATCCCTAACCCAAATTGAAAACTAACTGAACCATAACCTTAAGTGAATGTAACCTTAATTGAACTCTAAGCATAACCTTAATTAAACCCTAACCATAATTAAAAATTAATCCCAACTTTAACCCTAACCCTAATTCAAGCCTAATTTTATTTGAACGGTAACCCTAGATAAGCTAAATCCCTAACCATAATTATAACCCTAATTGAAACATAAGTGTCATTTTCACTATTCTCTTAAATCCAACCAAAAATAAATGCCACAAAACATGTTCTAGACATTGCATTTTTTTAGCAAAGAAAGTCTCCTTTTGCATTTTCATGCGAACATAGAACAACTAAAATAACATGCCCTTTTATCATATGAGAATCTAATACCTCCACTAAAGGAGCTCAAACAAGACGTGTAAGAGTGCATCCCAATCTCATACAATAGCCATGACAGGAAATTTGAGCCTCTTTAGGCAATTCCATTTAATACTTCCTCACCACATAAATTTGTGAAAAAAATGTTTACTAGCACATGCACCCATAAGAGGTTCAAGGGATGCACTGATAGGAAATTAAAGGCAATTTAATTGAAGATCCACTTTGGAAATGAAGTTAAAAAAACATATTGTTGTGGTATTTTTTGATACATGTGATAGAAAAATATATATTACAATAGAAATAGCATTGCAAGTAGCTAGGAAAAGATCATTGGTTCTTACACATGACAATGTATGAATAAGAATTTGAATATCATCTATACCAAACTTGTTTTCATCAACTAGTACATGGTAATGTATAGGCCTAATGTTCCCTACAATAAAATCATCAAAAGATGAATCAAAGCAATAAATAGATGTCCCTTGCATCATGAGAAAAAAAACATTTTGTTAATAGTATGTGATAGCACACAATACTTACAATTGGCCCATTTTGTTGATACAAAGAAATCAACATTTCTTGGATGGAAAATTTGTGTATCCACAAAAGTACTTGCAACAAAGAGCATATACAACAACAAAAAATACATTTTAAACTACAAATTCCATTTCAACTTGATGAGAGCTCTTCGTCATTTACTATTTAATATATCAATGACATTATATATAAATAAATTAGGCTTTTTGTTGAATATGACAAGCATTTAGATAATTGCAAGTCATAATAAATAGAGCATTTTTAACTACATATACCATGCCTTATTTTTAGGAATAGAATAATTAGGAAAAATATAGTAACCTAGTTGTACACTTTTGGGTGCAATTTCTTGGAAGAGCTTACTATGATGATTCTTTTCGGAAATTATCAATGTAACTTTAGGACTATAACTAATCTCAATATGATTGCATGCCTAACGGTTGTCACCCAAATAAGCAACTTAATGCATAGAAAACTAAGATTAAAAAATTCAATCTCAATAAGATAACAAATTCCCTTAGACAAAGTAGAACAACCTTTAATATAACTTGTAACTCAAGATCAAATAATGTCTCACTATCTTCGGCTTTGTAAATATCTAAGGAATGGCTGGTCCTTAACTAAATCAAATCCTTAAAGAGAACCAATAACACAAAGCTAGATCAAGGACTGATTTGTCACTTATGACAAATAATAACACAAAGCATTCTTGTTGCTTCATTAATTAGAAGAAAGACTTGATACCATCTCAATTGAAAAAGTGGAAAAAATGAAACAAATATAATTACATCAAAACCTTCAATTACATTTGTCTTTTCGAGATTAGGCACACATAGCCAAATCAAATCCTTAAGAGAACCAACAACTTATTTTTAGTTTGAAATTCATTTGACTCATTTGCCACTTATGGGAACTAATAACACAAATCATTCTTGTTGCATCAAAAATTAGAAGAAAGACTTGATACCATCTCAATAATAAAAGTGGAAAATCAATACAAAAAATATAATAATATCAAAACTTTCTATTAGATTTGTGTTTAAGGTACACCATCTTAATATTGGGCACAATTTTCTTTCAAGCAATGAAGTAAGGTCCATTAACTTATGATAATGGAGAAACATACAAAATTAAAAACCTAAAGGAAACCTTTGCAAATATGAACTAAGATGTAGGTTGTCGAGCCCTTAATCTTATGATCATGGAGAATCACACAAAACTAGATACTTATAGAAAACCTATGCAAATATGAACTAAGGTCTAATTTTATTGTATATTTGAAATCTAAAAATAAAACTGTAACAAGAAATTGAAACATAAAAACTATTTAAGAATCTATAACCTTAAAAGAAATACTTGATACCATTTCAATTAGAAAATTAGAAATAACTACGACAAATTTAATACACCAAAATCTTTAATTAGATTTGTCTATGTCCCATCCCTATATAGTTCGAATATTGAAAACAATTATCTCTCAAGCAACACAATAGGGTCCTTCATCTTATGATCATGGAGAATCACACAACTAAACTACTAAACAAGCCCTATACAAATATGAACCAAAATTAAAAAATTTCATAAATTTAAATTCTACAAAATTAAATCAAAACAAACATACCCTATTGAAACATAAAAGTTAATTAGAATCTACAAATTCTCACAATATTCGAATTGGCTATTGTTCACTGGCTGCATTGTTCACTCCAAGAAATATTACAGAACAGTACATTGCTCCCAAAATATTGAATAAATCTTGTTGATTACCTCTAAAAAACAAATTATAGAATGTTCAAAAAATAATCGACCAGTATGACAGGTAGCCAAATTGAAACATGTTGTAGTCTTGCAGAAAAACACTAATAAATCACAGAAAATGTGTAAAATACAACTCTAGTGGCTGCAGTCCATAATTGAAAATCTGGACTATTGTGTCAGTGAAAAGAGTGCCAAACCTCCTTGTCCCAAGGGGCCAAAAGATGCTCCCAAAGAGCAGGGCAACCATTGTGCTGAAGAAAAAATGCACAACATAATGTGGATTATGCCAGTATGACCAATATTGCTTCCAAAGGCATGCCATGCATTGAACTGGGAAGGACTGTCTGGGAAGGACTGTGCATATTGTGTTGGAAAATTTAGATCCTTTGAGCCCAGAGCAGGGATGCTTAGTTCTTTAATAAGTTATAGATTCCATCTGACAAACAAAAAATACTTTAAGCAAAGGCATGACGTTTCTCCATCCTTAAACGAGTCCTCTAAATGATATAAGGATGACTACAGCTTTTGGCTTAAAAAAGTTCAATCATTAAGTAATTACTCATAAAGTAAAGATTTTGTGTAAATATCAGCAAAGTCTATACGAAGACATTGCACAATAGGTATGGCGCTGACTTCCAACACCCATGTTGCTGGATTGTATCCTTTTGTAGTTGGCGGAACACCTTCCACAAACTAATTAATGACACAAGGAACAAACAACATTATTCTCTTCTGCTATGTGTTGACAATGGCATTGAGCATGTATTAATCAGTAGTTGTCTCAAGAAACCATAAAGTGAATAGAAGGCCAAATGTACCTCAAAACATTCAATAAGTTTATGAGAATGCTGACGCAATGGTCCTGCATAGATCACTTGGCTGCCCCTTTTCATAAGTAGCAACTGCAGTTAAGCGAGACAGAGAAGTGAACCTTTACCAGATAAGTGAACCTGCCTTATTTCAGATATTTTCACTCTAATTCTCCTTTTGGAAGAAAAGCTATGAAGTTTATTGGATCCAATATAAAATATATTGTTTATTATTGCGTATAGAATCACGAAAAATAGTTGAATTTACCTCATCAAAAACTTTAAGGATATCAATGCTCGATTGGTGGATAGTACAGACAACCGTACGACCAGTATCTATTGTGTTGTGCATAGTACACATTACTATAGCTGCATCACGGGCATTTAATCTTAAAGTTGGCTCATCCATGAAGATTATGGAAGGGTTAGTAACAAGATGTAAGCCTTTTCCTTCTGCTCTGTAGAAAGACCTGTCACCCCAGGAAGCCCTACCAGAGCATCCCTTAGAGGAGTAAGCTCAACAAGTTCCATCACTTCTTGTGCAAGCATCTATAATCATTACGGCAAAGATCACCAAAAATACCTGCCAGCTTAGTTTCATTACAAAGAAAGAACTTCTATCCAAACCACTACATACAAAGAGAGGAACTTGAGACGCCACCGTTCTCGTTCTCTCATCAAAATCTCGTGGAAGATGAAGCCATGCAGAGTACACAAGTGATTCACAGACTGCAACATTTGGGGAGTGGATGTCATTTTGTTCACAGTAACCTGAGATGCGAGCAAATGTTTCTTGTTTCTTAGGGTATCCAGAGATGCTTATACTTCCTTCTATTTAGCCCCCTGTTTTTCTCCTAGCCAAGACATCCATCAATATGGTTTTTCCAGCTCCGCTAACTCCAACAAAGGCTGTAAGCACCCCTGGCTTGAAGGATCCACTTACGTTGTAAAGGACTTGTAACCTGTTATCACCCACACTTTCATTCTTTAATTCTTGACACAGAACTAGCTATTAACTCCAGATTTCCTATTGAGGAGAAGCTAGGCATGTCAAACTATTGTAAAATAAATAAAAACTTAAATCAAACAAAATCTAGCTGCACCAACCTATGGCATGTCAACATGTAGTAGTTGACGTTTTCAAAAGCAATTGATAGTGGCTGGAAAGGAAGTGTCATTCTTTTCTTGTGAGGTACTGAGGATTTGAGAGCAGAAAGTTCACAATCATGGATAGAATGCAATTAAGAGTTCGAACTTTCTCTTCTCTCTAACGCGTAAGCATTGCCCAACAAAAATGTTATAATCTGTGAATGAACAGTGCTAACTTTTTTAGATGGTTTTGAACTATTGAATTGATACGGTTCATGGGCTTTTCACTTTAGCATGTCAGAAACCTTTCACTATAGCATATTTCTCAGTTCAATTGTCATTTTTCTTACTAAGCAATAGAATGCTTTCAGATAGAAATTAACACACTTTGTAAGTTTTGACTACTTTTTTTGTTATGGTGTTCTATTACACAAGATACAGAGAGAATTTGTAGTTACATTCATCACAATACTTATTGTACATCAAAATACTTTCAATAGAGAGTAAACAATACCATTCTCAATTTAGAACATGTTTTTAGTCCCTATTTGGGACAGGGCATTTAATCTTTCATGATAGTTTCACACATTCACAAGAACTAAAAAAATTAAAAAAATCTCTTAGCTTATCACTGGCTAACTTTCTAAACTTTATATATGTTTACATACTTGGCTAATACAAATAAATTCAGCTTTGAGGAGTAAATTCAGATATTCACACGCAGTAAAGGATATCAGGAAAGCTCATCTCGATAGTTAATCTCATTAAATGAAGAGTTTCATTTGCCTAGTGCCAAAATTTAAGCTTCCCCTATGTTCCAATAAATCCTAAAACTATTTGTCTAATGCTGATTCCTCTCCATACTCTAAATACTTGCCCGAATATGCACTAATTAAAACCTTACCAGCCTTAATAATCAGCATCATACCTTTCCAATCTTAGCAAGTCTTTCTGGCAGACAAGTGCATGAATTATTCACGGCCATGCTTTCCATGCAATCTGAGGCATCCTTATCAAGCTCACTATTGTTGACCAGTCCTTCCCTGAATACATCTGCTGACTTGGTCCTGCAACAGTGCAACCAAAACATCAAAACCCACATCAAATCTCTGCAAAGCGACAAAACAAATACCAAAACTGAATTTGTTGACCCAGTGATTGATGTGCCTACCGCATATACCATAAGCTAGGTACTCTATAATTGTGATTCTGGAATTCCCTTCCCGTTCCTGTTTAAAAACTTGGAAAACTCGCTTAGAGTAGAGGTCTTGGTAACCTTGGGGAAAGAAATGGATTTGAAATAATCTTTCCCCGCAGACCCAACCTCATATAATCTCTTTGAAGGCACCCACAAAATGCGCCTCTATAACAAACCTTCTCTTTCTCCAAAAATGGAGATTGAATTTAACCGTAGCCTTCGTGGCCATGTCCAGCCGCTTATGGTCATGAAGACTGACAACATCCTAGAGTGGAGTGTGAAAAGAAATCTAGTAGATGCATCCATAATGAGATTAGATGCAGAATTAAATTTTCAGATTCTTGTTCAGATTTTAGTCTGCTGGTGGCTTTCTTTTCATGCTGACATAGTCTGCTTGTGGCTTTTTTTTCACGCCAACACAAGAAGTTGTAAATTACCCAGCATCATTGACAATTTCTGATGGACATCAAATGGCATGGCAGATGGTTTACCGGGCCATCAAATGGTTTGCAGGGTGTGTGAGACAGGTATGCCAATGGCTTGTGGACTGGCAAGTCAACAATAAAAGCTTATCGGCTAAATATTTACTTGTTATGTAGGACTGAGAATATTTCAATTTCTATCCTGCAACAAGGTCCATTACAATCCTTTAACAACCCAATCGAGGAATGGTCAAGCAGGATGCACATTTGACTATATTTATTAATTAATTGAAAATAAAAAAGTGAGTTCACTTTTTTTGTAAACAGTGACGATACGTGCATCTTGCCGGTTGCATAGACGTTGCCAAATTCAAATTGTCAATTATAGGATAATCAAACCGACATCCCTCTAAGTTCAAGTACCGCAGTTGTGACAGGTTGCCAATGGTATCAGGGAGCTTATTTAAACTACTACACCATTCCATGTTCAAGTACTGCAGCTGTGACAGGTTGCCAATGCTACGAGGGAGCCTTTTTAAACTAACACACCCTAACAAGTTTAAGTGCTGCAGCTGTGACAGATTGCCAATGCTATCAGGGAGCTTATTTAAACTATCACAATATTCCAAATTCAAGTGCCGCAGCTGTGACAGGTTGCCAATGCTATCAGGGAGCTTATTTTAACTATCACAACATTCCAAATTCAAGTGCCGCAGCTGCTACAGGTTGCCAATGATACCAGGGAGCTTATTTAAACTATCACAATATTCCAAATTCAAGTGCAGCAGCTGTGACAGGTTGCCCATGTTAACAGGGAGCTTATTTAAACTTCTACACCATCCCAAGTTCAAGTGCTGCAGCTGTGACAGGTTGCCAATGCTATCAAGGAGCTTATTTAAACTATCACACCCTTGCAAGTTCAAGTGTTGCAGCTGTGACAGGTTGCCAATGCTATCAGGGAGCTTATTTAAACTATCACACCCTTGCAAGTTCAAGTGTTGCAGCTGTAACAGGTTGCCAATGCTACGAGGGAGCTTAATTAAACTATCACAATATTCCAAGTTCAAGTGTTGCAGTTGTGACAGGTTGCCAATAGTATCAGGGAGCTTATTTAAACTACCACAGCTTCCCAAGCTCAAATGTTGCAACTGTGACAGGTTGCCAATGGTATGAGGGAGCTTATTTAAACTACCACACCATTCCAAGTTCAAGTGCTGCAACTGTGTATTAGAAAGTGAAAACAGGGAAGAGATAGAATGGCAGTCCAGATCAATGGAACCTTTTAGTTTTATAATCTTCAATTGCCAAATGTTACTCAAACTTCTGGAATGACGTGGCTTCTTCACTGCTCTATTCATTCCAATTGCAAAAGTGCAATCTTCCAACCTCAACCATATCAAGCACGGAGGAAGAATGGCTAGAGTGTCTTGTGTCATGTCTTCAATGGACAGATTTTGCAAATGAAGATAGCGAAGACCAGGGCTGTAAAGCATTTCCAGCCTTGTGGACTGCTTTCATTGAGTCGAAGATGAGAGAAATTGGTGTTGCTGCATAAGGTGCTTAAAAGGGTACTCTCCCATAGTCGGGTACCCTCTTTTTTAGCAATGGTCCGTCCCAAATCTCGCAAATGGTCATGCATATCAAATAATCCTTTGTCGTCAAACTTTATCAATAACTTCATTGAAAGATTAAATATTGCAGTGTCTACCATCTTGTACAAGGATTTCCAGAAAACAATGGGATATGTTTTGTCTTCTCCAATGAACAAGCAAGCAATGTCCAAAAATATTTCTTTTTCCTAGTCACTGAAAGCATCATAGCTGATTTTGAGTGTATTGTAGACTCTTTTTTGAAAGTATGGGTGGAGAGTAATGTTGTGAAAGGCTTCCGTCCAGCAACCTGTGTCATCCTTCTTGTCAAGAAGGATCCAATCACTTCCAATGAAAGAGGGTGCCCCTTACAAGCTTCTACTATTCCTTTGGACAGATCTTCGTGACTGGGTCTTGGACATGCTCTGAGAAAAGCGTGCCAGCTGAACAACTGGAGACCTTCATTTATCTCCAATCCGCTCATCTCACTGATATATTGGACCTGAGCCACATTGAGAATGTGTTTGTCTCTTGAAGTTATTATAACTCTACTATGAGGAGCCAGCCAATCCCCAATCAAAGCATCCAACTGTTCAAGATTATCCACATCATCCAAAATAAGCAGCACACGTTTTCCTCCCAAACGATCTCTCAACAAAGATTTGCCTTCATCAACACTGTCCACTTCTCCACCATATTTGGATACATTTTTGAGGATTTTTCTCTGCAATTGTGTAAGGCGTGTGGCTTTTGCAGCAGTGGTGCGGACATTAAATATAAAACAAGCAGCTTCGAAATCATCATAAAGTTGATTGTACAAAGCCTTGGCAATTGTGGTCTTGCCAATACCACCAATACCCCATATTCCAACTTTAACCACCTCATTCACTGAATTGAGATGCAATTCCTGAATGAGAGCATTCTTCATGCTATCTATTCCCACTGGATGCTTGGCAACTTCTAACGGCACTCTATCCAATGTCTTAATCAGGTCATTCACCATAGTCTTTACCAGTCGAGCTTCAAAGCTGCAATAGCCAGATTATCGATAAAAATTGCAGTAGTACTGCGTATTATCCTAATTCTACTTCTTTGTACAGTATTTCAAAACAATTAATATTAAAGAGAAATATTGGAAAATACAATATTCTTTTTATACATATTCAAGAGCATTTGTAAGAAATTAGTCAGTGGTAAAAATAATTAACATTTCAGAATTTTTTTAATTTTAATACTCAGCGAAACAATATCCGTTTACATTTTAACAATTCTCGAATAAAACAGTTAAAAAGAATAAAAGTATTCATTGAATTATTCAAGACAAAATTTGAAAATTAATTAATTATATGTAAAAAATTATTGGTCAAGAATTAGATGAAAGAATATAACTTATCTTTTAAGAATCAATTAATTAAAAAGTATCTATCTATTAATATTGTGTGTTTGGTTCTGTTATTTTAATTTCATCATGCAGCTAGACTATTTTTCTAAATAGAAATTAAAAAAAATAAATCAAATCAAAATATAATAATGTAAAAATAAATTTAAAATTAAATTATAGTTCTTAATTGATTAATATAAAATAAGTTTTAAAACTGAATAATTATATTTGAAAATTTGTTAAAGAGGTGACACGGATGTTATTTGTTGTTCAGACAATTAATCATCTAAAAAATATTAAAAATATAACTTTAAAATTAAATTATGATTATAATAAATAATTAATTAAATTTTTATCAATTAGAACTATTTAAAATATTGAAAAAAAATTTAGACACAGTTTTTAGTTTTTTCAAATTTAATTAGAGGTGGAAAATTTATTAAAACAATATCATTATATATATGAATGAATTTTAAGTAAAAATAGAATTAACTAAGATTGTAATAAATCAATAATACTCATTCAAAAATACATTTAATTTAGCCTTTTTGCAGCTACCTCATTTCTCAAAAAAAAAATCAAATTATATTAACCATTAAAAACTTTCCATAGAAAATGTGCATAGTATTATGCATTTGCTAAAATCTACAAGATTTAAAAGATACATAAACATTTACAACTATTTCATTTTGAAAAAAATCTTTTACCAATTAATAAATTATTTATATAAAAACCCTACATTATATTTTCTAAATAATTAAGGCATTACCAAAAAAATATTGTCAAACTTTCCAAAAGGGCTAGATGATCTTTAACCTCTTTCCTTTCTTTCAGCTAAAGAATTGATAAAAGGAAAGAAATATTATAATTTTACTTTTAAATGTGGACTTAATAATGATTTATTGAATAATTTAACATAAAATTATAATTATATTTTTTAAATGTTTTTAAATATTTAATTATAAAATAGATTTTTAAATTATTGAGAAATTTAAATCCGAGAAGGTATTAAGGTGGCCCCCACCATCATTTGTTATGAAAGATGTTACATTTGTGGATTCCAAATCTGATGAATAGGGAATTGAGAACGAAAACCCCTCGACTGCAGGCTTGAGGTAGGATGAAACCCCTTCCTCATTTTTGGAAGACTCCACCCGAACAGTTGCAAATTGGGCTAAATTGGAGATCTATGTGAAATTGCAGGTTAAGGCGAGTTGGAAATTGCTCATAAACCCTAGGACACCATTTTTCCTGAGCTGAAGAGATCAGGCCTCTGCAAGGGCGGATTCCAAATCCAAGCCAAACCTAGTCGACTAGTTGTCGATCCAAACAAGGGCTGAAATTAGGTTTACTGTGGCTGCTGCAACGATTTCTTGTCGTACCTAAAGCTGCAAACTACATACAGAGGTTGAATCATTGCTGGGATCCATTTCGCCTCACAAGCTTTTTGTTGGTTGTACCATTCTAGGCAGACTATCAGCTGGTCTTCATCATTTGCTCATCCTTTGTTGAAGCGATCCATTCGGGAAGTGCCACATCAGCAAGAGGGAATTGATATTCAGGACAGGCACAAGGGATGCGAAGCTGTGAAAGCTAGAGCAATTACATTCAAAGATAAGCCAAAGATTTGAACTATCAGCAATTCCTTGTCCACTCACAGAGCGTAATCAACTAGGACACCAATCTAAATGGTTTGAATAAGCTTATAAACTATAATTTTTAAGTACAACATTGTACTGGATATGTATCAGATCTGACTTTGTTTGAGAAATATTATCTCCGTGGCTCAGTTTTAGCCAATATTTTGACTGTGAACTGATTCAAATATCCGATTTGGTTGTCATTTCACAAGAAATTCGCCAGCATTTATTAACAGTAATCAGTCCTGTAATTTTCTCTTAGTAGATGTGTCTTATCTAAATTTTGGTTATAAATCCGGAAATTTACACACAAATCAGAAAGTACAAATCTCTATACTTGGCTCATCATAGGGACCATAATTTTTGCTGTTAATCATATGCTTCTCAACAAAAAATTATCTTATCATGCATATATCTTATTTCCTAAAACAAAACAAAAATGTCTCTATTTGATACTTGCCACAACGAAAAAAAAAATCCATTCCTCGTAGTTTACTATGCTATATACTCAAAATCGATTTGAGTGTGCAAATTTTATATCAAATATAAAACAATATGATTATGAAAGCAAACATAGTTTTAAGAACTTATGAATTCCATATGTACAGAAGAAAGTGTAATGTTACTTTAAGCCCACTTCATTAGTTGGGACATTGGAAACAACCTCTAAATTGATCTTAGTCTCTCAATCTTCTGTTTTGCATTGATTTTTTCCCATTCATTAATAATTTAATATTCACCATCACAAATCCAAACTAAATGTCAAACATCCTTTGTGCTTTTCAATTAAACTTGAAGCAAGCTAGATAGATCAATGTGACTTCAAGGGCCCAAATCTCACCCTCCAAATCCTACAGCTTCTACCCATATTGGTGTCACCTGGATCAAATCTCTTCCAACTGGACCTTATTTTACTCTAACTTTTTAAAATCTCAATCCCTACTATTGCACTATGTCAAATCCGTTAAAGATTGGTTATTTTACTCTAAGTTGTTCAAATCTCAATCCCTGCTATTGCACTATGGCAATGTTTTATAGAATTTTTTTAGGTACAAGTGCAGATGTAATAATATAAAATTAAATGGGCTAAAGTTGCAAACAGAACCAATGGCATAGGAGCAAGAGCATGTGGAGTATGACTGAGGACCTCATTTTTTATTTTTCCTAAGATTTAAGATAAAATTAAAAGCTTTATATTAGAACTCTACCCAGGCATTGTAGCTTTTCATTGACTCTTCATTGTACATGTCATTTCTTCAACATCTAAATTTAAAAAATAATGTCTAAGGCATTCAAGCACAATGGCTTAGATTTTGTTAATTTATTGAAATTCTTAGGTTGAATTTAGTTTATATCTTGTGAAATTTTCTACAATTTGAATCAATTGACCTACCCTTATTTATGATAAAATTGATTACAGGGTAGTTTGATTGTGAAGATAATCGAACTAAAGAAATTTTGAATTTTGAAACTTAAAATACAAACCAAAAATAAAAATACTTTTACACAAACATGTCTTGTTCAAAAACAAAAAGCAGAAAAAAAGATAAAAATAAAATCTAGAAATTATAAAAGAAAAATTTCAAATACATGTAACCTTCTATTTTTTTAATAATGATTATTTGATGATAATTTTTTTTTCATCATTATTTTGAAATTCAAATTATAAGTAAATTTAAAAATAATAAATAAAAATTAAAGTAACTGAACATGAAAATAAAAGAAAACTCCAGCCTTAATTAAAATTTTAATTCTTACGTACTATACCCCTGTATTGTTGAGCTCATATTTTTATAGGGAAAGATTAATATTAACTATATTTTATGGTTCAAAAGACATCTAGAAGTCCAAGTCCCTTCCCTTAAATCCTGTGCTTACCTCATGTCTTCATGCTACTGCTTAACTCCATTTTCTGCTTAAATTTAAGCAGCAGGAGTGTTTCCATGCATAAATTTTATTAATGAGAAAGGATAATTTGGAATCTTTTCCTATTTTAATGGAGCAGCTACTATTTAGGAATTGAAAATAAGCTGTGGAAAAAGGGGGGGCGCTGGAAATAAGCAGCAACTGCATATTGCTAAAAATTCAAGTGGCTCCACAAATTTGTTTCCCTCTCTTTTAATCTTTGCTTTTATTTTTATTTTTCTAATTTTTATTGTACAAAAAAAATTTAAGCTGATTACTTACAAATAAGCAGAAAACTTAAACATTCATGAGGCCATCAGCTCCACAAATAACTCCTAAATAAGTTGAGCGGTGGCTGCTAGCCAAAATAAGTTAAGCAGCCACATGGAGACATGAGATTAGACATGATTATATTTAAGTGCCGGCATCTTTGTGCCACCTATTATCTAGTGGCAGCCATGAAATAACTTACAAAAAATATAGGAAAGCGAGAATAAGGTAAGGTTGATTACTTACCCTTGAGTGAAATCCATGGACCAGCCTGAGCGAGAACAGATCTGGTGAAGGGCACGCTTCCATTCATCGATCTCTTCTCTTGAGTATCGATCTGAATGACCATAATGTCTGCGAAAAGATTCGCAGTAGGGACTGCTCTCTTTTTCAGGATATCTGACATGAGTTGGATCCACATAATAAAACAGAGGAATGATCAAGTCAGGGGTTCTCAACATTGCAGCGGCCTCCTTGAGACACCATACTGACTCTGCATAGTCTTTCGAAAATATAGGAATGCGTATAGCACTGCTCCCGATTGCTCTTTCCGAGGTCATGTCAATGATTTCCCCTCTTTCCAGTTTATCGGTGTCTAGAAAGACATTCAGTCCGGCTGCGGAGAGAGCTTCATAAAGATGATCAACCAGAGTCTTTCTGACATCTGGTCCCCTGAAACTCAGAAATACATGATACCTCTTATCGCTGCCGAAGGCAAGTTTAGATGTGGGAGGACTGTAGTATTCCATCGTAGATCTCGATCTGAAGGGTAACCCTTACTAGTGACAGAGAAAACAGAGGATTTAACCCAAAATTTTCAGATCTACAACTCAGCTATGATTACACATTGCCGTGTTATATAATACAAATGTGATCACACATGGCCGTGAGGGTGCCCACTTCGTCTACTAAAGTCAATTCGGGCGGGCCCACTTTTTTTCTTAACTTACCTGGAACGCCAGGCCTGCTCACTTTTATTCTAACATTACTGGCACGGCAAGCGCGACCGCTTTTAGTCCAGCTTTTTTCCACATATTTTGGTATTTGTTGGATTATTTTAACTTTTTCAATAGATAGGAAATTTCCTTTCGTATTTCTCTTCTCTCATGATCTTTATTTAGCTTTTTATTTTTATTACTTATTAATTTTTGTCTTAATAGCATAATATTTTTAGTTATCGACAGGTTTTCAATTTGTATTTGATTTGCTCTCGGAAGTTGGACCAATCAAATTTGATAATTTAAATCCATATGATTTTATTTCTATAGTTTGAATTTAAAGATCTATTTTTTTGTGTTTGAAAATTATTATTTATCTTTTTTTTATTGGTTGGAGTATGTTTATTTTTCATTTTTCTTAAAGAAAATTAGGAAAATAAAATGACACAATAAACTTTCCCAAATATTTAGGCATTAAATGCTGGCAAGGTGGTAAGTATGGAAGCAGTGAATGCATCTTCTAGCTGTTTCTATTCATGCGCCGACTCAAGCTAGTTTCTCGCACCATCCATAGGACACAATACAAGCCAAGGAATAGGGCACAATGCAAGCCAAGGAACAAGGGTCGATGAAAAATCAGGGAGCAGCTAAGGTTTTCCAGAGGTGATGTTGTAGCAGCCAAATGGTGGCTTTCCTAAAATTGCAGGTCCTATAACCCTATAATCCTCATGTTCTTCCGGTATTTGGAGCACAAAGTCTAAACAATTCAACTTATCCCTAAATGGACAAGGCAAGCTGAGTATGATTTGGCGAAATAATTGTTCACGATGGAAGCCTCTGAATTGCTACCAGATCCAAGTAAGTTGTCAACCTTTTCTCTGGACTATTTGGACCAACATTTTCAGACATATGATGATTTCGTGAAGGCTCCTGAATTGGCCTCAAGTTTGGAAAATGAATGTTTAGAAATAGAGAGCAATCTAGATCTTAATGAAGTTTATATTTCTTGTATTGACTTTGTCTCTGATTTTTGTTGTTGATGCACCGTTCCACATAGTGTCTTTCAGCATGCATATTTGCAGCAAAACAAACAGACCGGTAACTGCTTTTTTTCAAAATTTTGAATTCGCCCAGGATTTGTATCATTTCTGCCAATTTAACTGTCACGGACATCCCTATTTTCTGTTGTTGGTTGTCAAAACTAAGAAGTTGGAGGAGGTATTTTGTTTACTGTAGGTCATCTTTCTTCACTCTTCTGGAACATGTGTATTTTTCTTTAATGTTGGTGTATTTGTTTCTTTAGTATTACTAATTGTATTGTAATGGGTGTGTGGGGAATGTCTTAGGAGTGGTGCCCACTGCAGATGGCTCAGCCATGGCCAAAATTGGCAAAGACACTAAGCACCTTTTTTAAGCCATCAGCCTGTTTTGTTTTGAAATAAACTTAATATATTTTCCTCTATTGCAAAGTGGGAAAGACCATTAGAAGTAAGGTTAAAGCTCTTACCTCGCCAGGCCCATATGTTGTTTCACAAAAGTCACTGGGCTGCATAGTTAGGGTCTACAAAGCACTTCATATATATTTAGCAAAAAAGTACCATTTGTACTATCAAAGGGGATTCCGCTAGAACCATAACCTACCCTATTTCTTGGTCATGAGCTACAAAGTAATCTAAGTTGGCTTTATATTTTCAAGACCTGGCCTCACAAGTAGATAATCTTCATGTTGTTCTCTGCGATTTCGTGTTGTTTGGTGGGGTTTTAGCACTGTTGGTCAAACTTGGGCTCTGTAATTGTCTTGTGATTAAGTATTTGGATTTTCAGCACTCAAAGGTTAGAGTAGAATTAAATTGAATTTAAATATATTTACTGCATTCTTAGGATCATTTCAAGCTTGTGAGAAAATTTGAGGATTAAAAACAAATTCTCTCCAAAATTCTTTGTAGTGCTTTTGGTCAATCTAGAATGAGTATTTGTCTGCAGTGGCCATGGAAGCTTTTATAACAATCCTAAACTCAATAGTTCAATCAAGCATTTGATTCATTCTTCAATTTTGGTACCTTATCATGGATGGTAAAACTCTAGAACCTCTTATTTTATATAAGACATTTTTATTTTAAAACTTTAATGTGTTCTACCAAATTGAATTGAATCCTTGCTCTGCACGAAATGAGTAGATACTTTAATGGCTTTGTCACAGTAAATTTTCAGCATTGCAGAGCAAATTATTTGAGCAACTTCAAAATTTCACAAATTTAAAGAGAAACTCTTCAAGAATGAACGAGATTGTCGAGAAGTAAAATTAGTATTGTTAATTCCTAAATTTTCTATGTTGAGCTCCAAAAACTATTTTGGAACAAAAAAAACTTCAATGATCACTAATTTTCATCATTACCTTAGCCACAATTTTGTTGGTGCATTTAGCTATAGAAATTATCAAATCTCTACAGTTCTTTGTTCTATTACAACCTGGAGAATAAAGAAACAATGCTAAAACATATATTTACAACACTGTGAATCAAATTCTATTAAGACACTACAAGTGCCCAATATTTTCGTTAAATCTTTTTCCAGACATCAGAATTCTATTAAATTATAGCAAGCCAAATGCAGACCTGGTTCAGTGACAAAGCTCCATCTTTTTGCAGGAGCCACAAGACGGTCTTTGCTTTGCCATTATTAGATTTCTCTGTTCCAAAACTCCAAGCACCTCGTTTTCTTGTTGGATTTATCCACTGAAAATTTTTGTTATATGTTTTGATGAACATGAACAGAGTTAAAAGGGGTGACGAGAATCTTAAATGAGCATTCACCACTTGAAAGAAACAAACACAAATCTTGTGACTCACCTTCTCAATCGAACCTACTCTCATACGAAATGCTCCATTAATTTCACTACTTATCCCCTACAAATGACAGCAAAAATTGTTAAGAGTTGTATACTTGGCAAGCGCTGCAGTAGTGGAAATCTTATAAACTCACACGTAAAAGTATTGTATGGAAATTAATAACTGAGATAAGTTATGTGGCATCCTCACAGCTCACCCATGTTAGTTTGAACTTTTGCAGCTTTTTATTAGGCTTTTTTCTTTTATGTTGAAGTAATAGTGGGAATATTGTTTGTTATTTAGGTATTTCCATTTAAATAAAGTACAAAGTATCAGATGTTTAAAGTAAATATAGATTTAGAAAGTTAGCATTTGGTGATGTTAAAAATAAATTAGATGGATCAAAAAGATCGACGTTCTAGTAAGATTAAAACCTCATAATGTGCCAATATGACACTATGAGCTTGGCAGCTTTGGTTGCTTCCAAACCAACTTCCTACATGGCTTCTTATATGCACTATTGATGAATGGTTGCCCATTCTTGAGCAAATGATACTTTCTTTTCCTTAAAAAGAAAATTGCATCTTTGTCACACTTGATTTCCATATACCACCTCACCCACTTTAGGTGGTGCGATATTGCACTCTCTGTCATCAATGAAATTAGTAGTCATCGCAAACTTGAATTTGAATTGCATTGTGACATGCATTTTGATTCATGCATGCCATCTTCAGTAACTTTCCAATTTCTTGCCTTGTATATTCTTGTACAATTCCTGCTAGGCGTTATGATCTGTTCAAAAAAAATTGGTGTGAAAAATTGCTATTGATGCTTCTATATTAAGGATTTTTTTTAAAAGAGCTTTTGCATTCACCTCAACTTGGTGCCTCCTCATGCTTCATATTTGAAGTTTTAGGAATCTCTCATCACCTATCTTTTTCATCTTCAATTTCTTTGGGCTCATCAACTAGTCATCCCTCATTTATCAAGTTCCAATCTCTCAAATAAGTGCAAGCTTAAACCATAAAGTTTGGTCTCCAGAGGACAGTCAATATTTCTACATTGTCTGCCTTATGGTGATCCTTGAAATTTCATTGTTGTACAACTGAATTGTTATCATTGTCCACTAACTTGGGAATGGGCACTTTTTTGTATTTTGAACCCATGCAAAATAATAAAATTAGCTTAAGAACATTTTTTTTAAATGATAGATCATAGTCATGTTATACTTTTGTCGTTGTTCATTTCCAAGAAGGTGTGGCAATATCGGATTTACTCACTCTTTTATGACAGCTCATATATTTCAAAAGGTTTTTAGGATTTGAATCCTACACTAGATCTGTGAAATATTTTCAGATAATTTGGGCCTTTCTAATTCATAGTTAAACAAAATGAGGAAATCAATGTTTAGAGGGATTGAGAAAACTCTCATTAGTTTTATTTAGAATAATAATTATTTGGTCAATGTTAACTAGTAAATTTACCCTACATTTAACTTGAAGTTCAAATTCGAGTTATACTATTAAGTTAGTCACCAATGTTGTTTTATGAGTGGCTAGATTTATACCAAGGACCAAATGACTCTATAAAATAGTAGAAATAAAATTATTTGACTGGCAAAAAGCAACATTATGTTTGATTGCTTCAGCGTCTATGAACATATTTTTATGGTTTTGAGTCTTTGAAAAATGTAGGTATGCAAATGGGTTGTAAGTACTATCTATATCAAAAAGATTATTCAATATTTTTATTATCACATGCCTCATCTCATGTTTTTGGTCACTTGTATGGCGTGGGGTTTTTAAATTGGAAAATTGGGTTTACTTTTACCATTATGCTTGCCTCCTTCCATCCCTTGTTTGAGCTACCTTGACAAGGTAATACACTTTATGGAACTTAGTTTCATTTGAAAGTTTTGGCATCTATCACAATATTAACTGATGAAATGTGTCAAGTGCCTCAGATTTTTGTAATGTGGTTGGATCTTGTGACATGTCTACATGTCTACCTTCATGAATTGTTTAATTATGGGCATAAAATATTGTTTTTCAAACAATCTACATTAAATTTGTCTATTTTAAATGTTGAAGTCATATTTTATGTTTTTCCCTTCCATAATGTCCTCAATCTCCAAGTGCTTCACCTTTTAAAACACCACACAAGCATGCTAAGCCCATTTGCTTTCAAGTTTTATAACCTAGTTTAGATAACCCTAATCATAGATATAATTTAAACTATAATTGTAATAATAAGTCTAATTATAACCTTAAGAATAACTATCACCTAAAACATAATCATAGACCTATTTCTAGCCCTAATCATCCACTTTTTGCTTTCAACCAACATGCTCTACACTCACCGACAGGAACTCGACGCATGTGTCACTTGTTATAAATGAATTTTACTTATTTTGAATAAATTGAATTTTTTTTATTTTAGTTTTTTATTATTAATAAAGTAAAAAATATTTTTTAAATATAAAATTATTTAAATAATACTTCTCAAAATTTATTGGATTAAAAGGTTATGTTTTTATTGTAATTTATATATAAATAAAAAATATTAACTAATATGGATATCTTAAATATGATTATTTAAAAACAGAGATTAATTTTATTTTATTTTATTTACTTGAAAGTTATTTTATTCTTGGATACTAAGGCTTTAACACAGGGCACAATTAAGTTGCTAATACATTCTAGAATTGATAAAATAGGCTTCACTAGAATAAGTTTGTTAGAACATATTAATAACAAGTTGCATGAGGCATTCCATATCACAAACAAAGCCCATTTGGTAGTCTCTAGATATTGTGTATCATTCCAACCTAGGACAATTACGACTAATATGTGGCATTCTAATATAGTTTGGATTATCATAGAAGACAGTGGTCACATTGGACACAATTTTCCAATAGTGTGGGGATGAACCTACTTGAATTAGTTTTGCTACCTTCTTTAAATATAAGGAATCTTGAGACAACATAAACAAGAAAGATATAGTTTGTTTTTTAATACTACATTTTTACTGTATATAAAAATGAAAGTAGGCCATCTAATCTACCTCTCTTCATTGTCATGAATTTTCAACATTACTTTAGACCTATATAGAACAAGAAAGCAACAAAATTGATCTAATTACTTGAATCCCCTAGGGTGGTTAATGGAAAATCCCCTTTAAAATGGCATTGGCATTAACAATACATAAAGCATAGGGTTTAATTATAAATAGAACAACAATAAACATTGCAAAAAAATTTAGCAAGAACTCACAATCACATTAATGTCAAGAGTTTGAAGATTGTCAAATCTATAAATATCCCATGCATTTTCATTCCAAAGGTATGAATTTATGGAAAAAAATATCAACCTCCATAAATAAAAGGAGTCTCCCAAAAATTGTTTACATTTAATGCCTAGAAATCTCAATAATTTCTTAATTTGAGTTAATTTTAACTTAATATTCTAACATTACCTATGGAATTGTGAGAGTTGAATCTACTTTCACTAACAATAGATAAAATATTCCAAATTAGCCATTGTTAGAACTCAAATAAACCACTCCCTATGAAATTCATTTGAACACAAGAATAATGGAAACAAAGCAAAAAAGAAAGAAAAACACAATGAAACACTATTCTAATGATCAACCTAACATCCCATGGGGGGATTGGTGTTATTTTAATGTAGAAAATAGCCCTTTTCCAACCCTTTTTTGATAAGCTCTAGATGTGATAAAGATGCAAGATGATGAGTGATCAAGATGAAAATGCTTGAGATTGTCCCCAAGTTGTGCCTCAAATTTGTGTCCCCCAAATCAATAGAAGAATCCCCTATTTATAAAATAGAAGGCTAGAAGAATGAAAGATAGGAGGAATGTGGGATAAAAAATAATCTAATGGCATTGTGCCACTTGTCAACATGTCAATGGAGGGAGATTGAGCACGTTTTGATCAATGTGCATGATAAATGCTATTAGGTGGAATTTGAAATTTGAAAGTTGGCTTGTAGGAGCGAGAAGAAAGTGTCTTAAATACCAAGTTGGAGACAAGTAAGAGACAATGTAAGAGGAGTTAATGCCATGTTGGAGGACAAGTCCCTTTGGGGGGAGAGATTTCAATTTAAAGCATATTCCATAAAGATGTCATTTTGAATGAAAATAGAAGAAATTATAAATCAAATAAATTGATTTATTGTGCAAGTTGCAAAAGCTAGAGGATTTGAGGATTAGATTTAGATTTAATTAGGATTTAATTAACTTTAGATAGAGATTAGTTAACATGACATTTGATTTAGATTTTCAGGTTTATTTAAATCAAAATGAGAGGAATATGGACATTAGTGATTTAATTAAATAAATTTTATCTATTTAATTAAATGGAGAACTTTAGGGATTAAATAAATAAATTTGATTTATTTAATTAAATAAAGAACCTTAGAGATTTAAGATTTATTTAATTAAATGAAGAACATTAGGTGCAGGATGTCGATTTTGCATGTCTACATTTTAGCCCTCTTTGAAGCAATGTACCTGTTGCATTGGTTCAAAGAATAACCTTGCTGAGATCAAAATTAAAAAAAAATCTTATTTTTTTGGATGCCCCAATGGAAAGAAGTATACTAGTACACTACCCCCTCGAGAGATCGAACGAAAAGTTTGATTTGAAGATCGATCTTGTGACAAAGAGGTTCAAGATGGACATATGGATGGTTATGATGATGATGCAAATGAGATGGTTTTAAGATGCGTAGAATAACCAATCTATATTATCTTAAACAAGTTAAAATGATGATGCACTGCATTTGAGATGGATGATGTGATGATGCCTATATGATTATGCGATGGATGTTGTATGGAAATGTATTGTTTATGAGATGCTTAGACTAACAGATTTATATTATGCAATGATAAAAATGCATGTGAGATGATCGGTGTTTCTTATATGATATGATATGGAGTATGTTGATGGTTTGTGGATGCAAGATGGATGCATTGGTGATAATGATTAACTATCATGGTACCATGTTAGCACAGAGAGAAGAAAGAAGAAGTGAGATGAAGACCAGAGGATCCAACAAGTCCACGAGTCATCGTGACTTTATTAGATATGATGATGGATGATGATGATGTGTTGCTTATCGAGGGATTCAAATTTTAAAAGGGCTTACTTACCTTATGTTTGATAACACACTAGATATGATGCATTAAGGTATCAAGAATCAGGATGGTGTTGCACCTAGTGTGATGAAGTTTGACTCGACAAATAGATATGAGTATTCTTGTTCACACCTGACATACAAAAGCTTTGCTAGGATGCACTTCAGAAGTTTCAAACATCTCAAACCAAAACATGGAAAGGTATAACCTATCAATGCAATAGTCAACAAGTTGCCCAAAACACCTTCCATACACACCTAACAAAGCAAGTATTCACCAAGGTTATATTACAAGAGCGTCCAACAAGCACAACAAAAAAAAGATAATGATCGTTGCCCCATTGCTTTCTCTCTAAATCGTTTTGATTAGACATCATTGAGAGGTCATCGAAATGAGGGCAATAACATAAATAAAAAAGAATAGATCAAGTACACAAAAAAAAACTAATTTTCTTCATACCTCCAGCTAAAGGGATGTGTTTTGTTTAGGATAAGTTTCCAAAGTGATTGCTAAAGATAATTCCCATTGTAGGAAGGATGCATCCTAGGACATGTTAGTGGATGGTGGCAAGTTGATAGGTTGTTTGAAAGGTTGTTGATATAAAGTCGATTGACTTGTTTGTGAATGATCAAGAGTTTGATTTTGCATTTAAAGGTTTGTTGCTTTGATTTTGATTTTACATTTGAATCTTGCTTATGCTAATTGTCGTGCCTTTTTTGGTTTGTTTTCCAAAGAATGAAGGTGATGATTGATTTATTATGGATGAGTTTATTGCGGGTGAAAGCGAAATGAGGTGGATGAATTTTTTCAAATATTTGGATGTTTTTGATGTTTTTGAAATGTTTTGAGATTGTTTTTGGTATTTTTGAGATTTTACAAATGTTTTGATTTTTTAAGTTTTCAATGTTTTGGGGTTTTCTAAGATTTATGAATGCTTTTGGATTTTGTGTTTTTTAATTTTTTTTTTGTTTTATGATTTTATAAATGTTTTTGGATTTTTGTGTTTATTGAATTTTTTTTTGTGTTTTTATGAGATTTTATGAATGTTTTTAGATTTTTTGTCTAATTTTGATGTTTTGGATATGGACATGTGTGATGATATTAGTGCTCTATTTGAGATTTTGTTGAAAAGCAAGCTAAGGTTGATTGATCAGATCGATGGATTGATGGTGATAACATTGTTGAGGATACACAAAAATGCAAGGATAGTGTTTAAGCAACACGAGGATTTGGATGGATATCCCAAGATGATGAGGGATTGATTGGATTTGATTGATCAAGATTGATGAAGCTTGATTTGGAACAAAATATGTTTGAATGATTTGATGTGATGCTGAAGTGCAAATTAGATGTGACTGATAGTGATTGTTTGGATTGATGTTCAATGAAAAATAATGCTTGATAAGGAACATCTTCTTGTCAAAATATTCCATGGGTTAGTGATTTGGATTCTTTCTTACAAATGTTTTGACCAATGTGAATGATTTTCCAATGTTTGGATCACCACATAAGTTGGAATATATAAATCAAGATTTATTCCTGAAGCAAGATGTAAATATTTGTCCCTAATGTCTAACAATGTATGGAATGCCATGGATGGATGCTTGGATAGGTGTGTGGATGGATGGATGTGGTAAGAACACAAAGGATGCCAAGGATTATCTTGTGAAAATATAATAGGTTCGGATAGAGGATGGTTATTTGGATAATGCTTTATGGCTGAGATAATGTTGGGTAGGATAGGATCAATGAAAATGACCCATGTCAAGATGTTTACCATAAGCAAGTGTAAAGTGTGCACCAATTTTTTTCAAGATCAAGATAACTTGGACTATGGATGCAGATAGATGAAAATGGATTGGATCAATGGTTCATGGATGAATAGATTTATTATGGATGAAATAGATGGAATGTTGGATTTATTATGGATAAGATGAGATGCTTTCACTTGAACTGGCGCACACAGATGCTCCATTCTACACATGACGCATGTTTGCTTAGTTTTCATCATGGTACATGTCCAAAGCACCACCATAGTGGTTTTCACTAAAGAACAATTTTTTTCTCTTTATTGTTTTTAATCATTTTTCTGATTTTTTTGGATTTTTATATTTTTTTGTATTTTTTGAAAGATTTTAAGCTCATACTAAACCACCTAGTGGTAATAAAATAAATGCTTCTATCATAATTTTTCATCGATATCCTTCTTGAAGAAGTTGCTTTGCCAAGATATGTGCACTTGAATGCAACTTTTGAGATTCATGATCTATTTTGTTGATACCAGAGTTAAGTTTATCTTTGTGTGCACATCGTGTAGAATGCCTTAAGAATCCTTATGATTAAGGGTCATTACCAACACATGGTCAATGTGAGAATTGGATATC
This sequence comes from Sequoia sempervirens, assembly GCA_007258455.2. NCBI lineage: Eukaryota > Viridiplantae > Streptophyta > Pinopsida > Cupressales > Cupressaceae > Sequoia > Sequoia sempervirens. The sequence goes on along the minus strand of VDFB02271358.1, from coordinate 259,564,890 downwards.
ATGCATGGATGGAGTGCATTTAGGGATAAAAGATGGATTGGTTACTAGTTTGAAACTTTTGAATCTCCAAACTTGGGAAGATAAACAATAATGGGTGAATATGAAAGTGTGTATGGAATTAAGACCAATTGCTTGATATAATTTGTACTTTGCTTGAGAAGCCTATTTTTTCTTTTGTAGACATCTTTGATGGATACTTTCCCTTTTTTATTTTGCCCCATAGTTTCTTTAACTAATGGAGTTTGATAGGGATAATTTTTCTTTGTATTCTTTGGTATCCACTTGTATTTGATTTGTCCTTCATGTTTTGCTTCTTTTTCTTTGATAACGCTTTTTGTGCTTTGATTCAAATCTTTCTTTCGATGTTGGTCCCAATTCATGGATGGGGTGATGGGTGGATGAAGATTCATGACGTAGTTGGTTGTAGTATTGGCATCGGTTTCATCATAAGGATTTTTCGTGCTCCCTATGTTGACGTTTGCTTGAGACATAGTTGCCCCCAATATGATGGTAGTAGCACCTTTGTTCCTTGATTCTGCCTGTTTTGAGATGTCTTGTTCAGTAAGCATTCTTTGATAAATGACCATTGTAGACATGACATTATTTCAACTTGCTATTCTAGTGACTCTAAAATATCCTATTTTCTATAACCTGTTTCCTTGAGTGGATAATGTTGGATATATTCATACATGATGTACTCAATTTGAATTTGGGATATATCTGATCCTTTTGTTGATGACTCAATTTGACTATATGAATCAATAACCTACTCTTTTTGTGTAATAATGTCAGGAGTAAAGGAATCTTGTTTTGAATGAAGATCATCTATGTGTCCATCCATAGAAATCATCTCATGGGTAGATGGAGGAGTATGTGTTATATGGATAGGATCATCGACATCTTGTATAGATAGAAGAGTGTCCATTAGATCATTGTAGTAGTTTGGAGGTAGAAATTCTTGATCTTGGATGATTTCGGAATTGCTTTCGACATGCTTTGGATCACGTTCTTGACATGGGTCAGTTCCAAATAATGGATTTCCTATAAAAGGTTCTTGGATATCTTCATTAGGTATGGGAAATGTCTCAATATCCTCTTGAGCTTTGAGTGGACTTGGATCGAATGTTGAGTTGAGGATCCCTTTAGTATCTGTAACCATGAGGTCAAAGGATGTCAATATGTCTTGGAAAGGAACTTTGCTAGTCTTTGGTGAAAGATGTTGGTCATGCTTTGGAATAAATTCTTGAGATATGTCTTCTAACTCATTAGGAAATGTAGAGACATTTTTACTATGATCATAGGTCAATGGATTGTGCATTATGTCAATAGGATCAAATAATTCTAACACTCCTTGAAATAGATGACTAAAAGGTGGCTCTTGATGTATGGTGAGTTGATCATTGGATGGGGTAGAAACATAAAAAAAGGTGCTCATCAATGGAGAGATCTTGATCATTGTTTTCAACAATTGTGGCAGAGAGATTGTCGATATTTTTAACCATAGGATCAAGTGATGTTAACATTTCTTGAATTGGGTCATTGTTGGGTATTGTTGGTGGATTTTGATCATGGTTGAAGAGTGACTTTTGACATATGTTGATTTGATCGTTGGATGAGGTAGAAATATCTTCAAGTTGCTCATTGATGGATAGTTGTGATTGATCTTGGAGATGTGATGACTGATCTTCAAGATGGGGTGATTGAGTTTTTTGTTGATGTTGTTGATCTTGATATCTGGCCTCTTGACATTGGAGATATTGTACTTGATGTGGTTGTGGACACAACTCAATGCTTTGATGACATGGTTTAACCAATGGTAGAGTCCATTGATTTTGGAATGAAGATGTCTCTTAGCTCAATAATTCAATTAGTTTGGCAAGTGAAGCTTGAGTTGATCTAGTGAAATTTGATCTTGATTTTGATTTTGACTCCCTTTATATAGTTGATTTGGCTTTTGTTCAAGCATATTTGGAATGTACACTTGTGGTGTTTGCATGGGATCATGGAAAAATTGATTTTGGACAATGTTATGATTTGGGATGATGTTTAGATTTGGCATTATAGGTTGAAATTGAACATTGTTGTGTTTGGGAATTACATTGCTTTGATTTTGCATGGTGTTACCATGACTTGGATAAAAATATGGAGTTATTAACATCTTGTTTGGACTTTGAACATGTGTATGATTCACAAACATATTTATCCCAAAGTTTTCCAAGTGTGGATTTGAAATGTTCATGTTTGGAAAACTTGTACTTGGTATATTCACATTTGGAATGTATAGATTTGGTGGGATGACGTTGTTTTGTTGAAGACTCGTGCATTGATTGTTTGGTTGATATATTTGTAAGTTTGGACTTGGATTTAAATCTATCATAGGGAAAGGTGTTCCAAAATTTAGATTGGACATACTCACATTTGTTGTACCATTGAGGTTTGTAGGAGGTAATGATCTCATGTATGGATTGTATAAATGTGAGTTTTGAGAATCCATTGGTTTTGTAAGGCTTTGACAGTTTGGTTTACATAGATCACTCATGATGTATGGAGAAAGTTTATATTTCATGTTCTTGTGTTTTGACGTTGTTGACCTCTAAGGGATTTAGGACCAATGATGAGATGAAGGATGAAAGGGGTGAATGATATGGGTGTTGAATGTTTAGGAACTTTGGATCAATGTTAGAATTTTAGGATTTGATTTTGATTGGTTTGATTTGGATAATGAGCTTGTAAACCCTAAGATGTTATATGTGATCTTTAGGATAAACTCATTCAAAAGGGTGATAATTTAACTATGTGAGGAAGGATTCATCCACACACACCTAACTAAACTGATGATTTTGATTTGGTTTAAGGATGTACCCAAGTCTAGAAAATGATGTTTCCAAAGCTCTAAAGCTGTTTGGTGGGATGGATTTTTGATAGATGTTTGGGATGGATGAAGTGTTTTATTTTGATCCTAAATGAACCTAAGAAGGACTTGTTTACAAGACCAAGGTTTTGAAGAACATGCTTTAAAAACTTCTTATGTGAGATACCCAAACCTTTGAAATAGACTTGGATTTTGACAATAGTAAAATGAATACAAATTTGGATTGTTTCTTGATGCATGTTTGTAAAAATTGAAGGTCAATCTTTCTCTAAATTCGTAAATCATAGACAACCTTTTCTTGCAAGCTTTTTGACTAAGACCTTTGGACTTGGGTTTCTGGATTTTGATCTTTCGGGAAATCATTTGGAAGAGCACATGTGTGAAGTTCAATTGTTTCTTATCTTAGCTTAGTGGCTTCTTTTTACCATAAACAATTCTTGATTAAGTTTTCAAACTAGATGTCTAATGTCCTAATTTCTTCTCATACCACAAAGTCCATTATGTGGAAATCAAGGCAAAAGTTCCCTATTATTGACTTTAGTGAGCAAATTGAGATGTAAATTCAATTGCTTAGAAGCCTCTAAGGATAGAATCCCTAGGGTAAGCAACAACACTTGAATTTTTTACAAAGGTATTTGCTTCCTAAAGGGTTTGAAATTTGATGATCATGTTTGAATCTTTGTTTTCCAATGTTTAAGATCCAAGCAAAGTGTTTTGATTTCAAGAACATGCACAACTCTATGGATAAAAAGACAATATTTATTGAATCCCCACTTGGATAAATCTAGCTACGCCTACTCTTAGCAGATGATTAGATGCTTGACCACACTAGATCCCCTCCACGACACTCACTTCTATGGGTCAACCAAGCATCAGTACCCATGAAACTCCCATGGCACACTTCTCATCTCTACTAAGAGCTATATAAATATGGGGTAGTTTTAGAATGACTGTTCTTGCACCAACAAATAAATAAGGACTTTAGTCTTTTAAACAAGAGGTTCTAATATAGGAATTTCATTCATGGGTGATCATCCATACAGTAAGAGACCATTGTTGTCCTTCCTGTCAAAACAATCCTTGTGATACTTGAGCTTTTCTTAAGTACCCACACTTATATACTAGTTGGAAGTCACTTGGCTTTAGTGTGTTCCCAATTGGGTCGTTCCCTTGGGTGATTACTTTTTCCCACAAGGTAGGCCCTCTAAAGATAAACAAAAGCGAGCAAACACATCCGCAGTTTGATTGATCCTTGTTGAGAAACAAAGAGAGAAAATATGCGATAGATTCCACTCACACTTACAAACTTTGTTCAATTTTAAGAATCCAAATAGAAGTGTGGAGGTAATCACTTATATAAAAATTAATATCACAAAAATCCTTTTGATTCTCAAGATCATCGTGAGGCGCGAGAGAAGCGCATACTTCTTTTAAATGATAATACTTTGGATAAGGGATTACAAAACATAAAGGCACATGTTTATTTTAAACCTTCAAAGCAATAGTTGGATTCCTTTTAAGCACCAAAAAGAAATATGAGAATTGTTTGTTCAATTGTTAAGCCTTAAACAAAATCTAGTAAGTTTCCTAAGGTTCCTTTTAATCCTTTTGTGTTATTCCTTTTAGAGCCCAAATGAAATTTAGTGATTTATAAAAGCATAAAAGATAGCAAATCCTTAGACGAGATTATAATTTCTTCCCAAAGTGTTTAAAAACACTTGATACAATGAGATGATAATGCCATAGAGAAGCCTTTGTCTTTGTTTTCCTCCTTCACCTTCGATCAAGCCAGTCTACAAAAATTGGTTAAAACTTATAGAAATAGAGATAAAAGACCAGTTAGTAGTCAAACTAAAATAAAAAAGCACATGTTGAAAATAATTTAAAGAATGCATTTTACCCAACTTCAGCGGCGTAGTCTACAGAGGTGGTGTAGTTTGAACAGGTCAATGGTGCTATATAGTGCTACTAGGACTAATAGCGGTGCTTTGCAGCAAAACCAGTGAGTGCAATTATGGTGATAGTTTGAGCAAGCGATGTTGTTTGGAGTTTAGAAGTTTGGTAACAAAAAAGTGGCCCAGCGTCGTAGTTTGGAGTTTAGTAGTGGTGCTATAAGGCACCACTAGACCGCTAGCAATGCAATTCCTCTATCAGCAGCATACTTTTTTTGTAGATGCAAAAATTTCAAAAAAGAGCACGAAAATTCACAAAAAAATATGTTAGATTCTTGGGATTTTCCCTCCTACTAGCACCAAAATGTGAGAGGTGAATCTGCTATCACTAACAATAGATAAAATATTCCAAATTAGCCATTGTTAGAACTCAAATAAACCTCTCCCTATGAAATTCATTTGAACACGAGAATAATTGAAACAAAGCAAAAAAGCAAGCAAAACACAATGAAACACTATTCTAATGATCAAACCAGCATCCCATAGGGGGATTGGTGCTATTTTGATGTGGAAAATAGCCCTTTCCCAACCCCTTTTTGATAAGCTCTAGATGTGATGAAGATGCAAGATGATGAGTGATCAAGATGAAAATGCTTGAGATTGTCCCCAAGTTGTGGATGAACTTGTGCCTCAAATTTGTACCCCCCAAATCAATAGAAGAATCCCCTATTTATAAAATAAAAGGATAGAAGAATGAAAGGTAGGAGGAATGTGGGATAAAATATAATCCAATGGCATTGTGCCACTTGTCAATATGTCAATATGTCAATGGAGGGAGGTTGAGCACATTTTGATCAATGTGCATGATAAATGTTATTAGGTGGAATTTGAAATTTGAAAGTTGGCTTGTTAGAGGGAGAAGAAAGTGTCTTAAATGCCAAGTTGGAGACATGTAAGAGACAATGTAAGAGGTGTTAATGCTATGTTGGAGGACAAGTCCCTTTTGGGGGGAGATTTCAAATTTGAAGGATATTCCATAAAGATGTTATTTTGAATGAAAATAGAAGAAATTATAAATCAAATAAATTGATTTATTGTGCAAGTTGCAAAAGTTAGAGGATTAGAGGATTAGATTTAGAGTTAATTAGGATTTAATTAACTTTAGATAGAGATTAGTTGATGGGGCATTTGATTTAGATCAAAATGAGAGGAATATGGACATTAATGATTTAATAAAATAAATTTGATCTATTCAATTAAATGGAGAACTTTAGGGATTAAATAAATAAATTTGATTTATTTAATTAAATAAAAAACCTTAAAGATTTAATTAAATAAATTTGATTTATTTAATTAAATGAGAAACATTAGAGATTTAATTATAGAAAATTGATTTATTTAATTAAATGAGGAACATTAGAGATTTAATTAAATAAATTTGATTTATTTAATTAAATGGAGAACATTAGATGCATGGTGTCGATTTTGCATGTCTACAGGAATCAAAAATATTTTTTTTCTTGTTGGTAAGTTAGGCATAAGGGATTCATACCTCATATAAATTGAGAATGAAAATGAGAGTTAAAGTGCATGCCCTAAAAATAGGGGTGTAATACATATGTTGTTCCTACGAGTTTATTGTCACAAAAAAATCAATCAAGTATAAAATTTGAAAATGTGTTATCTCACCATCAAGGGAGACACATTCCCCTTCACTTTTGAAGATGATCTTAAAACCATTTGATGCTTGGTTTTAGATAGAGCTAATTTTTTATTTTTCACTTTTGTCTAGCCTAGATTAGCCTATTCATCTAGGTTGCTTGCATTTGACAAGGGTGCCTGAAGTTCTTGAGAGTGTTCACAAGTTGTTTGTCCTATAGGAGGGGGGCAACAAGGTCCTCCATTGATTTTTTTTCCAGAAGGGTCATCCACACCAACATGAACTGATGTGTCCATGATAGGTGGGTTAGCAAACTTTTGTGAGTTTTCTAGGAGATCTTGAGTTGAGTCTAAACCCATTTGAGAGGTAGGATGAATCTCTTAATGTTGGGGCTCTACCCCGATCCACCAAGTGGGCTTACCTCTAGATTCCATGTTTTTGTGTTCTTGTGGAATCTTCTTTAAGCATTTAGAGGTGAAGTGATCTATGTAGAAGCATTTTCTACATCAAAAAACCACTTTTTCATATTTGAATGTCTGTGCCTAAAGGCACCTTCCCACCTTCAATGAAATCTCTGTAGGTAGCACCTTCAATGAAATCTTTGTAGGTAGCTCATTAGATAAGTTCATTTCCACACATATTCAAGTGCAAGTGGAACTTTGATAATTACTTATTTCTTCTGAGTAGCAATGGTATTTCCCTAATCCATTGCCAATTGCTTGCAAGCAATCTAATTCCAAAAGCTAAAATGGAAGATAGGCTAAAAGCAACTAGAGAAAGGTATAGGAGAAAGTCTCAAATCTAGGATCAAAAGGATACCAGGGCTTTGTGCATAGGAAGTCACCTTGGAAAACCCAAGATCCATTCTCCAATACCCAATCCTTATCTTCTTTAGATTCAAATTCCAAAATGAAAAACCCCTTAAGGGAAAATGCAGATTTCTTCCTCCAAATAATCTTGAAATATTCACTTAATTTTGGCTATAATTTAGTAAATTTGCAAACTAAGGTATGGCTCTATAAAAATTCTTCTCTATCATCAGCCATATAGTCCAAAATAATCTTAGGGACAATGGGTGATCTACTAATCATAACAATAGATCTAAATGAATCAGGCATCAGATCCATGGGGGAAAGTAGCAGGAGGATGAGGAGGATGCGTTTCCATCGAATGCTCCTGTGTAGACCCCTTCAAACTACAAAGTTGGCTACTCCTAGAGTGATGTCAAGGGAATGAGATCCTACTCCTTGACTGTTTGGCCAAAAGGGCATCACTTGCCCTATCAGTGCACAAAACATCATTGAAACTAGATTTTTCAACCATCGAACCACTACGCCCCTGGGCTCCATGAAGTGTAACACCCGAGCATATGCCATCCTTGGTGGGCGAAGCTTGATTAAAATCTAGAGTGTACTAGAGCATGGTGGGTGATATTTTTTAGTGAAAGAGCCAATCTTAGGAATAGTAGGCGGCCCAACCTTCGTGTTGCTACTATCACAAACCCTAATGCCTCTAATATCATCTAATACCTTTCTAAGATTTTGTTTACCTTTGAACAACATGTGTTTTTCCTTGCACAAAGGAGTCATAACCCCATTTGCTCCCACCTCCATACAACCAATGCCCAATTCATGATCACCATTGTTGAAGGAAGTAAGAAGCATAGGCTTAGAAGTAACATAAAGCATTTCAGGAGCAGAGCACCTTGATTTCATAAGGAAGCAATGAATCAAAAAGTCTTTTTATTAGACTTGGGAAGATGAATTTTCTAAATTATATGGATTATTTGGTGAAGTGTTGTCTAATAAGGTGAATAAAATAATTTATTCCCCACTTCTTTGAGATAATGGTGCAAGTCTAGACTAGGGGTCTTATTTCAAATAATCCAATCTAGCAACTATAAAATGCAAATCAACACACTTGAAATAATTTGAAGGCCGAATTGAATTGATCACTTTTATTTAAAATTTTGTGTAGCTTCATACATTCAACAAAAATACTTCAAGGAATAAAAATTTACCATGGTGGTAGCCTATTCACATTTACAATACTTTCAAAAGACTAAAATTTTGTATATATACAAATTTATAAATTTCCTTTCCTATAATGATTATAACCAATATATTTCATAAATTTATAATTAAATAAATTATGTAGCCTACTTAAATGACTTCATTCTCCTTCATGAGAAGTTTGTGTACCCAGTGGTCATAAGCTATGATTTTATTTTATCTTGATTCTTTCTTCAACCTCTTTGTTATTCTCTTCAAGTTTCACCCTTTATTACTTCCCTTCTTAATTAATCCTACAATCATCCATTATTTTTGTGTGTTGCTCTCTATCCATCTATTCTCTAATTTTTATCTTCCTAAATATTTTTTTCATCTCCCATTTTTTAGTGTACAAATATTCACATTCCCTCTCAGTTGGAAGAATAAGGAGTTTTTCATTGATGCATTTGTTGGCAACATGAGCATGGAGGATTAATATAAGTTGTACAGTATGGATTACAATATTGTCATTAATGCAAACATTGTATTCCGATATGAAGAACATTGTGCAAATCAATTTGTATAGCTTGAGCATGCTTGAGGATGATTATCAAGTGCAATTTTGTAAGAAGGTTTGATCCAGTGGAGGTAGTTGATATGGAAATTGACTAAGTGTGAGTACAGGTATTTTGGTGTACATGACATCCAATAATCTAGTCTGCATTAGTCTATTGTCTAAGATCTTGCTCTCTTTGATTTTGATATAATTTTTTTGATGATAGAGGAACATAAATCCATAATTTTATATTGTTTTGGCTCCTAGTGTTGAAGTTATGAATGATAGTATATCATTCTGGAAATAATGGGTGTTTTCCAATTCAGTGTACATGTTTAGTTGAATCTGCACTTCTTTGCAAATTAGAATATGGCTTTGTAGTTTATTTGAGATGTTGACAGGTGCCAGTAGAGTGTGTATTCCAAGTGGCATGAATTTTTGTGGTTTGAGTGTCCAATTGTGATTGTATAGCTAGAAGATTTTATTATTAAGTCATTACCATTTTTGACCTAATAATTTTTGTGTTTTACAAAGTTTGAATAAGTATTGAACCGTTATGTAGGAGCTATTATGGGCCCATGCTGACTTATTTTGAATTATCATGAGTTTTGGATCTTGGAACAAAACATGCATTAATGGATACTTAGCTTACAAGTTAAATTTTGTATAATACATCTAATTAGGTCGACTTAATTAATTTTGTAAGTATTTGTGGATGAAGCAGATATATATGTAAGATCATTTTTAGTGTTTTTCATATGAAGTGATACAATAATCTATTTTGTGGATGTGGATTGTGTGAAAGTAAAGTGAATGAAAAGAAGAGTGGTGTAAGACCCCACATTGCATGTGATTAGTAAAACCATAATATGTCTTATGTTTTCCTAGATAGAAGGTAAGATGTATTGTAGATGATAAATAGTGTGATTATGTGACAATATTTTTGACATTTTTATTGACATTGCCATGAAGGAGTTAGGACACATAAATTGTGAATATGTGTTGAAAGTGTAAGTGAAATTATTGTACAATTAAATCTTATTTCAGCTATTAGATTTATGTGATATTTGATTGTTGCTTATGGTTTCATTGGTAAAGTGCAGGAAAGAAAGAGTGCCACTACAAGAAAGGAAGACCAAAGGGAAAATCAAAAGAAATCTTCTTGAGGATATAAAGTTAATATGTATATAGATTAAGAAGTGAAGGTTGATATTAAAGGTATAATTTATTTTGGTTTGTGAGAATATTAAATTGTGTGAGTTAGGGATTGGGAACCCTTACTCAAGTGTTAAACTCGGATGGATCTTTAAGTGGGTATTTAAAGAGGGTTGTTGGTGATCTTCCTTGGTTGGGATACAAAAATAAACCCCCTAGGGTCTGTACCATAGTGGTAGGGTTCAAGTGGGCATGCAATAGGGTCCCAAGGACATGATTTGACTACTAAAAAGTCCTCATAATGAAGAGTGACGAATTTTGAGGAGAGGATGGAGAGGTGAAAAGATTTGGGGTTGTCCAAGTGCATGTGGCCTCTTTAATGAGAAAAGACTCTCATTGAAGAAGGGAGGTACACTCCACACCTTCCCATCCAAAAAGTTGCAAGTTGAATCTCCAATATAGTTGGAGAGGAAGAATGAGTGGGGTGTTACCCACTTCTCCCCTTGGAGAACTTTAGAGGAGATTGCAAAAAGAATGAGAAGAGGAGAGGATCCCATCTCTTTGGGAAGATAGAGATAAAGATGGCTTGGCTTGGAGAGGAAGGATGGATGAAAGAGCTCAATCCCTTCACCTAAAAGAAAAGAGATAAGTTCTTCATATTTTCATGTACCCTTGTTTATTGGTTGTAAGAAGTTATTATATTGTATGGATCATGGTTGAAAGTAAAAAGTAGAAAACCTAGATGCATGAAAGTTGTGCTATGATTAGTTTTATCCCTTTGTAAAAATGAGAAAATGCTCTATTATCACCATGGAGCTAAAAGAATTACTTGCTCGGGGGTATGGCTAGAGCCCATGAGGCTCCATGACGCCATTACGGTAGGGTGGAGAGCAAGACCTTGTCCATTGGTTTGTTGTTCATTTATTATTTTATGTGTTTGTAATGAGTAAGGAAACTTACTTCATGAGTTTTGAGTGTTTGAAACAAAGTGTTGAATTCCATTGGAAATGAAGGAAATATCATGTAGACTTAGTTGTAGTTTCCTGAAATTGGGATGAACGTTTGAGCTCCTTGGAATAATTTTCTTTGAACATTGTAGACATAAGTGCGAGTTGTAAAGAGAGAAGTAAGAAGGATTGAAACAAGAAGGAAATGTGAGATGTATTAGATACACCTCAAGAAAGAAGGGTTTTCATTTTAAGTTGCAATTTAAATGTGTATATATATTTTTATTTAGTTTTGATCTGTGCAGTATATTTCCTTCTTATGAATGTATATAAGAAAAAGGAGATAAAAAGAAATTGTATGCTCATAAAATGTTAATACATGATTTATAATGTACATATTATATATATATTTTTAAAATTAGTGCTGACCATTATGTTAATGAAACAGAAAAAAAAGAAGAAGAAGAAAGTTTAGTTAATGAATGGCTGAGCATTCTATTGAAGAACTTAGATAACAACTAACTAGAAAAAATATGTCTCTAGCAAATAAATAAAATAAAAGCAAAAGAAAAATGACTAGTATAGGAAATAGCATTGACAATATGGATAGATTTTTATCCTGGTTCCAGACGAAGGACGAGTTAATTTCTATAAAAGAAAAAGATGATTCAAAGATAAATCTAAAAAATAAAAGTATAGTAAAACGAATAAATTCATTACAAAATGGTATGATCTGAAGTAATTGCAAATACTAGTTTATGATTTAGGAGGTTAATAAACTAAACAGAAAAAGGAAAAACAAAAACAAAAAAAAAAAAGAGAGAGAAGGGAACAGAGCAACACTGTGTTGGTCATGGCCGTAAGGGCATGCAGATCACACAAAGGTTTTTTTTGTTTTTCCCCCTTCAGAAGGACACGACCTCCCCTGAGGCACCCAAGCTAGCATTAAGTTTCTGCAAAAAAATGGAAAAAAAAAAAAAGAGAGAATAACAATAGCATTAATAGCGAGAATCTTTTCCAAGAATTTTCATCTGTGACTCGTGTGTACTTCCTGAAGGGATGAAGCCAGCCAGACACAAAGGAATAGCGTTGTTTTTTCCCCTCTAACCATCTCAAACCCTTGTTGCAAATGAATGCAATTCATGATTTGTATGTCTCTACACACGTGATCTGTTATGCACAGACTAGCACCCATTCTATAATGCACCATTGGCAAGTGACCAACAAGAATACTAAGTCTTGAGCCTTCAGTTTTAGAAGATCGTTGTAGAGTGTAAGCATTGGAATAGAGGAATAGGTCAAAGAGGACGATGGGAAATCTTCCCAGGCAGGATTGACATACAAAAAAAATAAAATTATTAATTATCTATATTTACACTGTGTCAAATCAGGGTTCCTTCTTGTTGGGATATGTAAGGGAGTCTGACTAATGAGTAAATGCATGACCATCGTATAGTATGGTTGGTCTGGTTATGGCTCCCCTTGCAGATGTGACGTGACTGTGTTAGGATGCGTATGGTAGTTGCTAAGGTGATGGAATTGGTCAAACAAATTGATACATCCCCTTTATTTGGTTGAAATGCTACGCAATATCCCAGTCTCAGTGTTGTCAGGGCCTTTAATGCTATTGAGGGACTTGGAGGTGAGTAGTTGGAAGAAATGGAATGCTGCAACTTGAGTGGAGTAGGTATTGCAATGACCTACCCTCTGTCATTGTAGTATGGTTGGTGGGATAACTGTAATTAGATAAGATATTATAAAAATGAAATAACTAATTAAACTAAATGTATGAATTGGCTAGTGGAAAACAACGCTAAACAACGATATTTATGAGCAGCGCAATTTCATAAATTATATATATTATCATCACCCATTGCAGAGGCAGGTATATTAAGAAGAACACCAATATTAGTATATCAGTATCTATCGGGACAGAAGCAACCATTAATAAGTTTGTACTATTTTTTTTAGGGGATTTAGGCCATAGCAGTTTTAAATAATGCATACTGATCCTAACCCAAAGTTATCAAAAAGCACTCGAATCAACCTTTTATTGGGCGATGGATTTGTATCAGAAGTACGTAATGAATAAATGCTACATGAAATCAATAATGAATAGGTTAGATACAACAGTTTATGCCTCTCACCATTACCACGGTAGATTGCGAATTGGTGGAATCTGGGTAATGGTTACCATCTTGCTAACACTGGTCTGTTTGCAACGTTAAAATTAATCTACCTTTATTGCAGTCGTAAATCATGAGATCTTGGTTATAAATTATACTGTTGTCTTGGGTGCTGTAGATATCATTGTCTCAACAGTTAATATTAACAATAGTGAAAGAAAGTAATGCTAATATCCCCGAGCAATTGCATAATTATACTATCAGTTAATATTCCTACTTAAAGAATAATATTAACTTTAAAGCTATTGATAATGGAAACTTAAAATAATAGGATGATATGTTTCAGATAAACTTTCCATAGTTATTACTTTTCCTGACAGTAATGCATGTATTTATATATATATATTTTTAAATTATTAGCCTTTGTCTTAGCGGTTAAATCCTCCCTTGCCGTAATGGAAGATCGCTCAGACGATTGTAGAGGATGGTATTAGAATGGACAATTAATGCACCCGCCACTAAAGTCTTTTAATTCTCAATCCCTATGTTCTTGTGCTTAAAATTTTAAATAAACTTAATAGGGACCCTTCGTGAGGAGTTAAGCAATTAATTTAAATCCTTTGAAAGTTCCACTTTCTTTTTGAAAAAAAGCAGTCTTAAAGAGTAGTATACTCTACGTATCCCTTTATTCTCTTAATCTTAAAAATAAACTACAATGATAAAAGGAAACCAATTCTCTCTCTCTCTCACTAGAAAAGTAGTAAGGAATATTTACTTTAGAAAAGTAGTAAGAAATATTTACTTTTTCTTTAGTTTAAAAATATGTGTATTCATCTTTAGAATTTAAATAACCATTTTTTTTCTAATTTAAATGTGGAAAGCTAGGTTAACAATAATGATTATGATTTTCTTTTATAAAGTGAAAATTAGTATTTAAAGGTTATATATATATAAAAGTATATATTATATTTTATTACGTTCATATGTAAAAATAAATAAAAATTATTAATTATGAGTTTTCATAAGTGATGGTATAATATATTAATATGAAATAAAATAATTAATTAAATAAATAATAGTTAAACATACATTTAAATATGCATATAACATTTTATATATGGATAATAAAATAATATTTGTAACATTTGAACTTAGATTTAAGTACAATTAGAAAGGAAATAATTGTTTGGGTTTTCTAATGAAATTTATAGGCGTGACGCTAACGTTAAACAAAGGAAGATTAATAGTTTTGAGATTATACATGGGTGAAATAATGTGTCCTTATCAAGGGATTAACAATTTAGATAATTAGTATGCCCAATTAAACCAATTTGTGTGGTAATTAACTTAATTAGTTAAGTTCCAAGCAAGAGGCTTACTCACAATTAAATCTTATTTTAAACCACTTGTATTAGCACCAAATTTAGGAGAGTATTGTATAAGTAACTCGGTAAACTGCAAGGTGTACCTACCACTTAACCACTTGAGATATTGTTTAATAAATTCTTAACTCCTATAAGCCTAACCAGTTGTGGGTGATCGATGTTTCTCATCTCCTTGGGGGTTGGAGATCGCTAAGCCTTGTATATGATAAAATGTCAGCTAAGGGCAATGTGAAGCTCATAGGTACCATACCTTTATTAAACCATCATCTCAAAATGGCAGCCTATGTTTATTAAAAAAATTACAAGAAGAGGTATCTACACAAATATATACTTACGACTCCTTATTAGGGATTAGAAAGTTAAATTATCCAATCCAAGACTAATGATTCTAGAGTATCTAAAGGGGAGCATATTTGATTAAAAGAATGAACATCATTACTTTTAAATTCATGAAGATGCACAACTCATATCGTGTTTTGCATTAGGCCTTAAACACTTAAGGGTGTGAATTATCTTAAGTAATAGTTTCCAAAAAAAAAAAATTGTTGCAATTTCTAGTGAAAATTTGGGGCATGACAAGTAGAGAGTTAATTCAAATCAGTATGAAGTGTGTAGAGTTTGTATTTTGAGCTTCAATGGAACTATAATTCATGCATATGATAGATGCAATTGTAACCATTCAAACATGGTTGTGTGCCACAACTCTAGATTATATGTTTTCTTCTTTCAGTGGGTAGTGATTCCACTTGGATAGTGAGTCCAGATACAGTGAGAACTTCTATAATATACTATAATTGGTTATAATATATTCTAAGATAATCCTCACCGTGGTTTTCCCATTCTAGGTTTTTCATATAAAAATACAGCCTTTTTGTGTTATGTGATGTTGTTGGTTGTTTTTCATGGTTTCCTTCATTACTACAAATTGAATATGCTATGAGGATTGAACAATTAAATGTTTAAGTGGTTTAAAATAATACTAATTCACTCCCCCTCAGTATTTTGGGTGTTCAACAATTGGTATCAGAGCTTGGTTCCTTGGAAGGATCTTAACCACTTGGGGAAGATCTTGGAGGTTGAACACAAGGTTGTTAGAAGACTACCTACTTCTCTGGAAGAGATACCTGTTGTTGGATTTACAGAAGAATATTGTATGTTTGAAATGAATGGAGAACTCAAAGTTGCTTTTGAAGCTCTAGAAAGAACTGAAGGAAAAAATAGAGATCTGAAAGAAAAATTTCAAAGAAGTTGATGAATGCATCAGAAAATTGAGAGAGAAAATCAAGAAATTTAGAGAAAGGCATAAGGAGGTCAGTGAGTAGTTGAAGCAAGAAAATGAAATAATTACTAGTCTGAAGGTGCAAGTTGAAGAAGGAAAAAGAGTTGAAGAATGCTTGAATACAAAGATGAAAATAAAATTTGAGGAATGAACAAATCTTAAACAAGAAGTTGTGAATCTGAGATCTGACCTTGAGAAAGCAAATAATCATGAAGATAAATTCAAAAAGAGTTCATTTATGCTTCATGAAATGATTGCAAATAAAAAATCTATTGGGAAAATATGTCTCAACCTTACACTTATATATGATTTATTGATAAGATGTATGTGTTGGGTTAAACTAGTTCTTGGGTTAGAGTTAGTGGATTAACCTTTAGTGGTCTTTGGCACATGGTTTTTTGCTAGTTGTATTGGTCCATGGTTTTGAAGCTCATGGTTTTGAGCCCATGGTTTTGCATGTATGGAAGTCTATATAATGGCTCGGTGACTCCATTGTATGTGTGGCAAGTTGAAGCCTCCAGGCTCAGCTCGGTTGGGGTTGAGGGTTAATATGAAGATCTTCATTGCCGGTTTTTCCTTGGTTTGGGGTTTTCCAGGGTAAATAACTATGTTGTGAATTTCTTTTTTTTATTCTTCATTTGGTTCCTAACAAGTGGTATCAAAGCGAGGTTCTGGGATTTTATTTTTTCTTGCATGTGCAAGGTTTGTGAGTTGGATGTACTTGCATGGACTTGCATGTGGCTTGCATGTGCTTATATGTTGATGCATGTAAGATTCCTAGTGTTTAAGGTTCTAGGTATTTCTTCTTTGAAGATTTCTTAGCCTAACAAGCTTGAGGAAATCTAAGGGAATCAACTGAAGATTGATCCTTTGCTCACAATGTGTGGAGATAAGGAAACATTTATTTTTTGATCCAATATTCTTATTGAAAGAAAAGGTTTGTGCATGTGCCTCAATGCTCTGGCTCCTAGAAGAAGGTTGAGCAAGTTTGTGCAAGATTGGTCATGGTTGTGGTTGTAAGCATGTTGGTTGTAGCAAGAACAAGATTGTAATGGAGTTGTATGTAAAATTTAATACATGTATTTGGGTTGATGGTTGTAAGACCTAGTATGGCTGGCTCAATCCCTGAAAGGAAAGGCCTAGTAAGAGAGTTCTCCCAGGTGGTAAGGGGTGCTTAGAGTCATGTGGATTCCTGGTTTGATGTCGATCTTAGTGACAAAGAGGGAATTGCACTTGGTGCTTATGGAAGGGGGGCTTTGTGCTAGCCCCAAGACCTAGTTTAAAGAGGGTATTGTTGGGTTAAACTAGTTCTTGGGTTAGAGTTAGTGGATTAACCTTTAGTGGTCTTTGGCACATGGTTTTGTGCTAGTTGTATTGGTCCATGGTTTTGGAGCTCATGGTTTTGAGCCCATGGTTTTTCATGTATGGAAGTCTATATAATGGCTTGGTGACTCCATTGTATGTGTGGTTGGTTGAAGCCTCTAGGATCAGCCCGATTGGGGCTAAGGGTTAATATGAAGATCTTCATTGCCAATTTTTTCTCGGTTTGGGGATTTTTAGGGTAAATCACTGTGTTGTGATTTTTCTTGTTTTTATTCTTCATCTGGTTCCTAATAGTATGTTGGTATGTGGTGATTTCTCATGCAAATATTGTACACTTGTAACAAGATGTGGGGTTTGGGGTAACGCCCCAAAAAAAATTTTGCTGACACATCAAAGTTTTTCCTCATTGACACGTCAAGGTGTTTTACTATTGATACATCAAAGATTTTTCTTGTTGACACACCAAGGTTTTTCTATTAACACATCAAATGAAAAATGACCTTGTAAAACCCTAATTCTAGAAGGTTCCAAAAAGCTTGTTATAAGCAGGTGGGATGTATGTAGACGATGGCGTATTTTGAGAGTCTAATAGTAGTCAAGTTGTCTCTTGATCTCTCATGGTGATACTTCCATGAGAACTTTCTTTGCAAGTATATTGTAATCTCTTGATTTCTGAATAATATATTGGGTAGATTTTGGAGTGTGGGGTTTTTCTCCCGAAAGGGTTTTCCCCACATAAATCATTGTGTTGTGGTATGCATGATATTTGTGTTTATTTTTGTTTAATTTTTTGTAACTGTTAAAGACCTATATTTTTTTTGCATTATTCTCCTCTCAAGATTAGTGTAGGAAGGTGTTCCACTACATTAGCTTCCCTACAAAATCTTCCAAAGATAAAGAAGGATTATGGTTTGAAAAAAGTGAAAGTTCAAAAGTAGATTAGACATCTAATATTGGAAAGAAGAACAATGAATAAAATAGGATTGGAGATAAGAAGGAAAATGGAAAGTAGAACTAGAATTAAATGAATGAACTCAAAAGACCATTGGTCAGACAACCAAATGCATAAAGGTACCCATATTTTAATGGTTTATGTTATTCTTCCAATAGATTTAGACATAAGGCTATGGAATGCAGAAGAAAAATGAATCAGAATGTTCCATCTTTTATCTGTCATTGTTTTACATGTAAGAGATTTGGTCATAGAGCTAATGAATACAAAAATCCAATAATGAATGGCTATAACAATGGTAGAATGATTCTTCCAATAGGTACTATTTTACAAGCAATAGATTTGGGCATAAATCTAATCAATGTAGATCTAGAATGAATGGAAGTAAGATAGGTCAAAACAATGTCATATGCTATAACTGCAATAGACTTGGAAATATCTCTAAGTTTTGGAGAAGCAAAAATATGAAAAAGGATAATCTAGTAAATAATAATGATCCAGTATAGTTCAAGATTGATCTCGCATAAACAAAGGAGATGAATAAGATTTGGAAAAAGAAGGAAGTGATAGAGGTTGAAGTTGAGTCTATATTAACATCTAGTGTAGATATTTCCTCCAAATACTAAGTTGAGAGCTTTGGGTCAAGGGCAGATTTAATAGAAAAAAAATTATCCCTTGCCAAATAAATGATGATGATGCTTCAACACATGGATATGCTTGGTGTGGATCAATATTCTTGAAAGATGCTTTGCCTATTGAAGAATATATTGATAAAAAATATCAAAAGGAAAAAATTTGCAGAGCATTTGAGGTTGACTATGCATACAACTAGAGTTTGACAACTTTATCAACTTTATCAACTGGAGCATTCAATGAAAATTACATTAAATTTCCAAAGGGTTTATAAGTGATTTTACTCAATCAAAATTCATTTGTAAATGAGTATTCAAGGAGTGAAGAGAAGATGAAGAGAAAAGTAGTGTGATTGAACCATTTGAGATCTGGAAGAAGTAAAATCCTAATTGGAAAGTGAACTAAAAGGTATTTACAATTTCCATTTTCCCTAGTTTCAGAAAGAACTTTCAATTTGCTGCAAATATGTATATTGTTGGAAGACTAAAATAACTAAGAGGTTGGGGGGTTGAATCAGTGATTTATAAAAGTCACAAAATTTTTGAGTTCAATGTTCACTTTTAAACCAAGATAACAAATGACAATTTGTGAAGCAGACTTGGGTTGTGTATCAACTAAGCATATGCATAAGACATTGGTATGAATAGACTTAAATGAACTAATTGTGCTTTTCCTTAAATGAGAGTTCATAACATTAACCAAAAAACTTCAGTATAAACATTTGCATAAATGAAAAGAGAATCATTCAACTTGATAAGGACAAACATCACAATCTAGCCACATTATCATAACAAAGCAATGACATTATAAGACCATGAATTTGACAAGTGGAAAAACCTCTTGGGGTAGAAAAACCACTCCAAAATGATGCCTTACTAGCTTATATAAAACCACCATTTACAATGCCTTATAGGTAGAATTTAGAGCACCCACTCTAGGAGCACTAACCCCTTAAAAATTTAGAGCACCAACTCTAGGAGCACCAACTCCATTACAATGCAACACAATTATAGTATTCTATCAGAACCCTAGAAGTATAAATTTTGCAACCCTAGAATTTCAATAGAAGACTATGAATATCATCTTTAAGCACATTGAAGAATGTTGTATGAGAATGACAGCATCTTCCTAAAATATAATAATAAGAGAATCATAATAAAGATTTTGAATGCAATACAACTTTTACACAATGTGTTTGAAGCTTCACATTCCTCTCTCAAGAACCTATCTTTTAAAGATATTCAATACTATCAATTGTTGTACACAAATTTGTTAAAGATAAGTCTTATAATCTCGTCTTCTTCTTTCAGTAAATCACAAATAAAACCTGGAATCATCTTTTTAAAGCCACTATGAATGAGTAGTTTCAACAACTATAAACCATCTCAGGTTAGGGTTACTTGGGATTTCAACTAACATTATTCAATTTGAGCAAGAAATATAATCTGCCAGAAACCACAAGAGGGTTTGCATAATTCCCAATGACTGAAAAAACCTCATTAACTATAGAACCCATAACTGTCAAATAGTTTCATTCTTTATTTTTCAATATATATATATATATATATATATATATATATATATATATATATATATATATATATATATATATATATATATATATATATATATATCCATTAACCAACTGTTTTAGCATGAAAATCTTAGGGAAAAACTGAAAGTATGTGAAGGTTTTTCTTTTACCTATTCACGGTGGGAGAAAATGAAACAAATACCATAAAACACTGTTGAAGACCATCATAACTATCTAGTTGAAAGGTAGACCAACTTCCACAGTCGTAGCTCATACTAGCTCATAGCTAGCATACCAAACTCAAAGCCAAAATAACAAAATGTTGAGCCTTTCTTACTTCCAACCAACTCATAGAAACTAGAACATAAACCTTCAATGTGTCAACTGTGTGAAGACACCAAAAACTTGCAAATTATCATGCACTCCATGACAACTAGGGTTCCATACTTAGCCATGATAATAAACCAACAAAAGTAATTTTCCCTACATTTCCTTCAACTCTTTCAAAGACTTTTCAAAATATAATAATCATTTGAAATCCAACATCATAATCTCTTAGACCCTGCTATCAAGAATTTTTCACTAAACATAATAATTTGAAGTCCACTTTTTTGACATCCAAAATGATCACAAGTCAAAGATAGCCCATGTCAACAAGGAGTCCGATTTCAAACATGATGTAACCTTTAAAAGAAGCTTTATCACATGTTTGGCGTGATTAAACAATGTTGCTCGATGACTAGTCACTAGCATGTGACTTTTAAATGAAGTCATTCTCCTTTGCTATATAAGCCCGACATATTCCAAATGATATGTTACCCAAGATTTATATGACATTACTTTTAAAGCAATGTAAGTCAATAACAATGTTGCTCAAAACCTTTAAAATAATACAAGGTGAATCTTAGTGCCCGATACCTTTAAAACAATGCAAGATAATAAATAGTGAGATATGATAAATCAAGAGTTAGTTGCAATTGAAATGACCTTGAAACCAAATGTCTTATAGGTTTGTGGTCATAGTAATAATGCCACCAATGGAAGATTATTCCCATTTTTATTAATGACAACAAAATACCTTGCGCTCACAAAATCAGGAACAAATGTATATGCCAAGCATGTATTTACCAATCTAGAAAACATAATGAATGCCAATCCTGTCAAGTATAACTGTGAATCTAATATACCAATCAATGTACCATAGCTAGTGACACCAAGGTAATGTGAAAGAGCCATGAAGATATGAAATGAAAAAACCATCTGAAGAATGTATAACAACCTCATATACCAATGATGCCATGAAAGTATAGGCAAATGAACCAAGTACAACATACTAATATCAAATGCCAAGATCAACTTTATAATGATCCAATATTAATGAAGTCCAGATTAGATTGATAATTGAATAATATGCTTGTGACAAGCAACCTCAAATGGAGCCTTCAAATGATCTTGAAAATGATGAATTTTGAATAACTTGTCAACATGAATTATAAACATTGTCAACATCAACATATATCAAGATTATCAATATGTATCAAGAGCCCGCCAAAGTGATAAGATGTCAATGACACAAGACATGTCAGAGATTATCCAAATCTTTTATCATAGTGTTACCAAGATGTCCATGAAACAACACATGTCAAAGATACATATCATTCAAAGACAATCTGAGCATGAGCAACTGAATACACCATTTGCATATCATGAAAAGCATGAGCATCCTCGAAACCAATGAAACTAATTTTCACATAATTACATACATATCATGAAGCTTGCCAATGTCAACAAAGAACACCATTATAAGAACTACTTTTGTCATCAAGGAAAAACATCACAAACACATCATGTCCATAAACTCCCCCTTTGTCCTTGATGACAAAACACATACTTTCTCTCTCCCTTTTTGCCTCAGTGACAAAGGATGAAAGAGGAGAATGTGAGATGCCATGAAAAAAATAAACAACTGAAACCAACAAACACAACAGCCAGCTGCATAAAAAATGTTCACCAAGTAGCCTTGCTCCCCCTAAACCATAGTACTAAAATGTCACTGAGCCATGCACACAACTTTCCCAATAATACTAATAACATCAGTAGGACTAATATTAAGAATGGAAAGATCTAAGAGAGATTCATAATATGCATTGTCATTGATAGACCAAACAAACTCTTCCACTGTATTGCCACTATCCAAGCAACCTTTCAAAGATCCATATCCAAAACTCAAACCAAGGCACTGTCCCTATGTATCAATATTAGAAAACAAAGCACTGGTAACCAATATCAATGTTTCATCTTTCCCTTTGTCACAAAGATATTACTTTCTCCCCTACAAGTAACATTTGGTCAAAGCCACAATAATGTTCAAGTAACCTTCCAAAGATCATCATTAAGATCATACCTAACAACTGATCTCTTCTCATCTTTTGATAATAACGTCAAAGAAGTTACAAGAAAGGACCATTATCACCAGGCAGTAGGATGTTCATTAACTACAAGTAACATTGAGAAAGACTCTACTATTTTCATATACCAAGTAGTTGTGATACATTATCATCAAACAAAGTTCCAAGAACCACCCTTGAGCAAGGTTCCAAAAACCATTTTATTATGTATGACAAAAACGACGCCACTATAAAGCCACTACTCACGTCACAAAACATAAACAAAACATGCTTGTTATACTCTGTCAATAACAGGTAATCTGAATGGTCAAGCACATCATTGTAATGCTCAAGATTCATTGTTTCAAAAACTATAACTTACTACAAATGATAAGCATGATTACCACCATAAAAAAAACATGTCCAATTTTATTCAAGATAACTTCAACACTTCACTAACTCCATAGTCTTTCCATTAAATATTTCTTACCAAATCAAAAATCTTCAAAAGATAGACTTAGGAAAGCACTGAAATGATTAGAAATAGCATCATTGACTTCAAGGAAGTAGCTAGTAACATGAAATTACACCGTTAAACAGAATAAGTATATCTTGTTATCATGAACCCGAATACAATATAGACTAGCTCTAATGGAAGGTGTCTTCTCTTCAATACTTGTGTGCCTCACAAACACATCTCCATTTCCATGATTATGTATTTTCATAACATCAAACATTGAAACCATTGGAAAATATACCAACAACATGTTATCAGACAAAATGTATAGAGAATGCAGTGATAAGTAGATGCTTGTGAAATAAACTTTTGTTCCACTATCATTACTTACCATGAATGGAAAAATCTTGACATCTCATGTTCATTAACCATCCACTGAATACCGAGATTTAAACACTTTCATTTGAACAAAAATGTTGTCAACAACCAACACACCACTATCAATAGCTAATATGAATTATTATCTTATGTGACTGAGAGCTCCTACAGTCTATAATGACTCAAGACCAAGAAAGAAGCATCAATACATTGTTTTCTAATTTGTTTATCATGCTTCAAGGAAGATACTAAGAATCCAAGTCCAACATATATCAAACATGAAATAAATAATTGCATCAAGGATGAACATTGTTTTAAGAGTGTAATGTCTTTTCACCAAACACATTACCAAGTTTGCAACCTCTTGCTACTTTTATTATGAATACACAAATCTAGACTAGTATGGATGACCTGTAACACCAACTTTTGAAGATCAATATCACTGCTATCTAGTAGAAACTTAGTCAAAGAAGAGTCACTGTCAACCAAAAATCTGTTAAACAAATGACTGCACAAAGAAACTTCCAAAATCAACAATATTTAGAGATGTATCATGGTTTGTTCAAACAAAGGTACTTGTCAAACACTTCTATAATACCTCACCACTAGATCATATGACTAACATATATCATCCAATCATCAACTCAACTTGTGAACCATAAAGAAATATCATGAACACAACTTATGATATGCAATATAAAATTTGTGTTCCTTTACTACAACCTTTAATTATCATGCATTGATTTTGATTTTTCACCTCCTAAATCCTATTTTCTTCTCCATACTTGTATAGACTTTTTCTTCTCCTCACTCAAGGTATTCTTTTTCTTTTTTTTGAACATGTAGTCCCTAGATGGCTTTATCAAACTTTTCTTACACCATTGTGCTTTGTGTCCAAACCCATTACACCTATAACATATAATGGTGTTGTCTAGACCACAAAGAGGATAATTTCTTCTAGGCATGTTGTATGAACCTCTCTTGACATTCCTCACATGATTATAACTTTTATTCATCCAACAATTTCTTGCTCTATGTCCATAAGCATTACAACAATAGCAATAGCCATGAAATTGAGAGTGGTTATACTTGATAAATGGAGATGTTGATGGTATTTTTTTCCTTTCTTCAACCCTTTATCTTTTGTCTGAGCAACAACAATATGGTGACCAATATCAACCTTCACTCTTGGTGGTGTTTTGGCTATAAAATTCTTTCCATCTATAGTAGCAAACACTATCTCATGTTTAGATTTTTCTGTAGAGCTTTGTCCAACTTCATATCCCACTCATGTAGGATCCTTAAAATGATTTTTTCTTCCAATCACCTCATTTAATAAATTAGTGCTACAATCAAATTTTTGACTTTTACCTAATTGAACCTTAACACTTTCAAGCTCTTTCCTTAATGAAATTACTTCTCCAAATTTTAGACATTCAATCTTCTTAACCTCCAAATCAGACCTTACAACATCTGCTATCCTTTTACATTCTTCAATTTCAATTTTCTAACTTATAATCATTTCATCTTTAAGAGTTAGTTCTTTTAACAAGGAATCATTATCTGATCTTTTCTTTAATGAATTAACCTCATTTTCTAGTTTATTACACAATTCATCCTTATCTTTTAACATGGCTTCCAATCCTTCTTCCATATTTTTTATATCAACCATTTGGGCTTTCAAAAATTCAATAATCTTTTTATCATCATTAAGATCTTGTATTACAACTTTATTAACATTGACACTTTCTTGTAGGCATACCTTAAGATCCTAATTTTCTTTTCTAAGACTCTTAAGTTCATCTAAGGCAACAAGCAGTTCTTCCTCCAAATCAACCTCAAATTCATCACCTTCATATTCCTTTTCACTTACTAAGTGAATTACTTCTTCTCGAACTACAAGATCACATTTAGTATTAACTGGCAGGGGTATTGCTTGAGACAAAACTTCACTAGACTTGACACTAGTGATTTTCTTCTGACTTCTATTTCTTTTGTACTTACCCATAGTACTCTTATCAAGAACTTGGTTGAACTTAAATTGGTTAGGCTTATGCACAAGTCTAGCTCTTTACACCAACATCAATCAAAATCAGATATGTTTTCACAAAACACATAGACTATACCACCAGACAAAAATGCCTTCTCGAACTTGTGACATACTTGACAAACTTCCAAGACCATAATCAATCATAGCTGGATTCGACCTATATGAGGACCCTACGCTTTGATACCAATTGTTGGAAGATTGAAATCACTAAGAGGGGGGGATGAATTAGTGATTTATAAAAGTCACAAAAATTTTGAGTTTATTGTTCACTTTTAAACCAATAAAACAAATGACAATTTGTGAAGTAGACTTGGCTTGTGTATCAACTAAGCATATGAATACGACATTGGTATGAATAGATTTAAATGAACTAATTGTGCTTTCCCTTGAATGAAAGTTCATAACATTAACTGGATAGCTTTAGTATAAACATTTGCAGAAATGAAAAGACAATCATTCAACTTGATAAGGACAAACATCACAATCTAGCCACATTATCATAACAAAGTAATGACATTATAAGACCATGAATTTGATGAGTGGAAAACCCTCTTGAGGGAGAAAAAACACTCCAAAATGATGCCTTACTGGCTTATATAAAACTACTGTTTACAATGCCTTATAGGCAGAATTTAGAGCACCCACTCTAGGAGCACCAACCCCTTACAAATTTAGGAACACCCATTCCAAGGAGCACCAACCCCTTACAAATTTAGATCACCAACTCTAGGAGCACCAACTCCATTACAATGCAACACAATTACAATATTCTATAAGAACCCTAGAAGTTAAAATTTTGCAACCTTAGAATTTCAATAGAAGACTATGAATATCCTCTTTAAGCACATTGAATAATGTTGTATGAGAATGACAACATCTTCTTGAAATACAATAATATGAGAATCATAATAAAGATTTTGAATGCAATACAACTTTTACACAATGTGTCTGAAGCTTCACATTCCTCTCTCAAGAACACATCTTTTAAAGATATTCAATACTATCAACTATTGTACACAAATCTGTTAAAGATAAGTCTATAATATCATCTTCTTCTTTTAGTAAATCACAAATAAAACCTAGAATCATCTTCTTAAAGCCATTGTGAATGAGTAGTTTCAACAACTGTAAACCATCTCGAGTTAGGGTTACCCGAGCTTTCAACTAACATTACTCAATTTGAGCAAGAAATATAATATGCCATAAACCACAAGAGGGTTTGCATAAAACATAATGACTAAAAAACCCTCATTAACCACAAAACTCATAACTTTCAAATGGTTTCATTCTTTAATTTTCAAAAAAAATAAAAATGACTCCATTAACCAACTATTTTAGCATGAAAATCTTAGGGAAAAAACTAAAATTATGCGAAGGTTTTTCTTTTACTTGTTCATAGTGGGAGAAAATGAAACAAATACCATAAAACACTATTGAAGACCATCATAACTATCCAACTGAAAGGTAGACCAACTTCAACAATCACAACTCATACTAGGGTATGTGCAGGATCATGGTATGCCAAAAAGTGGCAATGAGGAAAAAAACACGTCTTTCATCGACCCAAAAATGCGAAAATATTGTGTTGACTTTTTTTAGGCTCGGGTGTCAGTACACACCACCAAAGCAAACACTAATCCTAGTTTTCCATATCGGATATCCGATTTGTAAAAAGAATATATATAAAAAAAATTATTGTTTTAAAGTAACGATCTACAAATCGGATATCCGATTGAAACGGATATCCGATTTGAAACGGATATCCGATTTGTAGACTGTAACTTTAAAACAATGAAAATAGTTGTATATATATGATTTTTACAAATCAGATATCCGTTTCAAATCGGATATCTGATTTGTAAAAAGTATATTTTGTTTTTTTAAAGTAATGGTCTAGAAATCGGATATCCATTTCAAATCGGATATCCGATTTGTGTACACATAGACCTAAGGATTAATGGTATATGGTAGAAGGTTTAAGGGTTAAACTTTAAGGTTTAGGGTATATGGTAGAGGGTTTAAGGGTCAAGGGTTATAAGGGTATAGGGGAGAGAGATAGATGGACTTAGTGTGTGAGAGAGTGACCTGAGAGTGTGGGATAAGGTTGGAGAGGGTGGGAGAGTGGGATAGAGTGGGAGAGAGGGAGGAAGAGGGTGGGAGAAAGTGGGAGAGGGTGGGAGAGTGGGGGAGAGGGAGGGAGAGAGTAGAAGAGTGGGAGAGAGTGGAGAGAGGGAAGGGAGAGAGCGAGAGAGTGGGAGAGGGGAGAGGATGGGAGAGAGTGACAGATATATTGAGATCGAGAGGGAGGAGAGAATGGGAGAGGAAAGAGAGCTGGAGAGAGTGAGAGGTGGGAGTAAGGAGAGAGCTGAGAGAGTTGGAGAGGAGGGAGAGAGTGAGAGTGAGTGAGATGGATAGTGGGAGGAGTGAGAGAGATGAAGTGAGGAGTGAGAGAGAGACCTAAGAGAGGGAAAGGGGGTAGGATGAAAAGACTTGAGAGAGAGAGAGGGAGGGAGTGGGAGAGAGATAGAGGGTAGATGGTTTAAGGGTTTAGGGTTAAGGGTAGAGGGGAGAGGGATAAAGGGAGTGAGTGAGTAAGAGAAAGACCTAAGAGAGGGAGAAGGGGTAGGAGGGAGAGACTTGAGATAGATTGAGTGAGTGAGTGAGTGAGAGATGAGAGAGAGAGTAGTTCTAGGATGGAGATACTCTAGAGAGAGAGAGACAAAGGAAGGGAGGTTTAAGGGGAGAGAGATATAGGGATTGAGTGAGATAGAGACCTAAGAGAGGGAGAGGGGGTAGGATGGACAGAGTTGAGAGAGGGAGGAGTGGGAGAGAGACAGAGGGAAGTAAGGCGTTAGAGGGTAGATGGTTCAAGGGTTTAGGTTTAGGGTTAAGGTTTCAAGGGCAGAGGGAGACAGAGGGAGTGGGGAGGAGGAGAGAGACCTGAGAGAGGGAGAGGGGGTAGGAGGAGAGACTCAGAGAGAGGGTAGAGGGTAGAGGGTAGAGGTAGGGGGTTTAAGGGTTAAGGGTTTAGGGGTTATGGGTAGAGGGGAGAGAGATAGAGAGTAAAGGGTTAAGGATAGCGGGTAGAAGGTAGAAGGTTAAGGGTGGAGGGGAGGGAGATAAGAGTGAGTGAGTGAGAGAGAAAGAGACCTGAGAGAGGGAGAGGGGGTAGGAGGGTGAGACTTGAGCGAGAGAAAGAGGGAAAGAAGGAGGGAATGGGAGAGAGATAAGGGGAAGAGGGTTAAGCGAGAGGTAGAGGGTTTAAGGGCTCAGAGTTTACATAGCCTAGGGGTAGAAAGGAGAGAGATAGAGGGAGCAGAGAGAAAGGAGGAGCAAGAGAGATAGAGGTAGAGGGTTAAGGCAGAGGGGAGGGAGAGGGAGGAGTGGAGAGAGACCTGTGAGGAGAGGGGGGCAGAGGAAGGAGACTCACAAAGAGAGGGAGGGAGGCTGGAGGGAGAGATAGAGGCCAAAGGGTTGCTAGAGAGAGGGTTTATGTTGTATTTTAGGTTTACGCTTATGGTGAGGGAGAGATAGAAGGGAGAGAGAGAGAGACTTGAGAGAGGGAGACAGAGAGGAGGGTCTGAGAGAGGGCAGAGGGTTTAAGCAATGAAATAGGTTGGTGGCAGAGGGGACAGAGATAGAGGGATCCAGTGAGAGAGAGAGAAGGGAGGGAGAGAGATAGAGGGTAGAGGGTTAAGGGTAGAGGGGAGGAAGATAAGAGTGAGAGAGAGAGATACACTTGGGAGAGGGAGAGGGGGTAGGAGGGTGAGACTTGAGAGAGAGAGGGAGGGAGGGAAGGAGTGGAAGAGAGATAGAGGGTAGAGGGTTTAAGGGTTTAGAGTTTAAGGGTTAAGGTTTTAGGGTTTAGGGTTAAAGGTAGAGGGGAGAGAGATAGAGGGAGTGAGTGAGTGAGAGAAACCTAAGAGAGGGAAAGGAAGTAGGAGGGAGAGTCTTGAGAGAGAGGAGGGAGTGGGAGAGAGATAAAGGGTAGAGGGTTTAAGGGTTTAAGGATTTAAGGGTTAAGGGTAGATAGAGGGAGAAAGGATTAAGGGTAGAGGGTAGGGGGTTTAAGTATCTAGGGTTTAAGGGTTAAGGGTAGAGGGGAGACACATAGAGGGAGTGAGTGAGAGATAGAGAGAGACCTAAGAGAGGGGGAGGGGGTAGGAGGGAGATACTTGAGAGAGAGAAAGAGAGGGTAGAGGGTAGAGAGAGGGTTTGGGAAGGAATATGGGCAGAGGGGAGAGAGATAGAGGTATTATGAGAGAGAGAGTGAGAGTGGGAGAGAGATAAAGGGTGGAGGGTAGTGGTATAAGGTTAAGGGGTAGAGGGACATAGAGATACAGAGAGAGAGAGACCGAGAAGGAGAGGCAGTAGGAGGTGAGGACTACAGAGAGGATGGAGTGAGAGAGGCAGAGGTTTAAGGGTTAAGGGTTTAAGGTTTAGGGTTAAGGGTGAGGGGAGAGAGATAGAGAACTGAGAGAGGGAGAGGAGGTAGAAGGGTGATTTTTGAGAGAGAGAGAGAGAGGGTAGAGGGTAGAGGGTTTAAGGGTTTGGGGATTAAGGGTTTAGGGTTTATGGTTTAGGGTTATGGGTTATGAGTAGAGGGGAGAGAGAGAGGGATTCAGTGAGAGAGGGAGGGAGTGGGAGAGAGATAGAGGGTAGAGGGTTAAAAGGGTAGAGGGTAGAGAGATAGGAGTGAGAGAGAGAGACCTGAGAGAGGTAGAGGGGCAAGAGGGAGGAAGGGAGTGGGAGAGAGATATAGGGTAAAGGGTTAAGCATAGAGGGTAGGGGGTTCAAGGGTTAAGGGTTAAGGGTAGAGGGAGTGAGTGAGAGAGAGACCTAAGAGAGGGAGAGGGGGTATGAGGGAGAGTCTTTAGAGAGAGAGAGAGGGTAAATGGTTTAAGAGTTTAAGGATTTAAGGTTTAAGGGCAGAGGGCTAAGGGTAGAGTGGAGAGACATAGGAGTGAGTGAGAAAGAGAGGTCCTTAAGAGAGGGAGAGGGGGTAGGAGGGAGAGATGAGAGAGAGAGAGAGAAAGAGATAATATTTAAATATTTTATATGTTAGTAATATTAATTAGTTATATAATATTTTATATATTAGTAATATATATATATACATTAAGTAAAATATAGAAATAATATTTAAATATTATACATAATAATATAATATATTATATATTAAATTATAAACTATATTTTATATTCTCAAGTAGATATATTAAAATAAACTATAAAATATTTATTGCATTTTATAAATCATATATTATAAAGTGTATAAATTTTTTTAAATCATATATAAACCAAATCAGATATCCGTTTTGAAACGGATATCCGATTTGGTTTATATATGATTTTAAAAAAAATTATACACTTT
The DNA here is from genome assembly GCA_007258455.2 of Sequoia sempervirens. Lineage (NCBI taxonomy): Eukaryota > Viridiplantae > Streptophyta > Pinopsida > Cupressales > Cupressaceae > Sequoia > Sequoia sempervirens. The sequence continues at coordinate 259,533,939 of VDFB02271358.1, read as the reverse complement.
ATAATATATAATTTATAAAATGCAATAAAAAATATCCGATTTGATATCCGATTTGAAACGGATATCCGATATTTCTAACACATAATTAATTGCCTAGGGATTAGCCTCGGGCTTGCTTTGGTATTTGGCTTGGACATGCCAATCCTAAGAAGTCAACGCAAAAAACGTGTTTGACAACTTACCTTGTTTTTCTAGACTTCGTCCATGTGGCTGACGACTTTATTTTTAGCCAAAATTGATGAAACGAAAAGGGTTTGTAGAAGAGACTCTCAGCTTTCCACCAATATAAATTATTCATTACTTTGAATTTAATAAATAATTATTATTTATTTTCTTTTAGAATTACGACTAAAGTCCTGATTGATAGGCTGATTGAAAAACATCTATAACTTTCAAACGGTATTATATTTTTTGAATCCAAAATATGTGTCACATTCTATGTTTTCATACTATAGGATTAAAAAGAAAAATTGAATTTGATGAGGTTTTAACCAAGTTAAGGTGGTCAGACATACGAGTTTTTATATTTTTTAAAAGTTGTAATAAAAAATTCATAATTAATTATTTACTTGGAAAAAAATTACAAAAAAATATGCGTCACATTCAGACATGAGTCCTCTACTTATATCTAAAATATCATAAAAAAATATTATCATTTTATTATGTTTAGGGTGGTCAGACGGACACCTACTTCTTATTTTTTTCTTGAAATTTAAGTAATACTGCATTGAAATTTCAAATTTTCACCAAATAGATTTTGTTTTAAAAAAAATTAACCTAGTAGTTTAGAAACTACATTAAATTTCCCACGGATTCTATTCTCACATATTTTTGAAATAATATAGATAATTTATTCAAATTTTTACGTCAAGTTGCCTAACTATGATTTTTCTGAATTTTCATTGCCACTTAAGGGCCTGTTTGGCCTACCATGATCTTGCACATGCCCACTAGCTCATAGCTAGCATACCAAACTCAAAGCCAAAATAACAAAATGTTGATCCTTTCTTACTTCCAAAAAGATCATAGAAACCAGAACATAAACCTTCAATGTGTCGGCTATGTGAAGACACGAAAAACCTGTAAATTATCATGCACTCCATGGTGGCTAGGGTTCCATACTTAGCCATGATAATAAACCAAAAAAAGTCTTTTTCCCTACCTTTCCTTCAAGTCTTTCAAAGAATTTTCAATATATAATAATCATTTGAAATCCAACATCATAATCTCTTAGAACCCGTTGTCAAGAATTTTTCACTAAACATAATCATTTGAAGTTAGCTTGTTTGACAACCAAAATTATCAGAAGTCAAAGATATCCCATGTTGACAAGGAGTCCGATTTCAAATGTGACGTAACCTTTAAAAGAAGCTTTATCACATGTTTGACCTAATTAAACAATGTTGCCCGATGACTAGTTACTACCATGTGACTTTTAAATGAAGTCATTCTCCTTTTCTATATAAGCCTGACATATTCCAAATGCTATGTTACCCAATATTTATATGTCCTTGTTTTTAAAACAATTCAAGTTAATAACAATGCTGCCCAAAATCTTTAAAATAATACAAGGTGAATCTTAGTGCCTGATACCTTTAAAACAATGCAAGATAATAAACAATGAGATATGATAAATCAAGAATTACTTGCAATTGAAATGACCTTGAAACCAAATGTCTTATAGGTTTGTGGTCATAGTAATAATGCCACCAATGGAAGATTATTCCCATTTTTATTAATGAAAACAAAATACCTTGCACTCACAAAATCAGGAAAAAATGTATATGCCAAGCATGTATTTACCAATCTAGAAAACATAATGAATGCCAATCCTATCAAGTATAACTATGAATCCAATATACCAATCAATGTGTCATAGCCAATGACACCAAGGTAATGTGAAAGATCCATGAAGATATGAAATGACAAAACCATCTGAAGAATGTATAACAACCTCATATACCAACGATGCCACAAAAGTATAGGCAAATAAACCAAGTACAACACACTAATATCAGATGCCAAGATCAACTTGATAATGATCCAATATTAATGAAGTCCATATTAGACTGATAATTGAATAATATACCTATGACAAGCAACCTAAAATGGAGCCTTCAAATGATCTTGAAAATGATAAATTCTAAATAACCTATGAACATGAATTATAAACACCGTCAACATCAACATATATCAAGATTATCAATATCTATCAATAGCTTGCCAAAGTGATAAGATGTCAACAACACAAGACATGTCAGAGATTATCCAAATCTTTTATCACAGTGTTACCAAGATTTCAATGACACAAAACATGTCAGAGATACATATCATTCAAAGACAATCTGAGCATGAACAACTGAATACATCATCTGCATATCATGAAAAGCATGAGCATCCATGAAACCAATGAAACTAATCTGCACATAATTATTTGCATATCATGAAGCTGGTCAATGTCAACAAAGAACACCATTATAAGAATTGATTTTTTTGTCAAGGAAAAACATCACAAACACATCATGTCAATAGTATACACCACAAGTGGTAGAGGTTATGGACCACCCATGACCTAAATTCAAATGAAATCCCAACAAATCTCTGTTGGATGATCGGAATGGTGTGTTTTCACACATTTTATATCATGTTCTGCACACAATAGATGTAAGGGCATACATTCACAATAAATTGGAAGAATATAACCATACAAAGTTGAGTGATGTGTGGTAGAACAAGGTCACCAAATATGAGTGTGAGTTGAAGTAGAATTTGAGAGTCTAGTAAAAAAGAAACTCAACGTCTAGACCAATTTTGTAATAACCCATTCTAATTATTACTTAACTATTAATTACAAATGACATTATGAATATTAAATTTTAAAAAGACATAACTTAAGCTGTTATTTTCAATCATAGCAACACATGTCTAATTAAAATATGAAGCATAATATATATTCATTTGCAAATGTCAATTACAATATCCAAGTTTACTTGGCTCATTGGCCACATAGACAATATAATATACAAATTTTACATCAAGGTTACATCATACTCCTTTGATAACTGGAAAAAATTCAATTTTTCCTTTTGACGCTCACCTCCACTGGTGGATGAGAACATGGTTGATGCGCTTTACCAACCAACTATGAAGCTTACACTTCCTTGAAATTCTTCCTACCCAAAGAATGCCCGACCTTGCATGGAAATTTTAGCAAGAGAACAATCTACAAAGGTGGAATTTGGTGTGTGCCCAAACATCAACATGCATCTCTATCTATGATAAAAAAAATGAAAGATCTATGCTAGGAATAACATAGAGTGTTATCATATATAATTCCTTACATACAAAAGGGGTTAATTGCTTGGCCAAGCATTAAAATTTAGTTGCAACAACAAAAGATGGGTTCTAGATAAAGAAAAACCTATACCCTTTGTACTCCATTTTGGCATTTTTCCTAGAAGGTAACTTTCAACATCACAAGTATAATCCTTAGCAACTATCTACCCTCTAGCAACATCTACCTTGAGGTGCTCTAGTGTACTTAGGTGTTGCTTTTCTACTAAATAAAGAGAATATTCTTAAACACATTTCAACAGAAAAGTAATTCTATCTACTTAATTCCTCAACTTAGTAAAATTCAAAAAGATAATTCAAGTGGATCTGTTCAATACATTATCCATTTAGTTCACACACTTGTCACATTACTACATTCAATATATTCTACCACATCATATTTAATGTAATTCAGTATTCATTATAAAAGAAAATGAATTAAATAACAAAAGAAGGTATGCCACAAGTATGTGTATGTACATAGATGAAGTCTATGTGCATACATATATGTGACAACTTCAGTTAATAATTTTGCACATACATTCTGAAATGAGTAACCATTATGACAAATTTTCTTTCATTCATTCAAAATAAGGCTACAAATTGTCATATCATTTGACAGTTATACAAAGAGTAAAATTATCTTTTCAAAGAAAGTAGGATTGTTCCATTTAAATAGTTCATGATGGTACATCATTTGTAACATAACCACACTTTTTGTAGAAGTTTGCAGGTTTTAATTTTCAAGTTATCCAGTGTTTCATTTATTCGAGTCTCATCCAGGGACCCTCAGTTATTCAAGTACATTCATGGTCAAGGATCTTAAATGACATAACTATCATTCTTATGCTTTCATTCAAATCTCTATCATTTTGAGAACATGTATATATATAAAGGGGGATAAACAATACTGATATCATTTTATGCAAGGTAAAATAAATTGAACGACATGCTTGTTGTTTTAACAATAATAATTTACACATAAATTGGAACAAACTTATTATTGCTCAGGGTTTGAAGAACCCATGTTCATTGTTATAAAAATATTTATGCCACTATCATTCTATGGAACAAACAACAATTAGTTGACTATTACTTATTATTTAACAACACTGAGGCCAAAGATTATGCATGTTGAATCTTGAATTGGTTGCATTTTTTCTAAGGGATGATCTGAGTATCATTCATAGAGAACGATAAAATACATACTTAACATGAAATTATAAATATGGAATGATACATCATTTTCCCATCATCCTCTGTAGATGAGGTGACATGGAATAATAACTCAATGACATGGAATAATAACATCTGATAAAAAATTGGAACAACACAATGCTCTGCCATCATTCTCTACAAACAAGGTGACAAGTTTGACAATGATTTGTCCATTGTTCCAAGAACGGTTACAATGGTTCTCACACCCATATGGTGCAACATACTATAGGGTTTTGTCACATAGTGGATGGTATAACATGAAAGATAATAGTGGAGGATTTCTACCTCCTTTAGAGGGAGTGATAAGCGATGTAAGAATCATTACTTTACAAAAGCTTAAGCTATCGGTTTCACCTGATTAGCAATGTAATGGCTAAGGATTAACACATGCAAGAGATAACTGAATGGTGGTGACATCATATAACTTGCAAAATATAAAATAATTGGCTTTCATGTTGTTAGAAGAGCATGCACAGAGCGTGTGCAAGCAAGGAATGGTCACATAACAAAATCATTTGAATGGATTTGCATATAGAAGATCATCAAATGGTTTTACACCAATTGAAATAGAATCGATAAAATAAAAAAATCATACAAGCTTTTGAATAAGCTATACTAGAAATTCAGGCATTTACAAAAGAAAACCATCGATTACCTTTGATTTTGTGGATTTTCCCTTAGCTTTTTCTTTCCTTTCTTCCTCAATACTCACCGTCCCAACCCATTCTCCTCCAATACAAGATTTGATTCTATGTTACCAAAATGACAACTTGCCTTCTTTTCATGTGCGCTCCACTAAAGGGGCCATTTCTTATCATAATTTTAATTAACTAGCTGCCCACTTATGCATTTGAATATCTTTCCTTCAATAAGTTGGCAGGCTATACATATATCACTATTTAAATAAGAATGGAATTCTATTTACTCAATTAATGGATTCTAAATGAAGTTGTTTTCTTATCCTTTAAGTAAGACTTTTTAAATACATACATACATATATGTGTTTAACCATTCTATCATTTTCTTTTAAATTTTTAAAAACATGGGATCAAAATAGACAATTAAATAAGAAATCACATGTATATCATTCCACAAGCCTACTTTTTTTCAATCATTGAATCATTTCGAATCAAATTAATATATTCTCCTATATGAAATTCCAAATGTAGACATCATGTTGTTTTGTGGTGTGTCCACCCAGATTCCATCAAGATTATCATTCAATTTGGCTAAATGATCCTACCTCAACCATGCTCTTGTCCTTCAACCTATTTTCCTACATTTGCACACACTTTTACTTACACAATTCATCAGTAATGTTCAATCATGATAAAGTATAAGATAGTTAAAAAGGTCGCATAGTCAAAATACGGTCAACTTATTTCACACAATTCAAAAATATAAAAAATTTCATTCAACATATTAAGTTTCCTCAATAATTCAATTTACCATATTATAATTTAAATGCAATAAAATTTGGCTTATGACAAATTTCCCTATCTTTTTTTATGTGGATGAGTGGGTGAGATACACCCTAAGTAGAATTCACAACAAGTTCCTCTAGTTGGATATCCCACATCTAATGAGCAAGGAGGTAACTAGGGTTGTGACAAGATTATGCTCAATCAAATCAACACTAGTTCTCAACTCTGTGAAAAATTAAATGGTGATGGAGCTAATGGGTGCAAAGTATGACAGGAGAGCCTTGACTACCAAGGACATTAGGAAGCCAACAGTAAAATATACTTCAATGATGATTGGATACAAGATTTGATTTTCCAATAGAGATAATTCAGTATCACCTACCACCATCAATACAACATATGAGATGGTTGAAAAGGGAGAAAATTATGATCTATGTGAACTATTGAGATAACAGGTTCTAGAAAACCTACAAAAGACAAAAGATTCGAAGTGTTCTTTTAAGTTTGGAACTTTAATTATTTGTTTACTTTTCTACTTTTTGAATGAGGTTCCTAGTACAAGGAATATTGTATCGCTAAGGGATAGACCTATATCCCACTAGATTAGAGATCATTTACTAAGGTTAGGAGACTTAAATGCTCAAAAGAATGCCCTTCGAGGGTTCTTCAAAACTTTCCAAGAAAAGATGTAGGCAAGATAAAGGATATTGAAGCATATTGTGGAGAAGTATAAAAATCATATTGCTTTTCTTGTTACAAAAAGACCACTGCATAATGGAGGTCATTGAGCCTAGGATAGTTTGGATCTTAGAACTAGGATATGAAGTTCTAGTAGAGGAAATTGATGGCTTAGCAACATCATGTTGAGCACTCTAAAGGACAACACTAAAGAAAGGTAGCACACCTATGAGGAGAAATCCATGGAGGTGTATACAAAGAAAAGATCCTATAAGTAATCCAATAAAGGAGAATACCTCTTTAGTTAAACAAAAAAGGAGGCCTAAAAAGGAAAAGGTTTCTTTGTTAGCACAACAAATTGTCCCTACAAGAAGGAGAGTGAGGAAAAATTCAATAAGGGAGTAGTACCTGGGAGTGAATGTTGAAGATGATAGTGAAGAAGAAGGACCCCAATTGGTCTAGAAAAGAAAGCTTGATGCTTCACAAGGAGAAGCAAGTACAAAGAAACAAAAGTTTGATATCATTGATACTAATAGTGAGGTAGAGGTTGAGAAAGAGAAATAAGGCTTTTGTATGTAGATGAGAGAAATGAAAGTTGAGTCTAGTAAATAAAATGTCATTGGGTGACAAGAAAATGAAGAAGAAGAAGGCTTTGGTAAGTACTCATAGTCCTATGAAGTTAGATGCTCTATTTAATGGGATTGTACAACATGAGATTTTGGGAGAGACTGTCACATTATACACTGATGATGATGAGGTGGACAAGGCCACCATTGTAGAAGAAATTTTCAAATATAATGTTTCTTTTGAAGTTAATATGCAGAATATTGAGAATTAGTTGTCAGAAGAATTAAATAATGTATTACTTGCAAGAAGATAGGAGACAATTGAGGAAGAAGCTAAGTTGAATATTTCATTTTAGAAAATATCACCTCTCTCCTATGGAAATAAAGCCACATTGGATAAGTTGTACAACAAGGAGTTCTAAACGAAGCAAAGGGTGACCACCCTCATGAGCAGAGATCATAATGATCTAGAAAGGCTTTGGAACAAGACTGTGGAGAAGGTTGCAAAGTTAACTGAAAGATTAGGGATGACTCTGAAGAGCACATAATAAATGCACATGTTGATATGCTAGCTCTAGATGTGAAATTTGAAGAAGAAGCACATCATGATGATTCTCAATGTGAGCATGGATCTGAAGAAGGGAATGTGTAGGACAATTTTCTTCTAGAATTGAAAGAAACTATAGAAGAAAATGTTGAATTTGAGGAAAAGTTTGAAGAAGAGGCTAGTGGAGAAGACATTGCAAAGGAGGATACTTCCACAGATCATCAAACACCTCCTTCAGTATTTGAGACAAATGTTGAAAACAATCAAGGCCACCCAAAGACAATCACTCCTCTAGATAACAAAGATAAATATATTGGTGAAGATGTGTAGAAGAAGCAAAAGTATGAGGATGCATTGAGGAATGAGGAGAACATGGAGACACTAGTTATATTGGTGACAAGGAAAAGGATTTGAAGGAGACAGATATAAAGGAAAGTGTAAGGACTACTAGTGAATACTTTGGTACCTCTGAATATTCCTTAAAGAATATGTTGAGTATGTAGTTATAGTTCCATTTTGTAGTGTCCACCCAGTTACTGCAACTTTCAATGCAACAAGGGTATTTGGACATGGATAACATTTTTCCTCTTCAAAAGCTTCAATTGGGTGATTATTTTTTCCCATCTTTCTAGAAATAAATCATAGAGACACATCAAAAGGGTGGTGAAATGATTGATGAAGCGATAAATGTTCTGCATGAGACCATACTCGATGCTACCATTGACAATTCTCTATTTGGTATGGAAAATTTGAAGTTTTTACTTGATTATTTTAAAGAGGGTGTTATGGGATTGAAGGGGAAGTTAGAAAAAACAAATAGAGAAGAATATAAATGGCATAAGATTGATGGATGTGATGGAGAAGTGTGCCAATGCACACAACAAGTTTTAGGAAAATCTTAAAAGGTGTACAAGCTTGTGTAGTAGAAGCCAAAATTTTATTTTAATTTTCAATGAAGTGGCTAGGGTCTACAAAGAGCATAAAAGATGAGATGGACTCAATTGAGTCCCAAATTGACAAAGCTTTCAATGCCTATGATTTGGCACAAGATTTGGATGGAAGTACAAGGTTTACAATTGAAAATTTATATGACTAGTTCATTCAACTACAAGTGCAGAAAGAAAAGATCATAACGTAGTTCGGTCATCTTAGGGATTTAGTAAATGCAAGTTCATACCCATCTCAAATGCCCTATTAAGTGTTGATAAAGCTTCAAATCTAAATCCGATACCCAACACTCTAGATGATAGTGAAGAACTCTTGATGGACTTATAAACATAGAGAAGAATGCTTGGCCTTGCCAAGAAGAGTTGGGAGGAAGGAAAGAAAGAATGGCAAGTCCATCTTGAAAAGTTTCAAGAGTCAAATTATTCCTCCACGTGAATGTATCTCTTTCTTTTTATGCATTTTAATTTATTGTTTAGACTTCTATGTACATAATATGTGAATGGTATAATGTGATTTTCCAATACAATTTTTTGATCCAATAGTGATAGATAGCACCCTCATGGGGAGTCAATTAAGTTTTTTCAATTAGGGGGAGTTCTGGTACATGAGAAGACTTAAGTATGCACCCTTTTCCCTTGATGTCAATGGGGGGGAATGGTTTTGGAGATAGTTGAGGTATGTTTCCATCAAGTAAAATAGGGAGATTATTGGAAGAATAAGGAGTTTTCCATTCATGCATTTGTTGGTAACATGAGCATGGAGGATGAATATAAGTTGTATAGTATGCATTACAGTTTTGTCATTGATGTCAACATTGTATTATGGTATTAAGACCATTGTGTAGATCAATTTTTATAGCTTGAGCATGTTTGAGGATTATTATCAAGTTCAATTTTGCAAGAAGGTTTGATCCACTAGAGGTAGTTGATATGGTAATTGACTAAGTGTCAATATAAGTATTTTGGTGTACAAGACATTCGATAATCTAGTTTGTATTGGTCTGCTATGTAAGATCTTGCTCTATGCTTTTGATATAATTTTGTTGGATGATAGGGGAACCTAAATCAGAAATTTCATATTTTTTTGGATCCTATTGTTGAAGTTATGAATGACAATATATCGATTTGGCAACAATAGGTGTTTTCCAATGCAATCTACATGTTTTGGTGAATCCACACTTCTCTACAAATTAGAATTTGGCTTTGAAATTTTGTGGAGATGCTGGTAGGTATTAGTAGAGTTTGTATTCCAAGTGGCATGAAGTTTTGAGGTTTGTGTGTCTGATTGTGATTGTACAATTAGGAATTTTGTTATTAATTCATTACCGATGCCGACCTAATAAATTTTGTGTATTGTGGAGTTTCAATAAGTATTGATCCATTACGTAGGAGTTGTTATGGGTCTATTTCAACCTATTTAGAATTATATTATGAGTTTTGGATCTTGGCATGAAGTGTGCATTAGTGGATATTGAGCCTACAAGTTACATTTTGTATAATAAATCTAATTAGGCTGACCTAATTGATGTTGTAAGTATTTTTGAATGAAGTGGATATACATGTAAGATCTTTTTTGATGTTTTGCATATGAAGTGATACAATAATATTTTGTGGATGTGAATTGTGTGAAAGTAAAGTGAATGTAGAGAAAAGTAGAGAGTTAATTTAGATCAATATGAAGTGTATAGAGTCAATATTTTGAGCTTCAATGGAACTATAATTCATGCATATGATAGATGCAATTGTAACAATTCAAAATTAGTTGTGTGCCACAACTCTCTTCTATTTTTTCTTCTTTTAGTGGAAAATAAGTCCACTTGGATAGTGAGTCCACCTATAGTGAGAACTTCTATGATATATTATAACCAATTATAATATATTGTGTGCTAATCCTCACCACGGTTTTTCCAATTTTGGGATTTCCATATAAAAATATGGTGTTCATTTGTTATGTGATGTTGGTTTCTTTCATGCTTTCCTTCATTATTGCAAATTGAATATGCTATGAGGATTGAATGTTTAAATGTTTAAGTGGTTTAATAAAATACTAATTCACCCCCCCTCTTAGTATTCTAGGTGTTCAACACTCTCTCCTTGTCACTTATCCTCTCTATGAATGGAACACATGGTCAAGGACAACAAGAAACCTTTCATTAACCCTATCAAAACCTAATATTTTACCTCAAATATTTTTCCACATGGCCAACATTATGTTTGCATGACCTCCCAATTGATGTTAATGAATAGCTAATTAGAAGAAGATATTAGACATCTAGAGTTTTTTTTATCTAAATAGAAAAGTAATATTTAGTGGCCAACAATTCATGAAAATTCCACCAAAAAGGAAAGAAACTCAAAAGATAAAGCGTTCCAATTTCCTTGGGAAATTGACATTCATTATGTGGCTTGATTACACTAGAAAAGCACAAGGATTAGCTTCTTTTGAATTAAATTACAATCATCAAGATTTGAATATTAAAATTCACATTCTTTTGACCTTCAAATTTTTGTGATGTAATAACCCTATCATATTCATACTAGACATATAGAAGACTAAAATGAGAATAAGTATTATCTTCCAATCCTTTTCCATTAAAACAAAAGCTCTAAATAGTGCTAAATTTGGTTAACAAGTTAAAATAGCTCTTGAAACCTTTTGAAATATTTTAAATATGAAATATTAGACACCACTATAGGTGCTTCCAAGCATAAGACATTAAAATTTTTATTAAATAACTTCACAAAAATGATCCAAAAGCCACAAACAACCTACAACAAGATTCATGAAATGAAAAAAAAAAAAACAAAACTCAAAAAATATTTTTGATTATATAGGATTACATTTGAGCCTAGATGCTCTTACATTAGACACATTTGGTAGGAGAAAAAGGTTCACAAGTTTTTAAGGCTTGTGAAATTTTATAAGATCTATAATGTTGATTCCATGTTTGAAAACTTAAGGTACACTCATCCAAGTTTCTTTCTTTTCTGCTCAATTTTCCCATTTTTCTAAATATTTCTTAGAATTTCTTCCCCTTGTCCTCTTAATTATATAGGTGTCAATTATTGCCTCAAATTCAACATATTCTCTTCTAGTAACTAATGTATCCATTCTTTCTCCAAAAGAATCTAAAATTATTGTTTTCATCACTTGTTTGACCTTCATAGTAGCAATACAAATCAACAACATTATATATTGAAGAAATTTTTACTCCTTCAAGTAATTGACCTCATAAGAATTTGGTGAAAAAAATCACCTTACATGGTCTTATCTTTTTCCACTTTAGTTTATTGTAGGTTCCTTGAGAAAACCTCTCCTTTTACATAGGTGAACCAAAATTAGGTTTCCAATATGTTCTTCTTACACTTTCCTTTTAAGCTCAATATGCTCTTTATATTTCATGATATTCTTTTCCAAGTTCCATTTTACTTCATTTTACACTTTCCTTATAAGATCAATATGTTCCTTATATTTCATGATAATATTTTCCAAGTTCCATGATTTGACCCATATCAGTAAATGTGTCAGCAATAAATGCTTCAGAAAAAGTTGTCAAACTTCAAAACCTTGTATCCACAGTTAATTTACAGATGCTCCACAAATTTCTGCATCACAATATTTCCTTCCACAATTTTCTTCAATAGCTTCATAAATTCATTTTCCAAGACATATCTTCAAGCCATAGCTTAACACCTTCTATTTTAGGGGGCTTTTAGAATTTTTTGTTATTTCCCCCCCTAATCCTTTGCATGGGCTTGGTTTCTAGAAGAATTATTTGTACTAGAAGCAGGTACATATGCATTTAAAGTTCTTGATTCATCTATGTTCTAATACTCATCTTTCTTTCTCCATATCTTTTCCATATCCTTCTTAACCTCAATAGGATTGATTTCCTTCATAGATTCATTCCTCTTTACTAGATTAGATTGTCTTCTATTTTTGCTTCTACAAACTTTTGAAATATGTCTGGGTTCAATGCAAAAGTAGCACACAACATTTTTTTGACCAAACTGTCTTCTATCCATTGTTGATCTGCACTGGTTAGCCTTATGTCCAAATACATTGCATGTATAATGGTAGCTATTAAAAGATTGAAACATTCTCCCTATATTGTAACTATTCATTATTTGACTTTCACACTCAGTACTTTTATGTCCAAATTTCTTGCATGCAAAAAATTGACCGAAGAAGAATCTAACATTTTGATTCATCCTAATCCCACATTCTACTGCTTTATGTCCATATTTATTGCATGAAAAACAAATATCATTGAAATATGGGTACCTTTGAGCATTTGGTTGCCTGATAGGAGGTCTTCCAGTATTGCTTCTATGATTTCTGAATTGTCTCTTATTGCCTTGATTCTTCTTTTGATTTTCAACCTTGGTAGGTGTCTGATTTTCCTTTGAAATTTTCCCTTCTTTAAGTCCCAAACCACCTTTATCCTTAGAGGGTTTCTATATTGCAAGTAGTTCATCAAGCATTGTAGTACTCATTTTGAATTTATCCTCATGTGTTCTTGCCCTTTTAAGACCTGATATGAGATTTACCACTTCTTGTTCAAGTTTAGAGAATTCTTCAGTCTTGCTTTGTATTTTAGTATTTAGATAATCCTCAATTCTCTTCTTTTCCTCCACTTACACTTTTAGTTTGATGATCTCTTAATTTTCTTGCTTCAATTGTATATTGAATTCCCTATGTCTTTCTCTAAACTTCTTGATTTTTTCTCTTAGTTTCTTGATGCATTCATTTGCTTCTCCTAGGCTTTCCTTTAGGATTTTGTTCTTAGTTTCAACCCTATCAAGATATTCAAGAATAGCTTTTAGTTCTTCTTTATCAAAATTGCAGTCATCTTCTATACATTCAATTTTAGAAATTTCTTTCGGAGGAACAAGACACTTCTTGTCTGTCATGTGCTCAAACTTCCAAGATCTTCCTTAAGTTGTTAGATTTTCTCCAAGGAACCAAGAGATCTAATACCAATTTTTGAACATTTGGAATACTAAGATGGGGGGTGAATCAATATTCTATAAATTTTTGAGCACAACATATTCAATCAACAAACCAAATTAACTAAAATAGGAAATAAAAGCCTGAATCATCCACAAAGCCACAAAACACATGAATACTATAATTTTTACATGGAAAACCCAAAATGGTAAAAACCATGGTGAGGATTAGCTCATAATATATTATAAATGGATATAGTATATTATAGGGGCTTATTGCCAAGACACACTATCCTTGAAAGGCTCATAGCCAAAGTTAAATACAATACAAAAGGGATGGCTCACTGCCAAGGTATGAACTGATACAAAGTGCACCTTCCTTGTGTTGAATTTTAGTTCCTTTGAAGCTCTGAATATGAAGTACTACTCTACTTAGTAGTCGCACAACAACTCTGCTTTGAATATGAAATTCTACCATTGAATTCACATGTTCACATCATACAACACCACTCACATCTGATATGCCATTTATGATTGCATATTCACCTATATTCACTCTCACATCGATACATCAATTCCAAAATATCTCATGTATATATATACCTAATTACATCCACACACATCAATTAGGTCAACCTAATTAGATGTAAACAAAACAATCCAAAATAGCTCTTGTTGGCACCATACAAGATTTAAAATCATCTTTTCACTCAATCAAAACATGTAATATTCAATTTCAAGTCATCATGGACCTAAAATGGATCCAACTAAGATCCTCAATACATATTTAATCTTCTCAACACGTATCGTGCATTAGGTTGACCAGGAATACGACCTGATCACAAAAACTTCCAATTATACACACACTTCTCATAATAAACACCTTCTAGATTCGATATTTCTTTAGTTTATTTTTTCTTCGACACCAAAGAGGCTACCTCTAGAACCATAGCATCAAAAAATCCTTCTCAAGAAAATGTGGAATGTCCCATGCTGGTATACTGAACAAAGAGATGACAACAATATATAGAGTTGAACTCTATCATTGATATCTGTAAGTAATCTTCACAAAACTTCTTGAGAACTTGAATATAGTTGTAAGCATCAGTCATAATGATATGTTAGAAGCGTAGAGTTATACCTCTTCTTGTGGTGAAGTGTGGACCCAAAAACTGACGTACTAAACCACAACACTATCAACAAAAAATACTTAGCCAAATTTTTTAATCTAGGTCAACTTTTTGGTATAGTTAGTATTTGTGCAAATAACACCAAAAATACTTCCCCACAATATTGGAATCAACAATAACACTGGGTTAGCTGAGTCAACCTATGTATGCACACTTTATGCTCATGTTGCCAAGCTATATCAATAATGACAGAATTCCAAACTTCCAACAGGATCATTGATTGAGTGAATTTGGGGGGTGATATTGTGGTGTTTTGATTTCTTTCATTTCTTTTTTTGTGTGTTTGTACAATGGGGAAAAGTAAAATTGAACTCCTAACTCCATATAATTATGAATCATGGAAAAAATTAGTATGAAATTATCTAAGAGAAAAAGGTTGCACAAGATATGTAAGAGAATCTATTCTTGAACCTACTAATGCTAATGCTAAGGAAAAATAGGAGATCAATCATGGGAGAGCTCTTGGTTACATTTTTTCTCTAGTATCTTTTGATTTACAATTTCATCTTGAATCATGCAAGGCACCTAAGGATGCTTGGGAGACTCTTGACAAATTTTATGGTAAAAATGACAAGATTAGGGTTATTAGATTGATAATGATTTGATGAATCTTGATTTAAAAAAAATTATCCACATCCAATACTATATCTCCAAGATTAAGCAACTAAGAACATAGCTAAATGATTCCAATATTACTAAGGAGGATTTATAGTTGATTCTCAATGTGTTATCCAAGCTTGGTCTTGAGTATTTAGTGTTTTTTTTTGGCTTTCGCACCAATAGGATTTCTATGGGAACCACATATGTTGAGGCTACATTTGATGCATTTTGAGATCTTTTAATCCAAGAGGAAGTGAATCCGATTCAAATGGGTCTCATCTAGGCTTCCAAGTCACAACCATTGGTGACTAATGAACCTAAAGTACAAAAAAAAAAGGGAATATTGATTAGAAACAAAAAAAAAGAAAAAGAACAAGCCATAAAAAGATTTTGAAATCTAGGCTTGATGAACATAAATGTTATTTAAAACAAATTGATGAGTTGAAGCATCTTTTAACAAATAATAAAATTAATTTTCCTTCAACTATGTCAAAGGATTCATCATCTTCTTCTAAACTAAATTCAGAGAAGCAAAAATGGAAAGCACTTGTTACAATTGCATATTCTAAGTCAAGGAGATGGATCCTTGATTTTGGAGCTTCACATCAAATGGCTTTATCATAGAGTATGTTTAATTCATTTAAAACTTGTTCATCACCAAACATCTTGATGGCTAATAACACATATATGTGTGTTTGTGGGAAAGGATCTATTGACATAGATGAAGGATCATTCAATGATGTCCTTTGTGTTCCTTCATTATCAATAAATATCCTTTCTATCCATTAGATCACACATGGTGGGGAAGGAAAGAGTGTTGAGTTCACACCAGATTTTGTGATTATCCAAGTTTTACATAATAGAGATATTATTGTAGTTGGGGAGGCAGATCATCAATCTCAACTATACACCTTCTCACATTTTTCCTCTAATGTTTCTTCGGCTAATGTACACAATTAGGCATCTAATGTGAATGATTTTGAGGAGATTTATTATGGTCAAGTGAATCTTGTTACTCTTTCAACTAAGGTTCAAGAGATATGCGTTGATATTACAACTCCTACATTGAGTGTTGTTTTTTATGATACCAGTGTTGCTACATCTATGGCTTTTATTGATTCAGTGCAACATGACATTCATTGTCTTCCAGACACAACTACTTGGGATGAGCACTTGACACACATTGCAAGTTTGTTTTGTGAGTCCTATATTGTAGACATCGAGGACGCAATTGAGTGCATACATCTTCTCTTTGATGAAGTTTCTTCAAATTTTTTAAATGTTGAGGGGGAACCTTTTGAACCTCTTATTCTTTACCCACACAATCATTCCTCAAAGTTTGACATGACTATGAATAATGTAACATCTAGAAAATACAAAATAAAAGGTTAAAAGCAAACACTCAATACGATCTAAGCTCTAATTCAATCTAAGCTAAATAACAAAGAACAAAGGAAAGCTAAAACATAAATAAATTGAAACAATCTCACCCAATATCTACATAATTCCATGTATAACCTCGATTTCCCTTCTTAATTTTGATGTTGTAGTATAATTGCCCTCAGATTTCTCTTGTGCAAGTAGAGCCTATGATAGTGATTTAACAAAATATCTAAGATTCAAATAATAGACATGCTTCCAAAAGTCATAAGATTTCAGGAGAGATCAAAATGATGAAAGATAGATCAATTTATAGAAAATTGTCATTTGAATGACAGGCCAGGATCGAAAGATCGACGGACGGTTGAGATCAAAAGATTAGACATGCATTATGATAACTATTAGTAGTCACATGAGTGATAAAAATTAGAAATAGAAATAAAGATTAAATAAATGATTTAATCTTCGAGTTTGGTATTTGAAAACAAAAGAATAGGCTTTGCATGACCAAGATAAAGATAGGATTAAAGCAACATTTTGTTCGAACGCATGCACAAGATTTAATTAATTAAATAAAGATATTTAATTAATATGCATGTACACACAAATGAGTTAGAACTAGATGACTAGATGGTATGACAAAGAGATTACTCAATAAAGCAACTCAGACATTAAATGAAAAGTTAACTGACCGATTTAAATAGATCTCAAGTCGAGTCAAAGTGAATACTTAGATAACTTACACAATTATCTAAATATAGAAGAATGTGTTAAAATAGAATTTATGAATTAAGTAATTCATTTAATTCAAGATTTTATATTTGAAGAATAATTAAATAAATAAAATTTATTTAATTAAGTGGTAAAGGGGTTGAATGAATAATTAAATAAATAAAAAATTTATTTAATTATAGTTGACATATGATAAAGGGTAAATTAAATAAGAATTTATTGAATTTGACAAGAAGGATAAGGTTAATTAGTAACGTAATTAAATAAAAAGAATTTATTTAATTAATTAGATAGAATAAAGAAAATGAGAATTAATTAAGTAATTAAGATTATTTAATTAATAGATGAATTAAGGTTAAAGTAAATTAATTAAATAAATATATTTAATTAATTAATAAAGAAATGAAGAACTTTAGAGAATAATTAAATAATTAACATTATTTAATCATGACCATGGAAATACAAATTATGAAGAAATTGAAGTCACAAGCTTAGACCAGATTTCGGTGTCTACATTTGTCCCTCTTTGATATAATGCAGTTTATCACATTGTGTCAAAGAAAAGGATATGCCCTAGTAAAAGTAGGATGAGAGATATGATGAGGAGGTAGTGGTATGCCCCCTCGAGAGGACAGGCAGGTTTAAAGAATATGAGTGTGCTCTCGAAATCGATGAGAGAACTAGAAGATGAAGGACAAAAGGATAGAGGAAAATAGATAAAGGTGGTGAAGATGTAGAAAAGAAGAAATAGTAGTGCGAAAAGAAAGATGAATAATTAACAAAAGAAATGAGATGGATATTAGTATTAGCAATCTTCGATGTTTTGTTGTATCACTAAAGGAATTTCACTTTATCATCATTGGGTGGGACTAATAAAAATGGAGAAAAACACCATGATATGACATAGATCAAGGCATACAAGTTCATCCACTTGCTAACAACAAATAGTCGTAGACAAGGATTGTCGTAACTCATACTAAGGGCACAGTTGCCCCAGTCTTTTTGTCAAGACAAACCACAAACAACAGACAAAATAAAAAAGGGGTCATTAGATGTCATCACTCCTCTAAATCCTTCATGGGACATCCTTGAGGAAACTAGTAACATGACTCAAAATCAGATTTAAAAGATAGTTGACAGACAACAACCAAAGAAAATAGAATTCTGATACATAATTGCTTCTCTAAATCCTTCATGGGACATCCTTGAGAAAGCTAGTAACATAATTCCTATCATAAAGTCAAATGAAATGATAAGATAAATAAGCCATAAAGTCAAAAGCCAGTAAAATATTTTCCAAAACTTGATCTTGTTTTTTTGAGCCTGGTTTCAGGAGATACACATACTGGATAAGACTTTGAGTCTGATTTCAATGTTATGACTATCTGTGTAAGGCATGACAAAGCCAGGTTTCAGAAAGACATGTATCATATAAGATGTTGAGTCTGATGCCGTTGATGTGATAACCTGTGTAAGGCTATATTGATTGTTTGACAATGTTGATATGCAAGGACTCATCCTGTATAAGACATAGATTGTTTTGTTGATATCGGTATTCATGAAGAACTCATCTTGAATAAGACACAGGTTGATTGTTTTGATGATGTCTATTTTTAGGAAGGACACATCCTGTAGTAGACATTAATTGATCTATTTTGGTTGTTGCTTTGGAAATTTGTTTGATTTGACTTAGAGACATTACTGACTTGTTCACCAGATTGATGCATGACTTGATATGATGTGCTAACAACTGACTGTGTGTGACAACGAACCCTAAAGGACTGACCTAGTGCAGCCTTCAGGGCTCATTGATTGATAGCCTTTCCTACGTTATACACGCAAATACCTCATAGTTTGACTAGAATTTGACTGACAAGACTGACTATAATAAGCTTGATTTGTATGAAGATAACTGATGTGTGTGGTAGTGCATGTGATGAAACCTAATGGACTGACCTAGTGTGGCCTCGGGGGCTCATCAATTGATGGCCTTGCCTACGTTATACACGTAGAGACCTCATAGTTCGACATGACCAATGACCTTGTTATATAGACAATGGATTGAATCATGATTTTATACAAACAAACCTAAAAGGACTGACCTAGTCCTCGGGGGCACATCGGCAGATGGCCTTGCTTACGTCCAGTCGCAAAGGCAACATAGTTTGACAAATGACAAAGATTGACAAGTACGACTAACTTTTATTCTATTTTTAGATTTTTGACTTATTTTGATTTTTTTGTCTTTTTAAAGTTTTCTGATATTTTTGTATTTTCTTAGGACATTTTGTGATGTTTTTTGGAAATTTTCATGACATTTTGATGTTTTTGGATTTTTTTCATGACATTTTGTGACAAATGCATGTGAATGATGCCTATAAGCAAGCGAGCAAGCATGCACAAGAATCCAAGGACAACCATGATCTTGCCCCTAGTCAAGCTGAAAAATAATTGACAAGTGATGAGGATGGTGACAATGTTGTTTGACATGGGAAGGAAACATCCCAAAACAACACGAGGATGATGATAATGTGACTAAAGGATCAAGGTTTGCAGCAAGGCTAGAAACAAAGCCAAGGAATTTTTTGAATGATGCGCTAGGATACATAGAAATATTGTATGGATTAGGCTTGTTGCATTTGGAATGAATTTTTAGGATTGGATGGGATGATGGAAGATCCTTAAACCATTGACAAGGGAAAAACCAAGGCACATGATAGATATGAATAGATGATGGGTGGCTTTGGTAAAAGATAAGTGACATGATGATTTTTGGCTAGGAAAATTTTCATATGGTCTCCAAGGACTATGTCATATAAGGATAACTCATTTTCTCCAAGGCATGGGTTTGGAAAATTCTATGAAGGCTATGACATGATATTTCGTGGATAGTGTATGACCAAAGGATAGACATGTCAAGAGTTTTTCCAAAGCATGATTTATTTTTCTACCCCAGTCCTTATCAAGATCAAAGTAGGTGGGAAAATGGACATGAGTGGTAGGGCTAAGATGGATAGATGGAAATGTCATAATAAATGTCATACAAAGGGTATGGGAGATGAGACAACTCTCCCCCAAGTGTAATAGTCCACATAGATAATTTCTTACACATGATGCTTGTTTGCTAGGTTTTCATCATGGTACTTATCCAAAGTGCCATAAGAATGGTTTTCACTATGGGACAAAATTTTTATCTTGATTTTTTTTTTTTTTTGTTCTTTTTGGTGTCACCAGGATGCCTGTTTGCCAGGTTTTCATCAAAGTGACAATTTTTTGGTGTCAACAAGATGCCTATTTGTTAGGTTTTCATCAAAGGGACAATTTTTGGATGGCCTT
The DNA here is from genome assembly GCA_007258455.2 of Sequoia sempervirens. Taxonomy (NCBI): domain Eukaryota; kingdom Viridiplantae; phylum Streptophyta; class Pinopsida; order Cupressales; family Cupressaceae; genus Sequoia; species Sequoia sempervirens. The sequence continues at coordinate 259,513,038 of VDFB02271358.1, read as the reverse complement.
GATGCTTTAGATGATCATTGATTATGTTTAATCCATTGATGGTGCTGATGTAGAGACTGGTGCCATGATATGCCAATAATGACCTTGATGAAGTAGCTACCTTTTCAGGATCATAGCACTTGCATATAATTGATTGATGTCATTATGATCCTTGTTGACACTAGAGTTGGCCTTATCAAAATACGCACATCGTGATAGAGTGACATGGAAGTCCTTACAATAAAGAGTTGTTGCCAAGATGTGATGGATTTGTGATGTAGGATTTTTAGACTTTAGGTGAGATGTAGGATTATGACGAATGATGGTAGATGCATGTGGCAATTTAAATGTAAGAATTTTCATTTTCCAAACTTGGGGTGATGGATGACAAAGACTAGATTTTAGATTGGGATAATGTTTGGAACCATGAATTTTATATGCCTTGCATGATGACCATTTTGAAGGAGGTGGACATTTATTATATGTGGGAGTCCTCTTTCATTGTGGCTCCACATTTTGATTGACTTTTAATTTTGAACTATTTTCTTTGCTTGATCCATTTTTCTTTGGGATCCATTTTAACTTTACTTGTCCACTTGGATTTTTAATTGATTCAATGGCCTTTGATATTTGATTTTGAACTTTGAATTTTTAAGATTTTTGTTTTTGTTGGTTCCAAATGGAAGGTTTATTCATGTTGGAATGAAAATTCATGGTATGGATGGAAGGAGTGTTGGCAACAACCTTAAGATAAGAACTACTCATGGCCTCCATTTTGATGTTTGTATCAGATAAAGTTGCCCCCAATATCGAGAAGATACAATTAACATCATTAGATTTGCTATCTGAAGGATAACCAAGACCTTAATGTCTAGGATTTTCCTAAAACTGTATTGGTTCTATAATTCCTTGTCCATGTATGCCTAGTCCTTTTCCTTGATATTGCATGCTTTGACATGTTCTCTTTGCAATGGGGTATTTTTCATTTTGGAAGCAAGATGTTAACCCATCATTGTGTTTGTGGAAATTGTTACTTGGAATCTCCTCTACAAGAAACCCTGATTTGATAAAAGTGGATGATCCTAGTTGATAGGATGTCTTATCTTCATTGACATGTTGGATATCTTTGATGTGATTTTGTGACATATTAGATTCAGATGATTCTATTGGTTCTTCCAAGTCAATGTTGGAACCATCTTTATGGTCATTGTCATAGAGTCCAATGAACTTAACTTTAACTTGATCATTTTCAAATATGTCTAGAGTAGGAAACTCTTGTTCTAGAGGAATATCATCTATGTGTTCAAAGGAGGCAAGTGTTTCATTTTGGGAAATGGATGTGTTTTGTACTTGGATAGGGTCATCTTCAAATGTTTGATCATGAATGGCATAAAGGTCAAGGAGTGGATCATTTTGGACTTCTTGTTCAATAGTAGTGTCTTGATCAAAGATGGGTTTGTCTTGAATGATATGGTTGGGAATGGAATCTTGATCGAGGATAGGTGTATTTTGGATGCCATGTCAATCTAGAAGGACTTCTTGGATGGAATTAAAGATAGGGTCATGGGATAGACTACTTTTGTCTTGACATGAAGGTGAAGCCATGATTTCATGCTTTGGACTTTCCATTTGACATGTATCCTCAAGTTTAGTAGATGAGATGCGACTTTGGAGACCATGACTAGATGTATTTTCATGACTAAATGTAGATTGAGATGGAGTGACTTGGAAGGGATTAGTGGATGAAGGACTAGGATAGGACATGGAGACTTGGAAGGGATTAATGGAAGGTTGGTTTCCCTTGTCAAAGTTAGGATAGGTATGACTAATAGATGTTTGTTGTGGATTAATGGCATGAATTATGCTAAGGGACTCTTGATAATGAGGGTAGATGGATAGAGACTAGGACTTATGGATTGTTGGTAGGAAGGGTATGTGGGTAGTTGACCATGGGTTGACATTGATTGGAATTTGGATTGGATAAATTGTCTTTTGAAGTCTATGGCTTGTTGGCATTGACCATTATAGAGTAACTAGTATTCAACTTGACTAGCAAGCATATCAAGGTAAATTGCAGACATGGTGGTGGTGAGCTTATGACAAAAGATAGATTATGACAAAGGTATGTGATATGAGGTCTAAGGTATGATAATTCAAAGAGGGTGACTTAAGTCTAAGGTATGCAACCTAAGCTATGTTTTTGGGATTTTCTAGATGCAAATAAGGAATGAATGTAGCTATTTTTTTTTGGTATTTTCTTGCAAATAAGGTATGTCTATAATGATTCTATGCTAGGATGATAGTATCTAAATATGCAAGTTGTAAGCAAGCTTCTAAGGTAATCAATTTTGTGAACTTGAGATGAGGTTACCAACCACCTAAATTCTAACCAAGGTGTCAATTTAGTTATGTCAAGGAACCTATGTAGGACTAAGACCAAAGATAAGGTGAGTTCCCTAACTAGACTGATGAGCTAGGAGGATTCACTATAGGAAAAAAGATATGATGACATGACTAGGTTCAATGATAGGTTTCGTTGAAGCTATGGTTTTTCCAAAGTGTAGAAAGTGGACCTATTCTAAAGTTTGTAAAAGTGACCTTCCTAAGAGTTTGATCTAAAGGTAGTATGTCCTCTAAGATGAAACTAAAACTTGGAACTAGGACAACTATAGTAATGACCAAATGATACCTAAAGGATGCAAAATTGAGAAAATCATTTTGGATTTATGTTCAAGGACTACTGTGAAAAGACAGATCAGAGACTGGTATGAATGTGTCGACTAGACTATGACTGAATTCTTGTTTTCTAATACTCAGGAAAATGTGTCATAGAATTTGATAGCTATGGTCTTGTTTCTGAGTTGTAGTTTTTTGGTAATCAGAATCTAGTATCAAACAAATGTGACTCGGGATAGCAACTGTGACTCGGGACTGTTCAGATGTAGGTTTTCTAAACTCTAACTATGTACTAGTAAAGAAGGTTGTTTTTGTGATAGAGGAAAATGTGTCATTCCAGACTGCAGATGCGGCTCACCTAGTCAGATGTGTCATAGAAGGTATCAATTGTGGTTTTCTAGTAATAGGGGTTATGACAGATGTGGTGTAAGACTAAACAAATGTGAGTTTTTCTAACATATGCAACCCTAAGCAAAGTAGACTCAGTTTCTGATAGATGCAACTCTAATTTAAATAGATGTGAGCTACACTGACAGATGTGACTCAAATTTAAATAGATGCAGCTCTAAAAAACAATTGCAACTTTTTGGTGAATAGTTGCAACTCTGTTGACAGTTGCAATTTTCCAGTGAATTGTGATCTAAAATTGACTCTATTTCATGATCAAGTTTTGGAAAACAAAGACAATCATAATACAATGTGTTTTTAGTTTTGATTTTAGACTTAGAAAATATTTAATTTGACAACAGACAAGCACATCCTAGGCTATGTAGGATAGTATTTACTGAGTTCTCACTTGGTTTCCCAACTACGCTTATTCAAGGTGGATGATTAATAGCTTGACCCCAATAGCTCCCCTTCATGACTCATTAATGTCATTTAGGGAAACCAAGCTATAGTACCCATGAATATTCCATGGAATACTTTCATCTCTACACATGAACCGTAAGAATATGAGACGACTTCACAGGTCTAACCTGCTACACCAGTAAATAGAAGAATTTTGGACACTACAAACAAAGGTGTTTAATTCAGGCATTCCATTCGCAAGGCATGATCCATGCGGTGAGAGTCCCCTTTTGAATCCATCTCGTCGGAACCATATGTGTGATTCGTTGGGATTTCCCCAAGAATCCACTTTTATATACTGGCTGGAAGTCCCTTAGGTTTAGGGTGCTACCAATTTTAGTCATCTTGAGGTGAGTACAGGATAGACCCAATTTCTAGAGTCAGTAAACTTTTCTCTTACACCCAGGATCACATGAATGCACAAGAGGATAGGATACTTTGATATACAGAATCGTGAGAGTAATAACAGATTGTGCTTTCGCACCAAACATAATAGACACTTGTTAATTTTAATCCAAATGAAATATTCGCTACACTACCAAGCAATCTATTTCAAAAATTTAACTATGGTCTTCGACATGCATTTTGTAGAAAGATTCATTAGTAGTTGTAATTTTGATCTTCAACTAGCAATCTGCAAAAACTTCATTAACTCCTCAAGACACATGCTGAAAATAGAAGATTAGCGAAAATAAAACCACAAAAGAAAGTTGTAAATTGAAAATCGAAACCTAAAAATTCACTAGTCAGGTGCATCGTTCAAAGCAGCAGATGCGTCGCAGATTTTTACTAGTTAGTTGCAGCTCAATAAATCACAAATGTGTCACTTTACTCATCATGTGCAGCTCAAAATGTCAATTGCGTGATTCTGGCTTGCAAATGTGCCATAGTATCACAATGCATAACAAAAAGTTATATGCATCATTCTAGTTTGCAAATGCATCACAAAAAGTCAAATGCATCATTTTGGCTTGCAAATGTGTCACAGAAAGTCAAATGCATCACTTTAACTTGCAAATGCATCACTTTAGCTTGCAAATGCATCACTTTAGCTCACAGCCACAAAAAAATTGTGTTTTTCTTATAAAAAATGCTCCCCTTAACCAAAATATGTAGTATAATATATGAATTTTTGTCTCTCGACCCTTCTGGATGTAAGTGTGCTATTTATTTGACCTCAAATGACTCCTAAAAGTGTGATTTGCAAGATTCTTCAAAAATACCTACACCCTTCAAGACAAAAAAACACCAAAAACTTCCAAACAAAGAACGCCAACCAAGAGGGTTAGTTATTTACGTTGGGTTCACCAAATGTAACATCATGAAAAAAGAAAAGGTTAAAAGCCAACACTCAAATGAGATCAAGCTCTAATGTAATCTAATGTCAAACAACAGAGAACAAAGGAAAGCTAAAACATAAATAAACTGAAACAATCTCACTCAATATCTATGCAATCCATGTATAACCTTGATTTCCCTTCTCTATTTTTCCGTTGTAGTATAATTGCCATCAAATTTCTCTTGTGCAAGTATAGTCCGTGATAGTGATTTAGCAAAACATCAAAAATTCAAATAATAGACATGCTTCCAAAAGTCATAAGATTTCGGGAGAGATCGAAATGATGAAAGATAGATCAATTTATAGAAAATTGATCATTTGAATGACAGGCCAGGATCGAAAGATTGATGGATGGTTGAAATCAAAAGATTAGACATGCATTATGATAACTGTTAGTAGTCACATGAGTGATAAAAACTAGAAATATAAATAAAGATTAAATAAATGATTTAATCTTCGAGTTTGGTATTTGAAAACAAAAGAATAGTCTTTGCATGACCAAGATAAAGATAGGATTAAAGCAATGTTCTGTTTGAACGCATTGAAAAGATTTAATTAATTAAATAAAAATATTTAATTAATATGCATGTACATGCAAATGAGTTAGAACTAGATGATTGAATGATATAACAAAGAGATTACTCGAGAAAGCAACTCAGACATTAAATCAAGAGTTAACTGACCAATTTAAATAGATCTTGAGTCGAGTTGAAGTGAATAATTAGATAACTTACGCAATTATCTAAATATAGAAGAATGTGTTAAAATAGAATTTATGAATTAAATCATTCATTTAATTCAAGATTTGATATTTGAAGAATAATTAAATAAATAAATAATTTATTTAATTATAGTTGACATATGATAAAGGGTAAATTAAATAAGAATTTATTTAATTTGACAAGAAGGATACTTAGTTAACTAGTAACTTAATTAAATAAAAAGCATTTATTTAATTAATTAGATAGAATAAAGAAAATGAGAATTAAGATTATTTAATTAATATATGAATTAAGGTTAAGGTAAATTAATTAAATAAATAGATTTATTTAATTAATAAAGAAATGAAGAACTTTAGAGAATAATTAAATAATTAACATTATTTAATCATGACCATGGAAATATGAATTATGAAGAAATTGAAGTCGTAGGCTTAGACCAGATTTTGGTGTCTACAACTACTATTGATCAAAATTTGGAGGAACCTTTATCTTCAAAGATGATATCTTGTCTTCTTATTTTGTTCTACATCCATCTCCACTAGGTCCTAGATTGTCATCTTCTATAGTGTGGCATAGAACACCTGATTTGATGGTGACAGATTTGTGCATCGACATGGGGACACCTGCGTAGAGTTCAGAGACATCATACATTTTCATCATTCTTCCTTCATATTCCTTTCAGGAATGGGAAAATATCATGCATACATCATTGGTTTTCTTTCTTCCTAAGGGGAGGAATATTGTTCAGTGATCTTGGATCATCTTCAGCTTCTTGTGTTGAGCATTCACCAACAATGTAGGAGATTCTACATCATAGGATTGTATGGTCAGTCTCTCTTCTTCTTCTCTCTTGGGGGGAGTTTTGTCCTATGATTTTTTTCTTTTTCATATTTTGAGAGGTTTCATCATGGTGCATGGGTACCTAACATGGCCATGTAGCCGGGATCCATCTTTGCGTGGTTTCATCCTTTCACCCACCTAAGCTATGCTTAAGGGGGGGTGTTGGTTTTTTTTATATTTATTTTTCCTACACATTATTAAGCATACTTAGGTATAGTAGACATGGTTTATGTGATGACACATGGTGTAATCCATCAATTACATGTGCTGCTATCACCCACACTTGGGTGGTTGAGTATCACACCCTCTTTTGGCCTTTTATGCCACGTCACATAACCAATTTCTTTTCCCTTTTTGAATAGGTTATGCCACATGTTTAGAATTTTCTAAGTAGGTATATCTCCTACCTAATTTGGTTATTTTGAAGTTATTACCCCTTTTGGAATTATGTGCCAATATTATTCTATATAATCAACACTTACCTCTCCCTTCTAGCTAGTTTAGATAAGTTCATATTAGCTCAATCAGTGCAAGGGAGAGTTGATGCATATTGTATCATTTGGAGTGTGATAATATCATTATTCTATTATTGCACCATATTCTAGCAATTCATCCTCTTGTTGCTCTTGTGTAGAAGGTTAATCTTGGTTTTGTAGGTGATCTTGGATGCTTGAGTTCATCAGTAACTCTTACATAAAAATCCACCTCCATGTTAACATATTCACATTTACAATGCATTCAAAAGACAAAAATTTAGTATAGAAAAATGTATAAATTTCTTCACTAATAATGATTCAAATTTTTTTTTCATAACTTCCTACCTAAATGTCTTATTTCTCCTTCATGTGAATTTACATGTCATGACCAAAATTTAACTACATGGGAAAAACACAACCAAATTCCTTTTTGATGAAATACTACAATTTTATCTACCATGATTGACATGGTAGTATCATTATGTGCACTAGATGACCTTGCACAAGCAACATCATCACTAGCACATCATTGGAGAGTAGTAAAATGTAAGGATTGATATTGGTTGTGTAGATTTTATTGTGCACACCCCTAACCAATGAATTGGAGTCCTAAGAGGGTTTAGATGTCTATCTAATTGACACCTATATAAAACTCCCACACAAGGGTCTACTCATGATAGGTTCACTAAGTGGGAGAAGGGAAGGGTAGATGGGCCTTTGTGGCACAATCCAAAGCCAAAAAATTTAAGGTCTATATTGACCAAACGACAATAATTTTGATGGACTTCTAAATAGGAAAACTAATGCTAACACAACTAGAGCTAAAAAGGACACCTCAAAATAATCAAGTGTAGACTAGTAATTAAGAATCCAACCCTTAATCAAGCTTAATTACATAATTTTGTATTCTTCTACCTCACAATAAGAATCCAAGGGACCCCCTAACCCTATTTTTATTTTATAATTATTATTGTTTTTAAGACTACTAGAATTATATTATCATATTTGTTTATTAAATAAATATATAATGTATATATATACATGCTTAATAATTAACTTCAATCCCCTTATTGGGAAGTTGATTAAGCACCACACTTAGAAATTATATATATGTATACATATAATATGTGTATACATACATACATATATATATATACATATTTATGTGCATATATGTATATATCTATACACATTTATGTGCATATATGTATATATACATATTTATGTATGTATGTATGTATGTATGTATGTGTGTACATATATATACACTATTGTTGTCCAACATTTATGTGTTTGTTGGAAGGTGGGATGGTTTGAAAAGAGTATAAAGAATGATGAATGATAGGAAGGTCAAGAAAATTTTAGGATTTTAAGTTTATGAATGGGGTTGGTTGTGATTCAAAATAGGATGTGTTGGCCTAGCATGTCATATCATGAGCGATAAGAGATTAAGGGTTCCTTATCTTTCTTATAGAGAAAATTTTCTATACCATTAACTTGAATCTTGTTATAAAGTTCATATATACATATGTGTGTGTCTATATATGTATATACATACATATATTTTTATATTCATGTATAGATACATATATTATACATATATATGCATGCATATGTACATATATACATACATATACATACATATGTGCACATATATATACATATATAAACATAAATGTATGTACATATGTGTGTGTGTATAAAGGTGTATAATAACTTATATTAAGATTTAAAATATGATTATTTAACCCTTAAATATACTTCAATTTGCTTGCATTAGTTAAGTCACATATTTTTTTATTATATATTTATAATTTAACTATATATATATATAAATGTCAAACTATTCAAGTTTATTAGGATTATGCCACTTTCATAATTATATGAATTGAGACATAAATAGTACATACCCTAAGTAAACTAACTATGTGTGAAAGGGACTTGGAAAGGAAAAATTGTGATACTATATATCATTCACATCAACAATACAATATATAAGGTCATCCATCCTTGGCAATGGAAATTTGTACTTAAACTAATATTGTTAATTAATCTAGAATCTATACACATTATCAATTACATTTCTTTCTTTGGTACCAATACAAATAACACCACACATGGAATTAAACTTTCTCTAATCAATCCCCTCTTCAATAATTCTTCAACTTTTGTATTCAACTCTTCACTTTTAGCTAGTGTTAGTTTATAAGTTATCTTATTAAGTAAACTTGATCTTGATATTAGATCCATATGATAAGTTATAATTCTTAGTAGAGGTAACCCTTGTAATAGGTTATTACAATTAATGTCAAAATATTTAGCCAAATTATAAATCTCAAGATGTATTGACTCATCTATATTTGTAGCCTTTTCTACCTACATACATTTAGTAATGGAAAAAAAATTATATTCCTTAAGTTTTGTATAAAATTAATTACCATTTATTATCAATACTCTTGCAATACCATTCATTCTTTTACATTCATCTTTCAAAACTATGAGTACATGTTTCACTCCATCTTGCATCAACCTTTAAGTGTTTTATCTAATATTCTGTATAGATTTTCTATAAAACTACCATAGTCTATCTCACAAAATATGACAAAAATCCATAGAGATGAAATCACATAAAAATTATTATTCGTGGATTCCAATCTAATATAATTCCCAAGACATCATTCACAAAATAAAATTATGGCCCTTTTTCAACCAAGGTCATCTATAAGGGTTTGGATATTCTATCATTTTCAAATTAAACCTTTTTATCATTTCACTTCAAACCAAATGATTAATACTACCACAAACAATGTCTACCTTACAATGTTTGCCACCATATACACATATGGTTCGTTAAAAAAAATTTCTTCATAGTAGTTCATATTGATATTTTGTGGGTTTCAACAAATTTATTTTCATGAATAATGACACCATTTTTTAGCATACTTATTTCTTTGATAGATGTTTTTTTCTTCAGCTTGACATTCATTTATCTTGCTATTCTCTCATATCTTCTATAATAGACCCCTTGTAATTATGTGCATTCAAATACTCCAGATCTTCATTTTCACATTTAAAAAAAGTTCCTCTAATGTATTCTCCATTGCCTCTTTCATATCTTCCTCTACTTCTTTTGCATGTTCCATTAGTTCTACCTATGGTCTACAAATATATTTACCTCTACTGTGACTTTCACTATCATATTTAGCCTTTAGTTCATCTATATAAGTCTCTCTACCTCTACCTTGATATCATCCTCTTGAGAATCTACCATGTCTTCCTCACATGTTTTTTTACTTTAAAATATTTTCTTTAACTTATCTTTAAATTTTAGGATAAATTGGTGTGCTTCTCAAAGATTTTCACATTCAACATACTTAGTTCTATTTTAATAGATCCTCTTAAACCATTTATGTAAGATTCTTGAATATATTCTTTTAATCCATTTAAAATATTGTCACTTTCTCATGATTATCCTCACGATGACCTACTCTTATAATCAACATGCAATATTCATTAAATTATAATCTTTCACACTCAAAATCATCATGTCTTGGATTTTGAAACTTTTTAGTGATTCTAATTAATAATTTACAAGAATAAAATCAAATGTAACTTATATATATCATCTTATCCCACTTTTCAATATTAAGCTTTCATTTTTTATTCGTCTAACTATTTTTTCACCAAATTGTAACATTACCTTTTAATTTTATCTTAAAATTTTTATTCTATTAAGATCATTAATTCCCTCATATTCAAAATGTTCTTTTAAATTTATTATCCAATCGATTCACTCTTCAATATTTAAGCTACCAATGTAATTAGGAATATCCACTCTTGTTTTATAACTAATACTAGAGATAGAATTCAAATTTTTTTCTTCTATATCTTCTTCTATTGCAATGTGTTCAATTGGTATTTCTTCACCTTCACCACAACTTTCATTAGCTTTAGGTTTATGACCTCTTCTTCCATATTCTTCTACAACATATAATGTATTCTAGACATTTCCATCATATAAAATATTTCTTAAATGACCTTTGTAACATGGAGTACACCTAAACTTCTATCCTTAATTCTAAGAGGCATCTTAAATTTATATTCATATCAAATTACCTTATAGTCAATGACCTATTCACAACAAACTTGCAATACACCGATGAATCTTCTACTTGACAAATCTTGATACTAGAAGACTCCTTACATTCAATTAGATTATTCTCCTTTTCAAGATTCAAATAACATCTAACAATCTTTCTCAATGTTAGAAAACTTGATACAATTTAATGAAATTGTGTTTAGAGGGTCTAATTAATGATTATTTAACCATGCACTCAAACACAATGCATAACTAAACAACATAAATTCACATAGAGAACTAAGTTATTGCTAATGATTCAAAACTCAATATCCTGAAGAGATTTGATACATGGTAGGCCTCAGTCACTTTCTTGCAAAATAGATCTTCCAATATTTGGACATTTAAATATATATGTTTTTTTTAAACTAGAACTATCCTTATTTGTCCACAACTACTAACTCTTTTTCTAAATTCCCTAACTTCCACTCTCATTAGTTGCACTCAAGTGACATGAGAATATCCTTATATACATGGATGTCAAATGGCATACACCAAATGAAAAATATTACAACATATCAAATTGAAATGTGATAAGGATCAACAATTATAAATTAAAATGTTTGATCTTCAAACAAGATAGGAATCAAATGTATTTCCTTTGAAACTAGTATGTTTATTGATAATATGTAGATTCACCTTGTTCAATGTATCTTGAGTCAAGAGTTTCCAAATGTTATGTGGTTTCATATATAACCCCTCTTAATACCTAATTTTAAACATGCAACCTTAGGAATAGATGCTAGATTCAAATAATTGCCACATAGTTTGAGCAAGTTTCTTTAATACCATGCAATAACTAGTTAAGATCCTTAAGATAATAAACATATATATGATAAAAATATTATGAAATTTGAATGAAGCATGTGAGGTGCTTTGTCAAAATTATATTCCAAATCAAAGCATGAGTAATGCAACCTTAGAGAATTGTGACATGAAATATTGTCTTTTTGATTATTGGTAAAATAGGTTTTACAAGGACTCGAAAACCTTTACAAAGGAAAAAATTTGCTTAAAGATAAAATATGATACAAAAAGCAACAAAAAAACAAAAAACCAAATGACAAGCAATACCCTGTTTCAGGTTCTTCAAAATCTTCACTACCTCTAACTCCTTAGGAATGATCTGCCCATGAATTTCAACAATGTTGGCCATAGAACTTTTGGAAGCCTCTGCAAGCTTCTTCACATGACTGTGAGTCCTAATGCTTGGACCAACAAAAATAACAACCACCTTTTTTCCCTTGTTGACACCTTCACCACCAATAGCCACATCCTTAACCCTATTACTCCCCTCCTTATCAATCCCATTTTCCATTTTATCACTAAGCAAGGTAATACCTGAACCACTATATTTCTCTTTTGATACATAAGAGGTTTTAAGTATATTGATATTCAAAAATTTATAGAACGTCTAAAAAGCAGGTATCAAAATACAAGCTATCTTCCATCAATAGACCCCAAAAATACTTTGCATGATATCTTCACCCAAAACGACCACCAACTCCAATGTGAGGCAACCAGAGCTATAAAAAAGACCATATCCTAACATATATCTACCAGCTATGCAACCAACACTTAAAAATACCTAAAACTACCCATAAAAAGGAAATACTTTGAATTGACTCCATAACACGATAATTAGAAAGACCTAGCCTCACCTAGGAAGCCATTGGCTAGGGAAAAGGACTGGAAATCTAGAATCCATCGCTCCCCAAATGAGAGGTTTAGATTAAACTTCCTCTGGAGAAAATATGATCCCATCGTTGCAATCTTCCTATGCTTGACCAATACCATGCCCTTCAGATCCAAAATGAAATGGTAGTATTTCACTACCTCCCTAGGCACATAAAATTGAGCCATAGCTTTTGGATGAGGGATCCCCATATTTGCAGAGGAAATGTAGAGAACCTCTTCCATCTTGACCAAATAATCCATTGGAAAGATACTTTTGACCAATGCCTCTGCATCCTTCTTAGCCATTCGAATGTTGAGCAACACCACCAGAAAATGAGAAGAGATTGTCATGTTCACCCTAACTAGCTCTGTGTTCTTTAGGAAACCTTTTCCTAATATCATTTTAACCATGGCCAAAATGAGGGGATCATATTTCTTCAGTAGACATTTGAGGCGATGGTCAGTTATGGCCCCCTTGAAATCCATTTTCCTCACATTGAAATCCAAAATTATAGGAGTGTTGGCCCTAGTTGTATTCAAGATCTTAGAGGACATTTGCACTACAAACTTAAAGCATTCCCCTATGACACTAAACATACTAGAAATGATAGAATGATGACTTAGGATGAAATGAAAAATAAATACTACCCAACTACCAATATATTGATGAAAATCACTCCAACTACTGTTGCTTTATCACACCATAAATGCTCCATATGAGTGTTGATCATGATAGTAGCCGAGAGATGATGTGAGTCGTCCAACTCACCTGTGGTAAGCAGTCCTTGAAATCATGAAAGGATAAGTTAAATTTCCAAATTGCATGCTTTGTAAGAAGCCAACACCTTGCCATTATGATGAAAAGACTAGGCTTAAATGTATCATTGCCACTCCAACTTGGTGCCCACTTAGACTAAACGAACTAACTAACCATGCCATCTTATGAAATAACTGTAATCATGTATCTAGCATGAACAACCTATTAGTAATGAGCACCAACTAGACACCCAGTGAACACTTGCACTTCTGATAGTCACAAACTCTCCATAATACTTGGTGTGGAGAGTCACCCACCCCACCACCCACAAGACCTGAACCACTATTGATCTTAACTAGCTGATCAGTATTTTCATAAACTTAAATAATAGTTCTTTCCTCCAAGACTAAGATCCTCTTTTCATGCTCATCTTTAAGATTCATAATATGATTGGAAACCGTGTTGAGAATCTCCATCATCTAATTCTCTTGATTATTGGACCCCTTCTCAGTAGAGTTCATCTCATTAATGTTTTGCAAACCCCGAATCTTTATGCTCAATTGATTGAGTTCATTAAAAAACCATTTGAATTTTTCAAAGTAGTTAACAAAACCCACCGTCACTGAGCCCAGGACATCAAGAATATCCTCTCTATTGCAATTGAAGATATTCAATTCTTTAGAAGAATTAGGCATAGGTTTTTCCTGATTAACAACCTGGTCCTCCATGGCTACTTTACCTTTGAGAGTCAACAACTCCTTCCCTTGTATATCCTTCAACTTAATGGGATTGAATCCCTCCTTAACACCCTTAGCTAACTAGTTCACTTCATCTAACTTCTCACTGACTTAATTCACCTCAGGAGCCATCTTACTTTTCTACGAAATGAAATATTATTGCCTATGCTTGTCATGATTAATATGGAGCTTGAATAGTGAAAAATATAAATATGGTGAGATGAAGTGTTACAAAATTGTTGCACTTTGTTGGAAAACAACCAAAATATAAAAAATAAGTAAAATTTAAAAATAAAATGTTTTTGGATGATGCAACATTACTTCTACACTTTAGATGCTCATACATCATAGATAATTGAAATGAAACAAGGTAATATGCTGGAACAAACATATATTTGCAAATTTGACATAAAGTTTTTAATACACTAAGGAATAATATATATAGGAATGGAATTAAAGCATGTGGTAATGAAAATGAAATAGACAATTTATCTGTAAACAACATTTAGAAATATGATAATATCTCAACTTCTTGTATTGGATACTTTAAAATATGTTTGTAATAAATATGCAAGACAAAGTAAATGAACCTAAAATACATAAATGAGGGGAACATAATACTTATGTTATCTATGTAGTACTAATTCAAGGACACAATCTCTCAATAGAGCATACACTAATTATAATATATCTAAAATACCTTACATTTGGGAAGGCTTTACAATATATAGAGCCTTGCCAAAGACAACTCCTATCATCCTATACGTATAGGACAATTAACTTATTCTAACTAAATAATGGAATTAATCACAAAGTATATGCATCAACCATTTTTTAATATTACTTATATGAGAAACTTATACAAAGTGTATGCATCTTGCTAATACTAACTACCATATATAAAAATGGGGGAACCCATTTTACTGTATGGTATTTCTCCATCCTATTATTATATGGTATTCATCTATTCTACTATATGGTAGTTAGTATTAGCACCAATGCATATGCTTCATAAGTTTCCCATTGGTAATATTCAATAAGGTGGATGTAAATGCTTTATAATCACACTCATTAGTTAGAATAACATAGTTATCCTACATGCATGGGATTATAGGATGTCTTTAGCAATACTCGATAGATTGTAACAACTTTAGAAAAGGAAGGTATCTTAGATATATGTTATTAGTTTGTCTATTTTATTGGGAGGTCTCCTCGTCAAGTGGTAATGTGAAGATAGTAAAAGTGTTCCACTTCTCTCATTTATGCATTTTCTATGTGTTCAACTTATTTTATTTTGCAAGTTCATTACAAGTGGTAATATATTCTTATACTGAATATTTTGAATGTGTTAATTAGTTACATATACATGAAAATATAAATTCTTCTAAATAGATATGTATGGGTTCCTCTAGAGTTTAAAAAAAGAAACTAATAGCATGTAGTTAGCAAGTAGTTTTCACAGTCCATGATAATGTATTTTAGATTTATGGTTTAAATTGTGTGTGATTTTTAGCATCGATGTTTCAGATAAAACTCTTTTTCTCTTACTGCAATCCTGATGATGGATCATGGAGTTTGATTTGATAACATTGATGCTAAAAAACATACATAGTTTAAACCAGAAATCGTAGATACAAAAAGAAAGTAAGAAGTAAAATATACAAAAGACTCCTAGATCTCATGTTTACAAGGCTAAATTTGGTTATAATTAAGCATAGTTCTCCTTATTTACAGATAAACATATCTAAAAAACTAAAAGAACCCCTCCTCCACCCCCAACTCCCTAGCAAAAATAGTTAAGGCATCAAGCTTATGTTAGTGTTGGAAAACTCCTTTGGTTACATGCAAGAAAAATGAAAGAAGCAATGTGAAATGTCCTTTAATTTGTTTCTCTGCAAGATGTGTATGGTTAGGCTAGTGCAATTTAAAGTTTTTTCATAGGTCAAACACCATAATAGATGTTGTAAAATCATTATTAAAAACATTTTGCATTAAAATAAATTATTAGGCTTTATGACACTTGAGAGTAGTTTGTTAGATATTTTATTTATTCATTGTGAGCCAATAGAGCTAAGTTGACATAATGAAATGGACAATTATCACTATTTTTCTATGAAAATATTCTACTCTTTCCACTTGAATCTTGAAGAGTGCACCAAGAAAAACACTATCAAAATATTTGCAATCAATAGATGCTATAAAAAAGGAATGTGAGCAATACCACTAATGGAGACACTCTTAATTTGATTGATAAAGAAAAGGAATCATGGTCCTTAGATCAATGACTTGTGTTGATCAACAAACACTTAATGGCCAATGACTTAGTACATTGAGTAAAGTTGTTAATTGGTTGTTAATTTGTGCAACCATTTCAAATGAGGAATGAATACATCACCCACTTTCAACATGACTATGAAGATAGAAAATAGTTTTGGTCCCAGCACTCCTAATGTGTCATGACATCGAGATTCCATTTTTGATAATTTCTTGTGTTAGACCTTAAATATCTATGCACCATTAGATTGAAGGTGATGTGGTTAATTAGATAATGAACACTACTCTAAACCTTAAAAGGCTTTCCAAACACTTATTAAAACACAAATAAAACAACAAAATGCTAAGGAAAAAAGGGGGTTTTGGCTCTTAGTGAGTGGGAATGAACAAGATAATTTGAGTCTAAAATGTTCCTTTTTCTTTGAAGTGAAAATTCATTATAGGCACAATGTGTGAAATGACCAACGTTGATAGTTTATTCATAAAGTTTTGCTTCCTCATAGTTATTCCAATAGACTTTAAATGAACAAGTTAGTATAAAATTTCTAAGATTAGATTAAGATGTTGTTGCTAAAACTAATTTTGTTGAATTGTTCTTTAGTTAGGGGAGATTGGTCTAGTTTTTTTCAATAAATTATACCTTGTAGGGGTGACTATAGACTGATAAGATGTCACAACATTTTTTGAAAATGCATGCATGTTCTTAAGGAAATTGGATTTTTGTTTTACGAAGGTAGGGATTTTGAAAGGGCCCTAACCTTTTATGCAAAGAAATAAAATAGGTAAATGAAGCACAACCAAGATCATCAAGCAAAAATAAGAAACAAACAACATAAAAACTACAAAACATTAGTGAACAATCAACACCCCAAGTAAAGAGGTTGAACACTACATGGAAAGGGAAAACAACCCTAGGACCAAAATAGACTAGCTTTATCAAGATGGTTTGAAGCCAAAATATTTCAAGGAACAATAAACATCCCCTTCTAATGAAGCCTTAAATTAAAATTCCTTCTTGGATAGACTCACAATGTAACAACATACCTTGAATTGGAAAGAAGCAAAAGGACAAGGCTTTTCTCTCAATTCCAACACTTTTTCCTTTAATTAGATTGGGCAATCCCAAGATTAACATTTGGAAGGATAGAAACAAATTGGTTCTCCCTGGAAGCCCTTCTTCCCTCATCTTACCTCTCTCTACAAACTTCCTTTGGTATCTTTATTTAGAGGGACTTGCTTACCTCAATCATACAAGGTGATGGTTTCACATATTATTTTTTTTTCTAGATAGTTTACAATCCATTATTGCTTGGGAAAAACCATTGCATGATTTGAGGAAACCATGATAAACCACTAGAAAATCCTCGAAGATAGTCCTTTGCAACCAACCACTTAGTTTAGAGGATAAAGAGATCATGAAATAGAGAATCTTATCCACCTCCACCAAAGCACAAAATCTAACGAAACAAATATTTTCTTATATTTGAGGATCTCTTCCCATAATTCTAATGGAAATCTAAGAACCCTAAACCAAATTAGAATGTTACACTTTCTTTTCTTGAAGAATAAACCTATATTGCAAGGAAACCACAAACTATTCGAAAGAATCCATAAATAATCTTCATAATTTGGAAAAGATTAAAAAAAAACACCCTTATTGTTAAGATCTCCAAATAATCCTTTGAATTCCATTTGTGCTAAGCCCACTTCCTAAACACATCAATATTTAACCTCACATCCAAAAACTAACGAGCGAGAAAATGCTCAACCTTAGATGTCAACAATAGAATCAGGGACACGAAGAAGAAACCCTTTATCTACCACAACCACCTCCAAAGACATAATAGAAGGGGAGGCCACTGAGCCCTTCACAGCCTCCAACATTTCACTAGCCCTCTAATCCTAGAAATAGCAGCCTTAGAAACCTAACTAGGTTCACGATCAGCCAAGGGCTGAGTAGTAGGACTAGTAGAAACTAGTAGAGAGGCTACCACAGGGTGTGAAACCTATCTAGATCCCTAATCACCACAAAGAGGAGGGATGTCGGGAATAGAGCACAAAAGAGAGAAAGGAAATAGCAAGAAATGGCCAAAAAATTACTAGAGACAAGCTTCCCAACAACATCCCATAAATCACCGCCCGCAATAACCTTAAGCATGGACAAAAGGAACCCACGGTTGTGCCCCTGCTAAGAGAAGCTGCTATTTGTAGCAATATCTTGATGGAATTATTTTTAATCTGAGTTAGCATTTTCTCACCTACCCCCACGTATACTTGGAAACTCTTTTTAAATCTGCAACATTTAATTTTGTTAGGTAATTTTGAATTTGAAATGAAGTGCTCATTTTTTAGCTGGCTTTTCAAACAAGACAAAGGGAATGCAACTGTTGGTTTTTATAAGTCAGTTTTATTTTTGTATTTTGAGAATACCTTGTAGTAGCAGAAAGAATGTTCAACACTGAACAAGGAGACAGTAGAAGGGAATGTTTATCAGATGCAACAACAAGTTACAATAGAGCAACAGTTTAATAGAAGTATTTTCAACACTGTAGTAAGTAGAAATTTAGGTGTGAGTGTAGCACCATTGTATTGGAAAATAGTCCAAATTGTTTATGTTTTATTTTGTAGTGTGAACAGAGCAAGTACTCTGTAATTTTGTAATTTTTGAAAGAAAGGAAGGAATATATAAATCTACAAATTTTTGTGTTTCATTTTATGTTGTCTCTATGCACTGTGTTTTCTATTTTTTGTTCTGTCCTTGAATCTATTACAACACAACATCTGTGTTTTCTATATTCCTGCACCCCTGCTTGCCAACAAGTGGTATTAGAGCCCTATTTTTCTGGATAGTTTGTTTATTGTGGGTAAAGCCCTAGGTTATCTAGGAATTAATCAATCTTCTCATATTTGAGAGTGAGAAGAATGGTAGGAGGTGAGAGCAAAGGTTGGCAGCAACCACCAACTTTTGATGGACAAAACTATGATGTATGGGCTAAGAAGATGAAGACAATATTAGTTGCTAATGACCTATGGGAATTGGTCATCAATGGGTTCAATGATATCATAGACCCAAATGCATTTACAACCCTCTCAAATGGACAAAAGAATCAATTGAAAGAAACTAGGATGAAGGATGCAAAATCCCTCAGTTTGATTGAGGCAGCCTTGAGTGAGGCTATTTTCCCACATATTGCTACATCAAACTATGCAAAACAAGCTTGGGAAATTTTGTAAAATAGTTATAAGGGGATAAATAAAGTGAGGTTAGCTAAATTGTAGCTCTTGAGAAGAAATTTTGAGAATCTACTAATGAAAGATAATGATTCCATTTGAAATTTCCACACTAAATTCTCCACTTTGATAAATCAACTAAGAGTCAATGGTGAAAAAATGGAAGAGCAAAGGATTGTTGAGAAAATCATAAGAAGTCTTCCTACTAAGTTTGATTATGTAGCCGTTGCCATTGAAGAGGCAAAGGATTTGTGTCAAATGACTATAGATGAGTTGATGGATTCACTACAAACCCATGAGTAGCAGTTGAATAGATCTTCTCCTTCCCTAGAGCAAGCTTTCAAAGCTTAGACTAATGGAAGAGGTCGGGGAAGAGGAAGAAACAACAGAGGCAGAGGAAGAAGCAATACTGGAAGAGGAAACTCAAATAGCCAAGAGGAGCCAAGCAACTCACAATCAGCAAACCAAAACTAGAAGAAGAACAACAGTTCAAATTAGAGGTCTAAAAAAAGTAATGTGTAGTGTTATTACTATCACAAATATGGCCATTATGCTAGTGAGTGCAAAAAGAAGCAATGTGACCATGGGGGCCAAAATGCTAATTTAGCAAATGAGAACAAATCTGAAAATGACAAACAGTCAAATGTTTTCATTGTTTGCAACCTTGCTGAGTGCAACAATGATGAAATTTGGTATTTAGATAGTGAATGTAGCAACCACATGAGTGGTAACAAGAAATTTTTTTCCTCCATAGAAAATAGTATAAAAATAGAAATCAAAATGGGAAACAATGAGAAGGTTCCTGTCATTAGAAAAGGTGTTGTCAACATTCAAACCAAACATGGTGATAAGTAGAAAATCTAGGATGTCTATTATGCCCCCGACATAAAGCATAATCTATTGAGCATTGGAAAAATGGTCCAAAATGGTTATAGAATCTTGATAGAGAATGGAGAATGCAAGATATTTGATAGAGGAGGCAACAAGAAAGTGATGGCAGTTGTGTAGATGACAAGAAACAAAATGTTTCCTCTTAAAATGCACATAGTGTTTGCGATAGACACAACAAAAGGACAAAAACAACAATGTTCACTAGCACTGACAACAAAAGAACATCAATCGACTGTGGAACAACAATCTACATTCATAACAATCATCAAAGACCCATCCAAAATTTGGAATTTAAGGTATGGGAACTTAAGCTTTTCTAGTTTAATTTTATTGTCTAGGAAAGGAATGGTTAGGGGTTTACCATCCATTGTAGAACCTAATGGAAAATGTGAAGCCTACATTTTAGGAAAGCAACATATGAAACCCATTTAATTAGGGTACTCTAGGAGAGCAAAAGCACCATTAGAATTAGAGCACTCATATTTTTGTGGACCCATGAAAACCCCCACCTTAGTTGGAAAGACATATTTCATGACATTCATAGATGATTACAGTAGAAAAGTTTGGGTCTATTTTTTGAAATTTTTTTTGGAAGCCTTTGAGAAATTTAAATGGTTTAAGGCAACAGTTGAAAAGGAAAGTGGACACTATATCAAAGCCCTTAGAATAGATAGAGGGGGAGAGTACATCTCCAAAGAAATTCTGAATTTTTGTAGGAGTGAGGGAATTCATAAATAATTCACAACAAGATATACCCCACAACAAAACGAAGTGGCATAAAGGAAAAATATAACCATTCAAGACATGGCAGCAAGTATGCTGAAAGCAAAAGGGATGTAACATATATTTTGGGGTGAAGCTATAGCAATAACTGTTTACATATTGAATAGGTGTTCCACAAAGGCTGTCTGTGAGAGGATTCTAGAAGAGGCTTGGACAAACAATAAGTGGAGTGTTGATCACCTAAGAATCTTTGTGTGTGTAGTATATGCATTGGTGTCAAAAGAGAAGAGAAAAAATTTTGATGATAAGGGTGAAAAATGCATCTTCATAGGCTATAGTGAGGAGTCAAAAGCCTACAAGTTGTACAATCCTATCACCAAGAAGGTAGTGATCAGTAGGGATGTTGTTTTTATTGAGAATGAAGCATGGGATGGAATGGTGGACACCACCATGGGTATTTTAGTCACAATACCCCTTGATGATGAGGAAGTTTCAAAAGATAGCAACCTGGAAGGAGCTCAGGAGAGTAGTTGCTTAGAGAGAAACTACCATAGTTCCTTAGAAAATAGCAACTTTGGAACTGTTTAGCAGAACAACAACTTTGAACAGACAAAACAAAGTAACAACTCTAGAGTACAGTAGAGTAGTAGCTCAAACAGTCAACAGTACAACAACTCCAGAGGTTAGAGTAGTAGTAGCTTGGAAGCTAATTCAGACCCTACACTCGCATCATTGATGCCACAAAAGACAAAGAGTGTAAGGGAGATTTATGATAGCACTAAGCATGTTGATTCTAATGAGAATTTAGATTTTGTATTATTCTCTTATAGTGATCCAACATACTTTGAGGAAGCAATAAAAGAAGACAAGTGGTATAAGGACATGGATGAAGAGTTGGAAGCTATAGAGAGGAACCAAACATGGGAGCTGACCAATTTACCCAAGGGAAAATAAGTGATTGGAGTGAAGTGGGTCTATAAGATCAAGTGTACAACAAAAGGTAAAATTGAAAGACATAAAGCAAGGCTAGTGGTGAAAGGATACAAACAACAACCTGGTATAGACTATGATGAGACTTATGCACCAGTTGCAAGGATGGAAACAATTCAGGAAGTCATAGCAATTGCAACACAACATCATTGGGAGGTGTTTCAAATGGATGTAAAGTCAACCTTCTTGAATAGAGTGTTGAAAGAGGAAGTGTATGTGGAGTAGCCACCTAGCTATGAAGTCCCAAGGCAAGAGGACAAGGTATATAGGCTTTGAAAAGCTCTTTATGGGCTGAAACAAGCACCTCGATCATGGTACAACATAATAGACTCATATTTAATGAGTAACTCATATTTAATGAGTAATGGATTTAGCAAAAGCAACAGTGAACCCACACTCTACATCAAAGCAACTAAAGGTGACATTTTAATTGCTATTTTATATGTAGATGATCTGATTTTTACTGGAAATAGTGATAGTTTGATTGTTTATTTCAAAGAAGTTATGAAGAATGAGTTTGAGATGACGGATTCGGGTTTGTTGAAGTATTTTCTTGTGATAGAAGTTCAGCAAACTGAGCATGGCATATTCATTTCACAAACTAACTATGCCAAACAAATTTTGAGGAGGTTCAAAATGCAGAACAAAAAAATTGCACCAACACCAACAACAACATGTCAAAAAAATTGCAAAGAAGACAACAACAATGATGTGAACCCAACCCTCTACAAAAGCATGGGTGGAAGTTTGATGTACTTGACATAAACTAGGCTTGATTTGATGTATGTAGTAAGCCTAATATCTAGGTTCATGGAAAAACCTAAGGGCACACATTGGAAAGTAGGAAAGAGGATCTTGAGGTATGTGAATGGAACAACAAGTTATGGAATTTTGTATGGTGCATCAAATGAGTTCAAGTTAGTTGGTTTAATGGATGGTGATTGGACAGGAAATGTATATGATAGGAAGAAAACATCGGGATATGTGTTAAATATGGGATCAGGTGCAATTTCATGAGCATCCAAGAAGCAGCCTATTGTCTCTCTCAGCACAGCAGAAGTTGAGTACATTGCAGCAAACACAACATGTCAGGCTATTTCGTTGAGGAGAATCCTTGAAAATTTGAAGGAAAAACAAGAAGATAGCACAGTCATACATTGTGACACTATTTCCTTAATAGCTTTAACAAAGAATCCATTCTTCCATGGACGCAACATACATATTGAGATTCAATATCATTTCATAAGGGAATTGGTGGAACACGGTGAGATTGAATTGCAATATTGCAGATCTGAAGAACAACTTGTTGATATCTTCACCAAGGCACTGCCAAAAGACAACTTTGAGTGCCTAAGAGATAGGATTGGCATCAAGGACAACTTCAAAGATTAGCTCTGAAAGGAAACAACAAATTGATACCTAAATTCAGATTAAGGGGGAGTGTTGGAATTATTTTTAATCTGAGTCAACATTTTCTCACCTACCCCCACGTATACTTGGAAACTCTTTTTGAATTTGCAACATTTAATTTTGTTAGGTAATTTTGAATTTGAATAAAGCATTCTTTTTTTAACTGGCTTTTCAAACAAGACAAAGGGAATGCAATAGTTGGTTTTTGTAAGTCAATTTTATTTTTGTATTTTGAGAATACCCTGCAGTAATAGAAGGAATGTTCAACACTGAACAAGGAGACATTAGAAGGGAATGTTTATCAGATGCAACAACTAGTTACAACAAAGCAATAGTTTAATAGAAGCAGTTTCAACACTACAGTAAGCAACAACATAGGTGTGAGTGTAGCACCATTGTATTGGACAATAGTCCAAATTGTTTAAGTTTTATTTTGTAGTGTGAACAAAGCAAGTACTCTATAATTTTATAATTTTTGAAAGCAAGAAGGAATATATAAATCTGCAAATTTTTATGTGTCATTTTATGCTGTCTCTGTGCACTATGTTTTATGTTTTCTATTCTATCCTTGAATCTGTTACAACACAACATCTGTGTTTTCTGTATTGTTGCACCCTTGCCTGCCAACATAGCTTTCACTTGAGAAACCAACAAAAAAGGAGATACTGAGGAAGAAATGATGGAATTTGGATTTCCATTATTGTATTCTTCTAATACATGGGGTATTTTTAGATTCAATTAGTTCTTGTCCAAGATAACATTTGAAGAAAATTTTAAACTGAGTATGAGGGTTAAAATTTTTAATTCCATTTATGGTTAAATAAAATTAAGGTTTTATTTTCCTTTCAAAAGTTTCTTTACCATGTACACTGAGTTGACTATACCAACTCAATTTTCCTGTCATGTTTCTATTTGGCCACTACACTTTCTTTTAGCTCTTCCACAATAGTGGGCACTTGTATATTTTTCAGCTACTGGCTAGAATGATAAGGCATTATATATAATTATGATTTAATAAAGTAGCATTTTTCAATAATTGAGGAAGAGATCAACAATATTGTAATAAGATTTTTGGATTAAAACTGTGTGTTAATTTTTACATCTATGTTTCAGATCATACTCCATGATTCATCATCTCTAACTACATTGCATCCCGATGATGGATCATGGAGTATGATCCAAAATGTTGATGTAAAAATTGACATTTAGTTTTAATCCAAAAATCTAACGGTAATACTACCATGGATTGTGAAAACTTCATGCTTTTAAAAAACCAACAATATTGTTTCATTGAAGATACAAATCAAAGGAGCCAAGAGTAGAGCCTATACATCTCAGACGTGCCATAAGTATGTTGTTGAGTTTTGTTACTTTTTACTATAGGTGATTTTGCAAGTCAATTTGTAACTATTGACCTATTGAATGCATGTGAGGTGACTTACAGCTAAGGCTTCTCTAGTAGTATTACACTATTAACATATAGAGGGATTACATACTAAAAATTCTATTGGCACAATGTATTCCTTGCACACTTCACCATGCTTATAATTGTCATTCCTAGTGCTCCAAATATTAAAAAACCCTTGTTATTCATCTTCCTAGTATATGAAAAAAAGGAAGATAAATTAGCAATGTAGTGTCAACAATCTTCTCCTTGGCAATGGATAGATCTAGTTGTATCTTGTGTGAATGATTTTCTTTAGTATTACCCTTTACAATATTTTGTTTCAATGCCATATTTCCTTACACTTTCTCAAATACAAACTATTAATTAGTCATACTTATCATAGCGGCATAACCTGTGAAAAACCTATGGTTAATCCTAGTCAAGAGTCGGGGCCATGCTGGTTTGAACATGGCAGCTTGTAGTTTCAACAATCTGGTTTTTGACCTGCCCCTTCTTTAATTATACTTCAACTTTATGGTTTAAATTTTGGGATTTTTAAGAAAGTAATTGAAAAAGTGAATAAATTATTTATTTATGTTTTATGTTTGTTTCTTTTTTATGCACTAAAATAATAATTGGCATTTTTTCTTATTTTCATTATTTTTCAAATTTTTATTATTTTTCTAAATTTTTTCATATAATTTCCTTTACACTTTACATTTTTTATGTCAATACATATGCAATACATTCTATTTTTTATAATTTAATGTAACATGTCTTTTTTTATTACTTAGATTATTGAATTTTAGTAATAGTAGTGTACATGAGATCTTTTGCAGGGCCTCAATTCAATGGTCAACTTTGTTTGTGAAGTAAATTCTATTTAAATTTTTTTTAAATACTAAAGTCTATCTCATTTTAGAAAAAAATAATAGAGATTAGATATATACAAAAGAACAATTACATAGAAAATTTGATAGTCAATCTGAAATATTTCTTTTTAAGTGATATAATCTTTCTAAAATTTTAATTGTGTTTTATGATCAAAATTATTAAATATGGCCATATGACCATAGAACCACCAAATTGAGGCCTTAATCTTTCATTATTTGAAATTAAATCTTGAAATAAGCCTAACCAATCAAAATGTTTTTTATGAACACTTTCCTTAAATTACTTAGACGGATCCTCTATAACTGGAAGATAATCCCCTTTTCACAGATAAATGCAGGTTGTTCCTATTTTGGTGTTTCCTCATCACAAAATGGGGTTCTTTCACAAGCAGTAAAATCCTCTATTTATTCCTCTACCAATGGAAACATAATTGCACTATTTTCAAACTTTGTATCTCTCTCATTATCAAACATTATTGATTCCATAGAGTCAGAAAATTTAATTTTGTAGTGAGGCATAAGGCTAGATATTCATTTCTTTTTTCAAAAGTGGTAGGCCACTTATGTTTATATTTATAATATTTTTTATTTACATAATACTGGTTCAGGAAGACATACTAGCAGGAAAGAGCCAGCAAGAAAACCCCCAATCATAGTCTGAGTAACAGTTTTTACAAATCAACATATAGACCAAAAAGGTCATTTAGAAATTTACAATACACTAACCTTCCTGATACAACTAAACTAGGTAAATGACTGTGACAATAAATTCAACCATTCCCCTTTGATGCCTAGAATACCCTATCAGAATATACAAACTATGTATATATCACTATCCCTTAATGCAAAATTCAGCCCATTACACATATAATGCTTCAACATAAATTCTACTAAAAAGATGCAGATTTGCTTCCAGCTCTTTGAAAGCCATTAACCAAACTTTCTTCAGTATCCACATGCTTTTCTTTATGCTGACGTTCATATGATGGAACTATTTTGTTAATTCTAGGTACATAACTGTAACAAAACTTCCTTTTAGCAGCTTGTGAAGTGGTTGGAAGTTGCAAATCATGAATACAAACATGGCTTCTTAAAAAAGAAATTGCATGAAATTTTCTTTTGAAATCATCAATCTCCTCCATAGAAATAGTTGACCTATATTTGTTGAGAACTTGATATAGATGCATAGAAGTATCATGCATTGTAGATAATAACATGCCTTGAAAAATCTCCACATACCTCTTCTTATGGAACAAGAGGTGTCATGGAAATAAACCACCTACCAAACCATCTCCCAACGTGAAGTCATACTGCTAAACACTATTTAGGAGGGTATCATTTTCCAAATATGCACTAACAACAAACTTGTTAGCAATAGTCCTCAAAATATAAAAATTTTGGACGAGGTCTAGAATATTTGATAAGAAAATGGAGAGAAAATTAGCAGGGAAAATTAACCTTTGCAGCTCCATGTGTAAAATATCCTCCCCAATGATAACCTTGATGCAATTTAAAATAGATTTGCACTTAAATTTGAATACCTTTTGTAGATCATCCTTGTCAATGGTAGTCGAGAAGGGTTCCTCCCAAGGTTTTACCTTAATAGGAACTCTGTAGTTGTGAACTTAAACTCTGCTAATTCCATACTCTCTAAACTTCTAGAACAATAAGCTGAAAAACAAAATTGTATGAAGCAAATGAACAAAGCAAACAATTTATATCCAATTTTCACGTTCACACGATGAAGGCATTGGAAGATACACCCAGTAAGGATAGCACGGGTGAAGGATATCTAAGGATACATTACAACTTTCAACTTTTCATATTATAATTCCAACATTGTACTATCAATGCAACCAATAAAATGGCTTTAAATCCTTCGATAGTGAAGTACCATTATAGACAACCAAATATTACTGATAGAGAATTTTAACAATGCTTCAAACCACGATATCCTTACTGGATGTCCAATACTCCATCACATTTGTACATTCTGGCTTAGTTTTCATAGTGCCTTAGAAGGCCATGACAGCTAAGGCCACACATGCCATCAAATGGCTTATGACAGCTGAGTCCACACAAGCCAATGAATGGCTTGAATAACTAAATCTACACAAAATCCTGCAAGCTTATCACAACAATCATCAAAAGTACCAATCTGACAATAAAAGTGCAACATGTGACTTAGATAGCCACAACAGCTAAGGCCACACATGCCATCGTATGGCTTGAATAAATGAATCAACACAAAATCCTATAAGCTTATCACAAAAATCATCAGTAGTACCAATCTATCAAAATTTTGCATTGAAATTTGACATAGATGCCCTGCCCAAATGTAAACTTTCTTGTCAAATATATATATATATAAACAACAATTTCCTTAGAGTTCCATGACTTCTGATACTACACATGCTATCGAATAAAAATGATGCAAGCTTAGTACCGAGAACATCAAAATGATGATGCAATAACATGATGACCAAAATAATGAATGTTGATCGAAAGAAACAGTTCAAAGAAACATTTCCTTAAACCCAAGCTTGTTGTAATTTCAAATGCCTTTCTTGTATTGATTAATTAGTTCAATCAAATTTGGGAATGCCTTTATGTCTATAGGAACACTTGAGCCCTTGAAAGCATTTTTTTCACTCCCCATCACTGCTAAATAATTAGCAACTTTATTACCTTCATGATATGTGTGTGTAATTATTGACCACTCTAATTCATCAATTAAGCTCCATACTTTGTTAAGAACATATTGAAGATTCCAATTTTGAATTCTCCTCAACTTGAGTGCATTAATTATAATCAGAGAATCCCCTTCTATATGCAGATTTGAGAAGCCCCCTTGAATTGCCAATTCCATACCATGTAGTAATGCTTATGCTTCAGCGTAATTATTTGTGAAATTAGACAAGTAAAAAGAATATGCTACTAGCACTTCCCCTGCCTCATTTCTAAAGCATACTCCCACACCTAAAAGACCTATATTACCTTTAGAGGCTCCATCAAAATTCAATTTCACGAAACCCTTTTGTGGAGGGAGCCAAGAAACTAAGGCTCTATTAATTTTTGAGATATCCTTTTTGAAAAGACTACCATCAAATGGTAATTTAATGATTTTCCAAATTTTTAGTATTAAGGTGTCCCAATTTGTAAATGAATAATTTATAAACATATCCCTTTGGAAACAAGAGTTAACTGCCTCTGAAATAGCTTTCTCAATTTTTAACAATAGCACTTCAATCAGTGATTTGGTTTTCCTGAAGACCCTCATATTTCGTTAAGGCTAGATATTCATTATTTACTCTTGTATACTTTCATTTTTCATATGACCTTACATGAGTATGTAGGATATATATATATATATATATATAAAGTACTATAGATTTTCCAAGAGTATGGATGGCAATATCTTTATAAAGTAAATACATGGTTTACAAGAATTGTAGTTTTTTCTAATATATTTTATTTCTAACATGGGTATTATAGGGAGGAATACTTGAAAAACTGAAGGCATTCACAAGTTTTAATAGATGATATTTCCATGGCCTCTCTTGCAACACATCCAAAATCACTGTGCAGAAGGTTTCTTAGTGAGTACTGGATGAGTATAATTTCAGTTTTGGGTTAATTGTGCTAGTGAGGGTTTTGTTGGATTTGTGGTGGGGGAGGCTCAACCCCCCCCCATGAAGTTACTATTCTTCCATACTCCATGTTTTCCATACTCATTTATTTCCTTCCATTTGTCTTTGTGTCATTGTTTCTTTCCCAGTTACATGTGGTATTTTGTGTGGCTTTGGCTTGCATTCTATCTAGCCTGAAGGGGTGTTCACTCGTGTGAGTTTCCATGGAGGGGGCTATGACCCCCTTGATCCTTTTGGGAGAATATCAAAGGAGGAGGCGAAATAAATGGCATTAATCACCCCAAATCATTTCAAGATGTTGTTGCTATTGAAACCCCTCTATGCTCAAAGTGAAAAATTTGTGTTTGAGTCGACAGGGATGGAAGGAGAATCTATTACTAATGGGGTACAACAAGGTATGTTCCCTCTTGACACCATTGTAATTGTTTTGAATGAATATATTCTTAATACTATTCATAATGAAAGAGGTAGGCTATTTGGGGTCACAGTTTTCTTGGTTGTTGTCGACCCTAATAGCCTCTTCACCAGGAAATATCTAGGCAATTTATTTAATTCAATTTGTAATAAAAAATTAAATATTCAAATTTCTCTCTATCAAATAATTCAAAAATTCTTATTCTTAATTTACTTTAAAATCATGAAATGCAATCAAAAGTGGTAAATAATACCTACTAGAGCATAGGGAAATCTATTTTCAGGGTTTTTTCTTGGTCACTTGGAGAAAATTTTGATGAGATTTTAGCACTCTCAAGCCCTAGATGGTTTCTTATCAAATAAATCTCTCAAGAATTATGGTCATTCATCCCCCAAATCCTAGTGCCATTCGTGAATTTTATTTGGGTTGATAGACCTAGGGTTACACTACCTAATATAAACACATGTGTCCTTGCTTCTCTCAACCCTAGGGTTGAACTACCTAGAAATATTGGATTGAAAATTGAAGGTATCCTCCAAATCTACCTCATGGAATTACTTGGAGGCTTGTGTGCTTGCTATCTCTATAGAAGAGAAGGGTACATTCGTAAAAAGTGTTTGCTAATTTGGGGTGTCATTGGCTCCTCTCATTCTAGGCCCCGTCCTATGAACCATGTCACATAGTCACTTACCAAGGTGGTTGCAACCCTAGGTGGCATCATCGCATCACACACCAACCCAACCAATCCTTTGGCTTCTATTTCTTAGTCACCCTTGCTATGGTGTCATTTTCTTCTCTCCCCTTGTCTATGTCTGCTAGTTCATTATCTTTGGGTCTCTCTCTTGTCCATTTTCCCCCTTTGTACTCCTCCCTCCTCCCTTGTCTTCCAATTGCTAGTAGCCATTTGCAACTAGTTCGAGCCCTTGTTGGATGTTGTTCCCCTTTCTCCCCTACTATCGTTGGTCGCCCCATTCAATCTTGACTCTAGTTTCTCCCTATGCTCTTGTTGTGGAATTCACTTCTAACTCCAAGGTCTTGAGCCTTGTTAAGAAAAATGCCCAACAATTGGCTCTAGATAATATCAGAAAGAGATGTGAACTCAATAAAACCCAAAGAAAAATTGAAGTAATTAAAACTTACGTTAATGGTGTTATAGTAGATGAAGAAACTATAATCTCTAACCCTCAAAATATTGTTAACAATAAAAAAAATCCTTCCTTGATAAAGCATATTGTCTCCGCTATTGAAGCTACCCAAAATTTAGAAGAGGAAATTATTTGTAAGAATAAAACCTCTTAGCTCAACACTTCTCTAGGACAACTAGAAGGTGTGGAATTGGAGAATCAAATCTCCAAAAACTGACAGTGATAATTTATCAACCAGTGGGACTTGGTAGTCCCAGACTCATCAAGGCCTGATGCTAATGAGAACAACCCATTAAATAAATAAGTGAAGGGTGCCTTAGGGGGGATTGAGAAGGTCCCCACAAATACTTGTGGTTGACCTCACTCATCTCTGCTAGAAGACACATTGGATTCCTTAATTGATATGGTTAGAAAGTGGTATGTGGATAAGACTGAATCATCCAAGAGGACAATTGATAACCCCAACATAGTCATTGAACTTGCAAACCCTATTGGGTACATTGGTGATGAGGAGAACCCTAGAAGTCATGTGAACCATTCCAATGATTGGGATCAAAGTGTTAACTTATGATTCTAAGAAAGCATCCATGGTTGAAGAGGACCCTGTAAAGGATAAAAGGAAAAATTTGGAAACGAGAAGGATAAAAAGGTGGATTCTACTCCTCATCCCCCTAATGAACCTAAGAAAATAGGTTGGAAGAAAGGAAGTTCTATAACAATTAGTAATAGTATGGGGATTATTAAAGGAAAGAGGAAGAAAAAAAGTATTATATTGGTAGTTCCCTCTTCCAAAAGAGTTGAGGTCAAAGAGAATGCGCTTAAGTATTTTGAGACGTTTAGGAATGCTAAAGAGCCCACATCTACCAATGGTAATAATGATAGTTAACTACAACTCCTAGAATGTAACAGGGTTGGAGCCTCAATAGGAAATATCTAGTTAGAAGGTTTCTCAATCTGAAACAAAACAAATATTTTGTCTTATTGCAAGAAGTTAAGCAATTTCACACTTGAAACCAACATGAAGTTTATCTAGGGAAATTATGCACATTTAGCCTCCCAGCATGAGAAAGGGAGAGGTGGAGTTTCCATTTTGATGGATAAAAAATGGAAACCATACATAACTAACTCAGGGGTGTCACCTTGCAAAAAAGCTCTGTGGGCCACCTTTGAAAGGGGTGAATCCAAATATGGCATTTGTTCAATATATGCACCAAATGACTTTTTAGGGAGGATTGAGTTGTGGAAATGGTTAACCAATCTTCCATATGTCTTGTGGATTATAGGTGGTGACTTCAACATGATATAAAACAAGCACAAAAAAGACGACATCAACATGGATTGGAAAGGAAATGAAAAACATTACTGGTTTAGATTGAGAAACAAGCTTAATATCATTGATCCTGTAGAAGGAATGAAAGAGGAAATTAGTAGTGTTTGGTACACCTGGTGTAATGTGTAGAAAGGGGGTAAAATAATTTATTGTGGGCTAGATAGGTTCTATGCCAATAAATACTTCTTTAGCTTTAAGCCCATCAATGGTGAGAAAAAGGTTATGGTTTATCCTTACACCCTCTTTGATCACCACCCAATCAAGGACATGATAACTATAAATAATGGTATAAAGATAAGCCCTAAGAATATAGATAACTTCATCCTTAACACTATTTTGTTGAAGGATAAGGATTTCATAGAGGCTATAAACACCTTAAGAGGAGTCAATAGATGGTTGTTTAAAGACTTTGGTCCAATTGAAAGGTGGAATCAAAATGTAACTTAATCTTTCTGGTAGTAGGTAAAAAGAGGGCAATGGATAGAAAAAGGGAAGAGAACTACTTCTAAGATGAACTTCTAGAAGCTAAAACTAGGATCCAAGAAGAACCAATGAGTGAGAAACTCTATGAAGAGCTTAAAAAATATAAAATATCTTTAAAGAGATTAAAAACCAACAAGATTCAAGGCCTATAAGTTAGGGACAAGCTCAATTGTTTAAGTAATGGAGATAAAGGCTCCAAGTTTTTTTTAGGTACATTAAGGACAAAGGGCCCTGAAAGAGAAAATTGATCAGATTTTTCATAATGGTGTGACCTTGTCAAGTCAAGAAGAGATCCTTTAGCAGTTCCCCTCTACTACAAAGAGATATTTAGATAAGAGGATAGTAGTGGAGATTATTTTCAAGCAAGAGACAAAATCAAGAGGTTAATTCCTTCTAAAATCTCCAAGGAGGATAGTACTAAACTCTCTGCCACTATAACCAAGGATGAAATAAAAAGAGCAATCACCTCCATGAGCAATTACAAATATCCTAGGCTAGATGGGCTTCTTGTTGAGTTTAACAAGGTCTTCATATACTGGGTGCATGATGATCTTCACTAGGTCTACATGGAAGCTCTTACCAAAGGTTCATTAGGAACTTGTATTAATTGAGGGATTATTAAACTCCTACAAAAAGAGGGGGATAAAACTTTGCTAAAAATTTGGAGGTCCATCACCTTCTTGAATGTTTCTTATAAGGTTCTAACAAAGGTCTTAGCATTAAGGCTATAAATATTCTCTCCAAGTTTATAAACTCCACCCAAATAGGATTTATCAATGGTAGATACATACTTAAAAACTTGTTGACTAGTTGGGAGGCCTTAGACTCGGCTAAACAGTCTCAATAGAATGTTGCAATTCTTTTACTGGAAAACTAGAATGATAAGCCATTCAAGGTCTTGTGGAAGGGAATTTTCCCTCTATAGGAGGTTAAGACCAAGATTATTTATAAGGAAATTCTTAACTCCAACATCCCCTCTACCTACCTAAATAAGGTTTGGAAGAGCAACCTTGAAAAAAAAGATTAGAAAAAGTTTTTTTTTTTCTTTGGCATAATGGGATTGATGCTAAAAAGACTTTTTTTAGATGGCTAGTGTTGTTGCACAAGATTACTTACAAATTGAATAATACTGACATTGATATTTGTAAATTGTGTAGGGTGCCTAAAACTATTCATCATATTTTTTTTGAGTGTTTTAATGCCAATGAGATATTGAATTTATCTTGTAATGATCAAGGAATTTGGGGGATAAATGTGAAAGTTAATTGGAAAGATATTCTTATGGGAAATGACATAAAATTGAGTAAAGATATGCATTTGTTTTGGATTTTACTATCTATTGAAATTATTTGGTGCATATGGAAGGGAATAAATGAGGGAAAATATAGTGGGGTTCAGAGGGTACTTACTGAGCCAACTAAAAGAATCACATTCTTCAATGTTGCATTGCAACTAACAGTTACTCTAGAAATAGTAGAGAGCAAGTTATTAAAGTTGCTAAAAGATGGGGTGGTGCTCATTCATCAGAATGAACTCATGTATGGGCATTCCTAGTAGTAGGAAAAACCCAACTTGGTAGTGTTCATGAAAGCATTAGAGGCCTTCAAGAAAGAATTCAACAATTAGATAAAGGTTGGGAAGAACATCAGGGAAGAAAAATGACCAAAACTATACACAAACCAAAACTATGAGGTTGAAGAGGTCTTCTCCAATGAGGATTTAGATTCCAACAATACATTGGTTAACTAGGGTTCCATGGATGATTGCAGCGAGAGTAGGAATTTTGGGAATGAAGGATAATTGTTGTATTGAACAGTCCAAGCCATGCTTACATGATTCTTTTTCCAAACTGATATAGGTAGTATTGAACTCTATTGTTGTAAATGGTAGATCTTATGCTTTAACAAGCTATGAATACGTTGTACTCTGGTGTTCAAACTATTAGTAATACAAAAAAAAAATTGTGGATTAAGAGTAACCTCTAGACAAAGGATGAATCTATTTGTCTAGGACACCAATGCAACATCTAAATCTCTTCATGTCATGTTGTCATCATTTTCCAGTCACTCCAAAATGTTCTAGAATATATGACTCATAATCTAGAATGGTCTTAATTTGCAAACACAATGAGATGAGAAAAAATGTTGGGTCTATTTAGTGGATTGCTTTATTCATACCCTCATTTTCATCTTTTAACCTCCATGAATATTCAAAAGGAAGATGCTTGATAAAAATGTGTTTTTAAATCCAAGTGCATTAAGGCTAAAAAACAATGATAAAATGAAAATATTTGATAATGATATTTACCCTGTTCTATAGGGAGAATCATTGTTTCTTGAAAGTAAGAATAATAACAATAGATTTGTTTATTTTTATACAAAAAAAATATGGTTTCACATTGAAGACTAAAAACTAGAATAATTGAACAAAATAATAGTATTACCAGTAATTGAAGCTATCTCCAATGAATGTGATAAATGTAACAATCAATGATTTTTTTATAAGTTTGAAATGTCAAAGAAAAGAAAATAGAACAATTATTTAAAACACTAAATGAGATAGTTGGAAATGATAGAGAGAGTTGAGAGTATTTTGGTAGAGTTTCCCTAGGGGTAAAAAGTAGAAAGTTTGCATTAATAAATTATAAAAATGTCCCTTTTGAAAATGGTAAAGTCTTAGGTTTTGTTTTCTTAGACAAGAGAGAAAAAGACGTTACTTTCTTATTTGGGTGTTACAATATGCATCATAAGTAAACCATACAAAATTATATTTTCAATATTTTTTTTTTCAAGATTTCAATGCATCATGTAGATGTCTATACATCACACTATTATCTAGAATAATTTTATTGAATTTTTGCATATGTTCTAAATATAACACGAAATACACATATTCACCAACAATGAAACATGTACAGCACATTACTAATCAGCCCAAAAAAATATTTAACTAAAATTACCCAATGTGGAACTCTCAACAAGATAGGTTAGGACCCACATGCATCTTAACACAACCTAAAATGCTAGCACAAAACCTCCAAGCACATAACACAAGCAAGAAAAAAATATCTATCAACTGGACATTCACAAATTTCCTAGAAAACCAACTCAACACAATGTGTGGCACTAAAGATATCAACAATTTATTGAAGACCATAGAGATGTTACACCCCATTTCTCAGTAACCATATTTATTTTACCTTTATGAGTAAACATAATAATAAATATAAATCATGAATTTAATATGTTCAATGGGTGAATGAAATAATTAAATATGCATTATGATGTTATTGCATTTAAATGCATGATTATGTTTTGTATAATCTAAGGGAAAATGTGATGAATGACTATGTGTTGCAATAATAAATGCTTTAATTCTTTGATGATGCCAATGATATAAGATGCAAATGAATTTCATGTTATTGACTAACTACCTTTGTGATAAACTAAGTTGAATGGAGGAAAGGATCAAACCCTCTAAAGAGAGGGGAGTATCACTTAGGAAAGGAGCTTGGTTTGGTAACTGTTGATGCCAAAAATTGGCAAGGTAACAACCATTATGGGAAACTCAGTTAATGGGGGGACCAATTGCGCTAAACTGAGTGACCTCTGGGTTTGTAAAGAAGCCAAATTCTTCTATAATTGGGGTTTTGGAATGGGAAACAAAAGTAGATATAAAAAATAAAGATCTAACTAAGGTGATGCGCTAAGAGGTAGATATAGGCACGGTAAATCTATCTTTGGGGATTTGATTTAAGGGCCTAATTGGTAAACTGCTATGCTCCAGAATTAATAGAGATCAAAGATAAGGATATGATCAATTCATCAAATGACATAAAATGATTATCGCATACATTCACTGAAAAGAGGAGTCAACGACATGATCTAAACCAAGAATTTGTATTTAAAATAATAGAAGTTCTTGCAAATGAACAATTTAGACAATAATGGCACAATATTAATGTCTTATCAAATAACATAAGAAAAATAGAAAGGATGAACAATGGCACAGTCTAATAGTTTTATATAATAATCTAAAACAATATTAAAGGCCTGGTGTCTCTCTCTAATTTTCTTGCATCCTCAAAACTCATTTTCTAAAGTAAGAAGCAGTATATATAGCCAACAATCCACTGCCTAGTGAGCTTGTAATAGAAAAGATTCTATATCTTGAGCAATGATTTCCCTCGACCATTGTAACATAAAATATTTGGGCCATAGCATGTGGTCGGTTCCCAGCCAAATGCATCCCCTAGAAATGATGGAAATAGTCTAGAAACATCCCATGTAGACAAGTGTCACTTCCCAATGGAGGCAGTTAGAACATGTGGCAACATGTCGTATATTGTTGCTTGCTCCATCCTCCTCTATGGTAGAACACCCGCCAAAGGGACGTATGGTGGTAGATCATAGCTCATGGTTCATCCTCCCTTCCCTTCGATGAAATCTTGTGTTGGGAAGAAACATGGCAACATGTTTACTATCGATACCAACTGTCGGGTTCAGCAAAAGCT
The DNA here is from genome assembly GCA_007258455.2 of Sequoia sempervirens. Classification (NCBI taxonomy): domain Eukaryota; kingdom Viridiplantae; phylum Streptophyta; class Pinopsida; order Cupressales; family Cupressaceae; genus Sequoia; species Sequoia sempervirens. The sequence continues at coordinate 259,475,513 of VDFB02271358.1, read as the reverse complement.
TATGCGAACGAGAGCTATGTGACATGCGGGTGGAGCTTGATGAGAAAGTGAAGGGAAGCAAAAATAAATAGGCCACAGTGTAGACACATGGAAGCATGGCGAGAGTTGGTAGAAGAGTAGAGGAAGCCTTTGCTATGAGGAACATTGGGCGGACATGTGGAAGCAACTGAAAAAGTGTAGCAAAAGAAGGCTGATGAAAGGCAAAGGGAAACATATTTATTGTATGAGGCATGGGTTGACACTTAGTAAAACAAAAACACCTAAAGGGAGCTCAAAAAAATTTACATTTACAAATTTGGTGACTATTAGGGGAATTTCTCCTATGGAATGAGGAACCCAAAATTTTCTCTTGCTTGCAGACCAAAGCCCCATCCATAGGGCAACAAAGTCAAAATTTAGAAAGAGTTTCCTATAGAGGAAGCCAATTAGCCTTAGATAGTCCTGATACATCACGCAAATTCTCTTGTGCTCCACTTAGGTTGAGCATTTCCTTATAAGGTAGCACTATAGGTAAACTGACCCCAGACTCACATTGGAAAAGTAGCTGTGCAATCGGACGAATGACACCTTCAATATTTGCTATGGTAAGAGGTTGGCTGAAACTTTGGAAAGTAGTTGTGTCTTGCTCCTTCTCTTCAATCTTCACCACAATTTTCTCAGCTATGGTGACTCATTCATCTTCAAGAAATAGGGATGGCATGCCCATCTTAGTTAGCCAGGAGAATTTTTCTTGTATGCTATCCATACTTCGGTTCAAAGTAACTGCGCATGAGTTAGCATGAAGGATGACCAAGTGGCAGTGGATGAATTTGTTCACTATTTTGGTAGCAACCTTCTGATCCTCAATCCTTTCCTTTGCCAAGTTTTCATTAGAGACCATGTATAGCTTACTTAGCAAACTTTTTGCCTCAGGAACCCTTTCCAAGATGAACTACGAGACTTGCTTAATTGTTCTATGAGTCTCCCTACTCAATTTTGTCATCATCGACATGAATTAGAGCATTGGCTTTAGTGTCAGGTAGAAGGCTTTGACCTTTTCCCAATATGAAATATATAGCTACTGAGCCACTGGAATGAGGTCTAGCTAAGAAGGAGGGGCTTGGGGAGCACTCCTTAGAAGGGAAATTTCCACATCCTTTGAGCCGACATCTTCTGTCAATTCTAAAATTCCACTATTTGTGGATGCAAGTTGTTCCTCAATGTTTCTTAGCTCCTTCGACCAGTTTTCCTTAGCCTGACTCTTGTTTTTTGACTTTGTTTCAAGAGAAATCTTTATCTCTTGAAGCTCCTTTTCCAATTTGGCCTTTTGGGCCCCAAAGTCTACCTCCTTCTCTTGCATCTTTTGCTTGAATTTAGCACACTTTTGTGCAAACTCTTTATCCTTTTGTTGCATCGCATGCTCCACCAAGGTTAACCAGTTATGATAGGCTTCGTTCCTCTTCCATAACACATCAACTAGGGAGAGGACAACAGATTGGAACTTTGCAAGTTCCTCCTGGACTTTGTTTTGCTCTACCTCTGTTGCTTGTGCTTTTTCTGATAAGTGTGCAACATCTGCCTCCATCACTTTTTATTTTTCTTGCAAGAACTCAACCCTATCCTTCACAAGTTTTAGCTCCTCTTCTATCTTTTTTAGTTGGCGACCAAACTTGAGGAAGTCCGTGGTCACCACCCATTGTGTTTCTTCCATGAGTTCAACCTTTTCCTATGGTCAGGCTATGCTTAGATCCAGTCCCATGGTGAACATGTTGTAATCATTGGGATGCATATCCCATTGCGGTTTGATGACGTTCAAATGAATAGTTGCGAAATTGATCACATTCTGAGCTTCATTGTAAATAGTGTACATTTTCAGCTCTACTAGCATCTTGTCATCCTTCGCCTTTTTCTTTTGGATCCTGAGAGCCTGTGCTTCTTTTCTAACTTCACCCTGTGTAATAAATCATAATGACGACTAAACTAGCTCACCTACAAAAGGTGTACTATGAGGTAGGGTGAAAGGGAATGTGAGGGTAGTGGTTCTGGACATTTTATTTTTTGGAAGATCAACTATCTACAGGGAGAAATGAGGGATATGCCCAAAACTCAGTTTGTGAATTGATAGGAGAACTCATTGGCTATTGTGGTGATTGTGGGCTCATGGAGGACTCCAATTGTTGGGTGAACAGGGTTTTACTCAATATAGTAGTAGCAGGAGGGGTGTCAATAGTGTCCATGCTTGAGGAAAGAGAGGAAAGAGTAGATTGGCCAATGACAAAAGGTGTAAGGGTCTACGGAGGCATTAAGATAAATAGCTCCACATGGGAGAACTGGGAGAAACTTGTTACCATTACAACAAAGACAAAAAAGGAAGGGCCAACGCTTGTAGTGATGGGTTTCATAGAGATAATAGGAACTACTAAAGATTATGAAGTAAGAAAAGTAGGAGCAAAGGTTACCTACTGATTGGTTGATTGTGGTTCCTGGCTCCCCACGACCTCCTGGCTTGTTGCGGGTGTTTGCGAACTTTCCCTAGCAATCGCTTATGTGCGCTACCATTTAGCATATGGGGTGTCCTCTACCTCTATAGTTTCTTATTATTACTGAGTCATTCTTGTTCTTGCGGCAGCCCAGGTGAGTGTCCACGAAGCTCTTGATAGGTTCAACTATACATTTGAAACAACCTGGCTAGGCTGCTCCATTACTTTTCTCTTTTGCTAAGCAAGGGCTGACAACACTTCTAATTCTTTCTCCTTTCCTTTCCCTATATGTTCTTCAGAATCCTCATCAAAGTCATCATCCTTTTCCATGCTCACGTTAGAATATGTGTGCCTCATTCGAAAATCTATCAAACTCCTCATCCAATGCCACACTTCCATAAGCAGCCTCAAGTTTGTTGGTCTCTTGGTGATATACCTAGAAACCTATGATTTTCTCTTCACTCGAACCTTCTATTCTTAACAAATTATTCTAAAGTCCAGTTCCTATTTTATTCTTCTCATCATACACCACTACAAGGAAGTAGAACTTGTGCCATGGAGGCCTATTGTCCTCAGTAGGAATGTGGATCAAATCAACTAGTAGATCATCCAGATCTTTCAATGGGTTACTCCTCTTTTCCCACTAAGGCCAAGGGTTGTGTGTTACCTTGAAAAATTCATTCGGCACATCATTTTCGGGGTTGTAATCCCAGTTATCGCAAACCATTAGCAACCCTAGATGAGCCAACTTATCTTCTAGCAGCTTTTGCATCTGTTTCTTGTTCATGACCATTTTTTTGAAGGTTTGTAGGCAGCCAAATAATCCCCTCTTCTTGGCCTTCCAGGCTCCACAAAATTTGTATCCAATAAGGGATACTTGTTAGAACATTTCAAGGGCTAGCACCCAATTCATGACACATGTTGAAAGACAAAATGGTTCTCCAATGAAATAGCGCAGTCGGATGAATGTGAAATCCACTTTGAGAAACCAGTCACATTTGGGAGTGTTGATGTGAATAAATTTCTTGTACCTAGCTAATTCATTCACTAGGTAATTAGGGGACATATTCACATGTTAAGTTTACTTAGGATATAAGATTCTTTTTAGAAGTATTAGTTGGCTTTTCTAGAACTTATCTTATGTAGCTATATTGCTTGATTCCTAGGTAGTTAGTTATCTCATGTCATAGGATTAAGACACTTGTCATGATCTTGTCTAATCCTATCTCTCAACCTTGCCTTTATAAGCAAGGCATCTCATGTACATTTTCATATCAATCAATCATATTCAACCATTAATCAATCTTGCATTGTGAAGCAAGATTTCTTGAGATTCTCTCTCTTGTGGAAGTGGTTTTGGTCTAGCAACTATTCCTAGGGGTGTTGGGGAGTCACTATTTACTCCCATAGGGAGTGAAGTTCTGTATTTATGTAGTCTTCTCCTTGGTGAGCCAGTCGAAACCATCATCCCCTTTCAAATCTTGCAAGATCGGAGTTAAGAAATAATCCAAGAATGCATAATAGTCATAGGTAGAGGAGACGAGAGGAGTCCATATAGAAATTGAATTTCTTTTTCCCAACTCATCAAAAATAGACAACCTCGTATATTTCTTAAAGAAATTAGGGTTATGGTGCAAAAAAATGTAAGCAAGTAAGGAAGGAAACCTAAACCTTTGTTACATTTGGTAGTCCTTGATTTTCCCTAGCATCTCATCAACAAGGTATTCTACAAAATCATACCAAAAAAAGGAATGTTGCTTGTGGAACTGAAACCTTGGACCCAACTAAAATTCATGCACATCCTTGTTGGTGTCCAGGCTACAAACAAATGCCAACATTGAGAATGCATCCTACATGTCCATGGGGAAGGCGATGAATGGTGTCAGAATCTTTGGTGGCTTTTGATGATCTTCCATAGGACTTTTGGTTTCTTTGTTATAAAATTCCACAACCTGTTCATGCCTCTCCACATTGCCTCCCCCTTTTTTGGGTTGAATAAATCTACCTCTTCTTGTTTGGAGTTAGGGCTAGGGATGCAGAACATATTCCAGATAGCTTCCAGGAAGATATTGACTTTTAATCACTGGCCCTCGATGGTGCTAGTGTTTGGGCTGAAATGTTTGATGGCTGCATCGACTAGTTCTAGGGAATAGTGAACAAAAGGGACCATATACTATGGGATCCTGCTATATCATAACTTTTGTGAAAATGACTTCAGGCCAGTGAGTTTCTTCATCCTTTCACAGGCTGCCTTCCTCAAATTCTTAGTGTTTTTTATTAGGATGAGATCATAGATATTATCCCACTGCTCCTTGATTCAACTATGATCTCTATAATTTTTGGGCTTCTCTAGAACCCACGTATTTACCCATTCTGGCTTCTATGGTATACTAGGTGAAGCATAAGAAACATTTTCAAAGACATAGGCAGCTGGATGCTTTATGCATATCATCAAACAAGCTCTCTATTTCTTCTCCCTAGGCCTCTACTCGTGCCTTTGTTTGAGATCTCTCTATCATTTCTGCTTGCTAGAGACTTTTTCTTAGCTCAATTTTTTTTCAAATTACCTCAGCTCTAGTTTCGCTAATTTTTTTTTTCCTCTAGGTAGCGCTTTTTGAAAAGCATTCACAATAAAAACCTTTTGCATGCTATACTTAGCTATTTCCTGCTTGGGGTGGCCAACAATGCTCACCTGATTACATGAAATTTGGCATGTACTGCTAGTTATTTTCCCATGTGAAGCAAATTACTTGCCATTTTGAAATGACAAGAATTCAAAATGACCCTTGGCAATGATGTACTTTGGTGTGATTTTCTTGGAACTTAAGCCAACAATTTGAAGGAAGCTTAGGTGTTTGTATGTGTGAGTACCTTTAAAAATCTGCAAACACTATGCTCAAACAAGGGTTAGTATCAACAAATCCTTCAAGAATACCCCTATGAAATACATTGCAAATGTTCCAAAATGCCACAAAAGATAAAAGAAAACCAAATGCATAATGAAAACATTCAACAAACTACCTATTCCATAGTTGGATTGGTGTCACTTGTGCTAGTGACCCTTTCCCAATCCTTGATAAAAGCTCAAATTGAAAATGCTATGAAGATGGTGGAGTGATGATGAACAAGATTAAATCTCAAGTGAAGAGAGTAACCTTGCATGAAATTGTGAAGATTGTGAAGCCATTTGCTTGAGGATGATGCACCTATTTAAAGATTTTCAAATGCTAAGATTGTTGAAGAGGGACCAATGTGGGATCAAAAACAAGCCAATGAATTGAGGACACTTGTCACCATGTGAGTAGTTGATGTGTGTGCAAGATTTGGGAAGAGTGCCCAAGAGGGGGAAATTTTGAATTCAAATTTGCAATTAATTTTGAGAGGGGGACAAGAAAGAAGAGCAATAAATGCCCTGTTTGACTTGTCATGTTGAAAGAAAATGAGGGAAAATGATTGTTTTAATAAATCAATAAAATTGATTTATTGTGCAAGTGGCTAGGGATTAGCCTTAGATTAGGATTAGATTAATTTAATGATGATTATGTTGATTTAATGCTGATTAATTGATTTGACTTTTTGGACTTTGGAAAATGATCTAAGATTTGATTTAAATGGCTTTTTGATTTATTTAATTAAATGGATAATGCAGGATGAAGGTTGAATGATAAGGTTTATTTGATAAATGAATGGATGAAAAT